>OX374619.1:14649606-15304606 GCA_947347705.1 Nymphula nitidulata
TCTTTTACAAACTGACTGCTCTATCCTTATCCTTCGACAGACCAATACATAAGACTTTATCTAACACAAATCAAAAAGTAATGTAATGCCACAGGCGAATTTGATACCTACCTATTGATATAAATATCATGAGCCATACCTTGATAATTAATAATCGACCTAAGGTATCTGATATAAGGTCAAGATTCCATTGAAAACGTTACCGCATTGCACCATATATTATTATGTCGTATGGTAATTTACCTAAATAGAAAAGGGCAGGTCAAATTAAAATTGGTCTTTTTTACTAAGGATTTAGAACCTTCATAAGTAAGTAGATAAGTAATTAGAAAAAAACAAATTACACAGACCTATCTACCATACCTATGTTACCTACTTCACATTGAAATTGAAAACTATCCAAGTATTAGTAGTTGATAGTTAGTGATTTACACCAACAAATCATTACAATTTTATACATTTACTAGTATACACAGCCATCACAATTCACAACTCACATCCGAAATATAAAATGAATCTACAATAATATGCGAATATTATCATTATAATTTCAACTTTATCGTTATGTAATTATAAGCTTCAAAATTGCTTGCTTCACACATCACTGTGTCTTGTAAAATACAATTAATAAATTCGAAGTTAAGTTTCAAACACCCCTGGTTGATTGTGTAACATACTCGTCTTCATTCTTGGGGAAACCGGTTCAAGCTTCGCATATTATATTTTTTTGTGAAATTATTTTTAACACTAAAATTCAATAAGATTTTGTGTGTTGTATTTGTGATAGGTCTATTAATACTTTTCTTCAAAATTGTTATTTCATATTCACATTTGAAGAGCAGAATGTTAGATCTTTAAAATATTGTGAATGAGTAGTAGTTACAGGTATGATAATAGGAGGTGAACGTTTTAGATGTTTTTTTTGTTTTGTAACATTAAATAAATGTAGAAAAACAAACCTAAGTAACTAAATGTTTATTCTCATTTCTCTCCATAACAATGGACCATAATAATGACCCGACAATAGAAATATTTTTTAAGTCAATAACAATGAATAAATAATGAAGCCTGTATTTTAATAGGTATAATATTAGTTGATTGAAATAACTAGATACGCTGAGCATCATTGGTAAATAGGTAGGGTAAATAAAATATCATAACTAGCCATTATATGTAGAAAACTTTTTGTTTTAAATTAAAGCAATGGTCTTAGCCGTACTTTAATTTTAAATCAAGTTGAAACAACGAAGCGAAGAGAGTAGACCGCGTACGTAGCTAGCTGTAGCTATAGCTACCTATAAACCTACACATATTTAGTCGGAGGCTATAACGAAGAAATACAAATTTTAATAGTCGTCGCGCTCGCGTTCAAGGCCATCTGCGAGTATTGTAGATACAGAGTACTTGAGAGAGAGAGAGCCGTTAGAAAGAGGCGCTGAGAGACATATGTTTATCCTTTGCGCACAAATTTTCTGTGCGTTGCGCTCTAGGTTCAAGGACAAACTGTTACGCTTGACGTGCTGCCGACTGTACATCTCTCGAGATTTCTATAGGAGTTTGCAGCATAACTTTATCTTGAATATTGTGGAGACTTTTGAGATTTATGGAGTTTATCTGAAGTCGGGGTGCTGATGCTGAGGTCTTCGTTATATTATAGTTTATTCCTTTTAATTTCAGGGGCTGACCTTCAACTCTATCCTTCTCGTTCGTGATGGTGAGATCGTCGGTACGCAGGAAACAGGTTGTGGGTAACGTGACAAGATAACTTCCTTTCATCTGATTATATTCTTCTCCTTCGCAGTTCAGGAGAACCTTGGTGGAATGCGGGAACGATATCAGGTAACTTCTGTCGTCTAGCTGCTCCATAGCCGGTCTCTTCAATTCAACAGTGGTTAGATTACAGTTATCCTTAACTGACTGGTTGGCAATGAGATCACGGATGCAGTCATCTTCTTTGTTGAGGTGAGTATTACTGTCATCAGCGCAAAGGTGCCACGTTTCTACCTTCGGGCATTCTGCCTCCATGTACCTGAATGACTTCCCTTCAATTGCTATATATGGATAGGGAGGTAGAAGAATTTGATAGTATTTATTTGGGGCTAGGGATAATTTGTATAAGTTATATGATTCTAGGGCAACTATTGGAAATTTAATAACTATTACTAATTCTTTACCTATATAATATGATCCTCTAATAACGTTATAATATTCCCTTATTTCTAGGTCTAAAACTTTCTCCTTCCCGTAGACTAATCTAAGTTTACCTAACATATTTTTTAAGACTTATGTACAGTCGGCAGCACATCAAGCGTAACAGTATATATAACCCTAGTAAACGCTATGTATAGCTACTAGAAAGAAAGCACACCCTCTTCGCTATTGGTTCAACTTCAACCATCTTTTAGAATTTGACCAATAGCAGAGCTTGTCAGAATGCTTCGAGCGTTTATTGGTTAAAATTGGTCGAATTGTTTGAGCAAACGCTATTTGTACGCGCAGTTTAGTCTAATTTCTATGACATCGCATTTTTTAAGTATGAAGTTGGGGCTCAAGTTTAGAAGATTTTTTTTTGTATCTGTGGTATTTAAAAGTTGAGTATAGAAATAGGATGTCCATTTTGTATTGAGACCTGAATTGTATAGGGTGACCTAATAATAAGGGTTCAAACTATTGAATACGAATTAACAAAATCAACATTGACTTTTTTTGTATAATTTATTTATTTTATATCATATTTATTTGTAGATAAATGTTAGTTTCTTTAAAAAAATTATCTAAGTAATATACGAAATGGCCACGCACTTGGATGGAATGAAAATAAAATAGTAGCACTACACAAATGGGTAGATAATTATATGAAAATCCGACCGAATATCGGTAAGTTAGAATTTTGTTCTACTGTTTTTATGAGAACAGGACACACCAACCTATATTTTAAATAAACTGTGCTTTTCTTCGTGTTTTTGAAATGAACGCCATGTGTATTTTGCTTCATTTATTTTTTTACATAAACGAAACAGGTTTTGGTCAATGTCATTTGATTTTCTTCAACTTCTAACAAAATGAAAAGTATTTGGTTATGAGACTTCCTTGCAACCTTGATAAGGTTAATTAGTTTGATTATTTGGTATAAATATACCAACTAATCATATTTGTAAAATGATTCCACCTACTCTGTTTTGTAAAAACATCTTTAGCTAAGTAGCTGATATTCTGAAAGACTATCCAGTTTATTTATGAACAGGTTCACATAATAAAACAAATACTACTTTGCAGGTGGCGGACCATATATTTTTGGTTTTTAAATATGAGATGAAGATCCAGGCTGTAGAGGCTACAAGATCGTGTGTTGATGTGTGGTGTATTTGTTAACATAATTCTTGTTATTAGTGAATTCCATACCTATGTCAGTGAAATAACTAAGTAGCCACAAACCAGACAAGAGATATTCTATTGTTGAGTGAATGCCAGTGTTAAAATTTATTTTATTTTATTAGATATTAACTAAAAGCTAGAATAATAAACTAAATAATATTTTTACAAAAAGTATATATATGACCACCACATAGAGGTTAGGGTAAGTTTCAGTTTATAATTTTATGACTGACTTTGAAAAAAATGAAAGGTTACGGAAGATAATTTCTTTAAGATACTTAGTTCAACATTTTGGCTTAGCAATAGTGCGCACTTTAAATCAATACATAAGCAACCAGAGACATAATTACATTAGTTTTTGTTTCCTGGGGTGATAAGATCAACAGGGCCTGGTAAAAATACTAATAACACCACCACATTACAAAGTAGGTTTAGGAAGAGTTGTCCCTATAGGTAAGTACTTATACCTAGCTCTGCCTGGACAACTGTAATATTCACATGTGCATAATTGTTCAGCAACAGCAGTGTTCCAAGTTCCTACATGATATTAGTGTAACTTTCATGACCTGTGAATTCAAA
Organism: Nymphula nitidulata; assembly: GCA_947347705.1. Taxonomy (NCBI): domain Eukaryota; kingdom Metazoa; phylum Arthropoda; class Insecta; order Lepidoptera; family Crambidae; genus Nymphula; species Nymphula nitidulata. The sequence continues at coordinate 14,653,561 of OX374619.1, forward strand.
TGCTTACCAGTAATAGTAAGGCTATCCAATTATCTATGTGATTTTTATGATAAGAAATTGATAGAATTTCAAAGAGCAATGGTGTTAATTCACCCAGAAAATTATTTTCTTAGCCCAAATTATACTAACTACTACTTAACTGCATATTGTTAGCACCTAAGTTATTCATAAAATTACCCTTTTTAGTTTTTATAACCCCCGACCCTAAAAGAGGGGCATTTTATGTTTGATGTGTCTGTCTTTGTATCTGTAAGTTTGTCTGTGCCATCGTAGCTAGCACTGACAGATTTTGATGCATTTTTTTTTTGTTAGAAAGTTAATGTGGTCAAGATGGTTCTTAGCTTTGAATTATGAAGATCTGTTCAGGCGTTTGATGATAATCTTTCACAGATCTGATTATTTTCAAATTCGGTGCACTCTTACTTTAGTGATATTTCAATAAGACGAGGCTGAGAGTTAATTAAAATTTTATTTTAATATTGTTAACTTTTCAATAAACATGTTAAATCAATTTTGACTCTGTTTCTTATTTCTTACACATTCCCAATTAGACCTGATTGCTCCCAAATAAAGAATTTCTTATTTCTGTCAAGCCATGGATTGCAGAAACAATTGGTTTTTAGTTTTGTCCAAAAAAAAATGTATTCCTAAGTAATTTTACTGTCATCATCAATATCAGTTTATCTCAGAGAAGTAGATCCAAGTAGCAGTTTCAGAATGTCAATGAAGTATTTGGCTAAATCATGATGCAATTTGAATTGCAACTTATGACTTATAAAATTAGTAATCCAAATGTTTTTACATTCAAGAGACAGCACTTCACCATTTCACCTGTAATTTCAGTTTTATAATGCTACTTTTAGTTATTTATCACTATAATTTGAGACCAGTGTCATAGAAGAACTAGTAGCGACCAGTGTCTAGAAATTATTGTTAAGTCTCTTTGATTAGACACTCATTGAACAAAGCTGTTAGCTTCTTAAACTAGTCATATTAACAACCTATATAACTATACAGTTTTGGAATTTGTTATTATCACCTTGAATATCATAGCATTGCAGAATATTTTAAAACTAAGTGTTTCTGGTGTAAGTGAGGTCGCCAGAGCTCTTGGAGATACTAATAGTAATGATCCAGTGCTCATGGGGTGTAGCATCAGTCCGTCACTGCTGGGCACAGGCCTTCTAATGGAAGAAATGGGAGAAACACATGAGGAGTTTGGGCCATAACACCACCACGCTGGCCCAATGCGGGTTGGTGGGTTAAAGCGGTTGCTGGAGCAACCGGGACCAACGGCTTAACGTGCCTTCCGAAGCACGGAGGAGCTCGAGATAACAAACTTTGATTGACCCATCCTAGGATCGCCCATGGCGAAAGTGGCTTTGTTTTTCGTATCGAAACCAAGCGCTCAAACCAATCGCCCCTAAGCTCCTCCTCCTTAGCTTAAAAAACTTGTATTAAAATTTGAATCCACTACAGCATTAATTCCCGTCACGTAAGTTAAGAGATACCCAGTGCTGAGCATAAGCAATTGGGCAAAGACCTCCAAACCGATCGGTCCTGCACTGCCTAGACATATTTGATCAATTTTCAATCTTTAAATTACAAATCGATCCTAAGTAGGTAAGTATAATGATCCTGAAAATACAACATTTTTTGTTAGATAAGTATATAAAATTGTGTCACAAATATTTCAACTAGAAAAAATGTCTCCCCCCCCCCCCCCCCCCCCCGCGCGCTCATAGCATGGCAAACTCCCGGGGAAACAAAAAGATGGTCTCTCTCTCTCTTCGTCAGAAAGAAATAAAGAAATAAAACACATTAATTTGTCTCTTAGTATGTGGACAAAGGTGGTGGAACAAGATTTTGTCCACGGTCCGTTCTACCTTCTACGGGTGCTCGGCGGTCCGAACCCGTGACCTTTCACAATTCGAATGACTGCCCTAACCACTGAGCTACATTGATATAAACAAAAAATCAATGCTGAGCTATAGAGGATTTAACTGAATCCTATAAAGTTATTATAGATATTCCTTAGATTTATACAATTAATCTAAGTGATAATCTTTTAGTTTTTTAAAAGCATTTACTTATATGGCCAAAACTTAAAGACTAGTAACTATACATTTTGAAATGTATTTAAACTACCTATAACCCCCAACTTTACACAATTCTTTTACAAACTGACTACTCTATCCTTATCCTTAGACAGACCATCATACGTAAGACTTTATCTAACACAAATCAAAAAGTAATGTAATGTCACAGGCGAATTTGATATCTACCTATTGATATAAATATCATGAGCCATACCTTGATAATTAATAATCGACCTAAGGTATCTGATATAAGGTCGAGATTCCATTGAAAACGTAACCGCATTGACCATATATTATTATGTCGTATGGTAATTTACCTAAATAGAAAAGGGTAGCTCAAATTAAAATTGGTCTTTTTTACTAAGGATTTATAACCTACATAAGTAAGTATATTAGAAAAAAACAAATCACAAAGACCTATCTACCATACCTATTATACCTACTTCACATTGAAATTGAAAATTATCCAAGTATTAGTAGTTGATAGTTCGTGATTAACACCAACAAATCATTACAATTTTATACATTTACTAGCATACACAGCCATCACAACTCACATCCGAAATATAAAATGAAACTACTATAATATGCGAATATTATCATTATAATTTCAACTTTATTATCATGTAATTAAGCTTCAAAATTGCTTATTTCACACATCACTGTGTCTTGTATAATACAATAAATAAATTCGAAAAGAATGTTACAAACACCCCTGGTTGATTGCGTTACATACTCGTCTTCATTCTTGGGGAACCCAGTTCGACCCTCAAATATACTTTGTTGTTAATTTATTTTTAACACTAAAATTCAATAAGATTTTGTTTGTTGTAGTTGTGTTAGGTCTAATATTACTTTTCTTCAAAATTGTTATTTCATATTCACATTTGAAGAGTAGAATGTTAGATCTTCAAAATATTGTGAATGAGTAGTAGTTATAGGTATGATAATAGACGTTTATAAATGTTTTGTTTTTGTTTTGTAGAAAAACCAAACCTAAGTAAATGCATTGATATAAACAATCAATGAGTAAATGTTTATTTTCATTTCTCTCCATAACAATGGACCATAATAATGACCCGACAATAGAAATATTTTTTAAGTTAATAACAATGAATAAATAATGAAGCCCGTATTTTAATAGGTATAATATTAATTGATTGAAATAACTAGGTAAGTACGCTAAGCATCATTGGTAAATAGGTAGCTTAAATAAAATATCACAACTAGCCATTATATGTAGAAAACTTTTTGTTTTAAATTAAAGCAATGGTCTCAGCCGTACTTTAATTTTAAATCAAGTTGAAACAACGAAGCGAAGAGAGTAGACCGCGTACGTAGCTAGCTGTAGCTATAGCTACCTATAAACCTACACATATTTAGTCGGAGGCTTTAACTAAGAAATTCTAATAGTCGTCGCGCTCGCGTTCAAGGCCAACTGCGAGTATTGTAGGTACAGAGTACTTGAGAGAGAGACGTTAGAATGAGGCGCTGAGAGACATATGTTTATCCTTTGCTCACAAATTTTCTGTGCGTTGCGCTCTAGGTTCAAGGACAAACTGTTACGCTTGACGTGCTGCCGACTGTACTTAACATAGAATGGTGCATGCTACCTGCACGTATGAAGGCTAACGTGTCTTCTATTCTGGATAGTTCTTAGCTAAATCGTTGGTGTTCTCAGTTATGATAGTAAGTATCTTAGCGAATTGAGCAAATTTAATTAAGTTGTTTTCTTTGTTAGCATCTTTATCTAAAAGATATTGCAAGACAGACTTGCATCTTGTCTTGGTTGGTTACTAATTTAGATATAACATTGTTATGTTGAGTTATCCAATCTTTAGATATGCTAATATGATTATTTAACTCAGTAGTAATTTTATTCTGATTCTCTCGTAGATTTTTTATACAGTTATTATAGATAATGGCATCTGTATGATCTAGGTTGCCGGAGATACTTTTAATAACCGATCCTAACCCGTCAATTAAGCCACGTTTAGCACGAGAAGGTTCTAAGCTCATCAAGTGTTCTGTGACATCGTCTAACCTTTCTATAAGATAATTCGTTTGCACGGCATATAATGAGTAACTATCATTAGAAAGCTTAGCGGTAAATTCTCTCGGTTGGGATTTTATATAATCTATTTTGTTATGGATATCGTCAAGTCTAATATACTGTAAGAAAGTATGGAAATGTGTAATAAAATTAGTAGGTCCTAGTTTGAACGGTAGAAGTCCCGGGCCGTCGTCCAAACTGTCAAGTCTTATCTGCGATGCGGTAGTTGTCTGGATTGTCAGCAGCACCAGTATCCTGTAACAATTTTGACGAATTGGGAATGCGTTTAAGGCGGGCTTTGGCGACAGGACCACGCTTCTTGGAAGTGTAGATGTGGATCGGAAGATCAGCTAATACCTCATCCTGTATGAAACGCGGGGCTACCTTCTGACGACTAGCAAACGGATTTTTTATAAAGACTTGTTGGTCTGGTAAGTATTCCTGTTCCTCTTCCCTATCCTTGTTCCTATTTTCTATTAAATTTGTACGGTTATGTAACGAGGACTCGTTGATAATATTGTAGACCTCCTTCATTTGGCTACGGTGCGACTCTACATATTGCTGTAAAAGGTGTTTGGTTAAATCTATACTAATAGGATCGCGAGGGTCAAAGTGACCTCTTATTATATCGCAAGGCCTACACTTCGTAAAACTGTGTACTGAATTATTGTAATCGATAATGGCATAGGGAATTAAGTTTATGATTGGCTCATCTTTTCGTTGGATACGTAATAATCTTAGGTGCTCTAATATGGTTGAATAAAATCTTTCCACATTACCATTGTCGTTTGGTGAGTGTGGTAAGGTTTTATGGTGATTTATGTTATGTAATAATAAAAACTCAGTAAAAACCTGATTGCTAAATTCGGGGCCATTATCACTTATAATACTCAATGGTAAGCCATGGTGTGTGCTATAGTGTAAGATTCCTTGTATGATACTAACTGCTGTACCGTCTCGTAAGTGGTATGCCTGTCCGTACTGAGAAAACACATCTACTATAGTTAAATATTTCTCATTTTCAATACTGAGCAAATTTATGTGAACTATTTCTAAGGGCTTTGTTGCGGGTGGTACTATACAAAATTTTTGTTTAATGGGGTTACGGTCATATTTGCCTTGGCCACACACCACGCAATGATTTATGAATTTAGTTAAATGCTCGCGCATTTTTGGCCAGTAATATCTTCTAGATAGAGCTAAGTAACTTTCGTTGATTCCACGATGGTTCGTTTTGCCCTCGTGATAGTGTTTTATTATCTCTTGCTGTTTTAAATAATCTTTAATATTTTCCAATTCTAATTTAGTTAAAATTAATTTCATGGCAGAACTACGAAATTTATCTTGAAGAATAGGCACTATTTGATACATAGCAAGAGTGGGATTGATTAGTAGGCATGTCTGTACCTTAGGATTTACATACTCTTTGACTGCGTTAATAAGGTCGCTCTCTAAGTTGAAATGTGAAATTTGAATAACTATACGTGTATGTGTCTCGAAGGGCTTTGATATTACAGGACGGCGTGTAACGTTATCGACTATATTGATTATTAACTGGCGATGGAATCGGTTCAAGAGTTCTTCGGTAATAGGTATTTCAAGTATAGGGTTCTCTTGGCCTGTGTGTGCGGTGGCTGTCGTCGATCCTTCAGGAGAGGGTTTCTCTGAGGGATTGGCTATCATTGAAGTATTCTCCTCATTGTGTATCTCGACTCGCGAAAGGGCATCGGCGTTAAGGTTATTTTTCCCTTTTTTATAGATTACTGTAAAGTCATATTCACTAAGTTTAAGTCGCCAGCGCGTTAATCTAGAGTTAGGCTCCTTAATATTAACTAACCATTGTAAGGGCTTGTGGTCGGTGACTATTCTAAACTTTCTACCAAATAAATAGGGTCTGAAGTACTTGGTAGCCCATACTATGGCTAACAATTCCTTCTCAATAGTCGAGTAGTTACATTCACTGTCGTTGAGTGTTCGGGACGCATAGGCTATGGGCTTGTCAGCCCCTATGGTGCCCTGGGATAAGACGCCCCCGATAGCAAAGTTTGAGGGGTCGGTTGTAAGGATGAAGTCCTTGGTAAAGTCCGGGTATTGCAGTATTGGGTCGTTAGTCAAAAGTTTCTTGCAGTGTTCGAAGCATTGGATATAGTCGGGAGTTATAGTCAACTTAGCACCTTTCTTCAATCTATTTTATTTTATTTGGAAAGCTTACAGCATTATTCACAAAATAAATTTTACAGTGGTTTACTATAAGCTAATTACAAGCTTCCACATATAGCGTTTATCTATGTACTTAGTATGTAGAGTAACTACATTCAATATTTTTCAGTAATGTAATTCCTGATTTGCTTTACACTACACTGAAATAAATCTAGGCGATCATCTTCTCTGACCTTATTGTTAAAGAAATTACCAGACCGGAGAACAAAGCTATTACATCTGTAATTGGTGCGAGCGAAGGGAATGTATAGAACATGATTTCTTTTACGAAAAGTTTTGTTTTTATTAGGAACTATAATTTTTATAGTCTTCATATTTTTAAAGGATTTTGAGGATCTCATGACAAAACCCAGAGCTTTGTAGGCTTTGTCAACAATGTATGCAATATGCTTATCAAATAAAAGCTTACTGTCATGAATGACACCCAGATCTCTAGTACATAATTTGTTAGTGAGGGATTGATGTCTGAGTTTGTAGTCAACCGACAAGTAGTTGCGTTTACGTGTGAAATTAAAAAGAAAGCATTTGGAAACGTTGAGATCTAGTCGGTTAACTTTACAATATGTATCAAGTCTATGCAAATCTTCCTGTAAAAGAAGTGCGTCATAAGTATTATTAACTACTCGGAATACCTTCATGTCATCGGCGAACATCAAAAACCTCGAATTAAGAAAGCATGAATTGATGTCATTGATAAATATCACGAACAAAAGAGGCCCGAGCAAGGACCCCTGCGGCACGCCTGACGGTACATCGACCCAAGCAGAGGCAAAACCATTAAGGACAACAGATTGGGACCTATTTTTAACATAAGAGGTAAACCATCGGAACAGGTCTCCTCGAATACCGAGATATTGCAATTTCTTTAATAGGATAATGTGGTCAATTCTGTCAAAAGCCTTGCTGTAGTCCGTATAAATCACATCTACTTTATTACCTAAATCCATATTATATGACAGGAAGTCGTTAAAAATTACCAAGTTGGAAACTGTGGATCTAGATCTCAAAAACCCATGCTGTTGCTGTATGAAGTTAGAGTCTATGCTACTGTAAAGTTGCTTGTAAACGGTGCGCTCAAGTACCTTAGCCAGAATACATAGTTTCGAGATCGGTCTGTAGTTCTCGACCTGGGTTTTAGATCCATTTTTGTGAATAGGGGTAACAAATGCTTTCTTCCATATATGGGGAATTATTCCCTCGTTTAAGGACCTTCCAAACAGCACACTAACTGGGAAAGACAACTCATTAGCACAGTTAACTAGAAAGATCGCTGGCAGCGCATCAGGACCTGCAGCTTTATTAATATCCAGGTCTTTTAATAATTTGCAGACACTCTCGACCGTTACTTCGATACAAGATATGTCACATTGTGATGTTATATCATTAAGAACAGTATAAGACGTCGTTGGATCAGATTGAAGAAAAGCAGACTGAAAATACTCTGAAAAAAGGTTACTAATGCCAGATCCAGTGTTACTTAATTTATCTCTGAAGGTCATACTTGCAGGATAGGAACCACTATGACGTTTTGCTTTTAAATAAGACCAGAACAACTTGGGATTGTCTTGTATCGATTGCTCAACCGATCTCATATATTCTTTGTAACACTGATCCTCAACCAATTTCACTCTGGCACGAAGCAATTTAAAAGTGTATTCATCGGATTTATTGCCATATACTTTAAATTTCTTGTAGTACTTAAATTTCTCTTTAATAATTTTAATTAAAGGTGGCTTGTACCAAGGAGGATACTTTGAGGCTCGAGCCTTCCGGGCAGGTATGAATTGGTCCCTAAGTTCAAATATGACCGAATAGAATCTGCTGACCGATTCATCACCACTGCCATGGCTCAGCAACGTAGTCCAGTCAGTATCGCGCAGACGTGATTTAATAGATTCATAATCACCTCGTTGATATGAATAGGATATACGTTCAGAGAGTTCAAGAGCATTGAATTCCAGAAAAGATGTTTTAATTATTAAAGTTTTGTGATACGGGTCCTCATTCACTAAGGGATCGCAGCAAGATAAAATATCAACCGAATCTGTGCACAAAGCCAAGTCCAAAATATTATTATAAGCGTTTTTTATGTTGTTGTATTGTTGAAGATTACAATTATATAGCGTATCAATAAAATTAGCTCTGATATTCTCCAGATATGTTAGAAGGGTATAAGCCGTTATCAGAGTTTATCCACTGAATATTACTCATGTTAAAATCCCCTAAAATGAGGAACTTGTCGGAGGGATTATTGTTTATTAGGTCTTTAACGTTTTGCAAAAAGTTATCTAACTGGGCATAAAAACTGTTACCCTTATTTTGGTCGCAGAGATATAATACACAAATATGAAGTTTACATGAATTTCTTCTACAAGAATCTCGAATGATCACAGTCACCCATATATCCTCCGCACTAGAGCACCAGTTCGGGTCTGATGTAACCAGCAAGTCTCGACGCACCGCAATGGCGACCCCGCCTCCCATAGTCTGTCTAGTTAATACATAATCGCGATCACGACGCCAAACAGGGTACCTGTCATCAAAAAGTTCACTGTCTGAAATGCCGTTCAACAACCACGTCTCCGTAAGCGCGACTATGTCATAATTATTCATCCCCAAATTACGAAGAAACGTACCAGTTTTTGTCCTGAGTCCTCTAACATTCTGATAGTATATTAAGATATTATTATTACTATTCACGGTTGTTTATGTAAACGATATAAATAATATGTGTAATCAAAAAAAGATCACTATCTAGTATAAATCGCATTCCCTCCGCTCCATTTTTATGAACTACCATTACAATACGTACAAAATAATACTTATAAATACAAATACGCGTTAACAAAACAATTATTGTCGGGTAGTAATAATTACGCGGTAGAAAACTCATCGTAGAAGTAGCAATGCCACTTAATAAATTTAAATAAAGCTTAATAATAATCGCATACACTAAAAAGTAAAGTAGATTAAATTCATAACAATAAATAAAGTAAAACTCCGCAATAATGCGGGTAACGCTAAAATAATTAGTTGAGTTTATTGTATTCATTGTATACCAATAAACAATGTAGCATAGCACGCATAAGAGTAAACATGATAATAACTTTTTTTCTCTTCGTGTGGCAACACTATCGTAAACAGCTGTTGCAATTTGCTCCCTAACTAATATTTTATTTTAACAATAATTACGGCCCCGTTTTCAGTAATCACTAAATAATAATTATATTTAAACAATCAAAAGTGTATATAAATGTGTAGTGACAACCAATTGTGCCATATTATCAGTATTATGATATTGTAAAACCGGCGAGTGACTCATCACAGTGAGTTGTCAAACGTTTTCGTTGCTATCCCTTTCAAGTAAGTTGTGTTTTAAATACAGTTTTAGTCTGTATTTATTGATAATTGAGATGTTTAAATAGTCTTTCCATATTTACATCGATAGTGTTTGTATTTTTTGCCGTAAAGAAACCTGACTTTTATGTTGATTGAACAACTTCTTGAGAACAAATAACGGTTTTGTTTTATATTTTATTTGTGTTTACTATCATAATAAAATGATGACCCGTAAGGCCTTGGCTCGCCAGGAGGAATATCAACTGGCTTTGCAGGAATTAAAGGCTTCCAAGGAGTTGGTTAAACAATTGAGTAGGGACAGGGATGACAATGAAAAAGAACTGTTAGATTCTCTAGACATTAACTGTAAATTAAAAAAGGAAATGGGTGAGTTGTACACTCAAAATTTAATGTTAATTGAGGAAAAGGACAAATTGCAACATACTATAGACCAATTCGACCAGTGCAGTGATGAGTATGAGCAGGCCCTCAGGCGCATCGCTGAATTGGAAAAATGTTTAAAAGAGGCTTACAATAATATTAATGTTTTGGAATCTGAAAAATTGAACTGGACCGCCTCACAGAATCAGAGTCTATTTGATGAATTGATAGATAGTGCCCCACATATGGTTTCTGTTGCATATAATATAAATCCTGCAGTGTCATTGAACTTTTCTTCTAATGATGAGACTATTAATACACCCAACACTAAAGGATTGGTTAAATGCAGCAGAAACAAAATAAAAAAGTATTTAAAATTAAATAAATTTATTAAGAAAACAAAAACTATGATTAAAAAGCAAAAGTATTATAACAAAAATTTGAAGTTTAGTAAAGAACGTACAGTGTTGTTAAACAAATTAGATTCGTATTCCAAATTAATCAAAGAAAATCAAGAGATGTATGATAATAATGTAAAATATTTAAATGACAAAATTAGTAGTCTGCAGACATCTTTGAGTGATATTTCTAATAAATATAGTTCATCAAAAAAAGGTTTGAGGGAACACACATTGACATTTAATCACCTATTAAGCACTTCCAAAACTGAAAATCACCACTTGGCTAGGCGATGTTCCTTGGTGTCAGGCCTGGTCACCTTGGATCAGTTAGAATGGTCCATGTCAATGTGTGAGCCATCTTTCTCTGAACAACCCACATTTGAAATGTTTAGCAGTAATGAAAACAGTTCTTATACACAAACAAACAACGATAATATAATGTTTAGTGATGAAATTGGAAAAGATCTGGGCCTTATGTTAAAAAATAAATTGGGACAAAGTGTAACAAATTACTGTAGTCCGGGCTCATCTTACAAAAATATTATGGATAAAATATCCAAACATAACTTGACTAAAAGTGATAATTTGATTATTTTAATTGGAAACAGAGGTAATGTAAACAAAAAATCACTTCAAAACTATCTTGACTAATTAAATAGATTAAATGTGAAAAAAATTGTTATGTTTACATTACCCTACTGTTACAGTTTGCCACAGGAAGAAAATAACATTAGGTATAAATAAAATTTAGTACTGTCCAACATGGCATATTATAGTAAGAAAATACAAGTTATTGACTTCAATAAATTGACCAACTTAAAAAATAAATTTTATTTGACTAAAGATAGAATAAATCTATCTAAGTATTTTAGAAGACAAATAGCTGAATTGCTGAGCTATAATTTTTTAACTTTAGCCAGAAATTTGGCTATTCAAACCTCTGCTTCTATTGAGCAGACTTTTATTAATGACCTTGCTTCTATTGAGCAATTTACTCCTGACAATGCTTCTATTGAGCAAATTAGATTGACTAATGATACTGTTTTGGAATCTATTCCAATTCATTTAAATTAGATAATAAGACAACAGAGAAAGTCTCTGGCAAAGTTAAAACAACAGAAAAGTCTAATTATTTGAATATTGTTCACCAAAATGTACAGGGCTTTTCTGGCAAAGATCTAGAAATTAGTTTATTTTTGCAGACCATGGAAGTGCATGTGTTATGTCTTACAGAACATTGGTTAAAAAAAAAATGAAATTCTGACCTGTATTGAAAACTATAATATTGTAAGTGCTTTTACAAAAGAATCTACTATTAGAGGTGGATCTTTAATATTATTATTAAATAATATAAAATATAAAGAACGACCAGATGTTGTTCGTCACTCTATTGAGCGAACTATTGAAATTTCCTGCATAGAACTCGAGCAACATATTGTTGTATGTGTATACAGACCTCCCTCTGGAAACTATGATCTATTTGAGGCTTCAATGGAAAACGTTTTAAATATAATAAGGGGCAATAACAAGAAGATAGTTGTATGTGGTGACTTCAATATAAACATTTTGGTATCATGTTCGTACTCAGATAGGTTCCTTAATTTATTCAGATGTTTTAATCTTCTCCATACTTTCTTTGAACTTACTAGAATTACACCAATATCAGCTACCTGCTTGGATAATATTTTTTTTAACTGTGATGTACTTGAACAATCAATTATATATTGTATAAATTCAGATCATAGTGGACAGAAAATCGCTATTGAGCACCATCATGTTAACCAAATAAAAAAAATAACTTATAGGCCAGGCCTATTACAGATAGCCGCTTGAGGAAATTTGAAAATAATGTAATGAATAGAATTCACTGTCTAAAAGAAACCGATGATCCTAATAAGTTGTATAGCAGTTTATTTGATAATTTAAATATTGAATTCAAGAATATTTTTAAACAAAAAAGCTTTAAAGTCAGTTCTAAAAGGAAGTTTAGTGATTGGGCAACTCCGGGTATTTATATAAGTAGAAGAAAATTATTTGAACTATACTATCAGAAGTCGACTTCCACTGATCCATTTTTTATTGATTATGTCAGACAGTACTCCAAAATCTTTAAAAAGGTTTGTAATACTGCCAAAGCGAACTTTTTGAGTAATAAAATTAAGAAATCTGATAATAAAATAAAAGCCACTTGGAAAGTTATAAATCAAGAAAGTGGTAAATCAAAAGCTACTAATAGGTGTTTTAAAATTAATGTCAATGAAAAAACTATAGAAACAGATGATGGAGTTGCAAATACCTTCGAGACTTTTTTTTCCAATATACCTATTAAAATTACAAAAGAATTGAATTCGTGTACTAAGCGCGCACTTGCTCTCATAGAGACGAATGTTCATAAGTGCAATATTCCTTTCAATTTCCATGAAATTAACGTTAATACGATCATAGAAGCTTTCAAGTCTTTGAATATGAAAAAGACTGAGGATTTATGGGGCTTTTCTGTTAGTGTTATAAATTCTATAATAAATGTTATATCTCCTCAACTATCGTTTAAATTTAATGAATGTATTGATGATGGTGTATTTCCCAATCAAATGAAATTAAGTAAAATAATACCTTTGTTTAAGGCGGGAGATAGCAATGACCCCACAAATTTCCGTCCCATTTCTATTTTGCCGACTCTTAGCAAAATTTTTAAAAAAATTATTCATAACCAATTGCTTTCTCATTTTACGAGAAATGAATTGCTTCACAATAGACAGTTCGGATTTACTAAAGGAAAAAATACTACAGACGCGGGAATTGCACTTATGAAACACATATTTGATGCTTGGGAAAATCGGCAGGATGCTCTAGGTATCTTCTGCGACTTGTCCAAGGCGTTTGACTGTGTTGATCATCAAACATTATTGGGTAATTAAAATAGAATAAAACTAGAAAAATTTCACGTCCTGAGGCAGGAAACGAACCTGCGACCTTTCGCTATCCGGGCGACTGCTCTGACCACTGAGCCACCCTGGACTTGGGATATCCCTGTGAAATTCTTCTAGTCTATCTTGTATTTGCGTTTATGAGCTAACGTCCACCCTACAATGTCGAAATATTCTATTTCAACATCCGAAACGAGTATTTTTACAAATACCGACGATTCGGTTAAGTTGGGGCAGTGCTTTCAAATATTCTTCATCATTTCAGGAAACTCGTTTCCTGCCTCAGGACATGAAATTTTTCTAGTTTTATTCTATTTTAATTACTAAGTAATTTTTCAAACATTTATAATAATGTTAAAATCAAAAATTAAGATTATTGGGTAAATTAAAGCATTATGGTGTATCAATAAACTCATTAAAACTTATTGAATCCTATTTGACCAATAGAATTCAAAAAGTTGTTATAAACAAAACTGAGTCTTCTGGTGCGCCTGTGCATATGGGCGTGCCTCAGGGTTCGATATTAGGGCCATTGCTTTTTTTAATTTATATCAACGACCTCCCTTACTTTTCAAGAAAATTGTGTGAGACGGTATTGTTTGCAGATGACACCTCACTAATTTTTAAAATAGACCGAACTAAAACTGACTTTGAGGATGTAAATAATGCCATTTCAAAAGTGCTATCCTGGTTTGAAAATAATAATTTATTGTTTCATTAAGAACAGTATAAGACGTCGTTGGATCAGATTGAAGAAAAGCAGACTGAAAATACTCTGAAAAAAGGTTACTAATGCCAGATCCAGTGTTACTTAATTTATCTCTGAAGGTCATACTTGCAGGATAGGAACCACTATGACGTTTTGCTTTTAAATAAGACCAGAACAACTTGGGATTGTCTTGTATCGATTGCTCAACCGATCTCATATATTCTTTGTAACACTGATCCTCAACCAATTTCACTCTGGCACGAAGCAATTTAAAAGTGTATTCATCGGATTTATTGCCATATACTTTAAATTTCTTGTAGTACTTAAATTTCTCTTTAATAATTTTAATTAAAGGTGGCTTGTACCAAGGAGGATACTTTGAGGCTCGAGCCTTCCGGGCAGGTATGAATTGGTCCCTAAGTTCAAATATGACCGAATAGAATCTGCTGACCGATTCATCACCACTGCCATGGCTCAGCAACGTAGTCCAGTCAGTATCGCGCAGACGTGATTTAATAGATTCATAATCACCTCGTTGATATGAATAGGATATACGTTCAGAGAGTTCAAGAGCATTGAATTCCAGAAAAGATGTTTTAATTATTAAAGTTTTGTGATACGGGTCCTCATTCACTAAGGGATCGCAGCAAGATAAAATATCAACCGAATCTGTGCACAAAGCCAAGTCCAAAATATTATTATAAGCGTTTTTTATGTTGTTGTATTGTTGAAGATTACAATTATATAGCGTATCAATAAAATTAGCTCTGATATTCTCCAGATATGTTAGAAGGGTATAAGCCGTTATCAGAGTTTATCCACTGAATATTACTCATGTTAAAATCCCCTAAAACGAGGAACTTGTCGGAGGGATTATTGTTTATTAGGTCTTTAACGTTTTGCAAAAAGTTATCTAACTGGGCATAAAAACTGTTACCCTTATTTTGGTCGCAGAGATATAATACACAAATATGAAGTTTACATGAATTTCTTCTACAAGAATCTCGAATGATCACAGTCACCCATATATCCTCCGCACTAGAGCACCAGTTCGGGTCTGATGTAACCAGCAAGTCTCGACGCACCGCAATGGCGACCCCGCCTCCCATAGTCTGTCTAGTTAATACATAATCGCGATCACGACGCCAAACAGGGTACCTGTCATCAAAAAGTTCACTGTCTGAAATGCCGTTCAACAACCACGTCTCCGTAAGCGCGACTATGTCATAATTATTCATCCCCAAATTACGAAGAAACGTACCAGTTTTTGTCCTGAGTCCTCTAACATTCTGATAGTATATTAAGATATTATTATTACTATTCACGGTTGTTTATGTAAACGATATAAATAATATGTGTAATCAAAAAAAGATCACTATCTAGTATAAATCGCATTCCCTCCGCTCCATTTTTATGAACTACCATTACAATACGTACAAAATAATACTTATAAATACAAATACGCGTTAACAAAACAATTATTGTCGGGTAGTAATAATTACGCGGTAGAAAACTCATCGTAGAAGTAGCAATGCCACTTAATAAATTTAAATAAAGCTTAATAATAATCGCATACACTAAAAAGTAAAGTAGATTAAATTCATAACAATAAATAAAGTAAAACTCCGCAATAATGCGGGTAACGCTAAAATAATTAGTTGAGTTTATTGTATTCATTGTATACCAATAAACAATGTAGCATAGCACGCATAAGAGTAAACATGATAATAACTTTTTTTTTCTTCGTGTGGCAACACTATCGTAAACAGCTGTTGCAATTTGCTCCCTAACTAATATTTTATTTTAACAATAATTACGGCCCCGTTTTCAGTAATCACTAAATAATAATTATATTTAAACAATCAAAAGTGTATATAAATGTGTAGTGACAACCAATTGTGCCATATTATCAGTATTATGATATTGTAAAACCGGCGAGTGACTCATCACAGTGAGTTGTCAAACGTTTTCGTTGCTATCCCTTTCAAGTAAGTTGTGTTTTAAATACAGTTTTAGTCTGTATTTATTGATAATTGAGATGTTTAAATAGTCTTTCCATATTTACATCGATAGTGTTTGTATTTTTTGCCGTAAAGAAACCTGACTTTTATGTTGATTGAACAACTTCTTGAGAACAAATAACGGTTTTGTTTTATATTTTATTTGTGTTTACTATCATAATAAAATGATGACCCGTAAGGCCTTGGCTCGCCAGGAGGAATATCAACTGGCTTTGCAGGAATTAAAGGCTTCCAAGGAGTTGGTTAAACAATTGAGTAGGGACAGGGATGACAATGAAAAAGAACTGTTAGATTCTCTAGACATTAACTGTAAATTAAAAAAGGAAATGGGTGAGTTGTACACTCAAAATTTAATGTTAATTGAGGAAAAGGACAAATTGCAACATACTATAGACCAATTCGACCAGTGCAGTGATGAGTATGAGCAGGCCCTCAGGCGCATCGCTGAATTGGAAAAATGTTTAAAAGAGGCTTACAATAATATTAATGTTTTGGAATCTGAAAAATTGAACTGGACCGCCTCACAGAATCAGAGTCTATTTGATGAATTGATAGATAGTGCCCCACATATGGTTTCTGTTGCATATAATATAAATCCTGCAGTGTCATTGAACTTTTCTTCTAATGATGAGACTATTAATACACCCAACACTAAAGGATTGGTTAAATGCAGCAGAAACAAAATAAAAAAGTATTTAAAATTAAATAAATTTATTAAGAAAACAAAAACTATGATTAAAAAGCAAAAGTATTATAACAAAAATTTGAAGTTTAGTAAAGAACGTACAGTGTTGTTAAACAAATTAGATTCGTATTCCAAATTAATCAAAGAAAATCAAGAGATGTATGATAATAATGTAAAATATTTAAATGACAAAATTAGTAGTCTGCAGACATCTTTGAGTGATATTTCTAATAAATATAGTTCATCAAAAAAAGGTTTGAGGGAACACACATTGACATTTAATCACCTATTAAGCACTTCCAAAACTGAAAATCACCACTTGGCTAGGCGATGTTCCTTGGTGTCAGGCCTGGTCACCTTGGATCAGTTAGAATGGTCCATGTCAATGTGTGAGCCATCTTTCTCTGAACAACCCACATTTGAAATGTTTAGCAGTAATGAAAACAGTTCTTATACACAAACAAACAACGATAATATAATGTTTAGTGATGAAATTGGAAAAGATCTGGGCCTTATGTTAAAAAATAAATTGGGACAAAGTGTAACAAATTACTGTAGTCCGGGCTCATCTTACAAAAATATTATGGATAAAATATCCAAACATAACTTGACTAAAAGTGATAATTTGATTATTTTAATTGGAAACAGAGGTAATGTAAACAAAAAATCACTTCAAAACTATCTTGACTAATTAAATAGATTAAATGTGAAAAAAATTGTTATGTTTACATTACCCTACTGTTACAGTTTGCCACAGGAAGAAAATAACATTAGGTATAAATAAAATTTAGTACTGTCCAACATGGCATATTATAGTAAGAAAATACAAGTTATTGACTTCAATAAATTGACCAACTTAAAAAATAAATTTTATTTGACTAAAGATAGAATAAATCTATCTAAGTATTTTAGAAGACAAATAGCTGAATTGCTGAGCTATAATTTTTTAACTTTAGCCAGAAATTTGGCTATTCAAACCTCTGCTTCTATTGAGCAGACTTTTATTAATGACCTTGCTTCTATTGAGCAATTTACTCCTGACAATGCTTCTATTGAGCAAATTAGATTGACTAATGATACTGTTTTGGAATCTATTCCAATTCATTTAAATTAGATAATAAGACAACAGAGAAAGTCTCTGGCAAAGTTAAAACAACAGAAAAGTCTAATTATTTGAATATTGTTCACCAAAATGTACAGGGCTTTTCTGGCAAAGATCTAGAAATTAGTTTATTTTTGCAGACCATGGAAGTGCATGTGTTATGTCTTACAGAACATTGGTTAAAAAAAAAATGAAATTCTGACCTGTATTGAAAACTATAATATTGTAAGTGCTTTTACAAAAGAATCTACTATTAGAGGTGGATCTTTAATATTATTATTAAATAATATAAAATATAAAGAACGACCAGATGTTGTTCGTCACTCTATTGAGCGAACTATTGAAATTTCCTGCATAGAACTCGAGCAACATATTGTTGTATGTGTATACAGACCTCCCTCTGGAAACTATGATCTATTTGAGGCTTCAATGGAAAACGTTTTAAATATAATAAGTGGCAATAACAAGAAGATAGTTGTATGTGGTGACTTCAATATAAACATTTTGGTATCATGTTCGTACTCAGATAGGTTCCTTAATTTATTCAGATGTTTTAATCTTCTCCATACTTTCTTTGAACTTACTAGAATTACACCAATATCAGCTACCTGCTTGGATAATATTTTTTTTAACTGTGATGTACTTGAACAATCAATTATATATTGTATAAATTCAGATCATAGTGGACAGAAAATCGCTATTGAGCACCATCATGTTAACCAAATAAAAAAAATAACTTATAGGCCAGGCCTATTACAGATAGCCGCTTGAGGAAATTTGAAAATAATGTAATGAATAGAATTCACTGTCTAAAAGAAACCGATGATCCTAATAAGTTGTATAGCAGTTTATTTGATAATTTAAATATTGAATTCAAGAATATTTTTAAACAAAAAAGCTTTAAAGTCAGTTCTAAAAGGAAGTTTAGTGATTGGGCAACTCCGGGTATTTATATAAGTAGAAGAAAATTATTTGAACTATACTATCAGAAGTCGACTTCCACTGATCCATTTTTTATTGATTATGTCAGACAGTACTCCAAAATCTTTAAAAAGGTTTGTAATACTGCCAAAGCGAACTTTTTGAGTAATAAAATTAAGAAATCTGATAATAAAATAAAAGCCACTTGGAAAGTTATAAATCAAGAAAGTGGTAAATCAAAAGCTACTAATAGGTGTTTTAAAATTAATGTCAATGGAAAAACTATAGAAACAGATGATGGAGTTGCAAATACCTTCGAGACTTTTTTTTCCAATATACCTATTAAAATTACAAAAGAATTGAATTCGTGTACTAAGCGCGCACTTGCTCTCATAGAGACGAATGTTCATAAGTGCAATATTCCTTTCAATTTCCATGAAATTAACGTTAATACGATCATAGAAGCTTTCAAGTCTTTGAATATGAAAAAGACTGAGGATTTATGGGGCTTTTCTGTTAGTGTTATAAATTCTATAATAAATGTTATATCTCCTCAACTATCGTTTAAATTTAATGAATGTATTGATGATGGTGTATTTCCCAATCAAATGAAATTAAGTAAAATAATACCTTTGTTTAAGGCGGGAGATAGCAATGACCCCACAAATTTCCGTCCCATTTCTATTTTGCCGACTCTTAGCAAAATTTTTAAAAAAATTATTCATAACCAATTGCTTTCTCATTTTACGAGAAATGAATTGCTTCACAATAGACAGTTCGGATTTACTAAAGGAAAAAATACTACAGACGCGGGAATTGCACTTATGAAACACATATTTGATGCTTGGGAAAATCGGCAGGATGCTCTAGGTATCTTCTGCGACTTGTCCAAGGCGTTTGACTGTGTTGATCATCAAACATTATTGGGTAATTAAAATAGAATAAAACTAGAAAAATTTCACGTCCTGAGGCAGGAAACGAACCTGCGACCTTTCGCTATCCGGGCGACTGCTCTGACCACTGAGCCACCCTGGACTTGGGATATCCCTGTGAAATTCTTCTAGTCTATCTTGTATTTGCGTTTATGAGCTAACGTCCACCCTACAATGTCGAAATATTCTATTTCAACATCCGAAACGAGTATTTTTACAAATACCGACGATTCGGTTAAGTTGGGGCAGTGCTTTCAAATATTCTTCATCATTTCAGGAAACTCGTTTCCTGCCTCAGGACATGAAATTTTTCTAGTTTTATTCTATTTTAATTACTAAGTAATTTTTCAAACATTTATAATAATGTTAAAATCAAAAATTAAGATTATTGGGTAAATTAAAGCATTATGGTGTATCAATAAACTCATTAAAACTTATTGAATCCTATTTGACCAATAGAATTCAAAAAGTTGTTATAAACAAAACTGAGTCTTCTGGTGCGCCTGTGCATATGGGCGTGCCTCAGGGTTCGATATTAGGGCCATTGCTTTTTTTAATTTATATCAACGACCTCCCTTACTTTTCAAGAAAATTGTGTGAGACGGTATTGTTTGCAGATGACACCTCACTAATTTTTAAAATAGACCGAACTAAAACTGACTTTGAGGATGTAAATAATGCCATTTCAAAAGTGCTATCCTGGTTTGAAAATAATAATTTATTGTTTCATTAAGAACAGTATAAGACGTCGTTGGATCAGATTGAAGAAAAGCAGACTGAAAATACTCTGAAAAAAGGTTACTAATGCCAGATCCAGTGTTACTTAATTTATCTCTGAAGGTCATACTTGCAGGATAGGAACCACTATGACGTTTTGCTTTTAAATAAGACCAGAACAACTTGGGATTGTCTTGTATCGATTGCTCAACCGATCTCATATATTCTTTGTAACACTGATCCTCAACCAATTTCACTCTGGCACGAAGCAATTTAAAAGTGTATTCATCGGATTTATTGCCATATACTTTAAATTTCTTGTAGTACTTAAATTTCTCTTTAATAATTTTAATTAAAGGTGGCTTGTACCAAGGAGGATACTTTGAGGCTCGAGCCTTCCGGGCAGGTATGAATTGGTCCCTAAGTTCAAATATGACCGAATAGAATCTGCTGACCGATTCATCACCACTGCCATGGCTCAGCAACGTAGTCCAGTCAGTATCGCGCAGACGTGATTTAATAGATTCATAATCACCTCGTTGATATGAATAGGATATACGTTCAGAGAGTTCAAGAGCATTGAATTCCAAAAAAGATGTTTTAATTATTAAAGTTTTGTGATACGGGTCCTCATTCACTAAGGGATCGCAGCAAGATAAAATATCAACCGAATCTGTGCACAAAGCCAAGTCCAAAATATTATTATAAGCGTTTTTTATGTTGTTGTATTGTTGAAGATTACAATTATATAGCGTATCAATAAAATTAGCTCTGATATTCTCCAGATATGTTAGAAGGGTATAAGCCGTTATCAGAGTTTATCCACTGAATATTACTCATGTTAAAATCCCCTAAAATGAGGAACTTGTCGGAGGGATTATTGTTTATTAGGTCTTTAACGTTTTGCAAAAAGTTATCTAACTGGGCATAAAAACTGTTACCCTTATTTTGGTCGCAGAGATATAATACACAAATATGAAGTTTACATGAATTTCTTCTACAAGAATCTCGAATGATCACAGTCACCCATATATCCTCCGCACTAGAGCACCAGTTCGGGTCTGATGTAACCAGCAAGTCTCGACGCACCGCAATGGCGACCCCGCCTCCCATAGTCTGTCTAGTTAATACATAATCGCGATCACGACGCCAAACAGGGTACCTGTCATCAAAAAGTTCACTGTCTGAAATGCCGTTCAACAACCACGTCTCCGTAAGCGCGACTATGTCATAATTATTCATCCCCAAATTACGAAGAAACGTACCAGTTTTTGTCCTGAGTCCTCTAACATTCTGATAGTATATTAAGATATTATTATTACTATTCACGGTTGTTTATGTAAACGATATAAATAATATGTGTAATCAAAAAAAGATCACTATCTAGTATAAATCGCATTCCCTCCGCTCCATTTTTATGAACTACCATTACAATACGTACAAAATAATACTTATAAATACAAATACGCGTTAACAAAACAATTATTGTCGGGTAGTAATAATTACGCGGTAGAAAACTCATCGTAGAAGTAGCAATGCCACTTAATAAATTTAAATAAAGCTTAATAATAATCGCATACACTAAAATGTAAAGTAGATTAAATTCATAACAATAAATAAAGTAAAACTCCGCAATAATGCGGGTAACGCTAAAATAATTAGTTGAGTTTATTGTATTCATTGTATACCAATAAACAATGTAGCATAGCACGCATAAGAGTAAACATGATAATAACTTTTTTTTTCTTCGTGTGGCAACACTATCGTAAACAGCTGTTGCAATTTGCTCCCTAACTAATATTTTATTTTAACAATAATTACGGCCCCGTTTTCAGTAATCACTAAATAATAATTATATTTAAACAATCAAAAGTGTATATAAATGTGTAGTGACAACCAATTGTGCCATATTATCAGTATTATGATATTGTAAAACCGGCGAGTGACTCATCACAGTGAGTTGTCAAACGTTTTCGTTGCTATCCCTTTCAAGTAAGTTGTGTTTTAAATACAGTTTTAGTCTGTATTTATTGATAATTGAGATGTTTAAATAGTCTTTCCATATTTACATCGATAGTGTTTGTATTTTTTGCCGTAAAGAAACCTGACTTTTATGTTGATTGAACAACTTCTTGAGAACAAATAACGGTTTTGTTTTATATTTTATTTGTGTTTACTATCATAATAAAATGATGACCCGTAAGGCCTTGGCTCGCCAGGAGGAATATCAACTGGCTTTGCAGGAATTAAAGGCTTCCAAGGAGTTGGTTAAACAATTGAGTAGGGACAGGGATGACAATGAAAAAGAACTGTTAGATTCTCTAGACATTAACTGTAAATTAAAAAAGGAAATGGGTGAGTTGTACACTCAAAATTTAATGTTAATTGAGGAAAAGGACAAATTGCAACATACTATAGACCAATTCGACCAGTGCAGTGATGAGTATGAGCAGGCCCTCAGGCGCATCGCTGAATTGGAAAAATGTTTAAAAGAGGCTTACAATAATATTAATGTTTTGGAATCTGAAAAATTGAACTGGACCGCCTCACAGAATCAGAGTCTATTTGATGAATTGATAGATAGTGCCCCACATATGGTTTCTGTTGCATATAATATAAATCCTGCAGTGTCATTGAACTTTTCTTCTAATGATGAGACTATTAATACACCCAACACTAAAGGATTGGTTAAATGCAGCAGAAACAAAATAAAAAAGTATTTAAAATTAAATAAATTTATTAAGAAAACAAAAACTATGATTAAAAAGCAAAAGTATTATAACAAAAATTTGAAGTTTAGTAAAGAACGTACAGTGTTGTTAAACAAATTAGATTCGTATTCCAAATTAATCAAAGAAAATCAAGAGATGTATGATAATAATGTAAAATATTTAAATGACAAAATTAGTAGTCTGCAGACATCTTTGAGTGATATTTCTAATAAATATAGTTCATCAAAAAAAGGTTTGAGGGAACACACATTGACATTTAATCACCTATTAAGCACTTCCAAAACTGAAAATCACCACTTGGCTAGGCGATGTTCCTTGGTGTCAGGCCTGGTCACCTTGGATCAGTTAGAATGGTCCATGTCAATGTGTGAGCCATCTTTCTCTGAACAACCCACATTTGAAATGTTTAGCAGTAATGAAAACAGTTCTTATACACAAACAAACAACGATAATATAATGTTTAGTGATGAAATTGGAAAAGATCTGGGCCTTATGTTAAAAAATAAATTGGGACAAAGTGTAACAAATTACTGTAGTCCGGGCTCATCTTACAAAAATATTATGGATAAAATATCCAAACATAACTTGACTAAAAGTGATAATTTGATTATTTTAATTGGAAACAGAGGTAATGTAAACAAAAAATCACTTCAAAACTATCTTGACTAATTAAATAGATTAAATGTGAAAAAAATTGTTATGTTTACATTACCCTACTGTTACAGTTTGCCACAGGAAGAAAATAACATTAGGTATAAATAAAATTTAGTACTGTCCAACATGGCATATTATAGTAAGAAAATACAAGTTATTGACTTCAATAAATTGACCAACTTAAAAAATAAATTTTATTTGACTAAAGATAGAATAAATCTATCTAAGTATTTTAGAAGACAAATAGCTGAATTGCTGAGCTATAATTTTTTAACTTTAGCCAGAAATTTGGCTATTCAAACCTCTGCTTCTATTGAGCAGACTTTTATTAATGACCTTGCTTCTATTGAGCAATTTACTCCTGACAATGCTTCTATTGAGCAAATTAGATTGACTAATGATACTGTTTTGGAATCTATTCCAATTCATTTAAATTAGATAATAAGACAACAGAGAAAGTCTCTGGCAAAGTTAAAACAACAGAAAAGTCTAATTATTTGAATATTGTTCACCAAAATGTACAGGGCTTTTCTGGCAAAGATCTAGAAATTAGTTTATTTTTGCAGACCATGGAAGTGCATGTGTTATGTCTTACAGAACATTGGTTAAAAAAAAAATGAAATTCTGACCTGTATTGAAAACTATAATATTGTAAGTGCTTTTACAAAAGAATCTACTATTAGAGGTGGATCTTTAATATTATTATTAAATAATATAAAATATAAAGAACGACCAGATGTTGTTCGTCACTCTATTGAGCGAACTATTGAAATTTCCTGCATAGAACTCGAGCAACATATTGTTGTATGTGTATACAGACCTCCCTCTGGAAACTATGATCTATTTGAGGCTTCAATGGAAAACGTTTTAAATATAATAAGGGGCAATAACAAGAAGATAGTTGTATGTGGTGACTTCAATATAAACATTTTGGTATCATGTTCGTACTCAGATAGGTTCCTTAATTTATTCAGATGTTTTAATCTTCTCCATACTTTCTTTGAACTTACTAGAATTACACCAATATCAGCTACCTGCTTGGATAATATTTTTTTTAACTGTGATGTACTTGAACAATCAATTATATATTGTATAAATTCAGATCATAGTGGACAGAAAATCGCTATTGAGCACCATCATGTTAACCAAATAAAAAAAATAACTTATAGGCCAGGCCTATTACAGATAGCCGCTTGAGGAAATTTGAAAATAATGTAATGAATAGAATTCACTGTCTAAAAGAAACCGATGATCCTAATAAGTTGTATAGCAGTTTATTTGATAATTTAAATATTGAATTCAAGAATATTTTTAAACAAAAAAGCTTTAAAGTCAGTTCTAAAAGGAAGTTTAGTGATTGGGCAACTCCGGGTATTTATATAAGTAGAAGAAAATTATTTGAACTATACTATCAGAAGTCGACTTCCACTGATCCATTTTTTATTGATTATGTCAGACAGTACTCCAAAATCTTTAAAAAGGTTTGTAATACTGCCAAAGCGAACTTTTTGAGTAATAAAATTAAGAAATCTGATAATAAAATAAAAGCCACTTGGAAAGTTATAAATCAAGAAAGTGGTAAATCAAAAGCTACTAATAGGTGTTTTAAAATTAATGTCAATGAAAAAACTATAGAAACAGATGATGGAGTTGCAAATACCTTCGAGACTTTTTTTTCCAATATACCTATTAAAATTACAAAAGAATTGAATTCGTGTACTAAGCGCGCACTTGCTCTCATAGAGACGAATGTTCATAAGTGCAATATTCCTTTCAATTTCCATGAAATTAACGTTAATACGATCATAGAAGCTTTCAAGTCTTTGAATATGAAAAAGACTGAGGATTTATGGGGCTTTTCTGTTAGTGTTATAAATTCTATAATAAATGTTATATCTCCTCAACTATCGTTTAAATTTAATGAATGTATTGATGATGGTGTATTTCCCAATCAAATGAAATTAAGTAAAATAATACCTTTGTTTAAGGCGGGAGATAGCAATGACCCCACAAATTTCCGTCCCATTTCTATTTTGCCGACTCTTAGCAAAATTTTTAAAAAAATTATTCATAACCAATTGCTTTCTCATTTTACGAGAAATGAATTGCTTCACAATAGACAGTTCGGATTTACTAAAGGAAAAAATACTACAGACGCGGGAATTGCACTTATGAAACACATATTTGATGCTTGGGAAAATCGGCAGGATGCTCTAGGTATCTTCTGCGACTTGTCCAAGGCGTTTGACTGTGTTGATCATCAAACATTATTGGGTAATTAAAATAGAATAAAACTAGAAAAATTTCACGTCCTGAGGCAGGAAACGAACCTGCGACCTTTCGCTATCCGGGCGACTGCTCTGACCACTGAGCCACCCTGGACTTGGGATATCCCTGTGAAATTCTTCTAGTCTATCTTGTATTTGCGTTTATGAGCTAACGTCCACCCTACAATGTCGAAATATTCTATTTCAACATCCGAAACGAGTATTTTTACAAATACCGACGATTCGGTTAAGTTGGGGCAGTGCTTTCAAATATTCTTCATCATTTCAGGAAACTCGTTTCCTGCCTCAGGACATGAAATTTTTCTAGTTTTATTCTATTTTAATTACTAAGTAATTTTTCAAACATTTATAATAATGTTAAAATCAAAAATTAAGATTATTGGGTAAATTAAAGCATTATGGTGTATCAATAAACTCATTAAAACTTATTGAATCCTATTTGACCAATAGAATTCAAAAAGTTGTTATAAACAAAACTGAGTCTTCTGGTGCGCCTGTGCATATGGGCGTGCCTCAGGGTTCGATATTAGGGCCATTGCTTTTTTTAATTTATATCAACGACCTCCCTTACTTTTCAAGAAAATTGTGTGAGACGGTATTGTTTGCAGATGACACCTCACTAATTTTTAAAATAGACCGAACTAAAACTGACTTTCAGGATGTAAATAATGCCATTTCAAAAGTGCTATCCTGGTTTGAAAATAATAATTTATTGTTAAATTCAAAGAAAACAAAGTGTATTAAATTTACTTTACCAAATGTAAGGCAGATTAGTACTCATGTTGAAATCAATGAAGAAACTATTGAATGTGTTGACTCTACAGTATTTTTGGGAATTAAGTTAGATTCTCGTTTACAATGGTATCCTTATATCTCGTCCCTATCTAAAAGACTTAGTTCAGCTGCTTATGCTGTTAAAAAAATTAGGTCTTTGTGTGATGTTGAAACAGCAAGACTTGTTTACTTTGGTTACTTCCACAGTGTCATGTCATATGGCTTGTTATTGTGGGGCACAGCAGCCGACATTGAAGACATTTTTATTTTACAAAAAAGGGCCGTGCGTGCTATTTACGGACTCAAGCCACGTGATTCACTAAGGGATTTATTTAAAGAAATTAATATTTTGACCATTGCTTCTCAATATATATATGAGAACATAATTTATGTTCACAAATATAAACATACCTTTTCAAAACATAGTGATTTTCATAACTTAAACACTAGATATAAAAATAAACTTGCTGTTCCAAGTTTTAGACTTCACAAGACAAGTCGCTCATTCATGGGGAAATGTATACACATTTATAACAAAGTCCCACCAAATGTAACTGAACTGCCTTTTCACAAACTTAAGTTATATGTCAAACAAACTTTAATGAAAAAAGGCTACTATAAGGTCCAAGAATATTTAGATGATAAGAATGCGTGGAAACATTAAAATTCCAAAATGTTTATATGTTTATTTACGAGTAAGTATTATGACTATTAACCTCTGTATACCTATTTTGTGATTGTGCATTGTCAGATAGCTTTAAAATAACGATAATACTTTTGACATTGGGTACCTACTTTGTTGGTACGTTGATATAGATTCTCTTCTAATTTTAATTATTTTTATCGCTGGGCAGCACTGCACTGCTAAAAGTTATATTTTTTTTAACTACAAACATTGTAATTGAATATTTATTTTGAAAAGAGTGACTACACGAGTTTGTTGCCGGAATCTTCTCGGTAGTTCAACTTTTGGAACCGGTGTAAATTCAGACATGACAGACAGACAGAGACTATGACGTTGTTAGTTAATATATTTTTTGTGATAGTTGTAAAAATGTGTTTTTTGACGATTTAAAAGTGCTTCTTTGTGGCCTATTTAAATAAAATATTTTTTCTTTCTTTCTTTCTCAAACTTTTCTTACAAATGACGGTGAGGAAATTAGTATATGTTAACGTTAAATTAGTTGGTAAAATGTTTAAATACACAATTCGACGAAGAAATCCAGAATATAAGTAAAGTAAAAATTACTTAAGATAGTGCATTGGTAGTAGTAATAATATTAATGTATTTTGTCTAGGTCTTTTTCTTTTTTCACATGTATAACAGGAGACTGAGAATTTTTCCGGACAAAAATTTTCGCGTTTTTTACCCAAACAAAATCGAAGTCACGCTCTGCCGCCAGCACCTTCGCTCTCGATAGAAGAATCTTATTTTGTACCGTAAGATGATCATTTACAAAAATCCGACCTGTCCCCTCCAATCCAATATCCACTGGGCGCAGTGTTTTGACGGAGCGTGCCGCAGCAACAAAGTCATCTTTAGCGTAGCGATTCAGGAATGAGACTATAATAGGCTTCACTTTAGAACTATTAGAATCACGAGAAGGGACTCTAGTCACAAAGTTCACGCTAGCTTTTGAAATCGGGTACATAATCTTAGAGCCAATAGTGGAAACTATATCGAACAGATTTTCACGATCCTTCACAGGAACTCCCTTAATTTCAATATTGTTAAGCCTCATCCATTGCTCTTTATTATTTAGATCTTCCTCTAAGGCTAGATTGAGGGAACGCGTGTTAGCGTTCCCTCAATAGAGGGATTCCTTTATGCGAAGTTTCCACAGTTAGAAGCCTGTCTTCAATAGCTTTAAAATTTTCGGAAAATTTCGAAAAGCCACTTTTTATGTCACTGACTTCTTTTTTAATATTTTTGATTTCTGAAAACAAATCTGTTAGAGGAGCCAATGACATCTTAAGGTCCGCAAGTTTTTTCATTATATGGTCCAGCGTAGGAGGCTTCGGAGAACCGCCCACCTGTTTTGAACAGCTAGTTCCAAACTTACTAGCAGGACACTTCCAAGTAGACTGGCGGTCACCCAATTTGCGGTAGCCAGCTTCAGTAACACCTGAACATGGGTAGTCAAAATGACTTTTGCATAGACTGCACTGAATTGCATCTGTGACTTCATCACCGCATCTACCGCATTTCACCATCTTGGTATAGTCAAAAGTTTGATGATCACTGGGCAATGGGTAAAACTTAGAGCGACGAATAGCAGCGAAGATCATGTAAACCAGTCGTGCGAGACACCGATAGCCGGCGCTAGCGTCCGTAAGCCACAGGCCAATATCACTAGTTGTCACGAGTAGACCCGACCAGCGTCACTAGACACGGACGTAATACGAGAACTACGTAGGAGAGAGTTCAATTTATATTTGTTGACGAATCGCGTAGACGCGTGTCACTCAAGCAAGCACAAAATTTAGAATGAATGAATAGAATTTAGAATGAATCTAGTCGTCATAGGCTTTGTAATTTTGGCAAAATCTGGGATAAATCGGCGGTAATAGCCAAAAAGTCCTAAAAAGCTCTTAATTTTCTTAGTAGTTTTCGGGATAGGGTACTTGTGTATAACTGAAATTTTATCTGGATTTGGTTTTATCCCGTCTTTACTAATAATATGGTCTAGATAGGGAGTTTCTAATTTAAAAAATTCGGACTTATCCATCTGAATTTTGAAATTTGACTCGCGAAGTTTCTGGAATACCTTTTCAAGGTTGAGGATGTGCTCCTGAAGGGATACACTGAAAACTACAATATCGTCGACGTACACTATACATATATCACGTAAATCCCTCAGGACATCGTCTACTACTCGCTGGAATGTAGGCGGACTATTTTTTAGACCCATGGGCATGCGTAAGAACTCGTAATGCCCATTTTCTACATTAAAAGCTGTTTTAGGGATGGATCCATCAGTGGAATCCATCTCCACTTAATAAAACCCACTGGCCAGGTCAAGTGTTGAGAAGTATTGACACTTTCCCAGCTTATCCAGCACGTCTGCTATGTTGGGAATAGGATATTTATCATTAATGGTTTTCTCGTTGAGCTTACAAAAGTCAACAACAAGTCGCCATTTAGTCTCTCCCGATGCATCAGATTTTTGGGACTATCCAGATTGGAGAGCTCCAGGCTGAGTTTGAATGCCTGATGATGCCCTGTTGCAGCATTTTATTAATTTGGTATTTTACTTCCTGCCTATGTATGTATGGATATCTGTAAGTCTTTGTGTAAATAGGTAATTCGTCAGTAGTCTTTATGCTATGCTTAATTCGGTTAGTAAATGTAAGTGGCTCGCCTTCTAAATAGAACGCCGCAGAATACTGTGAACATATTAAGTTCGCCTTTTCCTTTTCGTTTAAATGCCCCGTACGTAAGCGTTCTAGCACTCGTTTAACGCGATGTAATTGCGCCTTATCAAATCAATGGTAAAGGCTTCGGTCTCGGCCGGCCGATCTAATGAGAAAATTACATCGTTATTTGATAAGTTTTCGACTTCGACAATGCCGCGGTTATTTTTTACGGTGGTTAAGCATTCCCGTATTGTACAATTGCACATGACTTGTTCCGGAATGTACACATCGCCGTCAGGGGTGAAAACCGGTATTTTTATTAACTTTGAACTACACGCAGCTATGGCATACTCATATAAATTAACGTTTCTGGAGTCATGCATAAGAATGGGATTTACAGTATTCCCCGTCAAAATGGTTATGAAACTTATAGATAAAAAAATTAACTATACCGTTATTACCAAATTCTGGGAAACAAGGAATATTAATAGAATATTCGTTAAGAGTAGTGGCGTGTACATTGGTCACTTCAAAAGGTTCGAAATTTAATTTAAGATGAGAGAAGTGTTCCTGCACGGATTCTGGACTGATGAACGACTGATTCGCCCCGGTGTCGATAACAAGTTTCAAAGGTGGGTTTTGTATTTGAATGTACGGTAAGTTACGTTGCGTATGCAAGTTGACCTCTATCTTGACTTTCTTAATTTCGGCTCTATCTTAAAATTTCCGCTAGTCGATGGCTGCGAATCGCCATCTTTAACTACAGGAGAGATAGTTTCCTCCCGTTCGTAAGGTAAGCACTCCCCCGGTGGGCTACAATCTACAGGTGGCTGATAATCTGTATAGTCATATTCATAGTCATAAGTCGGTTGGTCATATTCGTAGTAATAGTTATTGTCGGGATAATAATATTCGTCTTGTCCGTTATAAAAATCGTTATAGTTAACCTCACGACTTTTAAAATAGTTAGTAGGTTGTGTATACCCGATCCTCCTCCAATCATGACTTGTCGATTGCCCTGGTGGGGATATTACTTTAGGAGTAAAAGGCTAAACACCGCTCATAGGCGTTGGGGGTGGATTCTGGTTGCGTGGGGGTAATCTAAACATATTACTGCGATTATTGAAGCTCGGAGGTAGCCGTCTCAACATGGGCGATGCGCGTAAAGGATACATAGGATTATTGTTAAATTTAAAAGGCTGTGAGTTAGGTGGAACAAATCTAAAATTAGGTTGTTGAGTAAATGTAGTCGCCAATTACGAAAGCTGCAGCCAGAGATTGCAAAAAAAAACAAAATTATTTTTATTTCTATTCATGTGTACTATTTATGTTATTCATGCAAATAAACGATTTATTATGATTATGATTAATAACTAAATTTAATTAACTTTGAAATTACAATTAAATCTTAAAAAAGTGACCCGATCGATGGTTAGATTCTAAGTGCTGTTGCTGGGCTCCGGGCGGCGGCGACGCGGTGCGGCTGCACGTGTTGCTGATGGTGCATTTCACGCCAGTTGCGCAAATTGAGGTCGATTTGTAGTGCCGTGTGCAATGTGTTCTGTGTCAGCTCTTTCCCTTAGGAACGTGTGCGTAACACACGCGCTCCGCAAAGCGAACCGCCAAATAAACAATAACAAAAACACAAAGGCACCGCCGCGCATGCGCGCGCGTGTCTCAGCTCAGTTGCACCACAGTAGTTGCACCGCGAACGCCGTCCGCGCAACTACGCAAGCACAATTGTTGCCGCCAAAATGTATCGCCATTACGTTTATTCGAATGTGGAGTACGTTTCTATGGTGCAATTGTACGCGAGGGCGAATTATGATTCGCATGCCGCCCGTCGACTTTACGCGGAGCCGCAGCACATGGAGTCCCTTCGTCTTCGCGGTGTTCTTAACCCGCAAGTATCCCAGGCCCGGACGATCGTAGCCGCAACCCAGCGGCTACTCGATCACGGGCGGTTCCAGACGCCAGCTCATGCTCAAGGCAGAGGTCACCCGGTCATTCATTCGTCAGAGCTTGATGAAAATATCATAGAGTTTTTTGAACGGGATCCTCGCCGAAGTACACGTATGGCTGCGGCTCGGTTTAACGTTAGCCAATATTACGTGTGGAAACTGCTCAACAGTGAAGGATTACATCCCTATCATTTTCGCAAGGTTCATGCCCTCCACGAAAATGATGCGCCGGCCCGGATTAGTTTTTGCCATTGGCTAATCGAAAATAAAAACGTGAATGTTTGGTGGACTGATGAGGCAACGTTTACGCGAGTTGGACTATTCGATCAAAGAAATGAACATTTTTGCGCTTTTAATAACCCACACGTTATCCGAGAGTGTTCACATCAAGTGCGGTTTAGTGTAAAAACGTGTGGGCCGGCATAATAAACGGCTGCTTAATTGGACCGCAATTTGTTACAGGACACTTGACCGGTGAAACGTACCTACAAATGCTACGTAGTGTTATCCCGGACTTACTGGACGATATTCCTCTAGCCGTGTCCGTGGATAACCTGTATTACCAGCACGATGGGTGCCCTGCCCATTATCAGCGCGCTGTGCGAGAGCACCTAGACTTGGTGTTTCCCCAGCGTTGGATCGGTCGCGGCGGGCCAGTGCCGTGGCCACCACGAAGCCCGGATCTTACTCCGTTAGACTTTTATTTGTGGTCTGAGCTCAAACGCCTTGTGTATCGGGAGGAATACCAAACTCGCGACGCGTTAAAAAGTGCGATAGTGGACGCTTTTGATATAATTAGACGTGACAGAGACACAATATTAAAATTGAAATACAATCAATTAAAACGTGCACGAATGTGTGTAGAACGCAGTGGTTTACACTTTGAACAATTACTCCGTTACCGGGAAGTGTAAGTACCTACTTGTACATTTGTAAATAGCGAACATTTATTAGGTTAGGTAATTAAAATCATTGTAAATACGTTGATTCCCATTTTTTAAATACGCCATGAATACTTTATTCCCTAATTCAGTACCTAATACATTATTACCTACTTTAAGACAATAATCTTGATTACATGTTGTTTATCCATTAAAAATTATGTTCGTGTTTAGTTAAGTGTAGATGAAAGTATTTATTTACATGACGGTCCTAAGCCCGTTAAAGTATGAAGGGAAAATGGAAATCACTTGTTAGTAAATAGTGAGTTACCAGCCTAGTGATAAGCGCGAGGGGCAATGACCCCGGCCGGTTGTCGGTCGCGGCGCGGCTGGTACTATTGATTCGAGGTTGCTTTCGAGTTTTGTTTGTCACAATCTTAAAACTGCTATTATTTGATTTGAATAAACAAAAAACTGCACACATCTATTGTACTAATAAGATAGAATCATTTTACTGCGGGAAAACAACCACTAAATTTTCACGGTGTATAAAGGTTTGTTTAAAGTTATTGTTTCAGGTTTCATTTGAACTGCTACAAAATTTACTGTAAAAATAGTGGCACTATGAAAATTAGGTCGAGCGATCAATTGCTTAGCACAAATATTTTTTTTTCTTTTATTCCTCTTATCGCACCACTGGTTGACTAATTTTACATTGACTCTCTTTTCAGTGTCTTCTAAAGTCTTTCCAAATATACTGTTATTTAAGAGTTTGAAGAAGTCTTGTTCAAATGCAGACTTTGCCCTTTTTCGTAATTCGGTATTCATATCAATGTACTGCTTTAAATAAGGGCTCTGTTTGAATTGAATGACTCTATGTATTCTCTTCAATTCTAAACCATGTTTTAAACACGTTTGAGATGTGCAAAATGGATGACATAAAAGAATTTATCGTATAAACTAGGAATCAATTTCGAAGTTTTAGAACCAGGCGGAGAAAACTTTTGTGCGCAAAATGGAAAATCATTATGGATATCATGCAAATGTTCGGGGTATTCTAGGTCGACTTCTAGTATATAACCTGTATCACCGTCAATTGGTGCGTTTTGAAAATCAATTCTAGCAATTTCCGAGTGATTCAATAACTAAAAATTTGAATGAGGCAAATAAGCACACATTGCATAACCATACAATAAGCTTATAAGCTATAATTTTTTAACTTTAGCCAGAAATTTGGCTATTCAAACCTCTGCTTCTATTGAGCAGACTTTTATTAATGACCTTGCTTCTATTGAGCAATTTACTCCTGACAATGCTTCTATTGAGCAAATTAGATTGACTAATGATACTGTTTTGGAATCTATTCCAATTCATTTAAATTAGATAATAAGACAACAGAGAAAGTCTCTGGCAAAGTTAAAACAACAGAAAAGTCTAATTATTTGAATATTGTTCACCAAAATGTACAGGGCTTTTCTGGCAAAGATCTAGAAATTAGTTTATTTTTGCAGACCATGGAAGTGCATGTGTTATGTCATAAAGAACATTGGTTAAAAAAAAATGAAATTCTGACCTGTATTAAAAACTATAATATTGTAAGTGCTTTTACAAGAGAATCTACTATTAGAGGTGGATCTTTAATATTATTATTGAATAATATAAAATATAAAGAACGACCAGATGTTGTTCGTCACTCTATTGAGCGAACTATTGAAATTTCCTGCATAGAACTCGAGCAACATATTGTTGTATGTGTATACAGACCTCCCTCTGGAAACTATGATCTATTTGAGGCTTCAATGGAAAACGTTTTAAATATAATAAGTGGCAATAACAAGAAGATAGTTGTATGTGGTGACTTCAATATAAACATTTTGGTATCATGTTCGTACTCAGATAGGTTCCTTAATTTATTCAGATGTTTTAATCTTCTCCATACTTTCTTTGAACTTACTAGAATTACACCAATATCAGCTACCTGCTTGGATAATATTTTTTGTAACTGTGATGTACTTGAACAATCAATTATATATTGTATAAATTCAGATCATAGTGGACAGAAAATCGCTATTGAGCACCATCATGTTAACCAAATAAAAAAAATAACTTATAGGCCAGGGCTATTACAGATAGTCGCTTGAGGAAATTTAAAAATAATGTAATGAATAGAATTCACTGTCTAAAAGAAACCGATGATCCTAATAAGTTGTATAGCAGTTTATTTGATAATTTAAATATTGAATTCAAGAATATTTTTAAACAAAAAAGCTTTAAAGTCAGTTCTAAAAGGAAGTTTAGTGATTGGGCAACTCCGGGTATTTATATAAGTAGAAGAAAATTATTTGAACTATACTATCAGAAGTCGACTTCCACTGATCCATTTTTTATTGATTATGTCAGACAGTACTCCAAAATCTTTAAAAAGGTTTGTAATACTGCCAAAGCGAACTTTTTGAGTAATAAAATTAAGAAATCTGATAATAAAATAAAAGCCACTTGGAAAGTTATAAATCAAGAAAGTGGTAAATCAAAAGTTACTAATAGGTGTTTTAAAATTAATGTCAATGGAAAAACTATAGAAACAGATGATGGAGTTGCAAATACCTTCGAGACTTTTTTTTCCAATATATCTATTAAAATTACAAAAGAATTGAATTCGTGTACTAAGCGCGCACTTGCTCTCATAGAGACGAATGTTCATAAGTGCAATATTCCTTTCAATTTCCATGAAATTAACGTTAATACGATCATAGAAGCTTTCAAGTCTTTGAATATGAAAAAGACTGAGGATTTATGGGGCTTTTCTGTTAGTGTTATAAATTCTATAATAAATGTTATATCTCCTCAACTATCGTTTATATTTAATAAATGTACTGATGATGGTGTATTTCCCAATCAAATGAAATTAAGTAAAATACTACCTTTGTTTAAGAGGCTGATAAACGCCAATGACCTTGAGAAAATGAATTTCGAAGCCCCGTCCACTAATATTTCCGATAAAGTGGCTCCACAATACTGCACCGTCAAGCCGCGTAACTAATACAACCTCAAAAGCGCCAAGCTAAAAGGTATGCCACTAGATGGCGTGCTCCACATGCTTTATTCCATAGACATAAAAAAAATAGAAATGAACAATAAAAAATATGTGGTATTTTTAAATTAGTAGCAAATATTTTACACGGTCAATATACTTATTTATACTAACAAATTTTATTAAGGGACCTACTATGAAATCGAAACATGAAATCAGGGATGCAATTACATAAGACAAATCATAATAGTTTTGACATACGTATTTTCATGTCAGCTGTTCTATAAATTAGAGCTCGATTTGAATAAATTTTGGTTTTGAAACTCCTTGTAAATATTTAAGTACATGAATAGCCCAATTTGACACTATGAGAAATTACTATTAAGAAATTTACATAGCGTAGATGAAAAACTAAACTACATCATTGGATGTTTACAAAATATTCCTAGCCAAGAATCAAAACTATTGTTTTAAAAAAACTCACATGGTGTATTACACCATTCGATTAGATTCCAAATTACAAAATTCAAGTTTCAAGTAGGTTTTGCTTTTACAAATTATACTACAAAGTACGAAGCAGTATGCAATAAGTTACTAGAAATCAACGAAATGTCGAACCAAATATAAATTATTGGCGCGATCTTATTAAAACATAAAGTGGATTACTTGCACTTGTTTTCATTTTATATCTTTTTCACTGTGGCCTTTAACATTACTTTAAAACATGTAACAGTTTATAAAAATCCAACATTTCCCTTCCATTTTCCATATGTAATATCTTCCCGGAAT
Organism: Nymphula nitidulata; assembly: GCA_947347705.1. Taxonomy (NCBI): domain Eukaryota; kingdom Metazoa; phylum Arthropoda; class Insecta; order Lepidoptera; family Crambidae; genus Nymphula; species Nymphula nitidulata. Next base: position 14,690,535 of record OX374619.1, read on the forward strand.
TGTTCCTTGTATACCGCGATACTACTGAATCGTGTAATGATTCAGTGTTTTTTCTAGTTTGATTTTTGATTTCTCAAAAATCTAATGCTGCACTTTTAGTTTTTATCGAAATCGGTCCCGATACTCTTTTGAGTACTTTTCGCTATTACTCTTTGGAATTCGGAATACATAATATATTATTTTTTTATCTAAATCGTTTAAGCAGCTTGAGTGTTAAAATGTAACACACAGAAAGACACAGTTACTTTCGCAATTACAAGAGTATGGATGTGTTATCACTGTAAAAATAATTTCCGTTCGAAGTATTAGAAAGATTAATCAAGTAAGTATTTATTTTTTTAAGTTAAAAGCGTTTACGCTGCACGGCTTTCAATACAAACTTAATTTTTTAACAAAAAGTGAATGCCGTAACATTTCAATTATTACTTCAATGTCGGATGTCGGTAAGGTATTAATGATATAGAACTGACTACAACAGCTTTTTAGTCATCACAGAAATGCGATGATTGATGATATATTAAAATGTGTGCTATTTAATATTTATTCATGTTTGATGTTTCGATACAGAGTTTTGTCGATAAAAAAATAATAATAATATGAAAAATACTTTCTATGAAACGTATGAAACTTTATTCCACTGTATCAAACAGTAATGATAGGTTATTACGTTAATCAAGAAATTTAGTTGTAATAATTCTGGAATAGTAATCTTTGAAATGATATACAAAATTGAAAAATTATGTGTTCTAACTTCTAATAAATACTCATCTGAAACAGTATAGAGTATATTGAAATTAGGAACATGTTAGATTTTTTTATAGATTTCTTTCTGTAGGTTAGGTATGTGATTATCTTTATTTATGTGCCAGCGGTCGTGTTATATTTACCTCAAGATCTGAAGGTCTAATACGGATTTTTTCATTTATTCAAGACTATATGTTTTGACGATTTTATGTTTCGGTGGCGTAGTAGATTGAGCTTTCTGGTTTCAACTACGAAAACAAAGTATCTTTCGCCATGGTCCATCCCGGGATGGGTCACCGTTGGTATTGGTTGTTGTTACAACCTCTTTACCCCAGCAACTCGCACTGGGCTAGCGTGGTATTGTTATTGCCCAAACTCATCATGTGTATCATGTGTTTCTTCCACGAAGGAAGGCTTATATAACGTATATAGGCTAGTGATGATGATGATGATAAATTGTGTTACAGTATGTTTAAGCTAAACAATATAAATAATAAGTAGTACATTTAAATGTAAGCCTAAAAACATTGCCCACAGATTAGGTACATCAACAAAAATTATAATAAACATGAATTGGGATGTTGCCTAAGTTTGAAATTGGCGCTATTTTTCACAAAATCGGAAAATATATGCTACCACTACCCATAAATACAATTCAAACTTAAAAGATATGAAATATTGTTAACATTGTACCGTTTTGAAACTAAAAAAAAGATCATATTTTTTTTCATAATTTATCAAAAATCATAATGATATTAGATTGCTGACATCAATTAAAGCAACTATTATAATGACAACTATTAATAAAAACATACTTAATACATAGTTATTATTAATTTTGTCAGTATGCCCATACATTTCTTAGTAATATGGGAACATGTGACGTCACCTGTTCCGTAGATTTTCTATGGAGCGTTTTTGGACGTTGCGCCGTAATATATCAAACATGCCACTATATCTGTGAAAGTATTGATCTTAGACATACTATTTCTTTTGCAATATTTTTTTATGAGTTATAAACTTCTTATTTATGAAATAAGAAAAAAGATGTCAACTACCCTATTGCTGAGAGCTAATTTGTGCTACAATAATATAGTGGAAAGAGGAGATCTTTGAATCATGCATAGTTTGCCGGTACAAAAGTTGAAATATAGAATACTCAACTAAACGTCACCAAAGTGACATATGCGCCATAATGAATATTTGGCTCTGTTACAGTTATTTCTATAAAAATTCCTGTTTTGTACCACGCAACAAAGCAAATAAAAATAAAATGGACAATTGAACACCGTTCTGCAATTTTTTTCCTAGTTTTCAATAAACTGTGTATAGACTTGGCCGAGTCTACATACATTTTTGAAACATCTGTTTTATAGCATATGATAAAAGTTCTGGTTTCAAAATTTAGATATAAAAGAACCTTCAAGCCTAGGCTAGGCTTAAGCTAATTTACTGTTGTATGCATTTATTAATCTAAAATTTTACTGTGCCTGTTGTTCCTTCATTCATGAAGGAACAACAGGCACAGTAAAATTTTACACCGGAAAACTAATATTAAAAAGAACAGAAACGAACCATTCGATATCTTGATTATTTTTAAGACTGCCGGGTCTAACAATTACGTAGGTCTATGAAACTTGATGAACTACCAAATTTATTTTATCGTTCTATAAAAAAACTTTGTTGAAATTTATCTTTGTATTATGTAACACATATAAATACATAGGTTTTTTTCCTTCCTTATTTATTATTAGATAAACAAAGAATAATAAAAATAAAGAAATTATTTAAATAAAGAATTAAAAAATAAGAAATATAAACGAAAAAGGACTAAAAATAAACATAAATAAAAATAATAAAAAAAACAAAAGTAAAAAAATATAGATACAAAAATTATTTTTTGTATTTATAGTTTAATCATTTTTTATATTTTTTTTTACTTTCTTATGTGTTGTATAAAACAAAAAACAAATAAAAAATAAAAAATTCAAATAAGAAATGAAAAAAAAGTTGTGAACCATTGAAGGTTTGAACTTCTAGCTCGGACACTAAGTCGAGCATCTCAACCCCTACACAATCGCGACAGAGTTATTTATTTCGAAATTATCTATAAATATTACAATATACTTATACATTTCCCTTCTAGTAAAAATAAACTTACTTTACAACTTCCATCTGTGACTGTGAATCTGAATAGGTACAACTTTCGAGATGATTATGGAGTTTTTGATAGTTCCTAAAATTAGATAAATTAGCTATCTAAAGAAAAAATAGTCAGATTATTATTGTGTTATTTACCCTTATACGAGTGGTTTTTGACTCTTTTTAGACTTTTTTTATTCGTTTTCCATAGTCCAAAATAATATTTATACAATAAAAATTTTATTTCATAAATAATATTATTAATGCAATAAAATTTTCACAATAAAAATTTACGAAATTATTTACTCATTTTTGTCTATCTACTATAATACACTCACATAGTAATCACTAAAACCTAAAATATAATTGTCTATTTGATATTTGCAAATTAAAACAGACGCAGACTGATTTAATTAAGAACCGCGAGCAAAGAAGCGGCACAGGTCCATCTAGCAGCACGCCTCGGCGATCACTGTCGTTTCCTCTACGAATGAAAGAGAAGAATGGATAATGGCGCGAGTCGCTATTAAAATAGGCTGAAGAATTCAGAATAAATTTATTTACTAAAAAACTAGCTAATTATTTATAATTGTAAAACATCAATATTATAATATTTAATATAACGAGTTTGTTCCCTGAAAATCAGAAAAAAACCTTTGACATATAACGCAGAATTTGTTCTGCAAGCTGATTTTAATGGGGGACTTTGGCATTTTTTTTATAGAAAGATTTTGATTATGATGTGTTTTGGGGACATGCATATTATTAGGAATATGTCCAAGAGTAACATTTATTTTTTTCACTGCGTTTATTTCAACAGATTGTGCTAAAAAAAGTTTTAAGTAAGGCTCAATTAGCAATTATCAGCCTCTTAAGGCGGGAGATAGCAATGACCCCACAAATTTCCGTCCTATTTCTATTTTGCCGACTCTTAGCAAAATTTTTGAAAAAAATATTCTTAACCAATTGCTTTCTCATTTTACGAGAAATGAATTGCTTCACAATAGACAGTTCGGATTTACTAAAGGAAAAAATACTACAGACGCGGGAATTGCACTTATAAAACACATATTTGATGCTTGGAAAAATCGGCAGGATGCTCTAGGTATCTTCTGCGACTTGTCCAAGGCGTTTGACTGTGTTGATCATCAAACATTATTGGGTAAATTAAAGCATTATGGTGTATCAATAAACTCATTAAAACTTATTGAATCCTATTTGACCAATAGAATTCAAAAAGTTGTTATAAACAAAACTGAGTCTTCTGGTGCGCCTGTGCATATGGGCGTGCCTCAGGGTTCGATATTAGGGCCATTGCTTTTTTAATTTATATCAACGACCTCCCTTACTTTTCAGAAAAATTGTGTGAGGCGGTATTGTTTGCAGATGACACCTTACTAATTTTTAAAATAGACCGAACTAAAACTGACTTTGAGGATGTAAATAATGCCATTTCAAAAGTGCTATCCTGGTTTGAAAATAATAATTTATTGTTAAATTCAAAGAAAACAAAGTGTATTAAATTTACTTTACCAAATGTAAGGCAGGTTAGTACTCATGTTGAAATCAATGAAGAAACTATTGAATGTGTTGACTCTACAGTATTTTTGGGAATTAAGTTAGATTCTCGTTTACAATGGTATCCTCATATCTCGCTATCTAAAAGACTTAGTTCAGCTGCTTATGCTGTTAAAAAAATTAGGTCTTTGTGTGATGTTGAAACAGCAAGACTTGTTTACTTTGGTTGTCTTGTTTACGTTGGTACAGTGTCATGTCATATGGCTTGTTATTGTAGGGCACAGCAGCCGACATTGAAGACATTTTTATTTTACAAAAAAGGGCTGTGCGTGCTATTTACGGACTCAAGCCACGTGATTCACTAAAAGATTTATTTACCCGCCGACCAGGGAGACCCGAAGAAACGGCTGTTCCGCTGGCCGCCCGTGGTACAGTACAGGGGCCCAAGCGAACCTAACCAGTTCGTGAGGCTGCCCTATCATGCCACGCATAATCTTGGGGTGGTCCGTCGTGCCGGTTGGTGACCTGGTGGTGGGGTCCCGGCGGCCATTCCCGGGGGGGTTCGGGGGCCCTTCCGTTCGGCGGGTCAGCGCTTCTCTGCTGTCGGCTATTACCTGGGGAAACAGGCCTCACGCTTTGACCGTATATATCGCGGCAACGTCCCCCCAATTCACGCCTCTCCTCCTTTTATTATTAACTATGGCAGCGCTCAAAAACATTTCCGGTCGTTCAGCGGTGCACACCCCCACCACAACCACGCTGTTTGAGGTCGGGCTCGCTAACATCCGTGGGCTCCATGCTAACCTCAATGCCGTCCACCAACATCTTGAGACGGCACGACCCGAAATGCTGTTTTTGACGGAGACGCAAATACTCCGCCCGGCAGACACTAGCTACTTGGATTACCCCGGCTACGCTCTTGAAGAGTCCTTCAAAGCGAAGGCCGGGGTATGCTTGTTTGTACGGGCGGATGTTTGCTGTCGCCGTCTGCGCTGTTTGGAGGACCCTTCCTATTCTATTCTAGGGGTGCATGTGGACCTGGGCACACATTGCCGTGTTTACGTGTGCCTCTATAGATCTCACAGCGGTGACATGGAGACAGCTCGACTTTTCGAACATCTTAGTCGGGTGGCAGATGTTGCGCAGGAGCAGTTTCCAACCGCGGAATTGGTGTTTTTAGGGGACTTCAATGCTCACCACGAGTCGTGGTTAAGTTCCTCTAAAACTGACCATGCTGGTAGAACTGCCCACGCTTTCGCTCTCACGCACGACCTGACCCAACTGGTAAACCAGCCCACCAGGATTCCAGACATTGTCGGTCACGCGCCCTCATTGTTGGACCTTCTGCTGACGACTCGCCCGGATGGATATCGGCTAGAGGTTCGTGCTCCTTTGGGAACATCGGATCACTGCCTGGTATCCGCTGGGGTGCCACGGGTGTCGCCACCGGTACCTATGGTTGCCAAACGCCGCATCTGGCACAATGCGTCGGCAGATTGGGACGGTATGCGGGATTACTTCGCATCTGTCCCTTGGAGGCAGCACTGTTTCAGTGAGCTGGACCCGAACGCTAGCGCTACTGCTGTTGCTGATGAGATCATGTTAGGGATGGAGTACTATATCCCTCACTCTGATCTCATCAGTAGTGGTAGGCGTAACCTCTGGTTCAACCGCGAGTGTGCATTAGCTGTTGAAAACAGACAGACGGCATACCGCGCTTGGATCAGGGGCCGAGCTTGCGGGGATCCCAACATTGACTCACTGAAAGCAGCCTATAACAACGCCACCAAGTCCTGCAAAAGGGCCTTCATGAGAGCGGATGCACAGCGTGTTGCACGAGTTGGCCAAGAACTTCTTACGCATCCTACGGGAAGCCGTAGCTACTGGCGTCTGGCCAAAGCCGTGCAGTCCAACTTCTGTCAACCCTCGCTGCCCCCGTTGAGATGTTCTGACGGCTCGCTAGCTCACAAGCCGCAAGAGAAAGCCGATCTCTTGGTAAAACTCTTTGCTTCTCACTCCCGAATCGATGACTGCAACTCACAGCCACCAACACTCTCCCACTGTGGCCAAACAATGCCCGATATTCGTATTAGGCAATGTGATGTACGTGCGGAGCTTCAGTCAATCGACGTCCGGAAAGCTAGTGGACCTGATGGCATTCCAGCGGTAGTACTGAAAAACTGCGCAGCGGAGTTGTCTCCCGTCTTAACGCGGCTATACCGTCTTTCTATCTCTTCTGGGTGTGTGCCGGAATCTTGGAGAGAGGCCAATGTGCAACCGGTCCCCAAAAAGGGAGACCGATCAGACCCAGCTAACTATCGCCCAATAGCTGTCACCTCAGTACTTTGCAAGGTCATGGAACGGATCTTAAACCACCAGCTGATCCGATACCTAGAAGATCACTCATTAATTAATGATCGACAGTACGGGTTTCGGCCGAAACGGTCAACGGGTGATCTTCTAGCGTACTTAATGCATGTCTGGGGTGAAGCTATTGACAAACGTGGTGAGTCAGTGGCAGTTAGCCTTGATATTGCCAAAGCGTTCGATCGGGTCTGGCACAGGGCTCTTCTCTCCAAGCTCCCGGCATACGGTCTGCCCGCTCAGCTCTGTAACTGGATTGCCGGCTTCCTGCATGAGCGAAGAATCCGTGTCCTCGCAGATGGATGCGCTTCGCGGTTCATGACAGTGAATGCTGGTGTACCACAAGGCTCTGTTCTATCCCCCACACTCTTTCTTCTTCATATCAATGACATGCTTCCGTTAGGAAGCATTCATTGCTATGCGGATGACAGTACAGTGCATGGGGGATATTACGGTCGCCCAGGGGCTGGGCGCGCTGAAACCGAGAGAGAGAGAGAGAATCTTACCATTGAGCTCAACAGGGTGTTGAACCTCGTTTCTGAATGGGGCTCTAACAATCTTGTGGAGTTCAATGCTAAGAAAACACTGGTGTGCGCGTTTACAGCTAAAATGTCGCCGTTCCTTCCCCTTCCGTCTTTTCAGGGCACGACTCTTTCGGCACAGGGCTCCCTAAACTTGCTAGGCATGGAGATATGTTGCGATCTGAATTCCAGGAACTACATCGAAACCGTGATCAAAACAGCTTCACGGAAGCTCGGTGTCCTGAACAAGGTGCGTCGATTTTTCACGCCTGACCTATTATGCCTGCTTTATAAAACTCAGGTCCGGTCTTGCGTGGAATATTGCTCGCACTTGTGGGATGGCTCCGCCAAGTACCTACTCGATGCCCTGGACAGATTGCAGCGTCGTGCTGTCCGTATCGTTGGCGATGTAGAGGTCACGAACAACCTTGAGCCTCTGCAATTGCGTCGAGACATTGCGTCGCTTAGCGCCTTCTATCGGTTATATCACGGAGAGTGCTCTGAAGAGCTATTTGACCTTATCCCACCTTCCCCCTTCCTACTCAGGAGCACGCGTGCCGGTCTTCGGAGTCATCAATTCACTGTCTCCACCTCAACATCACGTACAAAGAAATTTAGTAGCTCTTTTCTTTGTCGTACTTCCAGGACTTGGAATTCTTTGCCAGCACATGTGTTCCCTCCTTCTTATAACATGGGGTCCTTCAAAAGAGGCGTGAAAAAGCACCTTTCGGGCCGGCAAGGTGGAGGCGGCTAGTGCAGTGTCTGAACTACACTAGCTGTCTTCGCATATGGACTCTTCTTACCGCTTCACATCAGGTGGTGTTGAGTCATTTGTCGTGCTTTGTATAAAAAAAAAAACTATAAAATGAGTTGTCATAGAAATTAGACTAAACTGCGCATTCAAGTAGCGTAAATTAAAACACTCTGATCAATTATAACCAATAAACGCTCGAAGCATTCTGACAAGCTCTGCTATTGGTCAAATTCAAAAAGATGGTTGAAGTTGAACTAATAGCGAAGAGGGTGTGCTTTCTTTCTAGTAGCTATACTTCAAAATGCGATCAAACAGTTGGTAATAATGTATAGCTTAGGCAAGCAATACAATTGCGCTATACTTACTTAATATTAAAATGATTAAAAAACATAGATTGAACGAAACAACAACTACACGCAGTCCAAGGTACTGAGGTCAGTACACTTAAGAATACTAATGAATTTGGTAAGGCTTTGAAAGTGAACATCCAGCTCTGGTAACTTTTTAGTCAGACTGTTATACAGACGAGTTAAACGAATAGCAGGTGAATCACGACCCATTCTCGTTCTACAGAATTTAGTTTTGTACAATTTACATGGGTATCTTGATATTCATGATGAAACATTGTAAGCAAGGCAGTTGAGCAACATGGGACTATCAATACGGTTGTTCACCAATTTATGAAGGTAAGACATATCCAGGTATATACGTCGCACAGAAAGCAGATCCAGACGAAAATGTTTCGCTTTGTCTATGTAAGATCTCATCGTTCTGGGGGTCTTAAAACGATAAGATAGGCTGCGAATCAGTTTTTTCTGTACTCTCTCTATCCTGTTCATAGATCACGATGCAAAACAAACTAATGTTACGCACAGAAGCGCGCACAGTTATGTCCTTGACTTCCCGCGAGTATTTGTTGTCAAGCTGGCTTATAACATAATTGAATTTGGTCGCATCACTTGTAATGCCAGATATGGCAAACTGGCCTTCTACCTGGGCGAACCAAATCTCCGGCTCCTCTGGCCAAAAGGGTGGTACTCTTACACCGATCTTGTACACCTCCGCCTGTCCAGTTGAAAAATGACGTCCGTCATTTTTGTCGTCCGAGTCGGAACCAATGGACATGCGTCGTCTGCCAGTATGGCCTTGTGCGTCTCGGAATTCCCTATCCATGTCCGAAGCGGGGTCACCAGTTTAGGTATTTAGTGTGGTGGTTAATAAAAGATAGTCCACTTACTGGATATGGGTGTAATATTTGTCCAACACACAAAGTGGGTACACTCAACACAAAACAGTTATTAAATTCACAGAAGGAGAATAGGAGTACACAAGCACAAGCACAAGCACGATAGGTACAGAGTACAGCGTAGTTACGGGAAGAGAAATAAATACGGAAATAATAACAATAAGCAGCGGTAAAAACAATGGCAGTTGGGTATTAAAAGCGGCGTGCGCTCCGCGTCGTGATAGGCTCTCGACTGGTGTACGTGACTAGCCGCGCCGGCGCCGATCGGCTGGTGGCGCGTCGATGATTACGTCACCATTCGAACAAAGAAAGACGTTAATGGGCGCGCGTGTCCATAGTTCCTCGTAAGCGCGCGACATTATTAACGACGAACTGGTACGACATTAATAATATATTATTATTATAATATGTAAATAAGTTCCTATGATAATGTAAATAAATAAATAAATAAAAATAATTAAACCAAATAAATGGTATAAATTATAAATAATGTGGACACATGATAACAATGTAGGAAGTGTTACCTACAGGGACAAGCGGCGACGACTGTCTGACGAAAGTTATGATGAACTAACAGCTTTTAAGATGGAGATACGCAGTCTACTAGAAACATTCCAAGAAACTCAAATTAAGCGATTTGACACGTTGAGAAATAGTTTACAAGAAGTGAAGCTTCAAACTTCTAAAATAAACAACACTAACCAAGACATTGCGAAGTCGCTCGACTTTATGGCGAATCAACTAAGCAACCTACAGACAAAAATAGACGGAATAGAGGGGCAAAGGAAAGAGGTGATGTCCCAAATCGCAAAAGTAGAAGAAAAATGCGACCTTCTGGAAAGATCTCTTAAAAAGACCTGCATTGAACTAAAGTTTGTTCCCGAACTTCAAAATGAAAACAAAGAAAATATTTTTGGTTATGTACATTGTCTTGCTAAAAATCTGGATATTGCACTGCAGCCCTCTGACTTGCGCGATGTGTATCGTATACCAAATAGAAAAGATCCATCCAAATCGACTATCGTCGTTGAACTATCGAGCACACTGATGAAGCACATGTTTATTAATTCAGCAAGAAAGTTTAATAAGACCAGAAAACTGAACGTAAGTCATTTGGGCATAAAAACTAACACCTCACCATTATTTCTCTCGGAGACTCTTACAGCTAGATCAAGAAGGCTGCACTTCCTCGCTCGAGAATTTGCTAGACAGGAAATATATCAGTTCTGCTGGACTTCAAACGGAAATATTTACCTTGGGAAACAAGAAGGATCTCCGTACATCCTGGTTAAGGATGAATCTCAACTGTGCACTTTGCAATCTTAATTGTAAGCTTATATTTACATTTGTAACAAAATACTACTACTTATATACAAATAACTTTATTTTAATACGTAACATACAAATATACACATCAATACATACAAATACTCCTTTCATAACTACATACCTACTTGCAACGCACAAAATAACATTTTTGTGTGAACTTAAACATACTTTCCAATACTATCAATCATATACTTCAAAATTATTTATGCCTTACATTTTATTTAGTAGCCTGTTATGCCTATCCCAATTAAAAGTCATAACCAAATATCCTTTCTTTACCAGAATATTGTTATTTAAAACCCATAGCACAAGAGTAGTAAATAAGTCTGAACTGGCATTTACCTATACTTGTATACAAACTCAATATACCTATGCTCGTTTCAATGAATACTTAACCATGATTTTTGACATTTACTTAACTAAAAAAGAAAGCCCTTTTAAATTTATTCGTCTAGTTCTATGTGCTATGAAAATTACTTATATAATACTGGCCAATCTAAATGGATAGTAGACTTAATGTGATTAATGACATTGACAACACTAGCCTCTGATTTTTGGAGTCGCTTACAATTTAAACCTGATATTATTGTGCTTACCGAATGCTGGATTAATGAATTTTCGAATGAAATACCTTTAGATGACTACAAATGTTATCACTCTAAGTCTTACTTAAACCAAAATGATGGTATAGTGATCTACTCACGGTCGAATCTTAACATCTGTATAATAGAACCACCGTTTCAAGATGCAAATTGTCTAGTAATACAAATCCAACAGACATACTCTATTATTGCTATCTACCGCCCTCCATCATTTTCAAATATTCATAATTTCTTAACGTTACTCGAATCCACTTTAATTTCTTACACTAAACCTCATTCCATACTGCTGGGTGACATTAACATTAATCTCATTAAGAATACATCAGATGACACTACGGATGAATACTTGAGCATCTTGGCACATTACGGGTACATACCTGGTCACAATCTTCCTACTAGGGGACCAAATAATCTTGACCACTGTATTATAAAATCCACTTTATCCTCTACTACAGTTGTATGTCATTCTGATATAACTGACCACAGTTCAGTATTATGCAGCTTAGGGATATATTTACAACGGGATACAATAAACGCAAAAAGTTCAAAAATAGATTATGAAGGGCTTGTGGAGACATTAAAAGATACTAACTGGTCTCAACTTTATCAGATAAATGAAACAAAAGAGGCAATTAATTACTTCCTACGCATCTTTAACTCTGCTATCGATAACCACAAATCTGAACGAAGAGTGCGAAGTCGTGATGTTATTTGCAAAAACTCGATAATACCGGGACTATTGAAATGTATAAGACGTCGTGACGCTCTTCATGCTAAAGCTAAAAAGTTTTCTCATGATACTAGTATTCAAAAGGAATACAAGTTGTATAGGAATTACTGCGGAAATATATTGCAAAAAGTAAAAAACAATTTCGAAAAGAAGATTTTATTAGAAAACAAACATGATATTAAAAAATCTTGGGTATCTGTTAAAAAAATATGCAATATTAAATGTTCTAAAAACACAAACGAGGAACTACTTAAGATTGGGCTACATCCTGTAGAATCCCTAAACGCAGTTAATAACTACTTTAGCTCGGTGGGTGAGAAACTCGCTAATGCTATGCTTGAAAAATCCAACCAAACAGAATCTGCACTAGCTGATAAATTCAATCCCAAATGGGTATTGACACCCTCAGCTTCTTTCTTTCTTAGTCCAACAGATGAGGTGGAAATTATCAAGTTAATTAGTTCACTCAAATCCAGTAATGCGGTAGGTCATGACTACATAAGTAACAATATCCTAAAAAAGACTAAATTTTCTGTTGCTGGTCCCATTGCTCACATTTGCAACTTATGCATGTCCTCTGGTGTTGTTCCCCCCGAGTTAAAAGTGGCAAATGTTATTCCTATTTTTAAAGCCGGCAAAGCACAAGAACCAGCTAATTACAGGCCAATCTTATTACTGAACACTCTTTCAAAAATCATTGAGAAGGTAGTTAATTTAAGGCTACAAAGGTACCTCGAGTCAAAAGGTCTGTTGGCTGAGAGACAGTATGGTTTTCGCTCGGGCAAATCCACAGAAGACGCTGTAAATGATCTAGTCAACTTCATCATTGGCAAAATTAATGAAAAACAAAAATGTGTCGGTGTTTTCTTGGATTTTGCCAAGGCTTTCGATACTGTGTCTCGGCCAATACTTTTAAAAAAGCTTGAAGCTTTTGGAATTAGAGGAATTGCACTAGACTGGTTTCGCTCCTATCTCTCTGATCGAAAGCAAAGAGTATCAATTGGAGAACACCATAGTGACTATGCGGAGGTTAAATTTGGTGTGCCACAGGGAAGTGTGCTAGGTCCAACGCTGTTCTTGACATACATAAATGATCTGTGCTCCATGAAAATAAAAAATGCAAGTATCTTTACTTTTGCAGATGATACAGCTATCATTTTCCATGCGAATTCGTGGGGCCAGGTTGGTAGTGTGGTTCAAGATGGCATAAATATTATCAGCTCATGGCTTCAAAACAACTTACTAACCGCTAATGCTAACAAAACTAAATTTATTTCATTTAGGATCCATAATAAAACAGCACCTAAAGAACCTCTTCAACTAAAACTTCATTCCTGTCTAAATGAAGATCACTCAATATGCAACTGCGAACAACTTGAACAAGTAGATACTATCAAATACTTACGCATAATAATTGACCAAAAATTCACCTGGTTACCACAAGTGGAGGCAGTTTCAAATAGACTTAAGAAACTTATGCATATCTTCAAAAAACTTAGCCATGTTGCTGACCCGGACCTGGTTAGGATGATTTACCTTGGTATATGCCAGTCTACAATAAACTATTGTATAGTGGTATGGGGTATAGCCTGCAAAACACAATTACTCAAACTCGAGTGAAAATAGCCTACCGCAGACCTAGGAGATATCCTACTCTTGAACTCTACTCCGAGTGTCAGTTTCTCAACGTTCGTCAATTGTATATATCTGCGACAGTAGTACTCTTTCACAGAAAAGCCAACCAACTGGCAAGAACCTCCCACAGATCACTTAAATGGGACCTTCCCAGTACCAAAACCGCCTTTGCTCGTAGATCCTTCAGATTTATGGGTCCCTATCTTTATACTAAAATACACAAGATGAATAATAAGATCCTAAGCATGACTAGAACAGGCTGTAGATTGACGGCATTTAAATGGTTGCAAATAAAAACTTATAATGAAACGGAAACCCTACTACAAGTTAGGATATAGTACTCGACATGATAGTATAAAAAATAAGTATGTATGGATTCATAAGTATTAACATTCAATACATATCCTTTTACTGGTACACACAAACATAAACATATACACAAACAAACACAAACACACACACACACACACACACACACACACACACACACACACACACACACACACACACACCCAAGCGCACAAACACATACCCATTCGCACAACAAAACACATGTATACATGGGTAGTTATATGGGAAGACTGGTCTCCACGACACAGGGAATCCTAGTGTGGAGTCCAGGGATACTGCTGAAATTTGTAAATTACTACCTATTATCTACTAATTATAATAATTAGTATACTATACTATAATAATTAAGACCCTATTATTGTAACAGTAATCAAATTTTGTACTGTGTTGCTATTGGACTGAATAAATAATTTTCAATTTCAATTTCAAAGACCCTAGCACACTTCGCATGAGCCCGGGCTCCATACAGGATGTGGAGGGGGCGCCGCCATTGAATTTGCCCCTCACCACCCTGTATGGCCTCCCCCAGGGGTCGTTGTCAAGGAGCGCGATGAATTGCTCCTGAACGTCAACCTTGGCCCTGCAGATCGCCGTCCGTAGAGCCTTATGGGCCTCCCGATATGCCCCGTGATAGTCCTTCACTTCACCGTGTGTAGCTGACGCGCGCCTTCTACACCTATAGAAGGCGCGTCTTGCTGGCATACTGGTGGTACGTAAGGTAGATATTTCTTGCGTCCACCAGTATACCTGCCCCCGGCGGGGGCGGCCCCGTGTCCTCGGCATGGCGGCAGTGCAGACAGCCTTTATGTCGTCCGCAAAATGATCCGCCATACCGTCAGCATCCCCGGCGCTGGTGTCGGGCCCATCATGCCAAGCCCGTACCATCGCCGCCTCCTCCGCCAGCTCTTTATCAAGCTTGGCAAGGGGCCACCGCAGAAAATTGGTGTGTCTTGCCGTGGGGCCCAGGTGGATAGGGGTCCCTGGGGACGCTGTGGAGACCTCGTATCGTATATATAGATGATCCGATAGAATCTCCACCTCTTCCATCACCCGCCAATCCCTTATCCGGGCCGCAAGGGTTGGGGTAGCAAAGGACACGTCGACCCTCGAAGTCCCCTGCCAACGGACACAGGTCGGAGTGGTGCCCTGGTTGAGAACTTGGAGCCCCAGGGACGTAACCCAGAGCTCCAGTATACCACCACGAACGGTGGTGTTGGTGGACCCCCATGCGGGAGACTTTGCGTTGAAGTCTCCCGCCACCAGGACTGGGAATGGAGCGGCCCGTCGCACCACCCCTTCAACCGCAGCCAAGAACCACTCAAACTCGGCTCTTCTGCGAGTAGTGAGATATTGGGCATTCTACCCCACTTCGTTCGTGCTTTATCTCCAGCCCCTCCGGGGACTTCCGATGCACTCACTACGTGAACAGAATGCGCAATATCTCGAATGTTTTGCGTTGATTGAGAGGAGATAAAATAAAAAGACGGCTAGTGATTGTTGACAATTAGTGTAATACAAAGAAATATACCTCAATCTGCAAATAAACAGTAAAGCGTTCTTTCAAAGTAAAATTTATTTAGATATTTCGTTTAGATAGTTTAGTCGTTAACTATGAGCCGATTGCCTCGGGGCTCACCTCAGTTACTGACTTTCGTATACAAAACTATCTGTGTCGTTATAACACATCTGTAACCTATCATTATAAAATGGTTTAAACACAGAATAATGAAAATCGAACATATGACTCTTGGATAGTTCTGAAACAGAAAAACCTATGTAAATTGGTTTATATAATATCAACCGATCAGGTTTCAATTGTGTTGCCTTTTCTGTAAACACAGTTGCGCTATGAAAACTTGGAGTGGCGATAATATTTATAAGATATATATTGTTTTAGGTATTGGGTCTGCTTAAACTTTATTACGAGATGCACTATTCTTAATTTCAGACCATGTTTTAAGCAAGTTTTTAAGTGTACGTAATAACATAAAAATATTTATCATGTAATTTGGGAACCAGTTTTTCATTCTCTCCTCCAGGAGGTATACATTTTTCTGGACAAAATGGGAAATCATTATGCAATTCATGTAACTCTTTTGGATAAATTAAATCCACTTCTAATATACATATAACCATATTCCGCATCATCCGAGACGTTGGTAACATCTAATATACTTATCTTTCTCACTGCGTTTTAAAAAGTAGAAATTAGACAATGGCAGTGTTAGAGACATTGCGTACCCATATAAATTATTGCAATCTATATAAAAAAGGCTGAAAATAAATATTGTCAGGCTTAGATGAATCGTAATCTGACAAATATTTATTATTTCTTTTAGCATATCTATGAGAGCACATGCAAACCCCTCCTCTGATCCCATTTTGAATCATTTTTAACATAGGTAAATCATCAATCAGCTCTAGTTCCACCCGTGTTTTCAATAACATTGCATCGAAAGATAGACTAGGAGCTAACACGTAAAAGGCTGGATCTAGTTGGTAATGAAATTTACAAGCTTTTCTAAACTTTTCGAAAATATCCGTTAGTAAAATCATATCAGTCTTCAGATAGAGATCTGTCTATTCACCTAGGTTTTTATATCGAATTCAGACCATACTGATAGAGCATATTATTATGCATAGTCTTTATTAGAAATGTTTTCGTTATTAAGAAAACTGAAGATTTTTTCTTTGGGAGGAAGCAAATGTTCTTTGTAGCGTTTAAAATTATCCATATTCTCGTAGTGAGAAACACCTTTACGCATAAGTAGTTGACACTGTCGATCACTCGGAAAAAACATGGGTAAATATCGAAAATCTGTTATTTGCATGGCCTTAGTCCATTTGTCCAAACTAGCCCCTGAAAATTTATATGAGTCTACAAATCTGAGTTGAATGAACTCATTTTTAGAGATTGGAATAAATTTTCTAAAAGAAATATAATTTTCTTTTGTTTTTGCAATACTTCTTATAGCTCCCGGAGCCTCACCTATTTTTTTATGAACAAATGACAATCATATCCTGCTAAGTTATGAAAAAATATAGGTATAAATGAAGGTTGCCTGTATTGCAAGTTATATAGACTATGCGCCGCCCCACGGTACCTTCCCGTTACGTGGTCATGGTCGCGAACCCGATCAGAAAATAAAAGATTATTGCAAATATGACACCAAGTGGCGCTTAAGAAATTTTTCTTATCATTTTCATCAAAAATTATTGAACTGTTTTTGTTAAGTATTTTGTAAATTTCATTGACGTCGTTATTAATTGGTTTAATAAAAACATCAACGCAATCCGGACCGCGATAAGAAATAAAGCGATTATAACTCGTGTCCTCCGCGCACACGACGTAATATGCAAACGCAGTTGTAGTAAAAAATACTAAACAAGTATCGCAAAAATATAGTTTACCGTGATGAGAAGTTATTTGACATCTCAGAAGACGAGATCAGTCTTTAATCAAACAATAATGTGTAGTAATACCTTTTTCAATCATAAGCAAATGTATATATATTTTTTTGTTATCTTTGTTAAAATCTATTTATATAGAGGTCCAACAATATTTTTTTTTCTTAATCCGAAAATTATGAATTGAATTGGGGAATTATTCTTCTCAAAGATTTTTATATCGGCAAAGGTTATTGGAAAAGATAAATTAGAAGTATTTACAACACTATCAAAGTTTGGCTAAGATGACACTCTCTCAGGGTGTCGAGATGTAGCAAAAAGAGCTGCTGTTACGGCCCACAGAAAACGGCATTGATCTTTGTTCCTAATGTTTAGACATGCCTTTTTACTTTTTAAATATTTCAGCGAATCAATATAACTAGAACCACCTAGCGGTTGATACTTTTTAATATTAATTTCTAAACATAAATTATTTAAAAAACTCCAACCACTATCTTGACTTTAAAATTCCTCAACTTTATTTTATGTCTATTCCAGATTTCAAAGAATAATTTCCCATAATCGCTATTAAAATATAAAATTGAATTTCTAGTTCCAAAATATTTATTTACTTCCCTATTATCAGCAATATTTAAAAACGTTGAAAATAATTCAAAATTAACTTTGACTGTTCTTTAAAGATTCCATTAGAAGTCTTTGTATTTTGTTCTGTTTAGATTGCAAAAAAATAATCAAACATGATCGTGCTTGTTCAGTTCCCGCGTCTACCCTATATGCTGCTCATTTTATAGCGTTGAAATCGTCACTTAAGTGCCATTCGTACAACATGTCTCTTTGTTAAATTCGCGCTTCTATTAGAAAACTACCCACAATGTCAAATAAGTGTGAAAACTGTAACAAAACTATCACAAAATCTATACCAGGGGTGGAGTGTAGCAAATGTGAGCGAATTGTACATCTGAATACTAAATGTACGGGGCTTAGTAATAAGCAAATCGCTGCCCTAAAAGCCGCACCGAGCCTGGAGTGGACATGTCTTCAATGTCAGAGCGAAACACCAAGGCGTAGCTCGTCCATTATCATACCAGACGAAGAGGATGATGAGGATGAAGATACTACGGTACAAATAAATGCAAAAAAACTGCTAAACAACATAACCAAAGAGGTAGAAAAAGCAATAAAGAAGGAAATGAGAGAGTTGAATGAGTCGTTGCAATTCCACAGTGCCAAACTGGATGAAGTAGTGCAGTGCGTTGAGATCTTCAAAAAAACTATAAAGTCACTTGAAGGAAAAAACACGGAGCTCGCGAACAAGAATACCAACTTAGAAATTCGAGTAGGTGCCTTGGAGCAGCGATTACATGAACTAGAACAAGAGAAGTTAAGTAAATTTGTTGAGATCGCTAACGTGGTAACTGAGAGCAGTGATGAAGCTGAAAAAGTTATTGGAACTATAGCAACAAAACTCAAACAACCTAAAGATGGTATTAAAATTATAAGAAGAATTCAGGGAAGAAATGACCAACCTCCCAAAATTTTAATAGAACTTAAAGATGATGAAACACAGGAGAACTGGATGTTGGCTGCTAAAACAAGGAAAATCTCCGTAGCAGACATTCACCCAAAACATAACCAAAACTATAATACAGTTTACATACGGGAAGCTATGACCAAACTAAATAAACAATTGTTCTGGAACACTAAACAAGAGTTGAAAACCAATCAAAATTTCAAGTATGTATGGTTCAAGAGAGGATTTGTTAGAGCTCGCCAGGACGATTCTGAAAAAATTTTCATCATAAGAACTATGAACGACCTACAGGATATCATTAACAAGAAATCTTCACTGTCTAAGTAACTTAAGTACCTATAATAATTTCCTATTAAACAAACTATTATCCGAAATCGCATGTGTAGCAATATAATACTAGATGATATTAATGAACTATCCGATTGTATAAACATAAATGATTTTCTAAATAAAATACCTACTTCTAATCTAAACCTCTTGTGCATGCATATCAACATAAGGTCTATTATAAAAAATTTCTCTGCACTAGAACAATGTTTATCTACCTCAAAAAAATGTATTGATGTTTGTATTCTAACAGAGGTAAATATCTCCGACAACCTTAGTTGCCTGTATAATATTGATGGCTATGAAATGTACTCAGTATTACGGAAGTTCCGTCGGGGTGGTGGTATAATTGTTTATGTTAATAAGAAACACAAAATTAAAATAAAAAATGTCATGTCCCAACACTTTGAATGTCTCCTTTTTACAATAACAACACAAAAAAAATATCCCGCCGATATCTGTGCAATATACCGACCACCCAGTTTTAGTAAACGCCTGTTTGTGGACGAACTTTTCAATAAACTTAACCTACTAACGAAAAACAGTGAATTATACTTACTAGGAGATATTAATCTGGACTTAAAACATGACAATCCTATAAAACATAAATACAGCAATACTTTGCATGGGTTGGGCCTTGTGTGTGGGATAACACAGCACACTAGAATTGAACTTTCTAACGGGTCCCTAAGTAAAACATGTATTGATCATATCTACGGTCGATCCCGCTCACAAGACCTTTATATATACTTCGGCACTCGGAACCGCACTGGCCGATCATCGCGCTGTGGTACTCGCCTGCATCGGAATACAAATACAGGATGCTCCAATATATAAAACATGTTTAAATAATATTATTGTCACTGAGCTTTTGGATCAAGTAGATTGGGAGAAATGTCGTAACATAGCTTGTCCAGTGATGCTTAATAACTTTATTCACAACAAATTTACAGAATGTTATACAAAATCAAACTTTTAAATTAGGGTAAAACGTAATTATTTAAGATGCAATAATGATTGGGTTAATGATAAAATAATTAGGTTATGTTCACATAGAGACCAACTGTTTTATAATTGGATAAAGGACACGAACAATTTGCAGCTAAAACGTGAATATAACAAAGCTAGAAATTATACAAACAAGTTAATACAGAAAACTAAGAATAAGGCTCTGAAATCCGAGTTTTTACTAAATAAAAGCGACCCAAAACATTTATGGCAAATATTGAATAAGATAACAGGAAGAATTAAACAATCAATAGACGAAGTTATAAGTAATGCATTTGGCAAGCAAGTTAGCGAGGATAGACAAATTGCTGATAATTTTGCTAAGAATTTTAAAAACAGTGTGAAGAGTATTATACCACAATGCTCCAGACCACTACTAAATAGTACTTCGTACACAAACTCTGCAAATGTTACAATGCGGTTTAGACGTGCTAATGCAAAAAATATTGATAATATCATTAAAAGTATAAAAGTCAATAAATCACCCGGAATTGATGGCATAAGAGCTATAGATATAAAAAGACTTTGTGCAAAAATTTATACTGTCATAGCGGAGTTAATAAATAAGTGTGTCATGAACGGAGCATTTCCTTCAACATTAAAGACCGGTATTGTAAGACCAATACACAAAAAAGGAAGTCGCATGGACTATGAAAATTATAGACCGATTACTATACTGCTCATAATTGATAAGATAATTGAGAAGTATATTTGTAATGAGATTTATAGTTTCTATGAAAATAATGACATCTTGACTAAGAAACAGTATGGCTTCCGTCCGCACAGAAATACCACTCAGTTGCTTTCTGCATTTACCGACATGGTATATAAGCAATTAGACCAAAAAAGTCATGTAATAGTCGTTTTCATAGACTACAGTAAAGCCTTTGATACCTTGAGGCACGATATCCTGCTTAATAGCCTACGGGACAGTGGAATCAGGGGTAATATCCTCAGCTGGTGTGAAAATTATCTCAAGGAGAGATCGTTTGTTGTCAAAGTAAATGACACATATAGCGCAGTAACTGAAGGCACAGCACAAGGTTCTGTTTTGGGTCCATTACATTATCTCACATATGTCAATAGCTTGCCAAGCTTAATATCTCAGTGTGATATTTACCAATTTGCTGATGACACTTGTCTAGTGGCTTGTGGAGTTGATCCTGAAGAAGCCTTAGGAAAACTTCAAAGTGACTTTGACATGTTGATTAAATGGTCGCACGATGTTGGATTGGTGCTGAATACAAGTAAAACTAAACTCATGTACATCAGTACCAGTCAAAACAGGAGAAGTTATCAACCCAAGTTGATAGCACACAGCCACGATTGTCTTCATAACAATATTAGTAACACAAAACCTCAGCTATGTGATTGCAAGTACATAGATGCTGTTGATAAGCAAACCTACTTGGGGTTGATTATTGACAGTAGGTTAAACTGGAAAGACCATATATACTATGTTTGTGATAAATTAAGAGCTATGCTTGCTAAATTCTCAATTATAAAATGGAAAGTCCCTTATCAGACACTACTACTTTTATATAAGTCATTAGCTGAATCAATAATAGGTTATGGGTTGTCTAGCTATGGTAGGGCCTTTAAGACACATCTTGACAAAATTTACACACTCCAGTTAAGAATCCTAAAAGAAATAGTGCCCTATAATATTAAAATGAATTGTGATGGTGATTACCAAAAGCTATTTGAATACTGTAAAATTATACCTATACATGAAAAAGTAAAACTAACCTTGTTAAATGAAGAGTACTTCAATAATGACCTAAAAACATCAAAAAAAGAAAATGTTAGCAGTATGGGTATACGCAACACCAAAAAAGTCAAACTAATTTTGCCAAGATATACGAATTTATATGGCAAACGTAAATTAGACTACATTATTCCTTATCTTATTAATCAGTTACCCACATCATTAACAGATGAACTAACAGTCAAGAACATCAAATATAAATTTAAGCAATACTTTCTTGAGAACACACATTCCTGCACGGGATCTGTGTATTAAATAGGTAGAGGCTATTATGTCTAGTATGAATAATTCACTTCAATATAAACTAAAATCAGCATGTTAACTTTATCCAGCAAAAATAAAACAAACACTCTGTATAGTGATATTCGTCGTATAAGATTGTCAACAAGGAGGTTCTTATTTGTATGATCTACGGTAGTGAGCGAGACGACAGTGTTGGCTTGCTTTGATTAATTACCCGGTTTGGAGAGGGCATGTTTCTACGCCTACCTGCAGATATTTGCCTCTGTTTTTTAATATTGTTTCATAAATAATAAAAATTAAATTTGTGTATACTGCTAATAATTGTTGATTTAAAGTGTTCGATTCTGGTGTACGGTAAAACTTTATAAGTTTATGTTTACACCTATTAATCAATTATTGTAATTTCTTTTGTAAATAAATAAATAAATAAAATAAATAAATAAATACGATACGACTACGAAGCGCCGACTCTATAACTCGAACACCATCGATAATAATAGTCTGGCTGAAATTATTTTGTTTATGTGAATTACTTCGTACATGTCCTACCCATGCATTATTTTATATAAGTATACCACATACTACGCAAATCGGCATTATGATAAAACTATTAAAGAAATGCGTAATAATAATATGTTTAGTTAGCTAGCAGTTGGAACTTTATTAAATATTCTGAAAAAAAAGAAATGTTAATATTAGGTAATATATAATGTTTTTATCAGAAAGTACTTAATTAATATAAAAAATATCAATAGTTTATTTATTTATTAAGGAGATAAGTACCTAAGTGCATATTTATTTATTTTACAAAATTATTTAAAAGTTATTTTATTTGAGTAAAATTTAGAAATGCTTATAGTCTCCTAGGTTGAGGTGTTCTCGTCGCACTGCAGCTTCACGCTCGCCAACGCCTCCTTGTATCGATCCGATCTGCTTTAAGGGCATCATCCATGTACCACGCGGATGATGACTTTGAGGTCTATGAAGAATTGCCCCCTAAGATCGACAGTCCGATGAGCAATGCCGACCGACACTCGGTTTGAAAAGGAAGACTGTAGTTGCGCAGTGGTTACAGATCTTGATCTCGGTGCAGACGAGTTGTTTTCCTCAGAGCGCAACATCTTAAATAGATCACGTTTCGGTTTTACTCTGTAAAAAAAATATTTGCATGTTTAATGACGTAAACTATTCAAAGATAAAAGTAGCCTACATTAAATGTATTATTGGTATAAATAATAGATTGATGCAGGTTCAACTAGCAGCTGTAGAAACATAATTAATATCTAGACATCATAAGTTAAAATAAATCGTTACATTTACATGATATACGATGTTTTCTTTGCCGTTTTCTTTTCCTTCGGCTCCGCAACTGGCGATGTCGACACAGAGCGGAAAGTTTCGGAGTCAGATCTGAAATAATTATGTATGATATACATTCAGTCTAAAAAGTATCGGGAATGGATGATTTGTTTATGGTTCTAAATTGAATTTTTTGTTGTTGTCAGATTAGAAAAACTGTTTTCCATTTTGGCGCGGAGTTAGAGTTGCATCTGTTATTTATATTATATACAGTTCTGTTTTTAGTTATATCATATCTAGTATGTATTGCGAATTTCATAATGGACAAAAAACACCGAACAAAGAGTTTGTCTTAAATTTTGCATCGCCAATGGAATTACATGTTCGGAGTCACTGAAAATGTTACAGAAGGCTTACGGTGAACCGACTTTATCAAAAACACGTGCTTATGAGTGGTACAAAGCGATCAAAAGCGGTCTAGATGTGATGGAAGATTCGCCTCGCTCTGGTAGGCCATCAACGTCTGCAACTGAAGTTAACATCGCAACAGTGAGGGAAATAGTGACTGAAAATCCTCATTCAACTTTGAGAGATATAGCCGGCGAATTTTCTGTATCTCACGAGTCGATCCGTACGTACCATTTTAAATAATCACTTGGGTATGAAATATGTTGCGAGCGGCTAGTCCCAAAAGACCTGAATTTTCTCCAAAAACTCAATCGCATGAGAGTCGCTGAGGACAATCTAGAACGAGTCAATTCCGACCCAACGTTCATGAAACGCATTGTTACTGGTGCCGAGACGTGGGTTTACGAGTTTGACATGCAAACTAGTCAACAAGCTTTGGAGTGGCGCCTTCCAACTGAACCGAAACCGAAAAAACCACGCCAAAGTCGATCATAAGTCAAAGTCATGTTGACTGTTTTCTTTGACTCTCGCGGTGTTGTGTACTCAAAATTCTTGCGGTAAGGTCAAACGGTAAATAAAGAATATTATTTGAGCGTTAAGCGGCGTTTAAGACAGCAAATTCGATGATAAAGGCCAGATTTGTGGAAAGAAAATTCTTGGATTTTGCACCGCGATAAAGCGCCTTCGCACAAGGCTATCATTGTGAACGAATTTTTGACCAAACACTCAACAAATACTATCGAGCAACCACCATATTCACCAGATATGTCTCCAGCAGACTTTTTTCTTTCTCTTGAACACAAATCACCACTTCGTGGCACCCGTTTTCAATCGGTAGAAGACATTAAGGAGAATTCGCGGCGAGAACTGAACTCAATTCAGGAAACAGCGTTTAAAAAATGTTTTGATGATTGGATTATTCGTTTTTGAAGGAGCATACTTTGAAGGTGATAAAATAAATTTGGATGAATAACTAACATTTTTTGTATTATTGATCTTTTTCCGGTACTTTCTTGACAGAGTAGTATTTTATGATCTGACAGTATGGAAGTTTTATGTATTTCTTTTAGTAATGTATTATTAATAGTCCTACTAGGTAGTTCATTGTAATTAGAACAGTAAATTAAATAATCACATAAGTCTTATATTATAAATGGCAAAGATTGGATGAAACTAAATAAATAGGTACCTGTTGGATACTGATGCTGTCTTACGCTTGGTCGCCTTTTTCGTCTTCGGCTCGGTTAGTGGCGACAAGCGGGAGGTTTTAAACTCGGAGTCAGACCTGAAATAAATACATGTAAATTTCAGTGACTTGAAATGATATTTATAATTGACAACAGAACAAAATAATTTTTAAAATTTTAAATAGTATTTAGTGAAACACTTACTAACATTTTCAAATCTTGAACGAGCAGGAGTCTTCGACGTCACGACACCAACAGCTGGAGCTTTCTATTCACTTGCATGTAAACCACGAAATGAGTAAAATGCTAGGTTTACGCCATGTTAAAGTAAATAATAAGTAGAAGATCGCTAATTACAAGTAACATGAAATGTCATGGTAATATACACTCATAATGATGCTATTTCTCATGCTATTTTTATTAATATAGTTTGAAATTGTATTGACACATACTACTTTTTACAAGAAATAATCATGAATGCTGAATTGCAGTAATATGATTGAAGTTAAAGAATATTTTCCATGCGTTTATTATTTCATGCGGGCTATTTCCAACGACCTATTTTAAATGCTAAGATCGTATCATGACGATTTCGGTCATTCACCAGTGAATGTTATCATACATCGCGACGACTTCGTGTACCTTAATTATGAGCAACAATAATATGAAAATATAATGAGTAGGTACTAACGATTTAGAAAAATTAATATGCAAAAACAAAATTTATGCGCAGTTATAGTATAGATAGGTAATGAAGCCACCAATTATTACAGTAAATAGTCATATAAATTGCTAATTATTCAGAAGTAATACAATGATATTTGTATGATTATCAATATACTTAAAACTAAAGTGAAATGATAACATTTTTAGTAATTACTACCTGCACCCAGCATGCTTTGAATGCCCGTAAAGAGAAAACTCACATCACTGCTCATTCCCGAATCGATGACTGCAACTCACAGCCACCAACACTCTCCCACTGTGGCCACACAATGCCTGATATCCGTATCAGGCAATGTGATGTACGTGCGGAGCTGCAGTCAATCGACGTCCGGAAAGCTAGTGGACCTGATGGCATCCCAGCGATAGTACTAAATAAATGCGCAGCGGAGTTGTCTCCCATCTTAACCCGGCTATACCGCCTTTCTCTCTCTTCTGGGTGTGTGCCTGAATCTTGGAGAGAGGCCAATGTGCAACCGGTCCCCAAAAAGGGAGACCGATCAGACCCAGTAAACTATCGCCCAATAGCTGTCACCTCAGTTCTTTGCAAGGTCATGGAGCGGATCATAAATAACCAGCTGATCCGATACCTAGAAGGTCACTCATTAATTAATGATCGACAGTACGGGTTTCGGCCGAAACGGTCAACGGGTGATCTTCTAGCGTACTTGATGCATGTCTGGGGTGAAGCTATTGATAAACGTGGTGAGTCACTGGCTGTTAGCCTTGACATTGCCAAAGCTTTTGATCGGGTCTGGCACAAGGCTCTTCTCTCCAAGCTCCCGGCATACGGTCTGCCCGATCAGCTCTGCAACTGGATCGCCGGCTTCCTACATGAGCGGAGAATACGCGTCCTCGCAGATGGATGCGCTTCGCGGTTCATGTCTGTGAATGCTGGTGTACCACAAGGCTCTGTTTTATCCCCCACACTCTTTCTTCTTCATATCAATGATATGCTTCCATTAGGAAGCATTCATTGTTATGCGGATGACAGTACAGTGCATGGGGGATATTACGGTCGCCCAGGGGCTGGGCGCGCTGAAACCGAGAAAGAGAGGGAGAATCTTGCTATTGAGCTCAACAGGGTGTTGAACCTCGTATCTGAATGGGGATCTAACAATCTTGTTGAGTTCAATGCTAAGAAAACACAGGTGTGTGCGTTTACAGCCAAAATGTCGCCGTTCCTTCCCCTTCCCTCTCTTCAGGGCACTACTCTTTCGGCACAGGCCTCCTTGAACTTGCTCGGTATGGAGATATGCTGCGATCTCAATTCTAGAAACTACATCGAAACCGTGATAAAAACAGCCTCACGGAAGCTCGGTGTCCTGAACAAGGTGCGTCGATTTTTCACGCCTGACCAGCTATGCCTGCTGTACAAAACTCAGGTCCGGTCTTGCGTGGAATATTGCTCGCACTTATGGGATGGCTCCGCCAAGTACCTCCTCGATGCACTGGACAGATTGCAGCGTCGTGCTGTCCGTATCATTGGCGATGTAGAGGTCACGAACAAACTTGAGCCTCTACAATTGCGTCGAGACATTGCGTCGCTTAGCGCCTTTTATCGGCTTTATCACGGAGAGTGCTCTGAAGAGCTTTTCGACCTGATCCCACCTTCCCCCTTTCTGCTCAGGAGCACGCGTGCTGGTCTTCGGAGTCATCCATTTACTGTCTCCACCTCAACATCACGCACAAAGAAATTTAGTTCTTCGTTTCTTTGTCGTACTTCCAGAACTTGGAATTCTTTGCCAGCGCATGTGTTTCCTCCTTCCTATAACATGGGGTCCTTCAAGAGAGGCGTGAAAAAGCACCTTTTGGGCCGGCAAGGTGAAGGCAGCTAGTGCATTGTCCGTTTCTGCACTAGCTGTCTTCGCATATGGACTCTCCTTACCGCTTCACATCAGGTGGTGTTGGGTCAATTGCCGTGCTTTGTATAAAAAAAAAAAAAAAAAAAAAAAAAAACTATTGTTTTATGATGAAATTACTAGGAAATTAGGAATTGATTTTTACTAGGTGGTAGGCCTGTATGTAGGGTCGTCTGGGTAGGTACCACCGCCTTTTTTTATTTCAGCCGTGAAACAGTTCGCTGTGTTTCGGATTGAAGGTAAAGGTAGTCAGTGTAATTACTGGGCATGACGGCATTTCATCTTAGGCCTCAGGATGACAACGCACCTGCAATATCAAGTGATTTTTCCTTGTTATTGCAGGTGTCTATAGGCGGCGGTAACCACTTACCATCAGGTGGGCCGTCAGCTTGTTTGTCATCTAGTTGTATAAAAAAAAAAAAAAAAAAAAATTATAATCCAGGAACCTTCGCGGACATCCCCAAAACACCCTACCAAAGTTTTATCATAATCATTGGTTTCGTAGAGGATAGGGGGCAAACATTCAAACATTGATTTTTATTTATATAGATAGATAGCACGAGTGACTCGCATGGTTTTGTACTCTACATCGCTAAATCTAAGATTCACGGGATCACCTTGGTGTATGTTAACATTCGTTCAATTCAAATAAATTGAGGTGTAACAATTTCATACTTTCATCATCGCCATTGGTGATAATAGACATACACCGGTGCACCTTATCGTTTCACTAGTATCGATCATGCACAGTTCTAAATAATATCTCAATTGTAAGAAACATAATGGTAATGTACCATCTTCATGTTGTAGTAAACTTTTGAAATCTATAGAATGTATTAAATACAAAAGCAACATTGAATAAAAATAGGCGTGTATTATAAAGAATATGATTAATGAGTTTCTCTAAATATACTAAATAATAAGCAAATAATCACCACTCATCATCGTCTGTCAGAGCTAAAGTTTCTGTGATTGATTTTTCAATATAATCTATACAAATATTTCAATATTTAATTACATAATAATAATACGCAATACTATAAGGCACGAAAAATAAACAAAATGATATAAAATAAAAAAAGCTTTAAATTATTTCTGCAACATGAGATATGAAACCAACAAAAGCATCAAGTTTTATTCCCATAGGAACTTTGTAAGACGCAAGCTCAGCAATAATGCACTTCAGTTCTTGGTATTCGGATTGCTGGCCATATGTGTTACCAGTATTGGGAATTCACCCATACTTAAAGCAAATCAAACAATAATAAAAATAGAATTGTTGTATATAATTATCTTTGTGTGATTGTGATTAGAAATTATAACGTAGGCTAAAGTATGTTCATATTATAATATTAAATAAATAAATAAGATCTGCCGACACTACTTTCTGTCAAAATACGCTCCTTCAGAAACGATACACTTACGCCAACGTATACTTAATCCAATCATCAAAACATTTTTAAACGCTGTTTCCGGAATTGAGTTCAGTTCTCGCCGCCAATTCTCCTTTATGTCTTCTATCGATTGAAAACGGGTGCCACGAAGTGGTTTTTCGATGGTATTTGTTGAGTGTTTGGTCAAAAATTCGTTCACAATGAAAGCCTTGTGCGAAGGCGCTTTATCGTGGTGCAAAATCCAAGAATTTTCTTTCCACAAATCCAGCCTTTATCATCGAATTTGCTCTCTTAAACGCCGCTTTACACTTAAATAATATTCTTTATTTACCGTTTGACCTTACCGGAAGAATTTTGAGTGCACAACACCGCGAGAGTCAAAGAAAACAGTCAACATGACTTTGACTTATGATCGACTTTGGCGTGGTTTTTTCGGTTTCAGTTCAGTTGGAAGGCGCCACTCCAAAAGCTTGTTGACTAGTTTGCGTGTCAAACTCGCAAACCCACGTCTCGGCACCAGTAACAATGCGTTTTATGAACGTTGGGTCGGAATTGACTCGTTCTAGATTGTCCTCAGCGACTCTCATGCGATTGAGTTTTTGGAGAAAATTCAGGTCTTTTGGGACTAGCCGAGCGGCAACATATTTCATACCCAAGTGATTATTTAAAATGGTACATACGGATCGACTCGTGAGATACAGAAAATTCGCCGGCTATCTCTCAAAGTTGAATGAGGATTTTCAGTCACTATTTCCCTCGCTGTTGCGATGTTAACTTCAGTTGCAGACGTTGATGGCCTACCAGAGCGAGGCGAATCTTCCATCACATCTCGACTGCTTTTGATCGCTTTGTACCACTCATAAGCACGTGTTTTTGATAAAGTCGGTTCACCGTAAGCCTTCTGTAACATTTTCAGTGACTCCGAACATGTAATTCCATTGGCGATGCAAAATTTAAGACAAACTCTTTGTTCGGTGTTTTTTGTCCATTTATAAATATTTAATATAAGAAATGATTATTTGTACTCCCAATATCGCCATCAATTTATTATGTGTATTTCTCCTTATCTACTAGCCGTCGGATAGTGCTTTATTCGAGTTTAAGTTGGATAATTGTTGTGCCTAAAATACATAAACAACTATTGATATATGTCAGTAACTAAATAATGTGATTTGATAATACATATACCAAAAGCTGGAATTCTCGATTCTAAAATGAATTTAGGATATTTCAGTTTAACCGAGTCTTTCTACCATATTTATAAAAATTTAATATTTATTAAGAATGGGTCTTCATTCATTTGTTATGGTATTACCGCTTACACGGCTAACCGACGACCGCTGTGGACGTTCATAGCGTCATTTATGTTTTACCACATTGTTTGCGACCACGACTACTAGGCTTGCTGCACAACAGGAATACAACCGGAACAAAATAAAGTGATTATATAAAGATGTAAGTATTTTCCAAATATTATTAAAATAGGTGTATTGCTTAATTTTACAGAATTGTGAAAGTAAAGCAATTTATACTTGAACGCAAACTTGACCCGCGATAAATTAGATGTTATGTATGACGAATATTTTACAACCGACTACATTTGGTTAAGCGAGAGTTAAATTCGATTACACAGGTTTATTTAAAATATAGTTACTTTAATGTAAAAAAATAAAGTAGATTATATAGATTTTAGGAATCAATGTAAAGTTTCCTGAAAATATTCACCTATTAAATTTTAATTTGGAATTTGTTCTTTTTCACACAGGGAACAGAGAAGAAAATTATGCAGAGGAAAAATATCACCCCGCTGACCCCGGCCCCCCTTTATTTGCTGACGCTGGTTCTACTTATCTATATTTTCAGTCATCTTTATAAGGTACGTAAAGCATTTATTGTGTTAGCTCAAATCAAACTTTGCTTCGGATATTATTTATTACAATTCAAACTTACGCAGTGAAAAGAAAATACTGATTATAAACGATTGTTTAAAATAATTATCTCAATTGTTCTATTTTATCTACATAATATTAATAATTAATAAATACATATTTTTTACGAAAACAGAGAGAAAAACTTTATACCTATGATATTTTAAATTAAACATGTTCTTTTTTATGCAGCTGTGAAGCGAATTCTGAAGAGGAAAAATATAATTGCTGCTCCGCGGATGTACTCCTGTGTCATCTCATTATGAACACCCAAAAAGGTAAACTTTGATATTTTCATAACATAAGTAAAACACCAACACATAACGTTGTGAAGTGAGAGTGTAACCTATATGTGTGTGTTTTGGTTGGTGTTGCCCTAGTTGTTAAAAGTTGTTAAGCTAGCTCGTGGTTCTCGGGCGCTCCAAGCTCGAACAGTGAAGTGTGGAGGGCGCCACTTGTTTTATTCTCAAAACAAGAAAGAGATGAGGTATTATTTATCAATAAAAAGGCTCTTCTTCTCAGTTGTAAAAGAATGTATATTAATAAAAGAAAAGGGTTGAGTTTGATGGGACTCACATAACAAACATTATTTAAATTTTTATCTGCTTTATAGCTAATGTGTTTTGACTAAAGGTTAACAAGTTTAGATCACAAATATGAACTGTAATAATAGGACTAATCCTAATGCAAATTCACTTTAGACAATTTTAAGTATAACATCTAACAATATTCACACCATATCATCATCATTTGTTTCACTGTATCACACATTGACAATGAAAATTGAGAGAAAGAAAGGATGTCACCAATAATGAACCTGGGTATCACTAACCCATAATAAGTTAATTTAAAAATAGGGTTATAAATACCGTACTTTGATTAGCAAGTAATGAACACTAATTTCTGCCCGAGCAGAGGCATATCCCTGTAAGTAGACTCTCCAAAACTAACAGTCAGCGTTCACTGGTGCTCCAGCCAGCAGTGCAGAGCAGCGTGATGGTCATCAGCCAAGCCGAAACAGGGCTTCATGCCTAAAACATGCATTAATATTAGTGGCATTCAAAATGACAGAAGTCTTTGCTCCACTGAAAAGGGTGAATACCTATACATGGTAATATTAAAAACCAAACAAGACATTTAAGATTTTATCAAACATTGGCAAAGCTTATTTAATTCAAAACTGTGTGGTTGATGCTTACCCATAACATATGTAAATTAACACGTGGTGTATTGGCAATTAGTAACACAATGCCATCAAATAATTTGACAAACAAAAAAAAATCAAGCCTTAGGCATTTAGGATGTGAACCAAAATTTCATAGCATCTGAAACAAAAAGGTAATTAGTTTGGGGCTTGAAATACAACGACAAATCTTAGCACTCGCGAGAGTTATTCTCACAATCAAAGTCTTACCACAGCATTAGAAAATGGCGTCGTCAGTCGAATCATGAGAATCCCATCAAAATACAATAGTAAAACTGAAACAAGAAACACGGTGTCATGTATGGTGTTAACGAAACAATATTCAAAAATAATTTTGGTGATATTTCCACTAAATACTCACAAAATTGTAGAAATAAAAAAATATAAGAGGGAGCAATAAACTCCAAGGAATCGTGTCCAAAAGGAAGTGTCAAAAAAATTGGAGCGGAAACATAGTCCAAAATGTCATGATTCACACAGATAAAGAAACCTGGAAAAAGGTTGACAGATGAATTCTGAAACTATGGAATTGGCTAGAACCAAAATTGACTTACTGTTGAAAGTCTTCTTTTATATCATATTATAAAGTTACAATTAAATATATTAATTGCCAACGTTTTTAAAATATTTGATTCATTTCAAGCAAAACAATTTGAATGATGTTTGCAGTGATAGTCTCACAAGCTACCAATAGATGGCGTTACTAGTATGGTTTGTAGAAAGAATATATTATATTAATAACACTAAGGAAATTTTTTGTAACGATGTGTTACAAGAGCTCGCATTATGTCGACGGATATTCTAAAACATACAGTTCTTATCAAAAATCTCAAGAATGGTGCAAAATGTAGGTACGTTTTAAACGTCTGTTGTTGAATTGCATAGGTATTACAACCAAACTAAAACGGATTTCATTAAAACTGTGATCGCAACGGACTCCAGCTTGAACGGAGTAAAGCGTAGTACCTAAACTTACATTCTGTCGACGGACATTCCAAAACATACAGTTCTTATCAAAAACTGCAGGAGCGGTTTGAGTTGAAGGTGCATTTTCAATGTCTGTTATTGAATCGCATAGGTATAATAACTAAACTAAAACGGATTTTATTCAAACTGTGATCGGAACTTAGTGCAGCTTGAACGGAGCGAAGCGTAGCTCTAAACTTGTACATTTTGTCAATCGAACATTCTAAAACAAAGAGATTTCATCGAATACTGCAGGAATAGTGTCACTTAATTGTATGTTTTACACATGTGTTGAATTCCGTTTATTGAACGATCTAAAACAGTTTCATTAAAACACCGTATACAGAAAATATTGGTTACAAAGTTACTGGACATTCTAAAACAGTTTTCACTTTTTTAAAACAGTTCCTACTACTGATGCAAGGTTAAGCAAAACTCTCACTGGATTGGACATTCTAATTCACTATTTCAGTATAACACCTACACAGAACGTCTAAAACAGTGATTGGGCATTCTAACTTTCTTTTTCAGTATAACACCAACACAGAACGTCTAAACAGTGATTGTTCATTCTAACTCACTTTTTCAGTAAAACACCAACACAGAACGTCTAAAAAAGTGATTGGGCATTCTAACTCACTTTTTCAGTAAAACACCATCACATAACGTTGTGAAGTGATGCGGAGCGCAGCGGAGCATGGGCGTGCAAAGCGAGTTAGAATGCACAATATGGTGTATATTGTGCATTCTAACATAACTTCTTGCATATTTGAAGTCAAACATTTAAAACTAATTTTTTGAATATTTTTGTAAATTTGAATGCAACCTTGCAAATACCTACTTACATTTTACAACAAATTCAACTTCGCAGTAAATTTATCTGTTTATAATAAATTTGTTTTATACACATTACCTACAAAAATTCATTATGAAGTGCTTGTTATTTATAGTATGATGTTTTACTTTCAGCAATGAAGTCAACCAACGCAGCCCGTCCGTGCCGTGCCCTGGTCATGATGTCTAAATATTCCCACCGTTTAATAAAGCCATCATTAAATAGTACAAATTGTCAAATTAATGTAATTGTAAAAATAAACAGTTATATCGCAGGCAGCATATAAGCTGCTCGTGATGTTTTGAATTGTTTCATTTACTGGTATATCTATAAAAGGTTGGTTGGTTCTTCTCAAATGGTAAAGTTTAAGCTTTCAAACTATGGGGTCACTAACTGAGGTGAACCCCGAGGCAATCGGCTCATAGTTACTGCACTGACTATCACACGCTCTAACACGACTTTGGAGGTTACTTTACCATGAGTTCCTCGAGGCTCGCTATAGGTAGCCCTTAGTCGTTTATAAACAATGTGTATGTCTTTGCTTGACTATGGGGGCAGTAACCAAAGTGAAACCCGAGGCAAACGGCTCATAGTTGAATGGTAAAGATATGCAAATTATGGGGTCAGTAACTGAGGTGAACCCCGAGGCAATCGGCTCATAGTTATTGCACTGACTATCACACGCTCTAACACGGCTTTGGAGGCTACTTTACCATGAGTTCCTCGAGGCTCGCTATAGGCAGCCCTTAGTCGTTTATAAACACTGTGTATGTCTTTGCTTGACTATGGGGGCAGTAACCAAAGTGAAACCCGAGGCAAACGGCTCATAGTTGAATGGTAAAGATATGCAAATTATGGGGTCAGTAACTGAGGTGAACCCCGAGGCAATCGGTTCATAGTTATTGCACTGACTATCACACGCTCTAACACGGCTTTGGAGGCTACTTTACCATGAGTTCCTCGAGGCTCGCTATAGGCAGCCCCTAGTCGTTTATGAACAATGTGTATGTCTTTGCTTGACTATGGGGGCAGTAACCAAAGTGAAACCCGAGGCAAACGGCTCATAGTTGAATGGTAAAGATATGCAAATTATGGGGTCAGTAACTGAGGTGAACCCCGAGGCAATCGGCTCATAGTTATTGCACTGACTATCACACGCTCTAATACGGCTTTGGAGGCTACTTTACCATGAGTTCCTCGAGGTTCGCTATAGGCAGCCCTTAGTCGTTTATGAACAATGTGTATGTCTTTGCTTGACTATAGGGGCAGTAACCAAAGTGAAACCCGAGGCAAACGGCTCATAGTTGAATGGTAAAGATATGCAAATTATGTGGTCAGTAACTGAGGTGAACCCCGAGGCAATAGGCTCATAGTTATTGCACTGACTATCACACGCTCTAACACGGCTTTGGAGGCTACTTTACCATGAGTTCCTCGAGGCTCGCTATAGGCAGCCCTTAGTCGTTTATAAACACTGTGTATGTCTTTGCTTGACTATGGGGGCAGTAACCAAAGTGAAACCCGAGGCAAACGGCTCATAGTTGAATGGTAAAGACGGGCAAACTATGGGGTCAGTAACTGAGGTGAACCCCGAGGCAATCGGCTCATTGTTATTGCACTGACTATCACACGTTCAACCACGGCTTTGGAGGTTACTTTACCATGAGTTCCTCGAGGCTCGCTATAGGCAGCCCTTAGTCGTTTATGAACAATGTGTATGTCTTTGCTTGATTATGGGGGCAGTAACCAAAGTGAAACCCGAGGCAAACGGCTCATAGTTGAATGGTAAAGACAGGCAAACTATGGGGTCAGTAACTGAGGTGAACCCCGAGGCAATCGGCTCATAGTTATTGCATTGACTATCACACGCTCTAACACGGCTTTGGAGGTTACTTTACCATGAGTTCCTCGAGGCTCGCTATAGGCAGCCCTTAGTCATTTATGAACAATGTGTATGTCTTTGCTTGATTATGGGGGCAGTAACCAAAGTGAAACCCGAGGCAAACGGCTCATAGTTGAATGGTAAAGATGGGCAAACTATGGGGTCAGTAACTGAGGTGAACCCCGAGGCAATCGGCTCATAGTTATTGCACTGACTATCACACGCTCTAACACGGCTTTGGAGGTTACTTTACCATGAATTCCTCGAGGCTTGCTATAGGCAGCCCTTCTCTCTCTGGGTTTCTTCGTGCCTATGCACGGCTACGGGCCTCAAGCTTAGGCTCATTGCCCGGGCATCTTCTCGGTGAGCTGGTGCTCACCGGTCCTCGGTCATCGCCCTAGTGGCGATGGCCCCCTCTTCGCCCCTATGCTGCGACCCCGGCTTTGGAGGCGCGGCCCTCAGCGCGGTCAGCCCCACAGGTGAGTTGACGTTGGTCAAGGCCCGTTGAGCGCCTGCGAGCGGGCCACGGCTTATACTTCCGCCAGGGGAGCTTGTAGTTAGGGTAGGGGGGACTTAGTGGTAGCCATGCATAGGCATTGGTGGTGATGGTGGTTGCAGTGGCGCCTCGGCGAACAGCGCGATCTCTCGCGCGCTCAGCTCGAGGCAGCTGGGGGTCAAGTCCGGTGGGATGTGCTCTTCGTACGCAGCCTCGTGGGCGCGCAATTGAGCACGAGTCAGTCCAGTGGGTGGCGTAACGTGTACAGCGAGCTCGGCACACAGGGGTGAGGGTCCTGTGGCGTGCTGCGAGCCGTACACGATACGCAGTCGTAATCGGGGTTGGTCGCTTCGTCGCGGGGATGCAGCTAGTGGTGGTGGTGCTGGTGATGTCTCCCTCTCCGCCGTAGGCGGTCGCGGGGCGTAGGGGGGGGCGTCAGTATTGACGTCGGGAAGGGGAGCAATATTGTGGAGGTGGAGGTGCGGCCCGTTGTCGGCGCTGTCGAACATTCGACGCGCCAGACGGGCGATGAACTCCTCCACCGTCGGTATCCGCACGTCCCGGGCGATGACGTCATTGCGGACGTAGCGCCCCGCACCTGTCAGTACGCGGAGGGAGACGTTTTGTTGTACCTGCAGTCTGGAACGCTGGGCTGGGGAGCAGAGCGTATACCACGATGGCGCGGCGTAAGTAAGCCGCGAGCGGACGTAGGTCTTGTAGACCATCAACTTGGTGTGTAGGGGTAGCCGGGATGCCAACACCGGACGGAGCATGGCTCGCGCAGCTTTCGCCTGGCGGACTACGTGGTCCACCTGCGGCGTCATGCGCAGCGAGCGGTCGATGTGGCACCCGAGATACGTCAACGTGGTCTGCCATTCTACGTCCTGACCTCGGAGCTTAAGCAATGGTGGTAAGCGTCGCTTCGACCCAACCAGTAGAGCGGCCGTCTTACTCACATTGACGGCCATTCTCCAATTGTCCAGCCACGCAGGTAACACGTCCAGCATCTGCTGCATCTTGGCGGCGGCGGTCGCCACCTTGCGGGACGGGCAAACTATGGGGTCAGTAACTGAGGTGAACCCCGAGGCAATCGGCTCATAGTTATTGCACTGACTATCACACGCTCTAACACGGCTTTAGAGGTTACTTTTCCATGAGTTCCTCGAGGCTCGCTATAGGCAGCCCTTAGTCGTTTATGAACACTGTGTATGTCTTTGCTTGACTATTGGGGCAGTAACCAAAGTGAAACCCGAGACAAACGGCTCATAGTTAACGACTAAACTATCTAAACGAAGTATCTAAATAAACTTTACTTTGTAAGAACGTTGTTGTTGTTGTTGTATTTGGAATTTTATGTTTCTTTGTATTACACTAATTGTGACCAATCACTAGCCGTCTTTTTATTTTATCTCCTTTCAATCAACGCAAAACATTCGAGATATTGGGCATTCTGTTCACGTAGTGTGTGCATCGGAAGTCCCCGGAGGGGCTGGAGATAAAGCACGAACGAAGTGGGGTAGAATGCCCAATATCTCACTACCTCTGCGGTTTCGGGAGAAGTAGGTGTAAGTAGACAACTACCACCCCTCCCCAACGCACTGCCACATATCCCGGTCCTCTATCTACAGGAACCAGGGGGGGGGGGCATCATTAGACGCCGATCCTACTACGACGGCAGAGCCGTCGGTCGCACCGGCCCACCTAGGAGACGGGGGTATAAAATAGGGCTCCGACACGATCGCCAGGTCAATGTCCCACTCCGCCATCGACTGGCACAGAAGATCCTGTGCCGCGGCGCAGTGGTTTATATTCCCCTGTAGTATGTTGCCGATGGACCTACTAGGCGTTGTTTGTTTCCATAGACTCTACAGGGGCGGTGCGAGGCGCTGTTGCTCGGAGTGCTGGCTCTGGAGAAAGGGGTCGGCCTTTAACTGGGGGCGGATTGCACTTCGTCCCCGTCATCCGGTGCGCCGAGGGCAGCCCCCGGTCAGCACATATGGCGCACTTGGCAATAGCTACCTGGCAACCTACTGATTTATGCCCCTCCGCACCGCAGTGGAAGCACAGTGCGCTGCGGTCCTTTTTGGAGGGGCACCGCTGTGCCGTATGCCCAATCTCGCAACAGCGGAGGCATCGCATCGGGCGCTGCTCCAGTACCTTTATGGATGCGGAACTCCACCCCACGCAGAGGCGCCAAGCGTCCGCCAACTTGCCTACCACTGTAACTTCTGTGTGTTGTTGTTTAAATAAAAATGTTCCAGGAGTTCTTATTATACGTCCACTACGTGACATCTTTTGTGTAGGCATAGGAACTTTCACATTATTCTTTGAGGCTTCTAATATCATCATCATCAAATGATTTACACATACTAAAAGCTCTGTTATTGGCCCCTTTATATATGTGATATCTATTTCTAATTACAGTTTGATAATTTTGTAACATAACCTTATATGATATATTTTCTACTATATCTACAATTTTCCCAGGAATCAACTTATTACTATTTTTATCTTTAACAAACACATTTTCCCCTATATAGTACTTTATTTCCTTTCCTTTATTTCTCTTATCATGATGATAATACTTATATTTATAATTATTTTCTTTTACAAAACTTTTTATCTCCTTATATTTATTAATATTATATTTTTTAGTAGGTAATGTAGAATTTATTTGTCTTCCTAACATTAATTCATTAGGAGATTTTAATTTACAATCAGTTGGTAGGTTCCTATACTCTAAAATCGCCATATCAATATCCTTCCTATCTAGAATACATTTTTTTAATAATTTCTTTAATGTTTGAATATGCCGTTCAGCCATTCCATTAGACCTTGCATAATAAGGTGATGATGTAACATGTTTAAAACCCCATTCACAACAAAAGTTTTTGAATAATATACAGTTATACTGTGACCCATTGTCTGAATAAACTAATTTAGGTATACCCCATCTCGAAAAAATTGATTTTAATGACTTAATATGACTTTCTGCAGACTGATCTCTCATTTCTATTATATCAACATACTTAGTAAGATAATCAACAACAATTAGATAAATTTTATTATTTAGGAAAAACATGTCAGTACCTACCACCTCCCAAGGACAACTAGGTACTTCTCTCAGTTGTAAAGATTCATAGGAATGACTTTTTTGGAATCTTAAACATGTATCACAATTATTGACCATGTCATCAATTTCTTTGTTCATGAATGGCCAAAACAGAAGTCCTCTTATCCTATTTTTACACTTTTCACTACCCATATGATTATAATGAACCTTATTCAACATGTCTCTGCGTAGTGACTTTGGTACTAATAGTGCTGAATCTTTAAATATTAGTTTGTTAACAATATAGAGATTATCTTTTATATTAAAATAATATTTTAAATTATTAGGTATATTTTTATAAATAGGCCATGAATTTTGTAAGTATGAAATTAATAATTTACATTCATCATCTTGTTCTGTTTCTTTTTTAAACATTTCTAACATTTTTTCACTAATATTCAAATTTTCCACTATCATACAAACATGTAATTCAATTTTTTGATCAATGTCTTTATTACAAATGTTGTCCTCAACATAAGAACGTGACAATGCGTCTGCTACTAACAATTCTTTACCAGGTCTATAAGTAATATTTAAGTCATATCCTTGCAATCTCATTCTAAGTTTCTGAAGTCTCAATGGTGTTTCATTCATAGATTTTTAAAATATTTGTTCTAAGGGCTTATGATCAGTTTCAATCACTACAGACTTGCCATAGATATATTGGTGAAATTTCTCACATGCATACACAATCGCTAAAAGTTCTTTCTCTATCTGAGCCCATGATTTTTGAGACTCTGTTAATGCTTTTGATGCATAGGCTACAGGTACATGATTTTGTAATAAGACTGCCCCTAACCCTGTACTGCTGCTGTCTACTGACAATGTTATTGGTGAATTTATATTAAAATAGTTTAAAACTGGCTCTGATGTTAAAAAATTTTTAAGTTTCTGAAAATCTTGTTCTTGTTTACTACCCCATACAAATAACATATTTTTTTTAGTATTTCCCTGAATGAGTAAGTAATATCTGATAGATTTGGTATAAATTTAGATACATAAGTGACAATTCCTAGAATGGTTTGCAATTCGTTTTTAGTTTTTGGCTGTTTCATTTCTATTATGGCTCTTATCTTCTCGGGGTCTGGTTTAATACCTTTGCTGGTGAGTATGTGACCTACATATTTAACTTCAGAGACTGCAAATTTGCACTTATCTCTATTGAATTTTACCCCAGCCGATCTGGCTCTATCAAGTACTTTTTGTAGTCTAATATTATGCTGTTCTAATGATTCACCCTATACAATCAATTCATCGACATACTGTTCTACCCCTTCTAGTCCTTTAAATATTTCAGCAAAACATTTACTAAATACCTCAGGTGCTGAATTAAGTCCAAACGGTAATCTTTTGTAACAATAACGTCCAAAATTTCCTGCATTAAAAGTAGTGTATAATTGACTCTCTTTTGATAATTTTACCATAAAAAATCCTTTTGAAGCATCTAATACTGAAAATATTTGAGCATTAGGCATTTTAGCCACAAGCTCTTCAAATGTTTTCATTCTGTATCTTTCCCTTATTATGTATTTATTTAAGTTCTGTGGATCTAGACAAATTCTTATATTTTTATCACTTTTCTTAGTTACTACCATAGAATTCACCCATTCAGTAGGCTCATTTACCTTTTTAATCACACCTAATTTTTCCATTTTGTCTAATTCTATCTTTACTTTGCTTTCTAATTTAAAGAGAATTTTACTTGGTTTCTCTACTACCGGTATATAATTATCTCTTAATTTAATACTATATGTATAATCTATTTTTCCCAAGCCTTGAAATAAATCTTGGTAGTGATGTAAAAAATTTATACTTAGGCAATCTATTTTATTTACCTGCAACAGTCCTAATTTTATGGCCGTTCTATAGCTAATTATACACTCAGTTTTAAAGTTTACCACATAAAATTTAAAATTTACTGTGCAATTTTCATGTGAAATATTCACTTGACAAAATCCTACAATATGAATATTAGACCCATCAAAATTTCTTAATGAAATATTACTACATTTATTTATTTTCAAATTTAATTTTTGTACAGTATTCATATTTATTATGTCGACATGAGAACCTGTGTTTACTTTAAATGTAATTGTTACCTTATTAATTTTAGCTTCTATGAACCAGTCCTTGTTGATAATACCCACTTGTTGTATTGAATCTATATGAAAATCATCTTCTTTTAACTCTGTACTATTAATCACTGCACACCTATTACGACACATTGCACTAAAAAGGTTATATTTACCACACTTTAAACACTTTTTATTGAATTTATTCTCTATCTTTTTATTGATTGCATGCCGTGGCAATCTATAATTAAGACAGCACTTAGCTCATGTACTCTTTAGCTTTAAACTCCATACCATGTTTTAGTGTTTGTTTTGTTGATTGTCCTAAATAAATTAAAAAAAAAAAAAAAAAGCTGGACACTTCCCATATGTATGCTGTTTGCCACATTTGCTGCATACTCGCTGATTGAAAGATTTTTTGTTTGCTTTATTTTGACTATATTTATTATTAGTATTTTCATTGGTAGCATATATATTTTTCTCAAATTTATATGTATATCTTTTTACTGCACCCACTTCTATATTCAGTTCCTTTATTTGATTTTGTGCCACTTCAGCGGCTTAGCAAGTACATATACATTTATCTAATGTTAGGTCGGTTACCCTTAATAGTTTCTCTTTTAGTCCAATTTCCCGTAGTCCCATGATAATTTGATCACGAATCAGGCTATTTTTCAGGTTATCAAAATTGCAATCTTTACTCAGCATTCTCAAACTGGTGACGAAATCATCTATATTCTCGCCTTCCTTTTGCTTTCTACTAAAGAATAAGTGACGGTTGTAAGTTTCATTTTCTGGGGGACTACAGTGTAGTTGTAGTTTTTTAAAAGTGGCATCATATGTGAGGTTATCTTTATCTTCGAATGTGTTGTAAATTTGCAAACCTTCATCTCCTATACAATGTAATAATAACGCTTTCTTTTGTTCCGTCGTTAGTTTCTTGTCAGCTCCAATAGCCGTATAGTATAGTTGGTATTTTTGACTCCAATCTTGAAAATTGCTTTTCACATTGCCTGTTAGTTGCAATGGCGGTGGAGGCCGAAGTAAATCCATTTTTATTGTTCAAATCCGCAGCGCCATGTAACTTCTGTGTGTTGTTGTTTAAATAAAAATGTTCCAGTATATCAATTTATAGTTTATTTTAAATCCCACTTAGTTTTTATATAATTACTAATTTAATTTGCACGCAAGCACTTAGATACTAGATACATTAGTTTTTAATAAGACAGTTCTAGGGATGTACCCTAGTCAACTTATCTATAGGGATGCGACATCTTACATTGTAGTATGTAATTATGTTATTTAAAACATTTTAGTAAATAACATTTCATAGTTGCAATAGGTATGTGCATCGGAAGTGTAAGTAGGTCGATGGCATACGCGACCCTGCACATGACGTAGATTTAAGTTATAATGTATTAGTTCGTAAGATTTCCTAATCAATTAATAAATGACAGCCGAACAACTAACATCTTTGATTTACACTACGATCCTCATAATACATGGCGACCCATACCAGACTTGAACCGTTTGAAGATGAATAATTGAAGACTTCAATCATCAAGATGGAAATAAGAACCATTTGAAGAAGAAAGAAATGGAATCTTATAGAAAACAAGAAGAATAGCAAGAAATTTTCTTTATTTTTTTATAACCAAAAAGAACAGTTCAGAAACAAGAATAAAGAAGCGTACGGGAGCAAGGATGGAGTCCAGGGTATAGCCCGGCCCAGTTCCAGTGGAGTCCAGGGTATAGCCCGGCCCAGTTCCTGTGGCGTCCAGGGATATCCCGGCCCACGAAAATACATATGAAGACCTAAGCGAAGTTTTTTTTTAAAAAAAAAAGAAGATAGAAAACACAATGCCTACAGGGGTTTTCATCGCTGTTGCTGCAGTTTTCGTGATATTCATGGCGACGCTACTGTATATATCCTTTTATTTAAAAAATAGCTTAATACTAGTATATTTATAAACCACTAATATTTAACTTTAAGAGAATTTCATAAGATCCGATTGCTTTAAACTATTTATCATATAAATTCTTATAGTAGGTATTAAATAAAAAGTTTATTTTTAATTGACAATGGGTTCTTCCAACACCAAGGAAGACGTAATTATAGCCCAGACTGCATCTGGTGACGCGCAGGCCACCCAAAGAATCAACCAGGGTCCTAGCCTTTCAGAGATATTATTATTTACCATATTAATAATTTTGTTGGGATGCTTATCATACTATTTTATTAAAAAATACAGGAAAAATAATATAAAAACGCTAAGGAGAGAATTAAATAGTCTTGCTCTCAAGACAGTCTCCG
The DNA here is from genome assembly GCA_947347705.1 of Nymphula nitidulata. Classification (NCBI taxonomy): domain Eukaryota; kingdom Metazoa; phylum Arthropoda; class Insecta; order Lepidoptera; family Crambidae; genus Nymphula; species Nymphula nitidulata. The sequence goes on from OX374619.1 coordinate 14,734,438, forward strand.
GCAGCGTTGAATTGCAAGCTACTGCTTAGGTAGTAAGTACTTACAATATATTAAGTATGAATCAGATAAATAGTTTTAATATATCTTTTTCTTTTCTCTTATTTTAATTAAACTATGCAACTTATTACTAGCTTAACAGAATTAAATAATACATTATTATTAATAAAAGAATATATTACCAAATTAGGACCAGGAAGGAGACAGACAGAATTAGGAATAAGGAAGTATAATGAAGCTCGATTTGAATATGGAAAATTGGACGATATTTTGTCTCAAGTTAAGTGTAGTATTGAAAGTTCAGAAGTAAGCACTAGCGATTTAACTTCAATAAATAATTTAGTGACTAGAATTCATACCATATTTAACAAAATAACTACTTTAATATATCCCACTTCTTTTAGTGTAGAGAATCAGAATAGTACAGGTGGCATTACAAAAATGGCTACTGAGAAATTTGATATTAAAACAGCCATTTCGCTGCTACCCGTAATGACGGGTCAGGAACATATTTCAAAGAGTCTAATCGATGGTATTGAGCTATACAGTAGTATGATCACGGCTGATACGCATCCACAACTTATTAACTTCGTTCTTAAGACGAGACTTTCCTCAAGTGCGAAACTGCGTCTAAAAACTACATATGATAGCGTCAATTCATTATTACGCGACTTAAATAAATATATTTTGCCAAAGAAATCAGCAGTTGCTATGCAAGCTAAATTGCAAGTTTGCAATCAAGGCACTCGTACGATTGAGTTTTTCGGTTCAGAATTGGAAGACCTATTTGTAAATCTAACCTTAGCGCAATCTGACGGCGACAGTACGAAGTATGATATTTTACGACCTCTTAACGAGAAGGTCGCTATAAAGCGGTTTGCTGACGGCTTATCTAATCCTCGGCTTAACACTATCATTGCGGCCAAACAATTTGATTCTCTTCCAGAAGCGATTCGAACCGCCTTAGACGAGCAGTCAATGGCCACTGACAACCATGTCATGTCTTTTAATAGCCCATTCCCACGGAGAACGAATTTTTCTCGCGGTAACTTTATAAGAAATAATTACAGCAATAATCGCGGTAATTATCATAATAAAACATATTACTCATCTAAGCAATACAACTCGCCTGGTAACCAAAGATCGGCGCGATCGAATGCCCAGCGCGGCACCGGGGGTCACGTGAATAGATTCCACCGCGGCGGATCTACCCGATCGCACGGGAAACGCTTTGCTCACCGCGTCCAGCACGCCTTCCGCGACCACGAGGTAGAGGAAATAGAAGGCACAAACACTCAGCCTGACACCAATGACGACTTGTCAAACTTGTTTTTTCGTGCCTAAAGATGATAATAATTATTATGTTCTTAATTATAACAATAGCAGTACAGTAACTTTTAGCTCAAATGATAAAAATTTAGATTTATTAGTCGATAGTGGTGCCAGCTTATGTGTGTTGAAATATGAGTGGTTACAAAGTAACCCGTATTTAGAAAATAAATTACAATTAGATAGAATTACGATTAAAGGTGTCAGCGGAAAATTAGAATCAATAGGTTATATTTTATTAGATTTATCTTATAAGGGGGTAATATTTAGGGAAAAGTTTTACGTATTTAAGGACTTATCTTGTTCCGCAAATGGAATTTTAGGAGACAACTTTTTAAAGCGCTATTCAGCTATAATAGATAATCGACATAATACGTTGCAATTGACGAATGACTCAGAGTCTATTTGTGTAAGCATAAACTGTAAAGGCAGGTACACACATGTGATACCACCGCGATGTGAGGTAATAAAAAATATACCGACTTCAATAAACGGGGATTGTGTTGTGTTATCCAGCGAAGTACAAAGTGGTGTTTTTGTGGCTGGATTAATTGCAAACCCACATAAGGGTAGTATTCCCATAAGGATTTTAAATACCACAGATCAAGAAGTTAGCTTTGATTTTTCTGACTTAGGTGTTTATTCTGTAAATAATTTTGATATATGTACTATTACGGAATGTGAGAAACCTTCAGTCGATCGTATTAAGACATTATTTAAATTATTAAATGTGTCTGATTTAAATAAAGAAGAAAAAGAGAATATAGGAAACGTATGCGCTAAATACGCAGATGTATTTTATTTGCCTGGCGATAAGTTGAGTGTTACTAATCTAATGTCACACAGCATAACTTTAAAAGATAATGTTGCGCCAGTGTACGTCAAGCCTTACAGGTTGCCGCACGCGCAACGAAAAGAAATTCAAAAGCAAATAGATGAGATGCTCGCCAATGACATCATTGAAGAGGCTTCATCTGAATGGTCAAGCCCAGTTTTACTTGTTCCGAAAAAATCTGACAAGTCTAATGAGAAAAAGTGGAGATTAGTAATAGATTATCGACGATTAAATAACTGTATTCAAGATGATAAATTTCCTTTGCCAAATATCACTGATATTTTAGATTCACTTTCTGGTAGTATTTATTTTTCTAAGTTAGACCTCTCACAAAGTTATTATCAGTTAAGTTTAGATGAAAATTCGAGAAAATATACAGCTTTTAGTGTAGATAAAATGTACCAATTGTCCTTAGAGGAGAAGTCGCGTAAGGTTACGGCATTCACAGCCGACAATAAAATGTACCAAATGAAACGTTGTCCCATGGGTTTAAAAACTTCACCCAGTGTATTCACACGTTTAATGACTATTGCTATGTCAGGTATAAACTATAACCAAGCGTTCATGTATATAGACGATTGTGTCGTAATAGGAAAATCGATTGAAAACCATAACAAAAACCTTATAAGTGTATTAGAGCGATTGAGAAAAGTAAATTTAAAGCTAAATCCATTGAAGTGCGATTTTTTACGCAAAGAAATAATTTACTTAGGACACAAAATTACGTCAGAAGGTATATTTCCAGACGATAGCAAAATAAAATCATTGCAAAACTATCCGTCTCCAACAAATTGTGATGACGTTAAGCGTTTTGTTGCATTCGCGAATTACTATAGACGATTTATTCCTAATTTTGCCAATATTGTTTTTCCACTAAACAAATTATGTAAAAAAAATATAGAATTTGTTTGGAATACGGACCATGAGTCATCTTTTAAAAAGTTAAAGTCAGCATTAATGAATCCTCCAGTCTTACAATACCCAGATTTTTCGGATGAAAACATTTTTAGATTACAAACAGACGCTTGTAGGACCGGAATCGGAGCGGTATTATCTAATCGAAACGGCAAGGTTATTATAGCATATGCTAGTCGAAATTTAAAACCAGCCGAAACTAGGTACCCTATTATTGAACTAGAACTTTTAGCAATTGTTTGGGGTGTACGACATTTTCGACCATATTTATATGGTAGGAAGTTCAAAAAAAAGTTTAGGCTTTATCTGGAAGAATATGATTTTGAAGTAGAATACGTACCGGGTAGAGACAATGCAGCTGCAGACGCATTAAGTCGATTACCGATGACGTGTAATGATTTAAAATCTATTCGAGAACAAGTAGTTTCAGTATTAACGCGCGCGCAGAGTAAAAGAATGAACAAAAATGCTACTATTTTACCAGACTCAATCAACCTCAGGACTGATCAACCTGTAGTTGTAGAGGTACTTAAAAAACAACAGGATGTAGTAGAGTTACTCTTGGAAAGAAATTTAGATAATTTCAAGCGAACGGGAAATATAATTTCCAATGCGGGTTATTGTGTTTACGTGCCATCGAAGGCAGCGATCTTGCTATGTACCCGATCGTTATCAACCCCAGAGGTGTTAGCGAGGGACTTAGAAGCCTTATGTAATAGGTTAAAAATCGCAAAACTACTAGTAGAAAAATCAAATAATATTTTAAATGAAATTAAGAGCCTCGTACGAGTGAAAAAAAAATTTAAAATAACTTGCCCGCGTTTTCTTATTACAAAGAACATAAGAAAAAATGTCAACCCTGATGAAAAACGGGTGATATTAAATGACTTTCACTTACTGCCCACAAGTGGACATGCAGGTTGTAATAGAATGTTTAATAACATAAAAAAGTATTTTTACTGGCCAGGAATGAGTAATGACGTCATAGACTTTGTAAAGAAGTGTAAATCATGTCAAATTTACAAACATACCAACAGGCAAATAAAAGAGCCAATGGTAATAACTACCACAGCCAATTCGGCTTTTGAAAAAATTTCTTTAGATATAATGGGACCTCTAGATAAAGACGATTATAATAATAAGTACATATTAACTATACAGTGTAATTTAAGTAAGTTTGTAGAAGCTTATCCTTTGACCACTAAGGATGCTGTAACAGTATCTCAAAGTTTTGTAAACAACTTTCTTTTGCGATATGGAATCTCGAATGAAATTTTAACAGATCAGGGCACATAATTTCTATCCTCAGTCTTATCTGAAGTATGTAGCTTATTAAAAATAAAGAAAATACACTCGACAGCATATCACAATGAAACTCTAGGTTCACTAGAAAACACGCATAAATCATTAGGTGCTTTTCTTAGGTTTCAATGTCAGGAAGATAGGTCTAATTGGAGTAGCTGGTTACCTTACTGGTGTTTTTCTTTCAACACTACTGTACATTCTGAGACAAAATATAGCCCTTTTGAATTAGTATTCGGAAAAACATGTGCTTTGCCAAGTAATTTAGAAAATAGTGTAATAGATCCGCTTTATAACTATGACAGTTATCCCAAAGAATTAAAATATAGACTACAAAGAGCTCAAGCAGATGCAAGAAATAATTTAATTGCTAAGAAATTGCATAGAAAAGAATTGTACGATAGTAAGACGAATTCGGTTATGTATAAAACATGGGAGAACAAGGGAGGCATGATTCTTTTGAAAAACCAGACAGGAAACAAGTTACAATGTATATACAATGGTCCATATCTTGTTCTTGAAGATATTTCACCAAATGTAAAGATTTTAAAAAATGGAAAACAATATATTACTCATAAGAATAATACTAAGTTATTTTGTGAATGAGTTAATATAGGTTATGTTTTCATAAAACCACGAATGTATTACATAAGTTATTTACTTACTTTACCTTTCTTTTAATTAAAATAATAATAAAATAAATAAGTGAAGATTTAGTTATTAGATTATTGGTAAAAAAAAAGTATTGTTATATTTTTTTTCTTTTTATAAGGGGATGATGTAGTATGTAATTATGTTATTTAAAACATTTTAGTAAATAACATTTCATAGTTGCAATAGGTATGTGCATCGGAAGTGTAAGTAGGTCGATGGCATACGCGACCCTGCACATGACGTAGATTTAAGTTATAATGTATTAATTCGTAAGATTTCCTAATCAATTAATAAATGACAGCCGAACAACTAACATCTTTGATTTACACTACGATCCTCATAATACAACATTCATCACAACCACCTCCACGGGGAGAGAGACCCTAGCCGACCCTACCCCCCTGATGCCCGTTGAAATAGCTCCAACCTTGACGAGTTCCGGGGAGCAGCCGGCACTTTCTGCTAGGGCGGTCTGAAGCTCGTCGGCCGACACCGAATCATCCAGACCAGCGACTCGGATGTCAGCCATTTTCATGGGGCGAACAACGCGTGCCACTTCCCCCAGTGCCTCGCCTACCTTGGCAGCGAAGGCATCTGCTTGAGATGCGGTGGTCTCCTTCGGGAGCTCGAACAGTCGAGCTCCTGTCATGGTTCGCCTAAACTTCGGAGGGCCAGTAACACCCAGGGCCCCCAAGCTGATCGAGGTCTTAGCCTTAGTTATGGCCTCCTTATAGGTAGTCCCTTCAGCCACGGCCTCAGGCTTGAGTGTGACCACCACAGCCAAGGTTTTTGGGGCCTTTGGTAGCTTGACCACTTTGGCCTTCACCGCCTTGGCCTCCACTTTCTTCGGGGCGATCAGGGATTGCTCTGAATTCGTTGGGGCTTTAGTCTTACGGTTTTTTTTGCCGCTTACAGTGTCCTAGCCCTTCTCCGACACAACCGGCTGCTCCTGGCGCGAGGAGCCAGTGACATCTTCTACTGCCCTGGGAGCTACGGTTTTATTGGGTGCGCCCTTCTTCTGCTTCGCTGACTATGGCATGTTGGCCGGGGGGTTAAGGGTGGTATGCGCTAATGGCGCAGACCGGTGAACCGAGGGGGAACGGGAAGCCGAGGAGGCACGGGCCTTATCAGCATCAGCTGCCAATGGAGGGCGGTGAGATTGGGCTGTAAGTAGTCGACCGTCTACCTCCAGGCCATCCAGCCGAGCACCAGCCACTGCGCCGATGTGATTCATCAGCTCCCGCTGATGAATCACATCAGCTGACCTGGGCGAACTCTCCTTTCGTCAGGACATCTTCAGTTGTAGCTGGTGTCACCTCCACTTCAGCGGGCAGAGTAGGGCCCGCCTCCGTCTCGCTTTCTACAGCGACGGAGCTGTCCACCCGGGCTTTAGAGCTTTTCTTCTTCCTCGGGCTCCCCCTTTCGGAGTAAGCCCTGCGAAGGGCAGCGACCTCCTCCATCACCGACGACAGCTGCCCCTTGAGGCGCTTATTGTCAGCCTGGAGCCGACGCATCTCCTCACTCGTTTTGCGGCTTGCGAGCGAGCGGACCACCTCCATCACGGCCCGGGAGGCCTCCTCGATCTCTCGGATGCACGAACCTTTCAAATTTTTGGATTTTCGTGTCACCCGGTAGGTTTCTCCCAGGCTATCTTCCGCCCTTTTGAAGAGGGCTCCATCCGACAGGTCGGGGGACACACTAACCCCTCCCTTCTTTTCCTTCCCCACCAATTCGGATTTGGTTTCCGTAAGAGTGTCCGATTCCGAATCCGACCCGACCTTTTTAAGTTCCCGCCTTGCTTGGGACAATCCTACGACGTGATGGTATCCCCCTCTTCCAGTCTGCGAACGCGGCACCTTTGGCGCCACAAACTCCACCAACTCCACCTCAGAGTCCTCCTCACCCTCTGAGCCAACGAAAAACCGGCCCACCGGGGTCTTTTCCGGGACGAACACCGGGAGGCACCCCTGATGGATTCATCCTCACTCTCTACTACCTCTTTACCGGGTTTATCATCCGATCCAGTCTTGGCCCGGGCAACAACTCCGGCAAACGTCAATTTCGCCTGCGACCTCGTCCTAGGGCCCGATCTCATAGACTCGGAGTCAGACTCCATCGACCACTCGCAGGCTCTTACCACCACCGAGCCCGTGGGTGAAGGGACTCCTTCCACCCGACGACTACCATCAACGGGTTGGTCCTCAGAAGGACCGTTTGGTTGGCCCTGAGAAGGGCCTTTTTTATTCCGCGTGAGGCGACTATCATGTGACATATTTTTTTTTAAGCTCAAAAATTTCTTTAATGTGTTGAGTATCAGCCTGACTGGACACCTGCGTTACCGAGTCCAGTTCAGTTTCCAGGGGGCACCGCGGGGAGGTTCTCAACAAACACCCCCCATAGTGACAACCCTAACATATTTCGCGACATAAACAATAATTTACCGATAAAATTAGGAACTTTTCAACTGGTGCTTCATTCTGTGCTTCAAAGTGCTTCGAGCGTGAAACCTAGCTGCAGTGAAGTCATTCTGCTCGAGGAGTCTCCCTCTCTCTCCGTTTTTCATCACAATCATCACAACTTTATTGTGAGTGTTCAACATGTGAGTACTATTAAAATCATCGTAGAGGTACACAAGCAAGCAAATCAAGTTAAACACTTTAATATTTTGAGAGCATTTTTCTACTTAGGTTAATCTACACAATTAGAATTATTTTTCGACTGAAGTTTTATGTTCAAGATTTAGTCGTCTGTACTATTTTAATATACTTTAGGATTCCTATAAACTTAATACTAAAATAAGGTTATAGTGATGATAGCAAATTCCAGTGTACTAAGTTCTAGGCTCTTTGTGATAATAAAACTGATTTTAATTTTAATTTGTTTACAGGTCCGACTTAGAATTTGAACTGTTCGAACCCGAGGTCGCTGTGCAGAAACCAAAACCGAAAAGGAAGATATCCTCCCGCGATACCATCAGGTAAGTCTAGCTCTTGCTCGACTTCTTACTATAGTGATGGTGTTGTTATACAGTAGGCTCATAGAGATTCAATAGTGTTTGATATGTATTAAACAAGTAGGTACATAATAATATAGTTAGGCTGGTATGTGATTAGGTCGGATTTGATGGGTTTAATATGAGTGATTCATTGTTTAATAAAACTGTTTAAACTAATGCCATTAAATAGAACGTGTAATTAAGTATGTAGGTTCTATATTTTTTTTAAGTCATTTTTTAATATCAAATGATATAACTAATTTTATTCAGAGACTAACAGACTTTTTGTTACAGGCCTGCTAGTTCAACGAAGAAATCAAAAGCGACTCAAAAAGAAGCTTACGACGTTTTCGGTTTGCTGTCTGATGAGGAGGAAGACGTAGCAGCCCAGAACGCAACGCGCGACTCTGCTAGTGGCAAGCGACTCGCTAATAGCATCAGCAGCAAAGTGGCTGGAGGAGCTGTGGTGCGACAAGCCCCTCTGGACGGCCGCTACTACGTGGAGACACGCGTTTACCTCGCGGAGGAAGCTCAGGCAGTACCGCCTGAGTCGCGCTATACCAAGGCGCTCGTGACTCTCAAGATGCAGCTAGATCCTGACCAGTCTGAGTGGGAATACTTGCAACGTTTTTTAAAGAAAACTAAGTTATTATTTAATGATAGCAAACCTGTGTTTTATAGTAATAAAATAAATATTAAATAATAAACTCGTTACATATCTACTCAAATATTATAAATTATTTTTAATTTTATCTTTACTTTTATTGACCCTTAATGCCCAGGTAAAGTTAAAGTCGAAGTATGTTATAGATACCTTTATTACATACCTCGACTTTAACTTTTGAAATAATAAATAATAATATTTATTTAAAGCTTGGCATCTAGGTACTTATTTTATTGTTAGTAAGAAATAGGATAAATTTAAATAAATGGTATACCTTTATTAATTTCTTTTATAATTAATTAGCATCCAAATAATAGTATAAGTAGGAAGGTAAGCAGTTAGTTTTATAGTTCACGTAATGTTGCATACGCGGCCGGTAGTCTGGAGGGCGGAACACTCGTCACCCTTGCTCAAAACCAAAACACCGGGGTGTACGCTTACGTCCGTGATACACGGACCTAAATTGCACGTTAGAAATGTCTAAACCTAATAATTAGACAAACAAACTCACTCAGCAAGTGTCCTTTACAGCACCTGAACAGCAGTGAAGGGAGGAGCGCTCCCCCGAGGTTTGAAACTGGTGAAAGCCCTTCAATGGGCCCTATCTTCTAGGAACACTTGCTCACATCACAACACAGAGGATCACACAAATATCACACATAATACAGAGGCCCTATTTAGGCTCACATCCGTGCGGTGACGGATTAAGAATACAATTCACCGCCCCATTTCTTCCCGTGGGTGTCGTGTCTATGCGTCGGCAGATTGGGACGGTATGCGGGATTACTTCGCATCTGTCCCTTGGAGGCAGCGCTGTTTCAGTGAGCTGGACCCGAACGCTAGCGCTACTGCTGTTGCTGATGAGATCATGTTAGGGATGGAGTACTATATCCCTCACTCCGATCTCATCAGTAGGGGTAGGCGTAACCTCTGGTTCAACCGCGATTGTGCCTTAGCTGTTGTAAACAGACAGTCGGCATACCGCGCTTGGATCAGGGGCCGAGCTTGCGGGGATCCCAACATTGACTCACTGAAAGCAGCCTATAACAACGCCACCAAGTCCTGCAAAAGGGCCTTCATCAGGGCGGATGCACAGCGCGTTGCACGAGTTGGCCAAGAACTTCTTACGCATCCTACGGGAAGCCGTAGCTACTGGCGTCTGGCCAAAGCCATGCAATCCAACTTCTGTCAACCCTCGCTGCCCCCGTTGAGATGTTCTGACGGCTCGCTAGCTCACAAGCCGCAAGAGAAAGCCGATCTCTTGGTAAAACTCTTTGCTGCTCACTTCCGAATCGATGACTGCAAGTTACAGCCACCAACACTCTCCCACTGTGGCCACACAATGCCCGATATTCGTATTAGGCAATGTGATGTACGTGCGGAGCTTCAGTCAATCGACGTCCGGAAAGCTAGTGGACCTGATGGCATTCCAGCGATAGTACTGAAAAACTGCGCAGCGGAGTTGTCTCCTGTCTTAACACGGCTATACCGTCTTTCTCTCTCTTCTGGGTGTGTGCCGGAATCTTGGAGAGAGGCCAATGTGCAACCGGTCCCCAAAAAGGGAGACCGATCAGACCCAGCTAACTACCGCCCGATAGCTGTCACCTCAGTTCTTTGCAAGGTCATGGAACGGATCTTAAACCACCAGCTGATCCGATACCTAGAAGATCACTCATTAATTAATGATCGACCGAATCGGGTTTCGGCCGAACCGGTCAACGGGTGATCTTCTAGCGTACTTAATGCATGTCTGGGGTGAAGCTATTGACAGACGTGGTGAGTCAGTGGCAGTTAGCCTTGACATTGCCAAAGCGTTCGATCGGGTCTGGCACAGGGCTCTTCTCTCCAAGCTCCCGGCATACGGTCTGCCCGCTCAGCTCTGTAACTGGATCGCCGGCTTCCTGCATGAGCGAAGAATCCGTGTCCTCGCAGATGGATGCGCTTCGCGGTTCATGTCAGTGAACGCTGGTGTACCACAAGGCTCTGTTCTATCCCCCACACTCTCTAAGGTAATAGGAAACATTCATTGCTATGCAGATGACAGTACAGTGCATGGGGGATATTACGGTCGCCCAGGGGCTGGGCGCGCTGACACCGAGAGGGAGAGAGAGAATCTTACCATGGAGCTCGACAGGGTGTTAAACCTCGTATCTGAATGGGGATCTAACAATCTTGTTGAGTTCAATGCTAAGAAAACACAGGTGTGCGCGTTTACAGCCAAAATCTCGCCGTTCCTTCCCCTTCCGTCTCTTCAGGGCACGACTCTTTCGGCACAGGGCTCCCTAAACTTGCTAGGTATGGAGATATGTTGCGATCTGAATTCCAGGAACTACATCGAGTCCGTGATAAAAACAGCCTCACGGAAGCTCGGTGTCCTGAACAAGGTGCGTCGATTTTTCACGCCTGACCAATTATGCCTGCTGTATAAAACTCAGGTCCGGTCTTGCGTGGAATATTGCTCGCACTTGTGGGATGGCTCCGCCAAGTACCTACTCGATGCCCTGGACAGATTGCAGCGTCGTGCTGTCCGTATCGTTGGCGATGTAGAGGTCACCAACAACCTTGAGCCTCTGCAATTGCGTCGAGACATTGCGTCGCTTAGCGCCTTCTATCGGCTATATCACGGAGAGTGTTCTGAAGAGCTATTTGACCTTATCCCACCTTCCCCCTTCCTACTCTGGAGCACGCGTGCCGGTCTTCGGAGTCATCAATTCACTGTCTCCACCTCAACATCACGTACAAAGAAATTTAGTAGCTCTTTTCTTTGTCGAACTTCCAGAACTTGGAATTCTTTGCTAGCACATGTGTTCCCTCCTTCCTATAACATGGGTTCCTTCAAAAGAGGCGTGAAAAAGCACCTTTCGGGCCGGCAAGGTGGAGGCAGCTAGAGCAGTATCTGAACTGCACTAGCTGTCTTCGCATATGGACTCTTCTTACTGCTGCACATCAGGTGGTGTTGAGTCATTTGTCGTGCTTTGTATAAAAAAAAAAAAAAAAAAAAAAAGGCTGCCAAGACACCTGATTAGACTACTATATCTTCGCGAGCCGGGAATCTTTAACTCATGCGCACTGTCACCGACCTCTCAATACGCGTGTTGCTATGCGACTAACTAATCAATCGGGAGGGAATCCGGCGCGTGGCCTTAGATTTCTGAACACGTAATAAAATATAATTTTATAAGTAGATACCAGGTTTGAGAATTTAGTTATTTAATTAAGTGAATATTAATTAAATTTATTTGATTTTATAGTGTATAAAAATGCCATTTTGCTCCGAGTGTTGTATCCATGTAGGAAGTAGACAGTGGGTAGGCCACCTGAGGAGCACCGCACACAAGAATAAGAGCGAAACGCTGCGGATGAGCGACATCGATGGCGTTGTCGAACTCGCAACTGCTTTTCGCGGTCGCATTGCTTCATATAGAATCACTGCTACATATGAGTATGGACACTCTTTGCCCGAGTTGTTTTTGCAGAGTTTATTCTCTAAAATAAATAACGTTTTGCAGCTTTTTTAAAAAAAGCACTTAGCGTCAATGTTAATTTTGAATATAATGCTATATTTCTTTTACCGAAAAATGAATTGAGTGAGAAAACGTCGTTCGCTACCAAAAATGTTACTGTGCATCGCAATTTTAATTCTGATAATTTATTTGACAACTTAGTTAGCAGTATTAAGAAAAAAATTGTCGAATTTCAAGATCGCGATAGTGGATGGACTTTTTTAAATAATTTTGTTTAGAAATTAATATAAATAAGTACGACCCGTTGAAGGGATCTGGTTCTTCTTTTATTGAACTACCATTAGCAATTAAAAACAAAAGAGCATGTATTAATATTCAGAATAAGGACAAATATTGCTTATTGTGGAGTATCGTCGCGTCTCTATACCCAGCTAAAATAAACAGTGAACGTATTACGTCTTACCCGCACTTTAATAAAGTTATCAACATGAAAGACATGTCTTTCTAAGTTACATTTAATGATATTTCAAATTTAGAAAGAATAATCCTCATTTGTCTATAAACGTATACTATATTTACAAGTCAGAATTTAAATCAAAAACTAGAACTAAAATTAATTTACTTTTAGTGGAAAATAATGTTCAATGTCATTATTTATTTATTTATTTATTCTTTATTGCACAAAATAAAGTACAAATGGCGGACTTAATGCTATACAGCATTCTCTCCCAGTCGACCAGTAAGGGGGTAAAAATATACAATATCGGTGCAATGAAAATTTATGATTAAGAAATTAAAATAATAATAATAATGCTCAAAAAAAATTAAAAACAGTGAATAAAAATAATATACAATACATTCTAATACCATACATAGATAATAATACCAAAAAATATATACACAAAAAATTATAGTTACAAACCTACATATATATAATATAATTATATTTTAATAAAAAACTTATCCCGACTTGTGAGCCGTCATTACTAGACATCATGGAAAATTATATTTTTGTGATGATTGCATGTTATTTTTCACTACGGAAGTTAGTCTTGATAACCATACATGCCTCGGTGTTATTACAGTACTGCCTGATAAAGGAACCTATTTACAATTTAAGAATTTTGATAGAAAGCAAGATGTTCCTTTAGTCGTATATGCGGATTTTGAGACTATTCTTCAACCATTTCAAAGCTGTGAACCTAATCCATCTTCGAGTTATACCTCACCGCGTCAAAGACATATTCCAGCAGCTTTTGCGTATCAAATAGTCTGTTCGTATGATAGTAGTCTTAATCGTTTTGTGCAATATCGTGCGGCTGACTGTGTAGAGAAATTGCTCGATAAACTTTATAATGATTGTAAGCTTAAATATTTATTTCATTGATTCATGATAATAAAGTCTTATAATAATAATGCTACGTAATTAGACATTGTGCTGATTTTAATCAGATAGCAACACCAAAGTGAATGCCTTAAAAGTCATGAAATGTGTTTGTTATTTTAATATTTGTGATGTATACAATTATACTTCATATAGCTCCCGAAGATGATTACCATTTATTACATGCAGCAGACGTAGTAATGGTGCTGTCCTTGTCACACTGTTTAAAGTTTCCAACTATAAAAAGAAACAAAATTTCATATTTCTGTCTCGCTCATTCACCCACTGAGCCCTCTCTAGCTCGACCCGCTTGCCATTACGTATTTTCGTGCGGTCCGAGTCACACGCTAACCAAGGGTGGCAAGAAATGTCTAGGAAATATTATTATTTGTTGGTGAGATTTTAAAGAAGATACTCAGATTAGTTATTAAGTTTATGGAGAAAACGAAGAATGTGAAATCTTAACGAGTGAGGTACCGAAATCGTTCAAATACATAATTGTAAGTACTCTAAAATGTTTCTTAAGCTTCAAAGAATAGTGCTCACATTGGCACGCGCTGCGCCCGCGCTAGTCTGGCTCGCCGCGTGGTATCAGCCTTCCGGCCCCCAGACTGGCGCCGAGCCCTTTGTTACTACCGAACGCTAATTTATGCCATGCTTTTGTGCGCTTTCTTTTAATAATAAAATGTTTGAAATACAAATTATTTCTATTGTAAATAATATTAATCAATAACACTTATTATTGAAATAATATGGTGAAAAGTATTAACGCTCTGCAAATAGAGATAATTTTACGGCTTATTAATAATAATTCAACAGATTACACAAATTGTTTCAAAACTTACAAATGTTTTAAGTAAGGCCGTTTTCTAAAATCTTGTGACTTTTAGCATTGGCTTGCCCAGCTGTTCTCTGTGGCTGGGTTCATTAGGTCAAAAGGATAATTTCAATATCAAAATGTATTTCAAAAGAAATTTACATTATGATTATAGAAGGGAAGCCCGTCTTCTCTACGCGGGCTAAACTCTGGAGGTCGCCAAATTATCCGGCTAATCAGCCGCGGTGTACCACCTGCCTCGCTAGATATTCTCATGGCATGACTCGTAGATAATACAATTAGTCAGTACTTATAGATAAAATAATAATAATAATATTCACACACTCACGCCTAGTATCTAGGCCAAAGTAAGCATCATTAAGAGCTTGTACTATGGATAATAGACAACGGGAAAACCATTTAATATTAGAAATATATACAATTTTTTCCCTAAATGTCCGTTCTATTATTTTATTTTGGTGAATATTAATTGTTGAATAAATTGAACACATAACATGCATAAATATGTATATAATGAACGTTGACCCGAGAACACAGATACACGTAAATCGTGTTTGGCCAAAAAATTTTTAGGTATCTACATTAATGGCCAAAAGCTCCACGTATAAAGTGTTTTAATTTTTAGCTATAACTTAGTTAAGATTTTTCAGCTAAATAACAATTACTTAATTAACAGATGGAAGCTCCACGTAGATCGTGTTTGAGAAAAAAATCTATAAGTACCTATCTAAATGGCGGTAAGCGCCACGTATATCGTGTGTGCACCTAACCAATAACCTTATGGTTATAATTGTTTCTGCTGAATAGCAATTATTAAACAGATGGCAGCTCCACGTAAATCGTGTTTGAGCAAAAATTCTTAAGGTACACAGACATCTAAATGGGGGTCAGCTTCACGTATATCGTGTGAGCACCTAACCAATAACCTTTATGGTTATATATTTTTTTATTCTGCTTCATAGCAATTATTAAACAGATGTCAGCTCCACGTATGTCGTGTATGAGCACTAAACCAATAACCTATATGGTTATAAATTTTCGGCTAAATAACAATTAATCAACTGACGGCAGCTCCACGTATATCGTGTTTGAACATATCCATCTAAATGGCCATCAGCTCCACGTATATCGTGTGAGCACATAACCAATAACCTAACTATATGGTTATATTTTTTTGCCAAATAACAATTAGTCAACAGACGGCAGGTCCACGTAAATCGTGTTTGAGCTAAAATTATTTACGGTAGTACCTATCTAAAGGGCCATCAGCTCCACGTGAATCGTGTTTGACTACATAACCAGTAACCGTATGGGTATATTTTTTCTGCTGAAATAAAAGTATTCAACAGATTGCAGCTCCAAATAAATAGATAAACTCTCTAAATAGAGAGACTCTCTAACAGAGAGTAAGTTATTTCACCTAAATGGCTGGCAGCTCCATGTGTTTCACGTAGGAGCACCAAGCCAACAACCCTTACCGGTATTTCTGCTGGATTATAATTATTCAACAGATTGCAGCTCCACGTCAATCGTGTTTGAAACAATTTTTTATTTTTTGTTTTTTATTTTATTCATGTGGATATAATCTGCAGTTTTGCAGCTCCATGTTAACCCCAAGTAATCTCTATTACGATTCCTCCACGGCCATACACATCGTATTTATGTTGACTGTATCTTTGATATAACCATGTTATATTAAATAAATATTAATAATAAAATATATACCTATATATAAATAATAAAAATAAAAATAAAAAAAACATGCCGTGCAGTAGAATATTATTGCTACTGCTTATAAGCATTATAACTTATATTCAAGGTAAACAGCATAATTTACAAGTGGTTTTTCATGTCTAAGAAAACGAAAGGCATAAATAATACTTACAGCGAATAACAATAAAAATAGATAATTTTTTATTTGATTCTGAATTTTCCTAACATTTAAAATCTTCGAAGACACCAAATCCGGTCAAGAATTGTATCCGACGACATCAAACTAACAGCCTTAAAATAAAAATTTTACAAACATAAGTCCACCATCCACTGATGCTCGTCAAGGGCTTTAAACTTGAGGGAGACGCCGCGGGGACCGGCTACCCACACCCTGTTCGATACCAGTACCTACAACAAAAGGCAGAACAACCAGAAGAACCTTAGGTACTTTCTGGCGGTGGATTTAAATAATTTTACAAGCAATGGTGTGATATCACAAATGATAGAACTATACTGCCCTGTTTTCTTAGGTATAAGATTCCAGCTGAAGAGGAACCTGATACATTACAAGTCCTACAAAATAATGACGAGTCTCACCTTGAGGCTGACATTAAATATAGTTGTTTAACTGAACTCTTTAAACTCGTTTCTTTATCTCACTATGTAGTCCATAACGAAGGGCTGTACATTTCTCCAAATATTTTTTTAATATTCCGAAATTCAATGACAATCATAGATAAATTCTCAATTATAAAAAAAAAAAAACTTAAATGACTATGTGGGTACATATTATACTACGTTAAAAGGGATGATTACCGTACAGTTCCGAAGCTTGTAAATTGTAACTATTACATCTGAACCATTGATTTATGGGATGCCTATATATTTTCTATTCTATTTCTATTTCTTTTCTTTTCTATTTTTTATTTTCTATTTTCTTTCCTATTTTCTGTATCCATGCTATGGGACACAAATCTTTATGAATTTAATGTAGGTACTTTTACCCTTTACACAGATCAATTTATGTTCACGCCAGTCTTAGGACAGCTTCGCGTAGAAGTTGTCTTTCTGTAAATTGTTGCACTTGAGCAACATATAAAGAATGTCTTAATAATCTATGATTAGCTACTAAAGCTTTATTTGAGGTTTTAAAATTCTAAATAAGTTTGGAAAAGAGATGATCATTTATTGTTGACACTAATGTGATAAAATTTTTACTAGATAAGAAATTAAGGACATAAATAATGCAAAATTCTGTTTCAATCACACAAACATCTGCCCCAGCCGGGACTCGAACCCGGGACCCTGTCCGAATAAAACTGACCACTTGGCTAACCAGTCGTCAATATCTTTATGAGTATGTAGTAGGTACAACTCATCTTTTAAAACATGTCAGTAATTTTGTAAAAATTTGTATTATAATTGTTATAAAGTTAATGTGTTAAAGTTAGTGCAATATATGTTGGGTTAGAATTAGGTGCTAGTTATAGTATACTTAACATGACGAGATCTAAGTACTTTAGCTCTAGTTTTAGATATACAAGTAACTTCACTTAAATGTTCCAATAGATTTTAAAAAGGAGTTTTCCAATTGAAACCTCCCTCCCTCTCCAAAATATGATTACACACGTGGGATCCAAATGTAGTTCTAAATTATCTAAGTAATTATTATCTGTATGATAATAATAAGTTGGGTTGTGATTACTTTTATCCTTCAAGACTACATCGTTCCTTCGGCTGCGTCTGCTCGATGAATACAGAAATTAACCTTAATAAAGATATTGTTTTAAATAAATGATGGTATGACTTTAATAAAAATTAAAAGTATACCAGAAACTTACAGATCGGGGGCCTATATACCTACCTCCTATTTGGGTACCTTATTTCATTTTAATGTTTGATGCGGTTTTTTCATCGTTTCCTTTCTTTATTTTAGATTGTTGCAATATAGTACCTTAAATTTAAGAAAATCCTAAAGAATCTCAGCATTAGCGAACATTTAAGTAGAACCAATAGTTTTTGCGAATTTATCATTTATTGGTTAATAAGCTGCAGAAAACCTAGTAAGAAGGCAAGATGTCGAACACTTGCACCCTGGATAAAAAATTATCTTCGGAAAATCGTCATAGACACTTTAATATTTATAGCGCATAGTACGCAAGTTTAATATAGTCTATGGCTGGAGTGCTACTTTCAATGTATTTAATTTATCAAATATTGTGGCAAAGGTGTTTAATATTTAAGTTCTAGGGACAATGAGTATTTAATTATGAGTTGATTATAAGTGAGTGTTAATATGATAAGTTTAAATATATGTTTAAATACAAACATATATTTTAATAATCACTGTTTTGATTTATTTATTTTATTTTATTTTTGACTCTAAACATCTGCATGTAATAAATGGTAATCATCTTCGGGAGCTATATGAAGTATAATTTAGAATTAAACGAACTTACCTTGTGAAGTTCGATTCTAATTATACGAATATCGCGACCGAAGATGATTACCTACCTACTCCCACCCAACCCAGGACCCAGAATCATACCAAAAATAAACAAATAAATAAGTCCTCTAAAATTAATGGCAAGCGGGTCGAGCTAGAGAGGGCTCAGTGGGTGAATGAGCGAGACAGAAATATGAAATTTTGTTTCTTTTTATAGTTGGAAACTTTAAACAGTGTGACAATAAATGGTAATCATCTTCGGTCGCGATATTCGTATAATTAGAATCGAACTTCACAAGGTAAGTTCGTTTAATTCTAAATTGTAAGCCTATAAGCGTAAATAACTATTTATTTAATCGATATTTCATTATTTTATATCATTTAATTATTATAGCCTACCTAATGAAACACTTTGTTAAGTTGAATCATAATATAGGAAGTAACTATAAATTGTACGCAAACAGTCAGTAATTGTATTTATTATTGTATCTTTCGCAATATATAAAATTGTAGCGCTTATGATCAATATTTACAAATTCATGTGATTAATAAGTAATCTAACAATATTTATATTATAAGAAAATACGATACTTTAACTATAAGGAAGTGTACTGAATGTGACAGTAGTGGGAACACTTTTTTTTATGGCGCGATTGACTGTGCTACGCTTTGAAGTGTCGGTTGTGTTTTTGTGAAGAATACAAGGCATTACTTGGATTACTTGAGTTTTATTAATATAAATCTTCCGCCCCGAAGCTATCTCCTTAGCTTCAGAAGTGGGATCGACGAAAACGTCTATACTTTTCGATCTACGCCTACAAGGAAAAAATAAAAACGTAAGTACCATGCTTTCCTATTCATTTTTTTGTCTTTCGTTAGCTTTCATACTGCTGCTATAAACGAAAAAAAAAGAAGTGATAACATTGGAGTCATTAAATGTTACAGCTGTTTATCTCACTTTTTTTCGAAATGTAACAAAAATAAAAGGAATATAATTATACTGAATAAGCTAACACAATCTATAAAGTGTAAATAATTATGAATGTTCAAGTAAATAGATGCTTGGATATATTTCAGTCGTGAAATATTATTAATTACCTACGCAGATCTAATTATTTTCATGTTTTTTTTTCTCTCTTCTCTCCCTTTTTTAAGAAAAGAAAAATAAATTTGTTATTTTTGACTTGATTGTTTTTCATGAATAGCATAAATTACCGATAAAGCAGTTTTCACTATTAAACAGTAGAAAATACTGAATAATTAAATGTAATCATTTTAACTAATATCCAACAAAATGAAAAATGCAGAGAAGTGTATGTGATATGATTACTGTTCTGGGTTCGAGTCCTATCAGTCACAGTACGATCTCATCGAATTCTGGTTATAGCTCGAATGTTATTGTTGTAACTGGCTTATTCTACTTAATATTCATGTAAAAGAAAAAAAAATGTTTTTTATTTTCAATAATTTTACTAGCGCAATTTAATAAAGATGTACCTAATTATATATGGTTGACAACTCACATTTTTTTTCAGTCACTCGCTATCGTTTGATGAAAATTAACGATGACACGTTCTAGCGAGCGCTCTGGAATAATAATATTAGATACATATTTATTATTTCAAGGATACAATATGTACTGCTACACATACAACAGTGTACATATATTGTATACGTGCTCATATAATATAATGCGTATATAAAGCGTATATGTACTTAGATATAATTATAAATTATGTTACATAAATACCAAAGTGGTAACTTGTTATAAATAGATAACGGTTTATTAAGCTGTAGTTTGTCAGTTTCAGCTATGGATCGAGAGGACAATCGTAGTCGAGACTACGAGAGTTTTAGTGCAGACCCAGGTGTGCCCAGGTTTGAGGGCCAGGGTCGGGAAACACTTGACTTGAGGAGACGCGAGTATAGTCACGTGACTTGGCCAGGAGTACCTAGGTGTGAGGGTCAGGCCAAGTCTACGTGGAGGCAGCATTCAGAGCAACCAAGGGTATCGCGGGTGCGCTATACTGAGGTTGATGATCAGGACGTTAGAAGGCAGCGAGGACGGAGGGTGCTCCGCCCACGAGGTACTGGGGAGAGGTCCCTTCGTACACCTGAAAGATTCTTACGAGTACGTTCTCCAAGCGCTGAATCCAGTAGGGATGAGGGCGGCAGAGGAAGAAGCTCAAGTCGGTATGCGCAAAGGCGTTAGGGCGAGGAGAATCTGAAGTCCGGACGGCGGTATGAACGGAAAAGGAGCCGTAGTCTGTCAAGACATTCAGGTGAGATGCGACCATCTAGTCCTAAGCAAAATAAACGTACCGATTCTACTGATGCTATATTAAATAAGTTTTTGGCAATTTTGCAATCCGTCAAGGGTTCAGAAAAATCTAAGTTATCTTTTAATACTAACATTGTTCCCGACTTTGAGCCTATGTCAAAGGAACAGACAGTTTTGACTTGGTTGACGAAGGTAGAGGAATGCTCTGAAATTTACAGCTGGAGTGACCAATAAATTATTCACTATGCCCTTCCAAAGTTGACTGGCGTAGCAAAGTCCTGGTATCAGAATTTACCGTCAATGATGTTTACATGTACTGAGTGGAAAAAGAAATTAATAGAATCCTTCCCAGTCCGTGAAGATTATGCTGAACTCTTGACTGAGATACTTGCGAAGAAGGTTAAATATGGTGAATCACTTGAACATTATTATTATGCCAAAATAACAATGTTAAATAGGTGTAAAATTTATGGGCGCCAAGCTGTTGATTGTTTGTTGTATGGTGTCGAAGACAGGGCTGTAAAAGTAGGGGCGCAGGCCGCGCAATTTTCTGAACCCAAGCAAGTACTAAAATATTTTAGAACTGTAAAGGTAGGGCCTAGCCGTGGAAATCACGATTCTTTTTCTAAGTCTCGCAATGACCGTAAAGGTACAATTATTACCACAAGACCAAACATTTCTAAAATGACATGTTACAATTGTGATCAAGTTGGTCATCCGAGTTTTAAGTGTGATAAGCCACCATCAAAATGTAACACTTGTGATAAGACAGGCCACCTGTCTGCCTATTGCTATAGAAACAAAAATCGTGAAAGGCATTTAACTCAGGATAAGAATAAAAACGAGAAACAGGTACCTCAATTACAATTAACTGAAGACTTAACCGCTAAATACATATTTTACGTTAAAGTCAAGTCGTTAAGGTCGTGATGTTGATTGTCATTTAGATTTAGGTAGTCAGTGTTTTTTTTTTATTTTATTCGAATGTTAAAAAGTTATAACTATTCTACGTTTGAAGTTATATTTACAAATTATAGTTAGTATTAAAGTCTAATTTATGGATATCGCTTTCACTCGCTATGAGCTTTCACTCGCTCACACTTGTGTAGTTAACATCTCGCATTATTTCTTCCATAGAAATTCTCTTAACAACAAAGTTATTCATATGTATATGTTTTATTTTCATATCCATGACATTTTTTTTTTTTTTTGGGAAATTTTAATTACTGTGAGTATTGGTAAACATGAATACCTGCAATGCCTGTCGGAAAACCGTTAAGCAATTTGAAAAAATCGTGTGTTCTAATAGTGCTTGCACAAATGTCCATCATCTTTTGTGTGTGGGCTTGCCATCGGATTACAGGAAGCAGTCAAGTTGGGTATGTCCTATGTGTATAAACAAGCAACCGGAAGGAGGAAACACTGAGACTCTCATTAAAACATCTGAATGTACGAACGTTACAGTGCGTAAACCCTCCTCCCAACAAAAACAGGATATAGAGGAATGTTCAAGCTCAAAATGTCCTGAGGTAACCATGAAGAATCTACCCCGGATGATCCGTGATATACTTTCTCCAGAACTACGCTTGATAGGTGAAAGGATCGGGAACTTCGAACAATCGTTACAGTTTGTCAGTAATAAATATGAAGAACTTCTAAACTTACTTAAGAATAACGCATGTGAAATAAAAACCCTCAAAGAAGAAAATCTAAAATTAAAAAAAGATGTGACATCCTATGAGTCCCGTTTACATGCCCTAGAAGAAGAGTCTGCCCGTCAGCAACAATGGGCTCATCTCCAAAATGTAGAAATAGTGGGTGTGCCTGAAAACAATGGTGAAAATACTCAAAAAGTGGCGTTAAAAATTATTGAGCATATTGGAGTCCCCCTGAGTTCCGACGATGTCGAATTTGCGCACAGAGTTCAACCCCAGCGGCAGCAAAGTGCATCCCACGGTCGTACTATCATCGTGCGTCTACGACAGCGATGTTCTAAGGATGCTATAATGGCCGCATCCCGTAAATGTCGCGGCCTTACTGCGAGGGAAGTAGGTCTAGGGGGTGACGCATCAAGCTTAAGTAGTAAAATATATCTAAACGAGCATTTAACAAAAAATAATAAGGCATTATTTAAACAATGCAAATTAAAAGCAGTGGAAGGTAGTTTCAAGTTTGTCTGGACAAAAAACTGCCGAATTTTTGTTCGGAAGAACGAAACGTCACCATCTATACCTATTACCTCAACAGCAGACCTAAAAAAGATTGTTTGATGGTCCCCCATTTAATTAATTTGGTTTTATCGTTCTCTAATTATCTGTGGTGTAATGTTGTTATTTTCATCTATTACTGTAAGCCCATACACATACACTGCTTTTATAACAATAACAAACACGTTCTGGCAATTAGTGTATTTTTCTTAATATTTTCAATAGTCATATTAATATATTTCATAAATTGTTATTGCCTGAGTTCGCACAACTACACACAATTATTTCCTAACAACATCTTAAACACTCGCCCTAATCCTAAGCACTTTAAGAACAAGCTTAAACCCTATACTTATACCTAGTCATCCAATATTACGTACTGTCAACCGTTAAAATGAATTCAAGTTCACTATTTCACTCGTTTAAGTTGTATCCTTCACTTGTTATGATGTACTTAACTCCGTCAATGATTTATTTACACGGGCGCGTCAATTAAACACCTATAGTATATCAGAACGTGAGGGGTCTTAGGACGAAGACAAACAAATTCTATAACAGTACACTTGCTTCCACCTTCGATATAGCCCTAATAACGGAGACTTGGTTATGTGACGGCATTCTTAACTCCGAAATTTGTTCGAACGATTCATATGATGTGTTACGTTATGACCGTGGCTCGCTCGCTCGGCGGCGGAGTGATGGCTCTGTGCATAGAGGAAAATATATATTGGGAAATAGAGTGTTGACTCTGTAATTTTTGAAATCTATGAGTCTGCAACGCCGCCCTGGTAGCCATGGTGTGTAACTAAAATCTGTAGGTAGCCGTGTAGGGTTGCTTTTTATACTTGCTAATTATTTATTGTTTTTTTTTTGAAATAGAAAACTAAATATCAATTTAGTTTTCTTTTTCAAAAAACTCTTTGTTTTGGTGGTTATCATTGAATAAAAGACTTATTATGTCACTTAAATTTATTTTCTCCTTATGTATACGTACTGTTTCCTTCCTTCTGCATTACATTTCAGACAAGCCTAGATACAAAACAGCAGTTTAATTTTATTCTATGAAACTATGAACTACTGCGTGACTGATGTGAAATAATTTTACGTAACAAGCTATTGATTACTTACAGGACTTTATGCAGGGGGTGTTTTGTAGATGGTTTATACCGAGTGGTGCGGTAATAGTGAATTAAAACATGGCCTATATTAGTTCATAGAAATGTTTTTCAACTATCAAATCCATATCATTTAAGACATTTGGATAAAATAATATAAAATCATATGTCACGTTTATCAGTGTCAATTATCAAATGAATAAGATGTTTTTTGACATTGGCAAAATTCGTAATAGCGAGAGGCCATTAATTAAGAGGAAGAAAGTAGCAAACCATTCTATGAACTAATATAGCCCATGTTTTAATTTATTATTGTATTGTCGGCACAACTCAGTATAGCGGGCACCGTGATAACATAGTCATACACTTAGGTGTTATAAAAAATAAAATTGTAAAATTAGTTAAGAATTTTCCATACATTTTGTATAGTGAAATTTACATATTTTACAATTACGAATTTTGGCACGGCGTAAACGGTCTTTAACATAATCAAACATTTATAGCTAGGTACAAACTTTCAAGTCGAAAATATTGGAAATGAAGAAACCGGTTCTAATAATACTGCACACTAATGCAAGTCAGGGCAACCAAAAATTCGCCAATAATTTCTTTACAACTTTCCTTCTTTTTTCTTTAGACTTTTCGAACACTTCTCGGATAGTTTTTTTTGATTTGGTTTGTTCATTCCCAATATTTTCTACTTAAAAGTTTGTATGAAAAGCCGTGCCGCGTAAACACTTAAACTTAACATGGCTAAGTGCCTACTTGTCATACTATGTACAAAACACCTGTTTAAAATTCAAGATAGCGGGTTTAGTACAAATGAGGTGCAAATGAGATACATACTGATCATAGAGCAAACAGTTTAGCGAAATAATATTCACTTTAAGAAAAATATCTTTACTAGAAAAACTTCCCTGCCCACGGTGTAAAATTTTCTAGTTAAGATATTTTTCTAACCATATTTTTTCTAAGCATCAAATCCATATCCAGCCATCTTGATATTCTTGATACTTCATGCGTCAAAATGGCGGAGTCAGTATTATATTTTAGTGTCGTCTAGACCAAACAGGAAGTTAATTAAAATACAAAATAACAGAATATCTATAATTACCGGAACAAGTTAGTGAAGCCCATTTAAAACAAGCACCAAACCCGCCATCTTGACTATCATAATAATTTTATCTGGTGATAGGCTATACTCTGACTTGGGGTCTCTTTTTTTTCTTATTCTTTAAGAAGAAATTTTGAGCTTCATTTTTTATTGGATCACTATCGTCAGAGTTAATAGCCTTTCCAGATAAAATCCTGTTCACATCTTTGCACCAGTGGAAAATACAAAAAGTTACATTTTTTTTTATTAAGTAATCTATAAGTTTATTCCTGTGTTCACTGCATGTTATAAAACCAAAATTTACAATTGCTGATATAATCAGTTTTATATAGTCTACTACATGCTCTTCGTGACTCATAGATTTCATCACCTCCATCACAATAATTTCCATGTGGAAAAAAGTGTCAAAAATATTTTTACTCGGATAACACAGCCAAGTTTTGTTTGAATATTCCGAAATTTTTATTAAATTGTGGAAATTTCGTTTATTTTTAGTCTCCAGCTGGCTTGTGCACACTTGACAGTTTCCATATACAATTTTTTTGGCATTTCTGACAAGCCAACCACTGCAGTATCCCACTGCAGCACATTTCTCAATATCTTGAGGCGAATTGCTATTAAGTAATCTTTGAATATCTGCTGATAAATTTAAATGGTCCTCTTTTATAGTGAATTCATTTTTTTTGTCTACAGAACTTTTTTTTTCAAAAAAGCATTGAAAGTTCTGTAAACAGAAATTATGGTCTTTTTCGCAATTCGCGCCAATAGAATGTGTTGCAGATAGATTATTTAATAGTAATGTTTTATATGCAGCTTGAAAACCTGCAGTAGTTGGCATTCTATTACTATGCCCGTGTGCACGAATTGCGCCAAAAAAGTTCTCGAGGGGGTCTTGGTTCATGTGTCTTAACAATAATGATTTTTCGCCTAATTTATACATGTGTGCACAAAACATTTTGAACCCCTCTATGGTTTTTATCCAGCTGGAGAGGGTTGGTACCACAGATGCTTTGCCACTTTTATCCACATACTTCATTGTTTTTAGGACTTCAAGGCTTTCAGCCCATAATTTGTGATGGAGTGATGTGGGCGTTACTGCACTTTTATATATTTTTCCTTGCTTTGGTGCATGAAAGCTACCATTCACTGAATCGAACAAGCTGTCGAAAAATAAAAGAATATCTGCCGTTTGTTTGGCCTCTTCTGGCAATTTACCAGCATCTGAAAAAAACATTAATTTTTAAATTTAAATATTATGAACTCAGTAATACATACATAATAAGTTTATTGATACAAATTTTATTTAAACTTTTTATTTAAACAATTTGGCGGACTTAATGCCATTAGGCATTCTCCAGTCAACCGGAAAGTTGAGTCCAAAATGATTAAATAGGTAGTGCAAAAACAACTGTTTTAAAAAATACTGTTTACAATAACATGTGAATACACTTATGCATAATAATGAAAATAAATATTGTTAAGATGTATAATTATAGATAAATACGCAATCAATAAATCCATATACCGGGGGGTGCTGTCAAAACGAGAATAAATTAAAATGGGCTATATTAGTTCATAGAAATGGTTTGCCAGTTTCAAAAACATTTTATAATGAATAATAATTTATATACTACATAATTTAATGACGTTTGTATGAAACAATATAACATTGGCTGCATAATTTCATAGAAATGTCCTGAAATTATCAAATTAATAAGATACTTTTGAAAGTGGGAAACCATTTCTATGGACTCCTATAGCTGATGTTTTAATTTATTGTCGTATCGACGGCACCATCCTGTATAATAATTAATAGTTGTGTGAATTTTCATTCCTATACAAAAATCAAGACTGCAGAATTTTTCAATAGACTGATTCTAGCTTGCCTAATACAGAATATTTTTATTAAAGACTGTAACTAACCTGACATGAAGCCAAGAGCTACACCAACAGTGCGGCTAAAAACTTGAGTGCAGTGCTTGACTCTCATTTTTGGTATTAAATTTGGCACCACATGCTGTTGTGTTAATTTTGGAATTAATCGCACTCCTCTGTAGCCTGGACTTTTTTCATGGAGGTCAATAATATGTTGCCATTTAGCCACACATTGTTTTTTTTTCATAACATATGATAAATCTTTGTTAAGCAAATTATTTCGTATACCTTTGATTAGGTGAGGAGGATCATATAATGGGAAAATTTTTTGATTATTAATTTTTATGAACTGCCCAGGATATTCTTCACCACTTTGTAAGTACATTTCCTTGGTGTCTTTAATTAATGAATTGATGGCAGCCATATTTGTTGCTCCCTGGTCACATATCGTAGCTACAACCTTTAGTCCACAGCTTTGTATTTTTTTTATCACATCCTTGATCATTGCTTTTAAAACAAATGTTTTAGTGCTCCCAGCACAAAAAGTAAATTGGACAGGTTGGACAGACACACAAGTGCGTGGTCAGCCAACTGTGGTTTTCGGTCAACTCCATTATCTACAAAACCCACAACTTTATCCTCCATAAATTCCAAATGTGCACTAATAGCCATTTCGTCAAAGATTATTGAGCAATACCTATGACTTTCAGGCATTTTTTGTACTCTCTTCTTGAGATTGTCAAAGATAAATTCATTTATACCTGGTTGTATATTTAGATTCTTTAGTAATGAGTGTAAGGTACTACGCTTAGGTAAAATGCATATTTCACTGAGCACTCTATATGCTTTTGGACTGCTTTTGTAAAGCGACAAGGCCAAAATTTTCTGTTTCATGGTAAATCTTCTTCCCAATTTACTCTTGCCTGCTTCAGATATTTGCATCTTCACAAATGTTTGGGCTGGTTTAGAAAGCTTCTGTGTCAAAGCATCTAAATTCTTCATTGCCTGTTTTGCCAATGATAATCTCTTTGCATAAAAACATTTTAATTTATTACTTCTCTGAATGGACATTTTCAATTTCTTAATCACCTGACTCATTTTTATCTCAGCCTGAGATATTTTTAACTCTAAAAAAAAATACAACTTTTGAACTATGTGCATGTAAAGGTCAATTTTCATAATTATACATAAAGAGGGGTAGGCCATATGTATTTCCTAGAGGTATTTTCTATGCAAATTTTGAGTGGACTGCTGGTATATTATCTCAACTTTACAGATCATAGCTAAATAGTACTAAGCTAAAAAAGCTTATTTTACCCATAACACTATGTTTGCGTTTGAAGGGAAAGGTAGCCAGTGTAATTGCTAGGCATGAAAGTTGGAAGGAATTTCATCTTAGGCCTCGGGATAACTACAGTAGCAGAACTAAGAGATTATTTCAATAAATGCCTACCATTAGAGATACATACATACCTATTACAGGATTTATGTATTCACTAAGAAAATCTATTTCTATTACAAATAACAGTTATTTGTTTTTTCTGTGAGTTTTCGCATCCTAGTCCTGCTGGATAGGGGAAAATAAGTAACAAAAATCAAAAGAAAAATAATAGAATATTAAAACTTACTTCGGGTTTGAGTCTGGATTGAATTTATTGCTGGAGTCATACTATGAGATGTGTCCAGAATTGTGTCATCAACACACATAGATGTAGTAGGTAGTTCTTGTAACATTTGTGTGTTACGGTTCGGTAATATATCTGAAAAAAATATATGATTTTAGCAAATGTTTTACATTTAATATTTTCAATTAGGGAGAAACTTTATAAGTAAAGTATACAATAATTATGAAACAAACATTGTACTAAGGTGATTTACTTACCAGTAATATATAATGTTGGTATAGCAAGAGGACATATCCGATTGTTGGTGTAGTGCCACACGTCAGGAAAATGTTTATGACACACTCTTCTGTTTTTGTAAATGAAATTATTGTCATGTCTAATAATTTCTCCGCCAATATTCATTAACCATGAACGGAAACGTTCTATGTCCTTCTCTGGATTTGGAAAGCGATGCAGAGGAATAGCTGAAAATTATTTATATTTACTATATCTGAAGATAAAAGAACACTATTAAAATCAGACCACTACAATTCAAGATTAATATTTTTTGTATTACTTTGATCACTTAATAAATGTCTAGATAGAGCGTAGGACTACAAAACAGAGATACAGAAATGTGTATATTATCTTGAGTTGCTATGTGCATGTTAAAAGTTACCAGCCACTCTTGAATATTACCAGTTAGAGTGGTAATATAAAGAAGCAGGTTAACGGCGCTGACTACCTGCTTATTTGATTTTAAGTTTCTCTTAATTGATATTTAGTAAGGGTGATAATTTAAAGAAGGTTCTCGGCGCCGGTAACTTGCTTTTATGTTATCACCTTATGATTGGGAAAAATTTGCATGTTGGATTTGCAATTGCAACTTGCTGTATTATTATAGCAGTTTTATTGTAATGATATCTTAGGCTAGATATTCTATTAAACATCTAAAAGATACTTTTTGCCTTTGAGGTTAGTTCAACAACATATGTTAGTAGGTACTAATAAATCTAGGTAGGATTAAATATAAAATATTTACCATCTGCAAATCTGCTTGCACAGCCCGGTACACAACAAGCCATAAACGACATTATTGGTAAAATAAATAGTCTTTAGACACACAAAAAAGGAGTCCTGCCTCAAAAATAAGAGTCCTATCTCAAAACTGAAACTGCACGACACTAAACGTGAAACCTTAACGCTAGATCGGAGGAGTTCAACTTGGAACTCAACTCGACGATGCTAGGAAACGGCAATCACACTCACAGTTGTATTTTACAGATGGAAATCACATAAAATACTAACAGCAAGAAATATGTTGTGCTTGCGCATCAGCCATATTTATTTTATTACTAGGTTAAGTGTTACCACATCATAACTTATTGTACTACCAAATAATGAAAAATGACGTTTGTTTTCATTAAATTAATACTGAAAAAATATAATTCTTGAAACAAAGCAATAAAAAATAAAAAAATGGCGAATTTTAAACATTAAGTTAATTTTGATACAAAAATACTATCACTTTTTTCTACCATTACTACACATTTTTTAAGGATGAACTTACTATGGACCGAAATTGACAAAGCACACCATTTTAGTGTGCCAATACAGCACCTAGGTGGCGCCACGTTCCATACTAAAACGGTGACTACAAATGAAATTCGAAGTCGACACACCATGGCTCTGTGTGCCGCGCTCCTACGAGCCCGCGAGCGCTCGGAGTGGGGGCATGATCAATTGGAATGTTTGTGGTTTACGGTGCCCGCGCGTTCAATTGGACTAGCCAGAGACTTGCATGTATCTCTTTTGTATTTACCTCTTAACAAATGTCTACCTCAAAAAAATAATATTTTTATTGACATTTTAAATACAGTAATACTGCCCACCAGACACTAAAGTGCAGTAATAGCCCTTGGATGATTTTTCGTTTTATTAGTGATTCTGAAAGCGGGTTTCATAAGGTTTCTGCTGAATTAACTAATTTTTTTTTCGGACAATTAGGTAGTTTTTAATTAACAGTTTTACTCTTACTGCAAAACCAATAATATTAACAACTAAGCGTAGTTTCCCAACTAAAATGCAGTATATATTATAGTGGAGATGACATTTTAAGGTTTTCTATTTAAAATGCAGTAAGCAATCAAACTTTACGGCCCTTTAGATAGTTTTATATTTCTGTGAAAAAAAAAAACTAATTAATATGCAGTAAAATTTACCTCCATACAATACTATTTTACTGCTATTGGAAAAAAATTATTAATTGTCACGAGCTCCCAACTAAAATGCAGTAAAATCAAAGCTAGCCGCATTTTAGTTGTGAATACTTAACACTCCTTAATTATTATAAACTGACTAAAATGCAGTAAAATACAGCATTACTGCAGATTAGTTTGGATAACATAGTGACACACATATGGTTATTCCGAGATAAAGTGCAGTAATGTTTTATATACTGCGTTTTAATTGGGATCAAGTTTGACAAATGATAGTAGGTCAAACCAATTATAACACAGTATCAAGCGTTGTTA
Source organism: Nymphula nitidulata (assembly GCA_947347705.1). Lineage (NCBI taxonomy): Eukaryota > Metazoa > Arthropoda > Insecta > Lepidoptera > Crambidae > Nymphula > Nymphula nitidulata. The sequence goes on from OX374619.1 coordinate 14,765,704, forward strand.
CTGCATTTTAATCGGTTTTGAATAGATAAACGTTTATTCGTAAACTACCTTTATGTAGTAACAGTAGCAATTACTGCATTTTAGTTGGTTGTTTTAAAATGTTTATGAAGCGTGAAGCAGAGCTTCCGAAAGGATACTGCTCGATTGTGTATGTATGACAGTCGAATAAAAATCAAAATTTGTGTCAGTTAACACTCTATTTCCCTATATACATTTTACTCTATGGATCAGTTCAGTTGCCCCAGTGAAGCGTACGTGGACGTGCGCTCCGGTCACGTCGCAGCTTACGTTTTTTTGGCGACAGGATTTGGCGGGTAAGTGACCTATGTTCTATATTTTTATTGACTTCTACAAAGTTCCACAATTGATTGCCACAAAGTATTATTGACTTGCCCCTGCTTATATTTAAGTCAACTGTTAAAAGCTGTTTAATGAAAAAAGGGTATTATAAAATAGAAGATTATTTTAAAGATAAAAATTCGTGGCTACAATAATTTGCTCCTCTGTACATACTTATTTTATTTAAAATGTTCTAAATTTCAATTACAATATTAAATATGTTCTAAATTCCTTTGGTTATTATGGCTTTTTAAAAAAAGGCTAACTGTTGAGTTTCAGGTTAACAGGCCATTTACGTCGAAGTGCTGGTAGGAAAAAAAATATTAACGTGCAAAAGCAGGAAACTTTAAGAAAGGTCATGTGTTTGCAGCAGTTTGGCATGAAGGGGTGTCAGGTAGGAAGCAAGAGGATATCACCAGTACATTTAGAGCATTTTTACTAAATAATCGTGATGTGGAGCACATCATTTTATGTCTTGATAATTGCTCGGCACAAAATAAAAACTGGTGTTTTTTTACATTCTTGGTATGTATAGTTAACAACTTAGAGATTTCTGCCACAACAATTGAACTCTAGTTTTTCGAACCAGGCCATACTTTTATGTCCGCCGATTCCTTTCATCATTTTGTAGAGAAGTCGATGGTCAAAAAGGGTAAGCTTTATGATTATCAAGACTTTTTAGAAGCTGTTGAAAATTCATTGAAATCGGGGAAAGTTGAAGTCAAAAGTATGGAAATTAAAGATTTTATTAATTATAAATCTCATATTGCACAGAAAAAAAAACAAGGATAGGGATGGAAACCGGGTATACATCACAGATATTGTACATCTTATGGTAAAGAGGGGAAATTACAGTTTTTTTACAAAAAGAATTTTGATGAGATAGAATTCAAAGAACTATCTTGTCTCAAATCAAAGACCTTGCCTACCTTTACTGCAAAAACTGTTCCTAAAGGCGTTGATGTTGAAAGGAAACAAAACATCTTAAAGGTACTAGGGCCACTTATTCCACCAAGTAGATTGATCTTCTGGAAAAACCTTTCTGTTTGTTCTACACCACAAGAACCTCAAGAGTCATTTTTTGATATTGATGAATAGTGTTGAATTTTTAATGTTATATTTTATTACTAAGAGTCTGTGATTTTTCTGTTTATGTTCAAAGGATTTGACGGGTTAATTCTAAGAAATAATGTGCCTTAAATCTAACTTATAACTTATTATGTACAACAAAAAACTTAATATTTTTTCTGAACTGTTTTGAAAATTGTATGTAGGTAACTTTAATTAGATTTTATTACTTCAATAACAGTACATTTTTGCGATTGAGTTTCTTTTTATAATTATAAGACTGATTTATACAATTTTATAGTTATAAGACTGATTAATAATGATACATAAATGATGAGACTGGCTGTGCATTAGATTTTGATACATACTTTTTATTATTTTAAACCTAGTATTAAGAATATAAAGAGGCTTCAAAAGCTAAACTCAACCAATGTTATTTTAAGCGTATCAAACTGTTAAAAGTAACAAGTTATTCCTAGAAACTAATTATTTAAGACATACTTATGTAGACTGTGTAGTTATGTAAGCGTGTGATGTTTTGTATATGATTTAAATTTACTGTAACGTTGATCTCAAGATAATGTCTACCATTTAAAAATACGCACCTACATTGAGTCAGTATATTTTATTACTTATTAAACATTTAATATCTTAATGTTATTATTATGTGAAAACTGACACATTTTTTTTGGATTAGAAGAAGTTTTTTATTTTTGATGTGATTTTTATTTCATTAAGTTAAATTATTGTTATTAATTATGTAAAAATAAACGTTTTATAAAATATTACCTAGCTATTTTTCTTACTGCACTAGTAAAACGAACACTTTTTTCTATAAAACCAACTAACATGCAGTATTTTTTTCACCTTACTGCATGTTAGTTGGGTTTCTTGACAAAACAACTAATCCAAACGCTGTAATGCTACTTTATACTGCGTTTTAATCAGTTTTAATGTTTTTTTTTAATAAAAAGGCGGTGCAGTAATTCGCGCCAAAATAGTAAATGGTCATTAATAAATTCATTTATAAGGATATATTTTTTTTTATTTAGTAATTAAAATAGAATAAAACTAGAAAAATTTCACGTCCTGAGGCAGGAATCGAACCTGCGACCTTTCGCTATCCGGGCGACTGCTCTGACCACTGAGCCACCTAGGACTTGGGGGACTTTTTTTTTATTGTTAAGACGTGTGTACCTACGCCTATAGAACATTTCAGGATTATTATTTTTTTGTTTTTACATCTGCTTATTTTTTATATCAAATTCTTAACTTTAAATGGCGTTTGCTCGCAATCGTTATTTTGCGGTTACTGCACTTTAGTCTCTGGTGGGCAGAATAGATGCTCATCCTGAAGATTTCTTTTTACTTGCGGGCGATTTTAATTTGCCGTGTATAAATTGGAGTTCAGTTTATCCTTCGATTTTAAAAAGAGGTACCATTGTCACCCAAAACGCCGCGGAAAGCTTAGTAACTTGTACGCATTATTTGGGCCTCAGACCAGCGTTGCCAGAAGGTTACTTTTGTAACCTTTTAGGTGATTTTTAACTCCAAAAGGTTACTGCTAGGTTACACTACTCAAAAAGTTACTTTTAGGTGATTTTTCGAAAGTAGAATTCATTCATAAGTTCTTACTTAAAACCTGCGTCAAACAGAACGCTCTTATATTTATTTATCAGTCAGTTAGCTTCCGCTAAACTTTATTCGTAGAGTGTTTGTAGAGTAGTGTCTAATTTGTGGCAATTTCTGGTTTGTATGAAAAGCTAAGAGTTAAAAATCCTCTGATAACTGCCAAATATTTTCGACTTGAAAGTATGTATGAAAAGTCGAGCGACGTAAACGCTTTTGGTTTGTTTAACTTTGATAGGTATTGTTTCTGTAAATTAAAACAATCGATCGACATGTACCTATTCTATCAACTATTAATACCTTCCCACTATAAATATGAAAGGTTACTTTTCACACTAAAAGGTTACTTTTTTAAGTTACTTTGACTAGACCCGGCTGGCAACACTGCCTCAGACAGTACAATAGAGTAGTCAACTCTCACGGCAATATGTTAGACTTAATTTTTTCAAACCTTTCTTTGGACATCTGTAAATGTTCACCGCTTATTGATGACGATAATTTTCATCCTGCTTTAGAAATCAATGCACGTGATGCTCTTTTACCTGCACTGAAAATGATTCCGGGGGCAAAGAAGTTTTTGTTTTTTAAAGCCAATTACTCTGAAATTAATTCTGTACTGAACTCTTTTGATTGGTTCAATTTGTTACATAATATCGATATCTCTGGCATGGTAAGCAAATTTTACTTAATTATACACGACATCTTAAATAAATATATACCCCAAACTGAAGTCAAAAACACGAATCGCTTTCCCATTTAGTACAGTCGAGCTCTAATTCATGTTATGAAAGAAAAATTAAAAAAGCATGCACAATGGAAAAAAATTAAAAATCCAATAGATTATGCAGAATTTTCTTTGCTACGAAAAAGACAAAAGTCACTTCAAGTTAGTTGGTTTAATAATTATATACTTAAATCTCAAATAAACATTAAGAACTCACCTAAACTTTTCTGGGAATACGTGAAATCTAAGAGAAATTGCGGTTCTAATTATCCAAATATAATGAAATATGGTGAAAGGTCTCTTGAGGGGGAAGTTGAAATATGCAATGCTTTCAATGAGTATTTACATCGTTATTTTACTCCACCTGCAAAATCTTACCCTACCAAGAAGGTTTCACCCAATACTAGTATATCAAATAACTTTATAAGTGATATAACTGTTACTGCTGATAGTGTTATTAAGCTGCTTCAAAATCTGGATATCGCAAAGGGTGCCGGAGCTGATGATCTGCCTCCTGTATTTTTTGTAAAATGTGCAAGTTCACTTGCAGAACCTATCAGTATCATGTTTAATCGTTGTTTAAACATGATACTGACAGACCTCCCTCTGGAAACTATGATCTATTTGAGACTTCAATGAAAAATGTTTTAAATATAATATGTAGCAATAACAAGAAGATAGTTGTGTGTGGTGACTTCAATATAAACATTTTAGTATCTTGTTAATACTCAGATAGGTTCCTTAACTTATTCAGATGTTTTAATCTTCTTCATACTTTCTTTGAACCTACTAGAATTACACCAATATCAGCTACCTGCTTGGATAATATTTTTTGTAACTGTGATGTACTTGAACAATCAATTATAAATTGTATAAACTCTGATCATCATCATCATCATCACCAGCCTATATACGTCCCACTGCTGGGCACAGGCCTTCCTACATGGCAGAAACACATGAGGAGTTTGGGCCATAACACCACCACGCTGGCCCAATGCGGGTTGGTGTGGCGGGCGACTGACGTTAGCTCATAAACGCAAACACAAGATAGACTAGAAGAATTTCACAGGGATATCCCAAGTCCTAGGTGGCTCAGTGGTCAGAGTAGTCGCCCGGATTGCGAAAGGTCGCGGGTTCGATTCCTGCCTCAGGACGTGAAATTTTTCTTGTTTTATTCTATTTTAATTACTAAGTAATTTTTCAAACATTTATAATAATGTTAAAATCAAAAATTAAGAATATTTGAAAGCATTGCCCCAACTTAACCGAATCGTCGGTATTTGTAAAAATACTCGTTTCGGATGTTGAAATAGAATATTTCGACATTGTAGGGTGGACGTTAGCTCATAAACGCAAACACAAGATAGACTAGAAGAATTTCACAGGGATATCCCAAGTCCTGGGTGGCTCAGTGGTCAGAGCAGTCGCCCGGATTGCGAAAGGTCGCGGGTTCGATTCCTGCCTCAGGACGTGAAATTTTTCTAGTTTTATTCTATTTAATTTACAATTCACTGTCTTAAAGAAACCGATGATCTCAATAAGTTATATAGCAATTTATTTGATAATTTAAATATAGAATTCCAAAATATTTTTAAACAAAAAACTTTTACAGTCAGTTCTAAAAGGAAGTTTAGTGATTGGGCAACTCCGGGTATTTATATTAGTAGAATTAAATTATTTGAACTATACTATCAAAAGTCCACTTCCACTGATCCATTTTTTATTGATTATGTCAGAAAGTACTCCAAAATCTTTAAAAAGGTTTGTAATACTGCTAAAGCGAACTTTTTGAGTAATAAAATTAAGACATCAGACAATAAAATAAAAGCCACTTGGAAAGTTATAAATCAAGAAAGTGGGTAAACAAAAGTTACTGATAGGTGTTTTAAAATTAATGTCAATGGCAAAACGATAGAAACAGATGATGGAGTTGCAAATACCTTCAAGACTTTTTTTTCCGAAATACCTATTAAAATCACAAAAGAATTGAATTCGTGTACTAAGCGCGCACTTGCTCTCATAGAGTCGAATGTTTATAAGTGCAATATTCCTTTCAATTTCCATGAAATCAACGTTAATACGATCATAGAAGCTTTTAAGTCTTTGAATATGAAAAAGACTGAGGATTTATGGGGCTTTTCTGTTAGTGTTATAAATTCGATAATAAATGTTATCTCTCCTAAATTATCGTTTATATTTAATAAATGTATTAATGATGGTGTATTTCCCAATCAAATGAAATTAAGTAAAATAATACCTTTGTTTAAGGCAGGAGATATCAATGACCCCACTAATTTCCGTCCCATTTCTATTTTGCCGACTCTTAGCAAAATTTTTGAAAAAATTATTCTTAACCAATTACTTTCTCATTTTACGAGAAATGAATTGCTTCACAATAGACAGTTCGGATTTACTAAAGGAAAAAATACTACAGACGCGGGAATTGCGCTTATAAAACACATATTTGATGCTTGGGAAAATAGGCAGGATGCTCTAGGTATCTTCTGCGACTTATCCAAGGCGTTTGACTGTGTTGACCATCAAACATTATTAGGTAAATTAAAGCATTATGGTGTATCAATAAACTCATTAAAACTTATTGAATCCTATTTGACCAATAGAATTCAAAAAGTTGTTATAAAGAAAACTAAGTCTTCTGGTGTGCCTGTGCATATGGGCGTGCCTCAGGGTTCGATATTAGGGCCATTGCTTTTTTTAATTTATATCAACGACCTCCCTTACTTTTCAAAAAATTTGTGTGAGACGGTATTGTTTGCAGACGACACCTCACTAATTTTTAAAATAGACTGAACTAAAACTGACTTTGAGGATGTAAATAATGCCATTTCAAAAGTGCTATCCTGGTTTGAAAATAATAATTTATTGTTAAATTCAAAGAAAACTAAGTGTATTAAATTTACTTTACCAAATGTAAGGCAGGTTAGTACTCATGTTGAAATCAATGAAGAAACTATTGAATGTGTTGACTCTACAGTATTTTTGGGAATTAAGTTAGATTCTCGTTTACAATGGTATCCTCATATCTCGTCCCTATCTAAAAGACTTAGTTCAGCTGCTTATGCTGTTAAAAAAATTAGGTCTTTGTGTGATGTTGAAACAGCAAGACTTGTTTACTTTGGTTACTTTCACAGTGTTATGTCATATGGCTTGTTATTGTGGGGCACAGCAGCCGACATTGAAGATATTTTTATTTTACAAAAAAGGGCTGTGCGTGCTATTTACAGACTCAAGCCACGTGATACACTGAGGGATTTATTTAAAGAAATTAATATTTTAACCGTTGCTTCTCAATATATATATGAGAACATAATTTATGTTCACAAATATAAACATACCTTTTCAAAACATAGTGATATTCATAACTTAAACACTAGATATAAAAATAAACTTGCTGTTCCAAGTTTTAGACTTCACAAGATAAGTCGCTCATTCATGGGGAAATGTATACACATTTATAACAAAGTCCTACCAAATGTAACTGAACTGCCTTTTCACAAACTTAAGTTATATGTGAAACAAACTTTAATGAAAAAAGGCTACTTATTTAAAGGAAACTTATTTTAAGAATCCATTAGCCATAAAAAGATTTATAAATATTTCTATTAAGATAATTATGCCCTTTGCGTATCGTATGTGTATGTGAGTGCTTGACTGTGGTGTGTGTGTGGTGTTTGTCTGTGTTGTGTGCCTATTGTATTTCATCCAATATCACAGAGTAAGTTCACGACACTCTGCTTGAAACTTGACTTACCTGAATGAAAGATGTCCAAGGACTACTACTACTACTACTACTAGCAACTATGCAAGAAATTCTATTGTGTGTCGTACGCAGTTAAAATTTAACAAACTGTTTTCGTCCTTGGACATCTTTCATTCAGGTAAGTCAAGTTTCAAGCAGAGTGTCGTGAACTTACTCTGTGATATTGGATGAAATACAATAGGCACACAACACAGACAAACACCACACACACACCACAGTCAAGCACTCACATACACATACGATACGCAAAGGGCATACTTATCTTAATAGAAATATTTATAAATCTTTTTATGGCTAATGGATTCTTAAAATAAGTTGAATTTTTTGGGTTTTTCTCTTTAATACCAAGAAAATCGAGATTTAACTATTTTTATTTTAACATTATTATAAATGTTTGAAAAATTACTTAGTAATTAAAATATAATAAAACTAGAAAAAAAAAATTGATTGGATTGCGAAAGGTCGCGGGTTCGATTCCTGCCTCAGGACGTGAAATGTTTCTAGTTTTATTATATTTTAATTACTAAGTAATTTTTCAAACATTTATAATAATGCTAAAATCAAAAATTAAGAATATTTGAAAGCACTGCCCCAACTTAACCGAATCGTAGGTATTTGTAAAAATACTTGTTTCGGATGTTGAAATTGAATATTTCGACATTGTAGGGTGGACGTTAGCTCATAAACGCAAATTCAGATAGACTAGAAAAATTTCACAGGGATATCCCAAGTCCTGGGTGGCTCAGTGGTCATAGCAGTCGCCCGGATTGCGAAAGGTCGCGGGTTCGATTCCTGCCTCAGGACGTGAAATTTTTCTAGTTTTATTACATTTTAATTACTAGGTAATTTTTCAAACATTTATAATAATGTTAAAATCAAAAATTAAGAATATTTAAAAGCACTGCCCCAACTTAACCGAATCGTAGGTATTTGTAAAAATACTTGTTTCGGATGTTGAAATTGAATATTTCGACATTGAAGGGTGGACGTTAGCTTCCCTGTGTCGGACATGGAGTTCGACATGGGGAGGGATAGGCTCCGGTGCAAAAATAAAGCACCGGGACCGGATGGCGCCCCATCCAAGGTGATGGGGATGGCTTTGGGCCCCCTGGAGGAGCGGTTCCGCGCGTTGCTCGACACGTGCATCGCGTCGAGTCGCTTTCCCAGGAGATGGAATATGGGGAGGCTGTGCCTCCTTAGAAAGGAGGGCCGCCCTGCTGACTCGCCGTCAGGCTACAGGCCGGTGGTGCTGCTCGATGAGTCTGGGAAGTTTTTTGAGAAAATTCTCGCTTTCCGGATCACCGAGCATCTGGAGGGTAGGGGGCCGGACCTGGCAGAATGCCAGTTCGGTTTTCGTACCGGCCGGTCCACGATGGACGCGGTGGCTCGCCTCAAAAGGTGGACTGAGGCGGCCACAACACAAGGGGAGGCTGTGATCGCGGTGTCTCTTGACATCGCGAACGCATTCAATAGCCTACCCCACGAGTGCATAGAGGAGGCACTCAAATTCCACCGAGTGCCTCTTTACCTCCGCGTCCTCGTGGGGGACTACCTTCGCGAGAGACAGGTCCTCTACGAGGACACGGAGGGCCGCGTTCAGTCGTGGACGATGGCGGCAGGTATGCCCCAGGGTTCCGTACTAGGACCCTTACTATAAAACCTGGGGTACAACTGGGTTCTGCGTGGTGAGTTCTTGCCGCAGGTGGATGTCGTCTGCTTCGCGGATGATACTCTGGTTGCGGCAAGGGCCCGTGAATGGGACGAGGCGGTCCACCTTGCGTCGGTTGGCACAACCATGGTCGTCCGGCGCATCCGCCTCCTTGGACTAGAAGTGGCTCTCTCCAAAACGAGAGCCATGTCCTTTCACGCCCCGAGACGCAGAACCCCACCGGGGCTCGAAGTCCGAGTGGAGAGAGTCCGGATCCCCGTCGAGGTTCACCTTAAGTACCTCGGCCTGGTTCTGGACTCTCGGTGGAGATTCGAGGAGCACTTTAAGCTCCTCGCACCCCGGCTGTGCGCCGCCGCAGCCGCACTTGGACGAGTCCTCCCGAATGTAGCCCAGCCCAGCTCGTCATGCCGTCGGCTTTATCACGGGGTGATAAGGTCGATGGCACTGTACGGAGCCCCAGTGTGGGCAGAGTGCCTCTCCCTCCGCACACGGGCTCTCTTGCGTCAGCCGCAGAGGGTAATCGCGACCCGGGCCGTGCGGGCTTACCGTACGGTCAGTCACGGAGCGGCCTGCGTTTTAGCGGGTACGCTCCCGTGGGAGGTTGATGCCCTGGTTCTGGCCAGGGTGCATCAACACCGGGTCGCGGCAAGAGAGCGGGGGCAACGACACGACCTAGACGAAGTGAGGCGGGTTCGTACCCTGGCGCAGAGGGAGGCTATGCGCCAATGGGGTGAGGCACTCGCCACCCCAGCAGCCGGCCACCGGACGATCGAAGCGATCCGTCCGGTGTTGGAGGAGTGGGTTGGGCGCCGGCTGGGCAGCCTCACCTTCCGCATGGTGCAGGTACTGACCGGACATGGTTGCTTCGGTCACTACCTGCACCGTATCGCCCGTCGGGAGGAGACACCGCGGTGTCATCACTGCGACTCCTCCGACGACACAGCTGAGCACACCCTTGAGGAGTGCCCGGCCTGGCGACACGAGCGCCACGAACTTCGTGTGGTGCTCGGCGGCGGTCACCTCTCGCTGCCAACCATGGTAAGTGCCATGGTTGGTAGCGAGAGGGTTTGGGAGGCTGTCGCCTCTTTCTGCGAGACTGTGCTCACGCAGAAGGAGGCAGCGGAGAGGGAGCGGGAGGAGGATGCTCTAGCCGCTCCTATCCGGCGTAGACGGGTGGATGCGAGAAAGCGGGCGGCGGCGATCGCCCGACTTCCTGCGCCCTAGGCGCGGCTGCGTGCGTGGGTGGCCCCCACGCATGCATTGCACATGCCGCCACGTCTGGGATTGCTCAAGTGACTCTGGATAATCCCCATCGGCGCGAAACCTGGCCGTAAGGTCGGGTTGCCTGGGGGTGGGCTGGTGAAATTGCTTCGGCAGAGCCCAGGCTACCCCCGCGAAGGGCAGTGGAGTTACCGGGGAGTTCTAGTGCGGGTAGGTCTGTAAACGGATTTCTCCCCGTTAAAAAAAAAAAAAAGGGTGGACGTTAGCTCATAAACGCAAATACAGATAGACTAGAAGAATTCCACAGGGATATCCCAAGTCCTGGGTGGCTCAGTGGTCAGAGCAGTCGCCCGGATTGCAAAAGGTCGCGGGTTCGATTCCTGCCTCAGGACGTGAAATTTTTCTAGTTTTATTATATTTTAATTACCTATTATCTTTAAGTGCCGTGGATTTTTGTAAAACCAATAAAAAAAAAAAAGATATACCGGCCGGCCGACGGTAGACTATTAGTTCATATTATTATTGTGTCTTGTGGTGTATCTTAGCCAAAATATAAATATTGCAAAAAACAACTTTTTAGGTACCTACCCATCTCCAAATAAACCATGTTATGTAGCATTTTATATTTATTAATTATTGCGTTATACCATACTTAACGCTCCATTCTTTCATTTCATGGAGTCTTCGGTTTTTTGCTAAAATAAAAATTTTACAAAAATCTTATTAAATCCCGGAGACCCTGGGACATAATTATATTATTGCACTATCCAAAAAAGCAGTTATGTACGAGTTTGTCATGTTTCGAAATATAGGTGAATGAAAAACCTCAGAACGAAACCTTGATGAATGAAGAGTCTGTTTGCTGCTCGATATAAGGTGGCATGTCTTCATTTTCAAGTACCTACATAACTATTTATTTCTTAAAATATTAAATAATTAATTTACTAAAACAATTGTTTTATTATATTTCGTTTGAGCTCGATTAACTATACAAAACCAAAGTAAAACAATTATTCCGTCAAGCATCAAATTCCAGACCCAATTTTATTGTTTTTTTCAATTTTCATAGACCTCCAGAGGTATTACGCCGCTTGACAGATTAATATTAGTAATTAACCCTCAATAAGCGTCCAATAAAATTGTCAGAATCAGTGGCTTGACAGGTTAATCCCATACGATGTTCACTAATAAAACTAACAAAGGCCAAAGAACTTAAGTTGGACATAGTGGTTACGGAGGACTTACCTCTTCTCAGAGGTATAGGCGCTAATTTGATCCCTCCTATAGGCATGAGGGAATCAATAAATTTATATGTAGTAGAGGACTATGTTATCAACCAATCGGTTCTTTTAGGGCATTCTTTCACGGAAAAACCAGAAATTGTTATTACAAAAACGCCTAATGCAGTATACTTCCAAAAAGTTCCGAGCGTTAAAATACATCTTATTTCTACTAAAAATGTCGAGGTTCCATCAAATGCGTTACGTGCTGTTCAAATTGTTACAGATCCTTCACTAGATACCCATGTTTACGTTAATGGCTCCGTGAGGGGCCCGGAAGGGAAGGAATACTATATCCTCCCAGGCGACTACGAGGCTAAGAACGGTGTTAGTGCGCTTTTAATACACAATGTCTCGCCCAATCCAATAATGCTTGAAAAGGGAACTCTTTTGACACGAGTACAAAACAAGTATGCAGGGTATTCAAAACATGTTTTGGACTCGTGCAACGTCATGATCTGTGAAACCCAAAAGAGTGACACTTTAAATTGTAATAGTAAATTAACAAAAAAAGAACTATTAAAATTACAACAATTAATAGAAAAGTATAGTGATTGCTTTTCGAATGGACTTCACGACTTGGGCTTCACAGACTTGACGGAAATGATAATCGAACTTGAAGACACTGAACCGGTCGTCTATGGACCTTATCGTATGTCTTATGCTGATCGCGCTTTGGTTAGGGACATGGTGCAGGAGATGGTAGACCACGGCATCGTTAGAGAGTCCTCTTCACCTTACGCTAGTCCAATTATCTTGGTTCAAAAGAAAACTGGTGATAAGCGTTTGTGCGTCGATTATCTAGCGTTGAATCGTAAGACGAGAAAGGAACACTATCCTCTTCCCCGAATCGAGGATCAATTGGACCAACTGGCAGGCAAAAAGGTCTTTACTTCGCTGGATTTAGCCTCTGGCTATTACCAAATTCCAATAGCCGAAGAGTCACGTCATAAAACCGCTTTTGTAACTCCAGACGGCCAGTTCGAATTTATCGAATTATTATTTCGAATTATAGTCAGTTAGATTCTGGAACTCGCGAAAAGCGGTCATAATATCGCTCCGAGTAAATCGGGAAGTCAGTGAGTGAAATTGTTAAGTTATTTGTGCTCTTTGCCAAATTTAATAGTGTGTAGTAAGTGTAGTTTTTTTTTAAAAGACAACCAGCGCAGGTCTCCTAACAAATTGGTGTCAGAAGTGGGATCTCGTAAGAGGTGTCCGTAGATACCCAGAGATCCGAATCCCGGAGCCGCTGTTACAGTCTCTGATCGACGTTAAGACTTGCCCTAAGGACAAGCCCGCATCAGCTGCACCACACTACAAGGTCGACGATCAGCCTCCGCTCTATAGCGTGAGCCCGCACCTGCATCGCCACTGACTCAAACTCCCCGTTGGTCGACGGTCAGCCTCCGCTCTGAAGCGTGAGCCCGAACCATCTCCCAGGTCTAACTCGCCACCATCTTTGACGAGCTACTCTCTCGTCCTCATCTTCGCTGAATCCGCTGCATCCCGCCGCGTGGAAATACCACGTGCCACCACGTGCTCGCCACTCCATCTCTTCCCGCCTGAGCACGCCTTCTACGTCTACGCCGCAACATTATGCTAGTGAAAGTGGTCCTAATTCTGTGAGTAAAATCAATCTCTAATTTTGTGCAGTGAAACTACTAAATCCCCAAAAATTTCAAGTCCTCTTAATTCAAGTGAAAATTCTTAGTGCTATTTTTATCACAATATTTTAAAATTCTATTTCTATATTAATTGCATGCTTTGTAATATAATTATAATTGTTATATTATAAATTATCTAACATAACATAACTTAAATCTAATGTTCATGACTCCTAAGGCCGAATCAATATGTCCGAGAAAATTACCTTGTCTGTACTTACTAAATTTATAAAACCATACAATGGTGACCGAGAATCGCTGCCCGCGTTTCTCACAAACTGTGACAATGCCATGTCATTGGCAACAGCAGATCAGCAGAATGTTCTCTGCAAATTTATAATCTCACAACTTGAAGGCAAAGCCCAAGTTACCTGTAGTCTAAAAACATTTACCAATTGGGATGGAATTAAAACATTTCTCAGGAGTACATTCGGTGAGAAAAAGCACGCGACACATTTATTGGTGGACTTGCAAAATTGTAAACAATTAATTAATGAAGATGTAACTATATATTCCCTTTATGATTGAGCACATTCTAACAAGGTTACAATCAGATATTCATCATAGCTGCAAGGAAAGCAAAGAGCTTGTAGGTAGAATAGCAGCCATGGACGACCTTGCACTAAATACTTTTATGTTAGGCTTAAATAGTAATATCTCGACTGTCGTTAGGTGTCGAAATCCGTCATCTTTATCCGAGGTGGTACAACACGCTATTGAAGAGGAAAAACTATTTAACCTCTCAAAGTCTAGCACTCCTAAATTTTCTAAACAATGCTCTATCTGTAGTAAATTTGGGCATAATTCATCTGATTGCTATAAAAATAAAAAAATCACATAATAAATATAAGTCACAAACTCATAATTCATTTCACTTAAATCCTAATTCTAATAATTTACCAGTGCCGTAAAAGGCAGTATAACATGGCACGACGTGAAAATGCTAACTCGACGCAACGTGACCAGCAAACACCACGTCAGCTCCTCAGGCGTAAAACATTGCACTGTCTTTGAATCACAAGATGATAATTTAAACTAAATAAGATTTTGATCCCGTGTCTGCCGAAATCGTATCATTTAAATGACACGAAACCTTATTCTAACTCTACTAAATCTACATCTCAGTCAAAAGAGCTGAGTCATACTAAATCTTCACCTCAGACACAGCATCTGAGTCTTACTAAATCTTCATCTCAGACACAGCATTCTACTATATCCTCATCTCAGTCGAAAAATCTGAGTCAAACAAATAATGCTAAATCTTATACTACATCTTATAAGCCTTATCATAAACCTTATACTAAATCTTATTCTTAATCATGCGATGAAATTATTGCTAACTCTAATACATCTCGGGACACGTCCTCGAGTCATTCATCTCAGCCTTATCTTACTAAATCTTTGAAGCTGAGTCATTCTAATAATAAGTGTCTCGATCAAAACAATCATATTCCTATATTTGAAACAAATATAAATATAACTAAAATATCTCTGCCGCATGTTTATCTTAATTCGAATTATTCTAATAAGCCTTTATACTTACTTGTCGATACTGGCGCAAGTATAAGTTTAATAAAGCAATCTAGCTTAAATTAAATTCCCGAATTATCTGGCGAAATAGTTAAATTAAAAGGAATAAATAGCCTTGAATCTTGTTCCGAAACTTTGGGTACTATTCAATTTGACTTTAATTTATCTCAAGATATTTTTTCTTACAAGTTTCATCTCGTTACTGATGACGTAAATTTAGACTATGACGGAATCATAGGTAGTGATTTTCTAGGTCATTTCAAATCAAATATAGATTACGATTCTAAGTTATTAAGCATTCGAGGTCATTCCTTACAAATAAATTATATTCAACCATTATGTGATATTATATCCAACCACTTATGTGATTCCCGCGCGCTCCGAAGCCGTAATTGAGTGCGCCATATCAAATTACAAGCCAGAACTTTATTATAACAACGTTGCACTTGTACTAGATCAAACCTTATGCAACGGTGTTAATGTCGCTAATTGCATTGTCTCTATCAAACATAATAAAAGAATTAATATTTATATTTTAAATACTACCGATTCTGACGTACAAGTCAAAGATTATTGCGCAGAGTTGACACCTCTTGATCTTAATGAATTTAACGCTGTATCTTATGAAAATATAAATACTATTTCTTATTCTTAATCTGATCGAGTACAAAAAGTACTAAGTCTCATCCGCTGCTCTCACTTAAACATTGAAGAAAAGAAATCCCTTTTAGAAATTTGCTCTCAATATACTGTCATTTTTTATGTGGAAGGTGAACCTCTGTCTTATAGTCCGGTACCGCTAGGTTTTGAGGTTCCAAAAATATTAAAGTTTATGATTTTTTGCATACAGTTAGTATACTATTTCACCAACCCAAATCATGATTTTGTGTCATTTTTGATGGTTGCTAAGGTCACAATTTAGGTATTTGTCTTTTTATGCATTATTTCGTTGAAAAGAAAATTAGAGTTGAAAATTTAACTTCCATGATGATAAGAAAGTCATTACTGATATACATAAGCTTTTTGTGCCATCTCACTCCATGGGAATACTGGATTTACCCAAATACCTTACCTATCGCTGTAATAGCTATAGAAAAATATTAAAGTTGTTGAAATAAGTGTTAACGGTCCTCTAACACTAGTATCTATTGTTCAAATCATTTTGTGTCATATTCATCCATGGTATTCGGAGCTATATTTTTTTTCCTATTTAACCCCCTGTAATAGCCATAAAAGAAAATTCAAGTTATTAGAGTTTATGTCTTTATTAATGTTAAGGTAAAAGGAAGCTCTATGCTTAATTTGTGTCGTTTTTATCCATGGGATTTTGATTTATATTATTTTAACGTTTTTGTGCGAAGAACACTAGCGCGGCCACAGTGCGGCAAAGGAGCGCGTAGGCATCATTCACTGGCTCCGGCGACCGGCTGCCGGCCGGGAACGAGGCGCTATAATTTGTTTGTTGTTGTAAGAGTAGTAACTTGTGATAATTGCATAGAAAATGGAAACTAATATAACATGTCTTATTTGTGAGCTAATGTTGGGTGGTAAAGCTGTAAAATTAAAAGAAAGGATTTTATTAACGCATTCATTGCCTCCCGTAAATACAGGGTGTTTGGTACATGGTATAACAAGCGGGAACCTACCCATCTTAACATAGTCATATAAATTATTATTTTTAAATTGGAAAATAAAATTCAAATTTCTTCATACAAAAAGTTCTGTCAGTAGAACGAAATGTATGGGAAATTTTAAAATTAATTTTACAATTTTGTATTTTTGATAACGCCATATTATATGACTATGTTAACATCGGTAGGTGCCCGCTTGTTATACCATGTACCAAACACCTTGTATGTATACACACATTACCATTAGCCCCATGCCGTCATGATTTGGAAGCGCGCCGCCCATCGGCGGCGGCGATATCTCGATAAAGTACCCAGCCGCCCATGGGTGACCTTGACATTCACTATTTTTTTTATATGTTTTAAGGGCAGAGTGATTTGTTCGATTAAAGAGCGCATACTAATGTGAGTTAATTATTACAAAAAATACATTTTCATTGGTGTATTACCGTTATAGCGATGGAGTGTGAAAGTGACCTCCGCATTAATTTATAATAGTGCAAAATCGTGTCAATGTATAAAATAAATATTTTCCAAATAACATTTATATGCATGGGAAAATTTCCCCGTAAATAACAAATTATTTATATAAATTTTTCCAAAAAATCAAAATCATAATATATTCATTTTAATTTAATTAAATTATACCGTGATTTGAGTATCTCGGTAGCGATGGCTTAGTGATTTGAACGCTATAGTTTCGATTCCAAAAACAAAGCAACTTTCGCCATGCCCGAGATGGGTCAATCAAGCTCCTCCGTGCTTTGGAAGGCACGCTAAGCCGTTGTTCTCAGTCGTTACCACAACTGCTTTAACTCACCAAGCCGTTTTTTATATACAAAGCTCAGCAAATAAGTCATCACCATCTGATGTGAAGCGGTAAGCAAAGTCCATGTGCGGAGAGAGCTAGTGCAGTTTGATAACAAACTGTTCTAGCCGCCCCCACCTTGCCGGTTTTTTTAACACCTCTTTTGAAGGAACCCATGTTCTGACAAAACATGTGCTGGCAAAAAATTCCAAGTTTTTAAAGTCCGACATAGAAACGAGTAACTTTAAGTAACTTTGTGCGTGACGTTTAGGTGGAGACAGTAAATTGATGACTCCGAAGACCGACACGTGTGCTCCTGAGTAGGAAAGGGGAAGGTGGGATAAAGTTGAAAAGCTCCTCAGAACACTCTCTATGATAAAGCCGATAGAAGGCGCTTAGTGATGCAATGTCACGACGGAGTTGTAGAGGTTCTAGGCTGTTCGTGACCTCTACGTCGTCAATAATATGGACAGCACGACGCTGAAATCTGTCGAGTGCATAGAGGAGGTATTTGGCGAAGCCATCCCACAGATGCGAGCAATATTCAACGCAAGACCGGACCAGAGTTTTGTACAGCAGGCGTGAAAAATCGACGCACCTTGTTCAGGACACCTAGCTTCCGTGAGGCTGTTTTGACCACGTTTTCGATATAATTCCTCTGATTTAGATCGCAGCATATCTCCATAACGAGCAAATTGATGTAGCCCTGTGCCGAAAGAGTAGTGCCCTGAAGAGTGGGAAGAGGAAGGAACGGCGACATTTTGGCTGTAAACGGGCACACCTGTGTTTTCTTAGCATTGAACTCAACAAGATTGTTTAATCCCCATTCAGATATGAGGTTTAACACCCTGTTGAGCTCAATGGTAAGATTGATTCTTTCCCTCTCGGTTTCAATGCGCCCAGCCCCTGGGCGACCTTAACATCCACCATGCACTGTACTGTCATCCGCATAGCAATGAATGTTTCCTAATGGAAGCATATCATTGATATGAAGAACAAAGAGAGTGGGGGATAACAGAGAACAGTGAACGCTGGTGTACCACAAGGGTACACCAGCGTTCACTGACATCAATCACGAAGCGCACCCATCAACGAGGACACGGATCTCCATCATGCAGGAAGCTGGCGATCCAGTTGCAGAGCTGAGTGGGCAGACCGTATGTCGGGAGCTTGGAGGGAAGAGCCCTGTGCCAGACCCGATCAAAAGCTTTGGCAATGTCAAGGCTAACAGCCACTGACTCACCACGATTGTCAATAGCTTCACCCCAGACATGCATTAAATCCGCTAGAAGATCACCCGCTGACCGTGTCGACCGAAACCCACACTGACGATCATTATTTAATGAGTGATCTTCTAGGTATCGGACCAGCTAGTTATTTAAGATCCGTTCCTTAACCTTGCAAAGAACAGAGGTGACAGCTATTGGGCGGTAGTTAGCTGGGTCTGATCGGTCTCCCTTTTTGGGGACCGGTTGCACATTGGCCTCGCTCCACGGCACACACCCAGAAGAGAGAGAAAGGCGGTATAGCCGCGCTAAGACGGGAGACAACTTCACTACGCAGTTTTTTAGTACTATCGCTGGGATGCCATCAGGTCCACTAGCTTTTCGGACGTCGATTGACTGAAGCTATTACATAATATTAGCTACATAATATTGCCTAATACGGATATCAGGCATTGTGTGGTCACAATGGGCGAGTGTTGGTGGCTGAGAATTGCTGTCATCGATTCGGGAATGAGCAGTAAAGAGTTTTACCAGGAGATCGGCTATCTCTTGCGGCTTATGAGCAAGTGTTCTGTCAGAGCATCTCAACGGGGGCAGCGAGGGTTGGCATAAGGGTGACAGCACGGCTTTGGCCAGACGCCAGTAGCTACGGCTTCCCGTAGGGTGCGTTAGTAATTCTTGGCCAACTCGTGCAACGCGTTGAGCATCCGCTCTGACGAGGGGCCTTTTGCAGAACTTAGTGGCATTGTTATAGGCTGATTTCAGTGAGTCAATATTGGGATCCCCATTGACTGGACCTGATCTAAGCACGGTATGCCGACTGTTTGTTCTCAACAGCTAACGCACACTCGCGATTGAACTAGTGGTTACGCCTGCCCTTACTGACGAGATCGGAGTGAGGGATATAGTACTCCATCCCTAACATTATCTCACCAGCTCACTCAGCAGTAGCGCTAGCATTCGGCTACGATTCACTGAAACAGCGCTGCCTCCAAGGAACAGATGCAAAGTTATCCCGCATAGCGCCCCAATCTGCCAACGCATAGTGCCAGATGCGGCGTTTGGCCACTGCAGTGCCACCCCAGCGAAAATCAGGTAGTGACCCGATGATCCCAAGGGAGCTCGAACCTCTAACCGATATCCCTCCGGGTGAGTCATCATCAGAAGGTCCAACAAAGAGGGTGCGTGACCGACAATATCTGGAATTCTGGTGGGCTGGTTAACCAGTTAAGTCAGGTCGTGCGTGAGAGCGAACGCATGGGCAGTTCTACCAGCATGGTCAGTTTTGGGGAATATAACCACGTCTCGTGGTGAGCATTGAAGTCTCCCAAAAACACCAATTCCGCGGTTGGAAACTGCTCCTGCGCAACATCTGCCACCCGCCTACGGTGTTCAAAAAGTCGAGTTGTCTCCATGTCACCGCTGTGGGATCTGTAGAGGCAAACGTAGACACGGCAATGAATGCCCAGGTCCACGTGCACCCCGAGGATGGATAAGTAAGGGTCCTCCAAGTGGCGTTCATGGCGACAGCAAAACATCCGCCCGGACAAACAAGCATACCCCGGACTTCGCTTTGAAGGACTCTTCACGAGTATAGCCGGGATAGTCCAGATACCTTGTGTCAGCCGGGCGGAGTATTTGCGTTTCCGTCAAAAAAAGCAGCGCTGGCCGAGCCGTCTCAAGATGTTGGTAGACGACATTGAGGTTAGCATGGAGCCCACGGAAGTAAGTTCGTGAGCCCGACCTCAAACAGCGTGGCTGTAGTGGGGATGTGCACCGCTGTACGACCATACACATTTACTTGTCGCTGCCATGGATGGATATAGGCAGTCAAATCGTGAGGCCTGTTTTGCCAGGTAACAGCCGACAGTATAGAAGCGCTGACCCGCCAGACGGAAGGGCCCCCGAACCTTCCCGGGTATGGCCGCTGGAACCCCACCATCCGGTCACCAACCGGCACGACGGACCATCCCGAAATTATGCGAGGCATAATGGGGCAGCCTCATGATCTGGTTAGGATAGCTTGGGCCCCTGTACTGTGCCACGGGCGGCCAGCGGAACAGCCGTTTCTTCAGGTCTCCCTGGCCGGCGGGTCAACGCAGTCCACCTGGCTTTAGTTAGACGGAAGCCATCATTGACCGCATCCATCGCGGCATCGTCTCCCCAAGCTCTGGTTGTACGCCCATTGATCCCGGAATGTGCTTTGCGTACGGTGGTTACTAACGAGGGTTTTCACACCCTATCACCAGTGGAGCAGTTGATAGCTCAGAGATCCCTTAGTCGCCTCTTACGACACCCACGGGAAGAAATAGGGCGCCGCACGGTACAATTTTTTAAATAAGATTATAAAGATAAAATTGTTTCATTAATACTAAGTATGTCTATTAATAAGTTTACTATCTCTAGAATTGTTCAATCAGCTTCAGAGAGAAATGGGATGTCCATATTTTGAGCACTAGTCTTTGCCTCCCGCAAAAAAAAGATATAAAAAGGTTATACAACGTGGTGCCGTCAATACGACAATAAATTAAATCATGGGCTATATTAGTTTATAGAAATTGTTTGCCACTTTCAAAAACATCGTATTCATTTGATAACTTTATGACATTTCTATGAAGTAATGCAGCCAATCTTATATTATTTCATACAAATGTTATGAATTTATCAAATGAGTAAGATGTTTTTGAAAGTGGCAAATCATTTCTATAAACTATAATATAGCCCATGTTTTAATTTATTGTCGCATTGACCGTACCATCCTGTATAAAATTATTATTGTATAATTTCTCTCACAACACGCGGTAGCCGCACTTGTTTTATTTATAAAATAAAGTATGCTCTTAAATTTATCATTATGTAGGGCTTTAAAACAGATATGAAATTATTTCGGATTATCCGATCCAACCATTAATAATGTGCAAATGTTTATACATAAAAAATATACCTACATATAATACGAAATTGTTATGTTCTGTACACTATACCTATACTGTCACAAGGATTGAAATACTAATATGTACACACGACAGAACATCAAGTGTAACAGTTGCAATACGAAAACCACCTGTATTACGAACGCAGTAAGGGCAAGCTCAAGGTCATGCTGTTACGCTTGATGTGCTGTCGACTGTACAAAACAACAGCAGGTCAGGTAACCGTAATATGAGAAAAAAAATCCAATCAATTTTCCACCTAAACGAAATCGAATTAAAGTACAAAAACGTTTAGCTCAATTCGGGCGTTTGTGTTAACGTGACCTTCGGTTAACTGTTCCTACTTGCTACTCTTTGCAAACGTGTGTAAATGCTCCGTGCGGTACACAACGCGCGAGCGAACTAATATTTATGTAGGAAATGAAATATCTTTTTTATGTATATCATGAATTAAAGTGACACAAATTTTTATAGCAGATATTTTATGCTTTTATGATATTAAATGTGCAAACTCTAATAACTTTAATATTTTTTTACAGTCGCTATGGCTTGGAAAAGCTAAATTATTAAATATCTTAATAACCCATGGCTTAATTTGGCACAAAATCATGTCAGGGTCATATTTAGGTGCCCTGAGTTAGGTTGTATTTGTTTTATCAACTATAATATTTTTTTGACACTTTTAACATATATTGGGCCCCCTGTCAATTTGCACTGGACGAAAACGACACACATTTAGTTTGCACACAGCCTAGGCTATTTTACACTCAATATTAGTATAATTTGACACATTAAATTATTTTTGGCAGTTTTATTTATATTTTAACATTTAAGTCACAAAATATTGAGTTACTGAAAATGCAATAGCAAGATTTGACACAAAAATTAAATATAAGCTTTTTAGGTAGAACTGTATCCCCTTGCAAAAATTCAGAAACTTTAGAATTTTTGTAACTTAGCACCTCAAAATCGCCTAGCCGTTCCGGACTATTATAGCAATGCTATTGAACATTCTATCAATTCAGGCGATGCACCTCCCATTTACGTCAAGTCGTGTCGATTCCCAGAATGTCACAAAGGCGAAGTAGACTCCCAAATTCGTAAGATGTTGGACCAAAACATCATCCGTCCCTCTATTTCACCTTGGAGTGCCCCTGTATGGGTAGTACGTAAGAAAATGGACGCTTCCGGCAAAAGAAAGTGGAGAATCGTCATAGATTATCGTCGACTTAATGACGTCACTGTTTCTGAGAGTTATCTACTGCCTCTGATCACTGATATCCTTGACCAACTAGGTCACTCTAAGTACTTTAGTACTTTAGACTTATCCAGCGGATTTCATCAAATTAAGATGAGGATTTACTGTCAATACTAAGTCAGCCTCTTCTGGACATTACGAGTTTACCAGAATGCCATTTGGGCTAAAGAATGCCCCTACAACCTTTCAAAGGCTCATGAACACTGCTCTTTCTGGACTTCCAGGTCTACATGCTTATGTCTATCTCGACGATTGCATAATCTACAGTCATGATCTGCCTAGTCACATTTCTAAACTTAACCTCGTATTCGAGAGATTAAGAAAATTTAATTTAAAATTACAGCCCGACAAATGCGAATTCTTGCGTCGCGAAGTCGCTTATTTAGGGCATATCATCACCGATAAAGGTGTCTCTCCGAATCCAGATAAAGTAAAATCTGTCCCTGAATTCCCTGTTTCTAACAACGTCAAACAAATAAAATCTTTTCTAGGGCTTGTCGGCTACTATCGCCGTTTCATTGAGAATTTTTCTAAGTTGACAAAACCCCTGACTTCGTTACTAAGAAAAGACGTTGCTTTTAATTGGTCTGTAGAACAGGACACTGCTTTTAATATCCTTAAGGATAAACTTACTACGGCTCCTTTACTTCAATATCCCGACTTCTCTATTCCGTTCATCATTACAACAGATGCATCCAACTACGCCGTAGGCGCTGTTTTATCTCAAGGCGATATAGGAAAAGATAAACCTATTGCCTATGCTTTAAGAACTCTTAATAAAGCCGAAGGTAATTACTCGACTACCGAGAATGAACTTCTAGCCATTATATTTGCCGTAAAAACATTCCGACCTTATATCTATGGTCGCAAATTTATTTATTTATTTGAATCGCACATGTACATAATTACATTATAATAAGGGACTTAGGCCTAACCTCCCAACTGCATACTGTTAGTGTACATGAACCCTGATAGGGTATTGCAATATATACCTACGAATAGGCATTTGACATATGGAGTATAATGTAATATTTGAATCTTATCGTTCGTCTTACATCATCATATAGATTTCCTATATTAATTAACATCATTATTTCTATTGTATTCTATTATTATTTTCATTATTATTATTATTATTATTATTATATATTATTCCTTTAGGTTACTTTAGATATTTCGTAATTCATTGTACAGTTTTGTCGCACATTAATTCTTTAACTGAGTAATAACTTTTTTGTATTAGAAACTTCTTTAACTTTGTTTTAAATATTTTGTCTTTTGGTTCAATTTTTATATTTGTAGAAATTTTGTTATAAACTAAAATAGATCTGTAGTAGGGACCTGATTTAAACATTTCAAGATTTGATTCCGGGATGGCTAATTTGTCTTTACGTCTTATGTTCTTATTGTACTCAAAATATGTTGGATGGTTTCTTACAAATTTGGACATTTCCAGTATGTAAATAGATGGAAGGGTTAGTATTTTATCTTTAAAGAAATGTGGTCTACAGCTATCAGTTGGTTTTATATTTGAAATTATGCGTACACATTTCTTTTGGGCTACGAATAAGTCGTGGACATCAGTGCTATCGCCCCACAGCATTATACCATACCGCAACCAAGCATGGGCATATGCGTAATATGCTGTAAGTGCACAATCTTTATTTGTGTTTCTTTTTAGCACACTGAGCGCGTATATAAATTGGGAAAGTTTCGATTTAGTTTTTTTTGTGGTTTTTCCAATTTATGTGTGTGTCGATCGTTAATCCGAGTAAATTGAATTCTGTTACTTCGTTAAGGTGTAGATTATTTTTTACTTTATTTATGTTTAGAGGTCTCTTTTGGTGTGGTCGAAACTGGATAATATTTGTTTTTTTTATGTTTAATTGCAGATTATGATCCTGCAACCATTCCCTGACTGAAGCATATGTTTCTTCTATAAATGAGTCGTTATTACAATTTCTCGGACACTCAAATAGAAGTGATACATCGTCCGCAAAAAGAATGCATTCGGTGTTAGTCATCTTAGGGAGGTCGTTGATGTAAATGAGGAATAAGACACATCCGAGCACACTTCCCTGCGGAATTGAACATGTTGTGGATTTAACTTCAGATCGGAAAGTTGATAATTCACCCGTACTCTCGTCTAGATGGTCTATTTGTACGTATTGCCTTCTGTTGGAAAGGTAAGATTTTAGCCAGCCCTGTGCAGGTCCTCGAACACCGACGTCATTGAATTTTGAGAGGAGTATATTGTGCAGTACTTTGTCATAGGCTTTTGAAATATCCAACAGTAGACTAACTGCATAGTTTTTGTTTTTTATATAACTAAGTACTTTTTGAATGTAGTGATAAACTGCAAGTGTTGTTGAGTGTTTTGCTCGAAACCCGTATTGATTCTTATCTAAAAGTTGGAATTTTTCTAAGAATTTATTAATTCGATTTGATATAGGTTTTTCAAATAATTTAGAGGTTGAAGGCAGCAAAGCTATTGGCCTATATTGATTTGGTTCATTCGGATTTCCTCCTTTTTTTAAAATGGGTTTAATCTTGGCAATTTTTAATTTCTCGGGAAAAGTACATTCTTCAAACGATTGATTTACTAATTGTGTTAATACCGGTGTTAATTCTTTATAGCAAGTTTTAAGTAATACTGGAGGGATGTCGTCAGAGCCGGCGCTATATTTATTTGGTAACTTTTTTATGATCGAATAGATTTCAGTTTCGCTGACAGGTTCTAGGTACATTGAGTTTAAGAGTGGGCCGTCCACGGGGTCGCGCGCAGCTCGTACAAAATTTAAGATCGTTACAGATCATCGGCCGCTAGTATGACTCTTTAATAATAAAGATCCCGGCAGCAGACTCATTCGTTGGCGCCTTAAGCTTGAAGAATACGACTACGAAATTATGTACAAACAAGGTCGCCTTAACTCCAACGCAGATGCGTTATCTCGCTGTCCCGTCAATGCTATTGATATAAATAACCTAAATAATCTATCTTACGAACAATATTTTAAAAAGCAATTTACAAATAATTTACCAATTTCGAATACTATCATTGAAGAGTGTAGTCAAGGTCTTCACTTATCGAAAATAAAATCAATTTGTTGTCCAGTCTCATTAGACTTCGATTATTCTTTGCCACACTGCGAAGAAATACTATCGCAGCTAGACAATTCCGCTGAATTACTAAGCTCCGAACGCGAGCCGTTCACGATAAAAGTAGTGGACAATAAAAGTAAAATATACTATTTCTTATTTACTAAAATACATCATTATGAAGAAATGAAATTCAAAGATATTTACAATCTATTATTAAAACTTCGAGATAAAATTTTAACAGATCATCCCGATACGAATGATCTCGCGATATCGGATTTCTCTGATATTTTTTCTAAACTAACATATACTAAAATATACAACATGATCTCTTATATCTTTAGCAATACTAACATTAAAATCTATATATACAAAAATCAACTAATTTATCCGACTCCTGTCGAAATCCCTAAAATCTTAAAAGAAAATCACGACTCACATATTGCGGGTCATCCCGGGTCGAAACGTATGTATAGTCGCATTAAAGCTGCTTATTATTGAAAGGGCATGCGCTCTGACATCGAACATTATGTAAAAAATTGCATACTCTGCCAAATCAACAAACCACTTCGTAAATCAAACAAAGCTCCTATGGAGATTACATCTACCTCAACTAAGCCGTTGGAACGCTTAGCTCTGGACATCGTTGGTCCATTACCAGAAGCTGGTTTCCAAAAATTTAAATTCATTCTAACTCTTCAAGATGATCTCACCAAATTTACAAGTGCTTATCCGATGGTCACAGCCACTAGTGAAGAAATTGCACGCAATTTAGTACATTTAATGTCTCTATTCGGTTTTCCTAAAACTATCTCAACTGATCTTGGCACTTGCTTTACATCAGAATTATTTAAACAATTAACCGAAATTCTTAAAATAAAATCTTTATTTACTACCCCTTATCATCCACAAACAAATGGTGCCTTAGAGAGATCACATGCTACTTTTAAAGAATATCTGAAATCATTTGTCAATGAAAACCAGAACGACTGGCACTGTTTCTTATTTACTGCAATATTATCATACAATACTACTCCTCATTGTACCACCGAATTCACCCCACACGAACTTTTATACGGTTATAAACCTACAATTCCTAACTGAATTTACGAAACTTCTAATTCTGCTACTTATAATGAGTATATTCGCGCATTGCAATATAGAATGCGTTTTAGCCGAGAAAAGGCTATACAAAATATAATAAATAGCAAAGAAAGGTCTAAGCAATATTATGATGCTAACTCTCGTAACATTACTTATAAATCAGGTGATATGGTATACCTAAAACACCATCACCGTCTACGCAAAGCCTTATCTCCGATATGGAAAGGCCCTTAAAAAATAATTAAAGTGCACAATAAGCATAACGTTACCTTACAGATAGGTCGCAAACACGTTAAATATCATACAAATCAAATAAAACCTGCTACATCTTAAAATTACTATTTCTTTATTTTCAGTTATACTATTAGGAAACTAAATCAAAATGAAATAAATTTAAACTCTTAGTCAACTAAGATTAATGAGATATTATCTCAAGTATCAAAAACGGATAATATACTTTATCACGTTTCTAGAATAAATAGTTTATTAAATACTATAGAGGGTTCCTTACTTATTATTTCTAACCTATTAGATACTACGCTTAATGCTATTTTATTTTCTAAGTCTAATATTCTACATCCTAGTATGATAAGTCCTTTAGATCTCTATAATGAGTTAATTAAGAATAGTAACCATATAAATAAACGATTAGATTTTCCAGTTCAATTAAATATGCATAATATACATACTATAATAGACGTATCCCAACTTAGCTCTTATTACTATAAGAATAAAATTGTTTTTGTCTTGCAAGTTTCGCTAATAAGTGCAAATAATTTCATTGTTTACAAAAATCTACCATTGCCTACTCCACATAATGAATCGAACATCAGAACATTTTCTCTTATTCAACCTTCGTGTAACTATATTTCGTTAAGTTACGACAGGTTACACTATGCTATGTTAGATAACTTAGATAAATGTAAGTTAATTAATAATAACTATTCTATATGTGAATTACCTTCTATTTTTTCTTGTTTAATTAATCCGAATTGTGAATCAAGGTTATTAACTGAGATAAATCTGTCAATACCTACTCAATGTAATACTAAATTATTATTTGGTCAAATAGATATTTGGCAAAAATTACGTAATAATCGATGGATTTATGTACAATCTAATGAAAACAAATTAACTATTAAATGTGATGATGATATCACAGATTATACTATTGTTGGAACTCGATTCGTAAAACTTACAGAAAATTGTATAGGTTACTCTAAAACTATTCAATTGACTCCTATTAGTTCTTATTCCTTTGTAATTAAGTCGCCTTTAGGTGTAAACTTAGATATTACTACTGACGATTGTTGTAATAAGGAAAAATATAATAAAACTTTGCCACACCTGTCTCCACTGTCGCTGAGTAAGATAAGTCTAGATTTCTTGAAATATGCAACGCATCAATTAGATAATTTAGAACATGAAATAAATAGTATACAAAAGGAGTCTCATTTTGTTAAATATGGAACATATTATTCTTCATTTACTTACATTCTTATTGTATCGTTTTCTATATTTCTAGTTGAAAATTTGGATGCAGCATCCAGAATTATTTGTCACAAACAATTCAACAAACAAACAACACACGACAAACAATAACAACACAACACACAAACAACAAACACAACAAAAAACAAACACTTGTTTGTTTGTGACAAATAATTCTGGATGCTGCATCCAAATTTTCAATCATTGCAATAATAAGAAAATGGTGAGACACCATTCCAAAATATCTAATTCTATCGAATTAACAGAAATGTCTAGTTCTGATGATGATAAAAAAAACTGTCAAATCTTTGCCAGCGCGTTAGCAGAATTATAAATCTTGTGATGCAAATCATAAAGTTGATTTCAAAACTTCTAGCAGTAGAAATTTAAATAATTTCTAATTACTTAAATGATAATTTCTAATTTTCTATTTTTATCTTTAGTTATCCCATGAGATGTCAAGTCCTAATTTAAATTACTTAACCTTCTCCAAAAATTGACTTATCTCATGAGATAAATAATTAATGAATAACATATGCTAGCTAATGTAATCAGTTTTTCTATTTTTATAATTATTCTTAATTTTTGATTTTAACATTATTATAAATGTTTGAAAAATTACTTAGTAATTAAAATAGAATAAAACTAGAAAAATTTCACGTCCTGAGGCAGGAATCGAACCCGCGACCTTTCGCTATCCGGGCGACTGCTCTGACCACTGAGCCACCCAGGACTTGGGATATCCCTGTGAAATTCTTCTAGTCTATCTTGTATTTGCGTTTATGAGCTAACGTCCACCCTACAATGTCGAAATATTCTATTTCAACATCCGAAACGAGTATTTTTACAAATACCGACGATTCGGTTAAGTTGGGGCAGTGCTTTTTAAATATTCTTAATTTTTGATTTTAACATTATTATAAATGTTTGAAAAATTACTTAGTAATTAAAATAGAATAAAACTAGAAAAATTTCACGTCCTGAGGCAGGAATCGAACCCGCGACCTTTCGCTATCCGGGCGACTGCTCTGACCACTGAGCCACCCAGGACTTGGGATATCCCTGTGAAATTCTTCTAGTCTATCTTGTATTTGCGTTTATGAGCTAACGTCCACCCTACAATGTCGAAATATTGTATTTCAACATCCGAAACGAGTATTTTTACAAATACCGACGATTCGGTTAAGTTGGGGCAGTGCTTTTTAAATATTCTTAATTTTTGATTTTCGACATTGTAGGGTGGACGTTAGCTCATAAACGCAAATACAAGATAGACTAGAAGAATTTCACAGGGATATCCCAAGTCCTGGGTGGCTCAGTGGTCAGAGCAGTCGCCCGGATTGCGAAAGGTCGCGGGTTCGATTCCTGCCTCAGGACGTGAAATTTTTCTAGTTTTATTCTATTTTAATTACTAAGTAATTTTTCAAACATTTATAATAATGTTAAAATCAAAAATTAAGAATATTTAAAAAGCACTGCCCCAACTTAACCGAATCGTCGGTATTTGTAAAAATACTCGTTTCGGATGTTGAAATAGAATATTTCGACATTGTAGGGTGGACGTTAGCTCATAAACGCAAATACAAGATAGACTAGAAGAATTTTACAGGGATATCCCAAGTCCTGGGTGGCTCAGTGGTCAGAGCAGTCGCCCGGATTGCGAAAGGTCGCGGGTTCGATTCCTGCCTCAGGACGTAAAATTTTTCTAGTTTTATTCTATTTTAATTACTTTATAATTATTGTACTATTTTTGTGAACAACCCCCTTATTCTCAACTGTCGGAAAGAATCCGAATTTCGGAAACTCTATGCCTGTCACTTTTTATCGCGCTGCGTCAAAGCGAGACGGCATGTGACTTGTCGAATCGAATCCGTGATCCGACAGTTGAGAATAAGGGGGCTGATTTCCTATTTACATTCTACTACTTCGCTTCATCTTAAATTAGATAAAGCTCAGTTTCAAAGGGGGAGCTGTTATAACCCTACTTACCAAGTAACAATCGATGATCAAGCATTATATCCATTCGCTTATTTTTCCATTACAACTAAATTGTCAACTTGCATTTTTCTACATTATTTTATTATTTCGAATTATAGTCAGTTAGATTCTGGAACTCGCGAAAAGCAGTCATAATATCGCTCCGAGTAAATCGGGAAGTCAGTAAGTGAAATTGTTAAGTTATTTGTGCTCTTTGCCAAATTAAATAGTGTGTAGTAAGTGTAGTTTTTTTTTAAAAAGACAACCAGCGCAGGTCTCCTTACAGTACTATGAACAAAATACTACTGGAGGCAAAAATTAAATATGCCGTCGTATACATGGACGATGTCCTTATTTCAGCTGTGGATATCACCGAAGGCCTAAAGCGGCTAGAAGAAGTTTTAGAACTTCTCAAAAGAGGCGGTCTGACATTAAAGTTGGAAAAATGTCACTTTTTCCTCGACACTATTGATTATCTGGGGTACGAAGTTAGTGCCAATGGAATAAGACCTGGACATCGCAAAACTGAAGCAGTGTCTAAATTTCCTAAACCAAAGAATCAACATGAGGTCAGGTAATTTCTTGGGTTATCAGGTTACTTTAGGCGGTTTATTATGAATTATTCGTTACAAGCAGCCCTCCTGACCGATTTACTAAAAAAAGATGTAAAGAGGTTATGGGGTGACAATCAAGACCGTGCTTTTAATGAGATAAGAGACATGCTGGTTGAAAGACCAATCCTTGCGCTCTACGATCATAACGCGGAAACCCAGCTACACACAGACGCTAGTAAAGAGGGGTTGGCTGGTATTTTACTACAAGCTAATCCTAATGGCGTCTATCAGCCAGTGTCGTATTTCAGTCGTAAGACTAACCCAGAAGAAAGGAAATTCCATTCCTACGATCTGGAAACACTAGCAGTAGTTGCGTCCCTTAATCGATTTCGCGTCTATCTAATCGGCTTTCCATTTAAAATATTCACAGATTGCAACGCATTGCGATCAACTCTAATCAAGCGCGATTTAATCCCACGAATTGCTCGATGGTGGGTACAACTGCAGGAATTCGATTGCACCATTGAGTACCGACCAGGAGCACGAATGACCCACGTTGACGCAATAAGTCGCAACCCTGTTGAACGTCCGTGCGGTGACGGATTAAGAATACAATTCACCGCCCCATTTCTTCCCGTGGATGTCGTAAGAGGCGACTAAGGGATTACCGAGCTACCAACTGCTCGACTGGTGGTAGGGTCTGAACACCCGTCTGGTTAGTGACCACCGTACGCATGGCGTAAAACCCGCCAAGTGACCACTTGTGGTCGCGTTTCGGGATCAGTCAGCGTACAACCAGAGCTTGGGGAGACGTTGCGGCGATGGATGCGGTCAGTGACGGCTTCCGTCTAACCAGAGCCAGGTGGACTGCATTGACCCGCCGACCAGGGAGACCCGAAGAAACGGCTGTTCCGCTGGCCGCCCGTGGTACAGTACAGGGGCCCAAGCGAACCTAACCAGTTCGTGAGGCTGCCCTATCATGCCACGCATAATCTTGGGGTGGCCCGTCGTGCCGGTTGGTGACCGGGTGGTGGAGTCCCGGCAGCCATTCCCGGGGGGGTTCGGGGGCCCTTCCGTTCGGCGGGTCAGCGCTTCTCTGCTGTCGGCTATTACCTGGGGAAACAGGCCTCACGCTTTGACCGTATATATCGCGACAACGTCCCCCCAATTCACGCCTCTCCTCCTTCATCATCTACTATGGCAGCGCTCAGAAACATTTCCGGTCGTTCAGCGGTGCACACCCCCACCACAACCACGCTGTTTGAGGTCGGGCTCACTAACATCCGTGGGCTCCATGCTGACCTCAATGCCGTCCACCAACATCTCGAGACGGCTCGACCCGAAATGCTGTTTTTGACGGAGACGCAAATACTCCGCCCGGCAGACACTAGCTACTTGGATTACCCCGGCTACGTTCTTGAAGAGTCCTTCAAAGCGAAGGCCGGGGTATGCTTGTTTGTCCGGGCGGATGTTTGCTGTCGCCGTCTGCGCTGTTTGGAGGACCCTTCCTACTCTATTCTTGGGGTGCATGTGGACCTGGGCGCACATTGCCGTATCTACATGTGCCTCTATAGATCCCACAGCGGTGACATGGAGACAACTCGACTTTTCGAACATCTTAGTCGGGTGGCAGATGTTGCGCAGGAGCAGTTTCCAACCGCGAAATTGGTGTTTTTAGGGGACTTCAATGCTCACCACGAGTCGTGGTTAAGTTCCTCTCAAACTGACCATGCTGGTAGAACTGCCCACGCTTTCGCTCTCACGCACGCCCTGACCCAACTGGTAAACCAGCTCACCAGGATTCCAGACATTGTCGGTCACGCGCCCTCATTGATGGACCTTCTGCTGACGACTCGCCCGGATGGATATCGGCTAGAGGTTCGTGCTCCTTTGGGAACATCGGATCACTGCCTGATATCCGCTGGGGTGCCACGGGCGTCGCCACCGGTACCTTTGGTTGCCAAACGCCGCATCTGGCACTATGCGTCGGCAGATTGGGACGGTATGCGGGATTACTTCGCATCTGTCCCTTGGAGGCAGCGCTGTTTCAGTGAGCTGGACCCAAACGCTAGCGCTACTGCTGTTGCTGATAAGATCATGTTAGGGACGGAGTACTATATCCCTCACTCCGATCTCATCAGTAGGGGTAGGCGTAACCTCTGGTTCAACCGTGATTGTGCCTTATCTGTTGAAAACAGACAGTCGGCATACCGCGCTTGGATCAGGGGCCGAGCTTGCGGGGATTCCGACATTGACTCACTGAAAGCAGTCTATAACAACGCCACCAAGTCCTGCAAAAGGGCCTTCATCAGAGCGGATGCACAGCGCGTTGCACGAGTTGGCCAAGAACTTCTTACGCATCCTACGGGAAGCCGTAGCTACTGGCGTCTGGCCAAAGCCGTGCAGTCCAACTTCTGTCAACCCTCGCTGCCCCCGTTGAGATGTTCTGACGGCTCGCTAGCTCACAAGCCGCAAGAGAAAGCCGATCTCTTGGTAAAACTCTTTGCTGCTCACTCCCGAATCGATGACTGCAACTTACAGCTACCAACACTCTCCCACTGTGGCCACACAATGCCCGATATTCATATTAGGCAATGTGATTTACGTGCGGAGCTTCAGTCAATCGACGTCCGGAAAGCTAGTGGACCTGATGGCATTCCAGCGATAGTACTGAAAAACTGCGCAGCGGAGTTGTCTCCTGTCTTAACGCGGCTATACCGTCTTTCTCTCTCTTCTGGGTGTGTGCCGGAATCTTGGAGAGAGGCCAATGTGCAACCGGTCCCCAAAAAGGGAGACCGATCAGACCCAGCTAACTACCGCCCGCTAGCTGTCACCTCAGTTCTTTGCAAGGTCATGGAACGGATCTTAAACCACCAGCTGATCCGATACCTAGAAGATCACTCATTAATTAATGATCGACAGTACGGGTTTCGGCCGAAACGGTCAACGGGTGATCTTCTAGCGTACATTAAGTACGCTAGAAGATGCATGTCTGGGGTGAAACTATTGACAAACGTGGTGAGTCCGTGGCAGTTAGCCTTGACATTGCCAAAGCGTTCGATCGGGTCTGGCACAGGGCTCTTCTCTCTAAGCTCCCGGCATACGGTCTACCCGCTCAGCTCTGTAACTGGATTGCCGGCTTCCTGCATGAGCGAAGAATCCGTGTCCTCGCAGATGGATACGCTTCGCGGTTCATGTCAGTGAATGCTGGTGTACCACAAGGCTCTGTTCTATCCCCCACACTCTTTCTTCTTCATATCAATGACATGATTCCGTTAGGAAACATTCATTGCTATGCAGATGACAGTACAGTGCATGGGGGATATTACGGTCGCCCAGGGGCTGGGCGCGCTGAAACCGAGAGGGAGAGAGAGAATCTTACCATTGAGCTCGACAGGGTGTTGAACCTCGTATCTGAATGGGGATCTAACAATCTTGTTGAGTTCAATGCTAAGAAAACACAGGTGTGCGCGTTTACAGCTAAAATGTCGCCGTTCCTTCCCCTTCCGTCTCTTCAGGGCACGACTCTTTCGGCACAGGGCTCCCTAAACTTGCTAGGTATGGAGATATGTTGCGATCTGAATTCCAGGAACTACATCGAAACTGTGATCAAAATAGCCTCACGGAAGCTCGGTGTCCTGAACAAAGTGCGTCGATTTTTCACGCCTGACCAATTATGCCTGCTCTATAAAATTCAGGTCCGGTCTTGCGTGGAATATTGCTCGCACTTGTGGGATGATTCAGATCTGGACAGATTGCAGTGTCGTGCTGTCCGTATCGTTGGCGATGTAGAGGTCACCAACAACCTTGAGCCTCTACAATTGCGTCGAGACATTGCGTCGCTTAGCGCCTTCTATCGGCTATATTACGGAGAGTGTTCTGAGGAGCTATTTGACCTTATCCCACCTTCCCCCTTCCTACACAGGAGCACGCATGCCGGTCTTCGGAGTCATCAATTCACTGTCTCCACTTCAACATCACGTACAAAGAAATTTAGTGGCTCTTTTCTTTGTCGAACTTCCAGAACTTGGAATTCTTTGCCAGCACATGTGTTCCCTCCTTGCTATAACATGGGTTTCTTCAAAAGAGGCGTGAAAAAGCACCTTTCGGGCCGGCAAGGTGTAAGCGGCTAGAGCAGTGTCTGAACTGCACTAGCTGTCTTCGCATATGGACTCTTTTTACCGCTTCACATCAGGTGGTGTTGAGTCATTTGTCGTGCTTTGTATGAGAACACGTGAAGACGTGAGAGGTCTGTGTCGAACGTTTGATATAATTGCTCTACAAGAGACTTGGTTACTGCCGGAAGAGCTGCACCTCCTTGGTAGCATAGATGGGGATTTCGGCTAAGTGGGAACTTCGGCAATGGACAGCGGGGCAGGCATGTTGCGTGGGCGTCCCCACGGTGGTGTCGCGCTGCTCTGGCGGCGGAGTGCGATGGCTAAAGTGACGGTGGTGCCGTGTGACAACCCACGTATATGTGCTATCAAGATAGTGAATAGCAATCGATCTGTATTGGTGTCTAGTGTCTATATGCCCACGGATGCAGTGCAAAATCGTACGGAATTTACACATTGCCTCGGTACGGTAAGCGCTATTATAGACAATTGTTGCATAGAGGATGTTTTTGTCATAGGTGATTTTAATGCCCATCCTGGTGAACAATTTTATTACGAACTATTAAATTTTTGTGAAGATAATGAATGGACTTGTATAGACATTAAAAAGTTAGGTTTGACATCAGATACATTTACATTTATTAGTGACGCGCATGGTTCAACAAGATGGCTGGACCATTGCTTAGTAACGAAATCAGCTGTTAGCTTGGTCAATAATGTTAATGTAAAGTATGACTGACTGTGTTCCGAT
The DNA here is from genome assembly GCA_947347705.1 of Nymphula nitidulata. NCBI lineage: Eukaryota > Metazoa > Arthropoda > Insecta > Lepidoptera > Crambidae > Nymphula > Nymphula nitidulata. The sequence continues at coordinate 14,801,553 of OX374619.1, forward strand.
CATTTTCCCTTAATATTAGAATGTCATTTCAATCTCATACAACAAAAGTTGGGGAAAGTGATCATGATGATTGTGTAAATAAAAACGTTATTTGGGGTAATAGGACCATAGAAGATAACAAAGTATTTTTGGAAGAATGTCACAAAAGATTGCGAAATATTGATTTTCCTATGGAGCTTTCAAATTGTTGTGACAAACGATGTAATGAGCCGAAGCATAGAGTAATAATTGAGGCTATGTACAACGCCGTTATAACTGCTTTGAGGCAGGCAGCCGTTGTAAATCGGGAGCCTGGTCGTAAGCGGTGGAAGCGAAAGTGTGTATTGGGCTGGAATAGGCATGTCAGTGGCGCCCATAGGGAAGCTAAGTTAAGCTTCGAATCGTGGTTGTGGCACGGTAAGCCTGCAACGGGTGCGGTTTATGAGTCTATGCGCGATAGTAGAAAAATATTTAAGTCCAAGTTGAGGTGGTGTCAAAACCACCAAGACCAAATTAAAATAGATTTGCTTGCCCAGCATCACTCCAAGCACGACTTTCGTGCCTTTTGGAAAGGTACGAATAAACAAAATAGTTTACCTGGCTTCCCTACGTGTGTCGATGGTGTCAGTGGCGAAAAACGAATAGCGAATTTGTTTCGAGAGTTTTTTACTGTGGACCCACTTAATACTACAAACGAGGAGTTGCTTAGTGATCTGGTTATTAGATTTACTGCGAAAGAAGTCGCTAAGACTATCAAATCTATTTCAAGAGGCAAATCGCCGGGCCACGATGGTCGCAGTATCGAGCATCTTCAAAATGCTGGTCCACATTTGCCGCGGGTGTTGGCAATGTTCTTCACTTTCTGCGTAGGGCATTCATATCTGCCGATCGAGTTGATGAGAACAGTTGTAGTTCCTATTATAAAAAATAAAACAGGAGAATCATCAGATAAAACCAACTACAGGCCGATCTCGTTAGCAGCTGTGATTGCCAAGGTTCTTGACGGTATGCTAAATGAACATCTCAACAAGCTCATCACGCCACATGACAATCAGTTTGGATTTAGACCAAAACTCGCCACAGATAGCGCGATTGTGTGCATAAAGCATGCCGTCAGGTACTACACTGACAGGAGTACACCAGTGTACGCCTGCTTCCTTGACCTGTCAAAAGCTTTTGATCTGGTTTCATATAACATCCTATGGAAAAAACTAAACCAAGCAAAATTGCCTCCAGAGTTGATCAGTGTTCTAAGGTTTTGGTATGGAAACCAGATCAACAATGTGCGATGGGCTGGCGCTCTATCGGACTCATATAGGCTGAGGTGCGGGGTGAGACAGGGGGGGTTAAGCTCGCCGACGCTTTTTAACCTCTATGTGAATGAGCTGATTGTCGCGCTGAGCAGTCGACATGTCGGCTGTCATGTGGACGGTGTGTGCTTTAATAACATTAGCTACGCAGATGACATGGTCCTGCTGAGCGCTTCGATAGGTGGTTTAAGAGAACTCATGGGTGTCTGCGAAGCATATGCTAATGACCACGGACTTAAATACAACGCAAAGAAAAGCGAACTTATGGTTTTCAAATCCAGGAATAAATGTCCGACATATGTGCCATCTGTCGCACTGGCTGGCGTTGCCTTGAAGCGTGTACATAAACTTAAGTATCTTGGTCATGTCGTGACCGATGATCTTAAGGATGACGGGGATATTGAGCGCGAGCGGAGGGCGCTGTCGGTGAGAGCGAACATGATAGCTCGCAGGTTTGCACGTTGTTCATACCCAGTGAAATTGACACTGTTCCGTGCATATTGTACCTCTTTCTACACGTGCAGCCTGTGGGTTTCGCATACGCGACGAGCGTTAGACTCCCTTCGCGTCCAATATAATAACGCCTTCAGGGCGCTGCTGCGGCGGCCTCCCTTTTGTAGTGCGTCGGAGATGTTCGCAGAAGCCCATGTGGACTGCTTCCATACCACAATGCGCAAAAGGGCCACCTCGATAGCGCGGAGGGCGCGGGCTAGTAGCAACAGCCTCTTGAATGTGGTCGCGGCTCGCTTAGACGGTCCCTTCATGGGACATTGGATGCTTCTGCACGCACCAGTGCCCCACAACTATTATTCCAGTAACCGGAAATAGAGAGAAAGAAATATTTTTTTTTCTTTGTTTCTTGTTTATATTTTATTTTTATTTTTATGGTAATTTTAATTAATTTTTTAATTATTAAGTATGTTACGAGAGCGTACTGAAGGGAATACGCTATCGCGACACCAACATTGCACACGGCCCTACAAGCTGACTTAGCGAAACACCGTCATCGCAACATAATGTCGCAACTGGCGTAAAATGCTGACTACAAGCCTCGTGTCTCCAACCAGCCGGCCTACGTGACCAGGCCACCGCGTCACTTCGATTCTTACATCGGTCGAGTCGACATTTAAATATAGTTATAATTAATAAGTTTGTAATTTCTAATATTTTAATTAAAGTCTCCCGTGAGCATTCACAGAGTAACCACGTATTGCACGAAGTTGTAAATTCCAGTGGTCGTAAACCTTTTAGTTAAATTTATCCCCATTTATTTTATTTCTTTTGTGTAAATACTTCCCAAAATGTTCAAGTGCTTTACTTGCAAGGGCTCATTTAATGATGGGGCTCAGTGCGATGGATGTGATAAGTCTTTCGACTTCAGTTGCGCTCAGATTACGGAAAAGGGTTATCGCAAACTTGGGCCAGATCGCCGTGCATTATGGAGGTGTCCTCAATGTAAAGCAAATACAAACGCACGTACACCTTCGACATCGTCTGCGGAACCCCTCGATGCTGATAACACTGAAGTTGCATCTCTCGGTGTTGTACTAGCTGAAATACGGGAACTAAAAAAGCAACTGTCTGTTCTTCCAACTTTGATAGCGGACCTAAAGTGCATTAAGGCTGAAATATCTAGTCTCAAAGAAGCATGTGAATTCAACAGCGCAACCCTAAATGAGCATTCTGTGAAGATAGATCGGATTGATAATGAGCTTGTGGAGTTTCAACGAACAGTACACTCTCTAGAAGCAACAAAAAATGAACTTAGTGCACTCAGAACTGATCTCGAGGCCAAAGAACAGTGGGCACTATTGAATAATGTGGAGATAAAGGGTGTACCAGTTAAAAGATCTGAAAATCTGTTCCAAATCGTCGACTCTATTGGTAAAATAATAGGTTATAACTTTCCAAAGACTCAAATCAATTATATTTCTAGAGTACCCATGCAAGCTACGAAAGATAAGTTAATTATTGTTAGCTTCAACAACAGATACGTGAAAGAGGAGTTTATTGCCTCTGCCCGGACAAATAAAATTTTAAACGCTAGTGATTTACCAGGATATCAGGGCTTAAATCAGCGTATCTTCATTAACGACCATCTTACACCTACTTCCAAAAATCTGTTGTCACAAGTCAAGACCATCGCGAAGGAGAAACAATACCAACATGTTTGGGTCAAGTACGGCAAGATTCATGTGAGAAAAAACGACACATCGAATGTGTTTGTAGTCGCTAAGGATAGCGATTTAAACAAAATTATTTAAAACGTTGCTTAATCTGCGTTATTTTATACCTGATTTGCCATAAATTTAACGTTCAGTTTATTATGTTACATTCCCCATTATGTCTAAACATAATATCATGTTCTAATGTTGCACTAGTTTTGTTTGTTTATTATCTTGTTTATAATGTTCTAAAAATGTGTAACACCTCTGCCATGCATGACTTGTATTTAATACTATGCTATACATTTGCTCCCGCTCCACCAGCGCAAAACCGGTTTCATTGTCTCCGGCTCGGTTGGTTATTGTTGCGCTTACCTATGTCGGACTACCTTCGTTAATAGTTGTTATTTGTAATTTTTACTTGTTTATCAATACTCGCATGGTAATAACTGGTATGGTTATAGGGTCTGATTGTGGGCCTTTCGTCGATTGGATAACTTTGGTTTCACCGAATTTACATGTATCGTTCATTACGATAATGACTTACTATCTATATATTTCTAATAGTATTAATTTTAACCTTATTCATAATATTATTATATTATTTTAGTGCAAAATATTTGCATTCTTATTTATCATTTTAGTATAAATTTACGTAATAATCTACCTACTTGCTACCACTCGCCTTTTTTGTTTATGAAACCGTCTTTATTTATTTTATTGTTGAACTATTTTGTCCATTTATACGCGTACATGTTATTAGTGATATTATTAGGTTATTTATTAATACTTCACTGGCAACATGTCCTCACGTTTACTACATTTTTGTCGGTAATCTTGGAATATATTTCCAGAAGCATATCATATTTTAATAATCGCTTTATTGAATTGTTTTTCTACGAGGTAGTGATATATAACTTATGTTGCCTTGAAGATATATGTCTATTTTATCCATTATCATACAAATTTACCCGCTACTTTATTCGTAAAAGAGATTGGCCTGCTTACTTACTGCTGCACTTTGTTACTTTTTCTGTTTTTGTTACTTGTTTACACCGTTTATAATAACGAACCTATAAGTAAATCTTTTAGATTCTATTACCAAAATGTTCGTGGTCTTAGGTCCAAAACGAATATTTTTTATCGAAATTTATGCATGGCCAATTATAATGTTATTTTATTATCTGAGACATGGTTGGTAGACGGGATTAGCGATAGCGAGTTATTCGACGATAGGTATGTTGTATGGAGGAGAGACCGTGACTACAGTAAAACTAAGCAGACCCGTGGTGGTGGTGTCTTAATTGCGACTCAAAAAAATCTGACAGTCACCCCGCAGCCAGGTTTCCATTCAACAGCTGAGGACCTGTGGTTAACTATTAGTCTTAATAATGCTCGATCACAAGAATCATGTCGCTTGCATGTTTGTGTACTATACTTGTGTGATCAAAATAGACGTTTTGAGATCCAAGATGGCGGACGCGACTTTTTACTAAAAAAACGATATGAGTATCATTTCTATAGGATTCAGGGGTCCTGATTCCGATTACAACATCTATTTGGAGATCAAGATGGCGGACGCGACTTTTTAGTATAAATTCGATATGAGTATCATTTTCGTAGGTTTTAGGAGTTCTGATTCTGAATACAACATCTTTTACAAAATAAAAGATGGCAGACGCGATTTTTCAATATAAATTCGATATGGTTATCATTTTCATGGTTTGCGGGGGTTCCAAATCCTAATACAACGTCTATTTTGATATACAATATGGCAAACGGACTTTTTTTATATACCGGGTAGTGATGTCAATACAATATTTTTAAACGTTGGCCACATTAGTTAATAAAAATAAAGTGACACAATCAGTAAAATTTCAGAATAGATATTAAAAAAAATTCAAGCTACATAATTTAAAAGTGGAAATAAAAATGAAATTTATTGGAAATATCGGCTGCGCATTTAAAAAAAATGCACAGCACTGTTTATGTCTCGAAGTGATCTCTCAACGTCAATAGTTAATGCTGGCTAAATAAAAAAACTAACAAGAACCTGCCACACTAAAGTTGGTTTTTAGAGCTAGTTACTCCGTAAAATACAAAAAGTAGCCGGTGACAGTTGAGAAAAAATATTGAAAACCACATTTATTTGTAAAATTCTTACCCATATAGGTAGGTACATGCATCTTCCCGACATCAGTGTCAGATGTAACTTAGGTGTTTACAGACAACATAAATGTTTGTGCTAGTCTAGTACAGCTAGCGAAATAGACGAATGTCAATGTGACAAATCAGATGTACTCTCTTTTCGTATTTCGTTATTGTAATCACTTATCAACCATTTCTTTTTACTCTAAAATTACGGAGCTGCAGCTAAAATGACACTTAAAACTTAAAATATTAATAGACAATGCAACATGCAATAGACATGTTTTACGAAATGAAAACCGGGGAGAAAAAGAAATATGCGTTTAGTTTCCGCTGGAATATTTTTTGAATTTAGGTAAAAATCCGCGGCTCGAAAAATGCGATTGACATAAAATCGAGTGGCTTATTTCAATAGCTTTGTAATAGAGGTATATCACATTGCTGTTAAAAATTATATGAGCGCAAGGAAGATTGTCTCCTTATCTATAAGGTTTTTTTTTCACAATTTTTAGTGGTAACTTTCTACGGTCGAAGCTAGATGGGTGACCGTAAACTTATATTGTTTCCTACTATCGTATCGTTTCACTAAAAAGTAATTTGAAAAGCAAAAATTCGCAATTTCGCATATGTAGACGACTTAATAATTTAATAATTAAAATAGAATAAAACTAGAAAAATTTCACGTCCTGAGGCAGGAATCGAACCCGCGACCTTTCGCAATCCGGGCGACTACTCTGACCACTGAGCCACCCAGGACTTGGGATATCCCTGTGAAATTCTTCTAGTCTATCTGTAACACACATTTATAATAATGTTAAAAAAAATCAAAAATTAAGAATATTTAATAATTTAAGTTTTTTTAAATTTAAAACCAAAGTACCCAACTGTTTTTGAAAAAAATTTTATGGGACCAAATGGCAGCTATTCCGCATCGAACAAAAAAAGAATCACGTAAATCGGATCAGTAATCTCGGCGTAATCGGTGTACATACATAGAAAAAAAAAACATACCGGCCGAATTGAGATCCTCCTCGTTTTGAAGTCGGTTAAAAAAACGTCATATTTGCCATTTTGGAGCTCAAAATAGATATTGTATTCAGAATCAGATCCCCTAAAACCTACGAAAAATATACTCATATCGAATTCATACTAAAAAGTCACGTCCGCCATATTGGATTTCCAAATTGATGTTGTACTCGGAATCAGGACCCCTGAAACCTACAAAAATGATACCCATATGGATTTTTTAGTAAAAAGTTGCGTCCGCCATTTTGGATTGCCTGTGCGCATATGCAACACTAGTGTTGCCCAAATTCAGTCTTGGTCTTGCAGTCTTGGCCTTGGTCTTGCAAAAATGCAAGACCAAGACCAAGAACAAGACCGCGTATTTTTAGCAAGACCAAGACCAAGACTGACCGTGCAAGACTTGAGCAAGAACAAGACTAATCCCGCAAGACTCTTGCGTCTTGCAGCTAGGACTTAGCGCTATTTCACGGAGTAGTTAGGTATAATAGTTCGGTGTATAGGTACGCTTAGGAATTCTATGAGACGCAAAAAACTGTATCAAAAATATGAAAAACTGGACCTAGGCGCATTACGACCAATACCTACCATAAACATACATAGCGAATAAAAAAGTATCCATTAAAATCAAACTGCATGCATAGTTTTGTTTTAACCATCGGCACTTTGATAATGCGGCATCAAAGGTTTTGTACTGACTTCTCAAAGAAATTTGCCGCTTTTCGGAAGTACATGGTGATGATACACGCGCCGGCGGCTTCTTTTGAAATCACATACCTCAATCGGTGCCGCCGCACCGAAATCACGACATTTTACACTAATTGATTGCCGCTACAGGGCCTAGGTATAGTTTTAAGAGCACAGGTGTTCCAAAAAATAAATAAGTTTCAGTGTGCTTAGAATGGAAACGAATACATTATACTGATCACGCAAGTAGTATTATGATTAGATAATGGTAAGGATAGGTAGTAGATGTCATAATAATTTATTCTAGTAAGTACATATTATAATATTGATTATATGGGTTTAAACTAATTACTTAGGTACTATTATTGTACATTTAGTCAAAATATTTCTTAAATTTCTTAAGTTTTTACAAGAAAAAATAGCAAAAAAGTGGTCAAATATCACCCGTTTGATAAATATTGTAGCTACTTTTAAACATACTTGAAACGTGTAAAAAAATTCTACAAAACTAATCAAATAATATAAAAAGCGTACCTACCTACTTATAAAATAAAAAGCCTGCGATAGGATTTTTGTATTGCTTACGAGCCCGAATATCTCTGAGAGAGATGATGAGAGTAAGTATTTACTAGCAGTGCCCGCGACTTCGTCCACGAGGAATAGTAACTTTGGAGGTATAGTGACGTTCAGGATTTATTTATTTATTTTCAAACTTCTGTCATCAAACATACAAACAAACTCTTCAGCTTTATAATATTAGTATAGATTAGTATAGATGTACGACAAAACATTCACTTATATGAAAAGAATAGTGATTGGTACAATGTCACGCGTCTGTACAAGTAGGTATTAATCTGTGTTTGTACGCCGCACGCGGCATCGTTTGATTTGCGGCGGCATCCTTTTAATAGAGCCGGCACGTGCCGAGGCGGCGCGGTAGAAAGCAAGGAAATGTACTATAAAAAAAGGAATTATTTTAATTCCAGTCATTTCCAATTGAGCTGTGCTTTGAGTCTAACGTAATAATTGTTTTTCTTGTTGTTTTCGGAAAACGTATCACGTCTACAATTTAATATGAGTGACGAAGATTCAAGTTGTTCTAGTCCGAGTAATGAGAGTTTGAATTACAGATCTAAAAGACTCAAAAGCAAATTTGAGGAGTTTTTCGAAATAATTCATGCATCCCAAACTGCCTTGTGTAAATTGTGCCAACACAAAAAGGTTGAAATAAAAATGAAAAACAGAAACACTTCAGGCTTAAGGAAACATCTAATATCTTTCCACAAAAAGTAATCACAAATATTTCTTCCTGTTAAACCAAAATTAAGTGGAGATATCGCAACCTTTTTTTGTTCTGTTGGAAGAAGTGGACAGTACCCCAAGCACGAAACACTATCGTTCTCGTTATAGTAATGGTAATCGTATTATTTTGTATGAAAACCAGAGCAGCGTCACTACGGTCGTTTACGGAACTAAAATTCACTAGCACGAATAAACTAGTCTCGTAATCGTAATCGTAATGGTATAGTTACCGAAGGTCAAAGTATGGAAATCGGCAGCACGAACTCAATTTTGACGGATCGTATCGTTTTTGTCGACAGCTAGCTATCGTATTACCTCTCACTGAGTATTTTGCAGTGAGAGAACTATCGTTACGATTGTTGTGAAATAAAAAAATGATGTTTTATTGCTATAAAGCAATTTTAGTGACTGAAAATTATGTGTATTATGTATGGGAAGGCATTCTTTACGTAGTTACTACTTACACTGGCGTTTAGTAAATACTCTTAGAGTAGAAGACGATGAAATCAGAAGGTATGGTGATTGTGTTAAATTATTGAATTTATGCATACTCTTGCAAAATAACTAGGTATCTTTTTATAAACAACAATGTATCCAAGTTATAGTTTTATTTTTGTTGTTTAAACAGAGAAATTCAACAAAGAATTTTACTGATGAAATAAGGATGAAATGTTGAATATGTGATGTTGTTATTCAAATGAAAGAGAGTTTATAAATAGATACCGCCTCAGTAAATGCTAATTAAATCAACAGCACTGAAATAAATAACAAATATTGAGCTACAATGAAAAATAAGTATATGATAATATGTATTTTTTTTTTGTAGGCAATTCTGGATATTCAGAAATACCATAATTGATGTCGCCTACTTCCCATGCAGTCGATAATTAATAGTCCTATGGCAGGCATAAATACATCTCCTATGGAAGGAACATGGAAGGACAAGGATGGTGATTGAAAACTCCTTTGAACGATTAAAAAACTGCTGAAGGTGTCTTAGCAAGGATCGAACATTACATACATTGCATTGCATCATAAGATTATAATAAAAATAATGCTAGTTATAATTGGAAGAAAAATAATAATTTAGAAAACTTTATTATAGGTTCACAAAATAATTGATTGCCACTATATAACCTATTTTTAAAGTATTAAATTTTAAACATTAATCTAGTTTAACAAAGGACATGGTAAAAATTTCTATGAAGCTTGGGCCAGCTCATGAGCACCATTTTTTCTTATAGCTATATTTGTAAGAAACCGTAAAATCTATACATTTCTTCATAACTTTATTGATTACAGCCACAGAAAATTATAATAATTTCAATTATATATTACAAAGGTAGCCATTTTAAAAAAAACAAATGTCAATGTCATTGTCACCTTTGAAAACTATATGTCCTCGTCGTTTTTTATATTTTACAAAAACTATTACAAAATAAGAACACTTCAACTCGTTCAAAGTTGGGTCAGACAGAGTGGCATTGGTTTTCTATTTAGAGGTGTTTTAGGAGGACTGACTTCAAAAATATGTACCGTTTTGATGTTTTTTGTCATCGACTCCCGGGAGTCTATCGCGGCTCGAGTGAACAAAGTGTATCGTTTAGTAGGTATGCTACTTATGCCCCTGATTATGGTCTAATCTGATTTGCGAGGTGACATTCTATAATTAACTACCAACCCGCATTGTGCCACCGTGATAGTGTATTGGCCCAAGATCCTCATGTGTTTCTCCCATGTAGGAAGGCATGTGCCCAGCAGTGGGACCTATATGGGTTGATGATGATGTTTTAATCATTGTGACTTATTTCTTAAAGTAAATAAATAAATATTCATACACTCACACCTATTATCTAGCCCATAGTACTCTACTTAATAGTATTACCTACTTGTGCCAAAATAAAAAAGTCCATGCATCAAAGATAACAAACTTATCGTATGTTGATTTTAAAACTACTCTATTGAAATATTCATGGAATATGTGAATAACCCTTTTTATGTGTTTTGTTAGTAATAAGTTTAATCTACAAATGTGGTGCAACTACTTGTATCATAGGTAATTATGTGATGGGGTGCATGCTGGGGAGCCTCCTAGTGTGCTGGGGGCGTTGTCGGGCCCACTTGTTGCATTTTGGCGGATGTTCTGTCATCCGGTGCAAACGGTGGGTCCCACAACGTGTCCAGACGGCGCATCCTGGGCGACTGCGAACTCATTATCCGCTCGTTGGGGTAATGGGTTCGGAGCCGGCCAATCTCCAGCACGGTGTGGCTGCCTTCGGGCATTGCACGGTCGCACAAGCCCGTAGCCCTGCATTTATGTGGGGTCGGGGGCTGGGCGTATGGGGCTTGCCCTGTGCGTCTGGCTGTGAGGAAGAAAACCTCTCTAAAAAATCACCCTGTTGGGGCCCCAGTCGGGGCCAGAGGACCTTTGGGTCGGAGGATGGCGGGCTGCTAGCCCGCGGTCTGCCTGTGCGGACATGGTTGGGGGCGGTTGCGCCCACTGCGTTCTTTGCGCTTTTTTGGTGTCAAGGGCTCTTTTCAGGGCCAGCGGACTTCGGTCGTGGTTGGCGGGCCTTCAAGGCCCGCGGCGCGGCGGTATGCTGTGGCTGCCGTCGGGCAACCCGTTACCCTTCGGGGCCGGGGGCCTACAGGGCTTGTGCCCGGGCCGAGTGGAGTAAACCACAGTAAAAAATCCCCTAATCCCAAGGTTCGGGGGGTGCCGATGGGATGAATGGCCGGCGGGGTTACGCCGGTCCCAAGCCCTCCACGAGTGTGGGAGTGGGTTGCCGCGCCCGTAAGCGGCAAAATACAAAAAAATATGAACAGTCTCGGTAAGAACATATTACCCCAGGAGGGTTCCGGTCGCTCTGCGGCCGGGGAATCCCTCCCTGTCGCTCCGGCGGCAGGCTGCCCCATCGTTTCTGGGGGGGGGCACCAGCTGTTCTGGGCGTAGCCCAACAAAATGCGAACCCGTTGAGAGCGGGCGCCCATCGGTATCCGGGCCGGTGGGTGTTAAATCTGCTACCGGCAGTGTTGTGAGTGGTTCGGAGCGTGATCCGAGGGATTCGGTCATGGACCGAATTATGAATTGGGAGGTGGAGTCGGCAGCAACCTCGGAGTTGGAATTCGGTTCGCTATCGTCCAGAGGGCCCTCTAGGGGGTCTGTTACCTTGAAGTTCGGCGAGTTTGCGGGGAAAGGGAAAGGCTGTACCGCAACAAAGAAAGTCACGAAGCCGAGGAAACTGACTGGGCGTGGCCGTGATGTCAGGAATAGAGGGGTCGATAGGTCGTCCCTCAAACGCAGGAAGCCCCAGACTAGGGCTGATTCAGCGGCTGGGCGGCGCGGGACGGGGGACGAGCTGGAGTTCCCTGGTCTCCCTGCGGAAGAGGCCATGCCAGCGCCACAAAAACTGCCCCGCTCAAAATATGGCAGGGGCTACAGTCACAATGTGGGGCTCGCCCAGGCCCTCCGGGAGTTGAGGGCGGGGCCGCCGGACTCTGAGTCGGAGCTCGACGAATTGGAGCGGGAGCTGGAGCAGGAACTCAGCCCTGAGCGTAGTCCGGTGTTTGGCCACAAGAAAGAAGAAGGGGACATGGGCCCCCCCAACAGCATCAGGAGGCTGATAAAGCGGGCGGAGGATGGAGCCGCAACCATACACCGGGCTACTCGTAAGTCTGGAAACCTCAAGGGGACCACTATGCGGGACATAGACTGCGGCTCCAAGGCCATGATGGAGGCCATTACGGAGCTGGCCAATCGCCAGGACGGAGAAGACTTGCGTCGGCTCCGTGAAGAGAATGCGCGCCTCCAGGCCCAGATATTTACCCTGAGGGGGGAGATGAGGGCCCTCAGAGAGGCGGTCACGGAAGGTGCGGGCCCACGGAGACCGGAGGGTCCCTCGGCGGGGGTGATGGCCGTCCCAGAACCGGACAGAGCGAAGGCGGAGTCGAGGCCGCTGCGGAATGACCAGCATGCCGTAACGCGGGAGGAGTTCATCCGCGCCATGGAGCACATGCAGCAGGCCTTGATGGAGCACATTGGTGGTGTGGTGGGGGCGCGACTCGAGGGGCTGGAGGTGGATGGCCGGCTGATGCCCGCCAAGTCCCACCGCCCCCCGTTGGCGGCTGATGCCCGGAAGGGGGTAGTGACGCCGGTGGTGGTTGCCAGTGTGCCGACTACCTTGGCCCCGCCCGCGAACTTGCCGCGGGCGGCTAAAGGAAAGGCTGCCAAGAAGAAGCAGGATCCGAAGCCAAGGGAGAGGGTTGAGGAGCCCTCTCGAAATGAGGCACCGATACCTGAAGAGTGGACTCTGGTGGCGAAGAGGCCCCAGAAAAAGAAGGCGGCGGCCCCAGTGCAGAAGGCTCAGGAGCCCCCGCTCACTGAGGCCAAAAAGAAAAAGAAGAAGAAGAAGCGGGCCCCGGGGCTGCCGAGACCGCCGAGGTCACTGGCGGTGGTTGTGGCCCTCAAACCGGAGGCGGTGGCGGAGGGCCTCACCTATAGGGATGCGCTGGCCAGGGCCAAGGAGAGTGTGAATTGGGGGGAGTTGGGAATGGGTCCTGCTCGATTTCGCCAGGGGGTAACGGGGGCTCGAATCCTTGAGCTCCCCAAAGAGGCCACTGCAGCCCAGGCGGACGCCTTAGCAGCAAAGTTGGAGGAGGTGTTGGGGGAGGCTGCTAGGATCTCTCGCCCGACCAAGAAGGCCGACGTCCGGGTCTCGGGCTTGGAGGACTCGGTGTCGACCGAAGAGCTTCGGGTGGCGCTGGCTGAGCGTGCGGGATGCGCCCTTGAGCTCGTCAGGGTAAGCTCAATCTCTCCGGGTGTTGGGGGAATGGGAACGGCCTGGGCCTCGTGTCCGGCGGAGGCTGTGAGGCGTTTGGTTGATGGTGGCCGCATAGTGGTTGGTTGGAGCGCTGCTACGATAAGAGTGATGGAGCAGCGCCCCATGCGATGTTATCGGTGCCGGGAGGTGGGTCACCCCCAGCAGTTGTGCCCGTCCCAGAAAGACCGCAGCGGCCTCTGCTACCGCTGCGGGGTCGAGGGCCACATTGCGGCGGTGTGCAGGGCGCCGAAGCCACGATGCTCTGTCTGTTCAGATCGAGGCCTTCCGTCTGAACACCGGATGGCCGGGCCGGCCTGTAAACCTCCAGTGGTTAAGGGTCGGCCGATCCTACCGGAGAGGAACTCCGGGGCTACAGCCTCTGCTGTCGCCACTGGAGTGTCACCGATGGAAACCGGTGGTGCATAGGCACAGCCGGACCGTCGGAGGCACCCCATGGGGCGTGGAGCGGGGTTTGTGGTGGATCCCTCTCGTTAGCAACTGTGGTTTGAGCCATGGTTGGGAACGAGAGGGTCTGGGATGTTCTGCCCCCCCCCTCCTGTCGGAAAGCGTCTGTGCTGGTGTGCGGACGCTGTCTGGCAGGGGGGAGGGGGTGCGGGGGGGGTGCGGGAGGTGGCTCTCTGTAGTGGGGAGCCACCTCCGGCATCCCTTCCGGCGCTGACGGGTGGATGGGGCAAGACGGGTGGCTTCGACTGCCCGTGTTGCCCTATCCTAAGACGTGGCTGCGTGTGCGGGGGGAAGGCTGCCCCTCGTGCATGCATTGCACTTGTCACGTCACGTCTGGGGTTGCCCTGCGTTTCCTCTGGGCAACCTCCATGGGCGCTAAAGGCCACTTTGGAGCCTGCTTCGGCGGGTTTTGAGGTGGTGCCGGGGGCCCCATTCCGGTACCGGCTGCGGTCTGTGGCTGCGGCCGGTTCTGGAGGGGGGCCTGGCGCCCTCCCTGGAGGCTGACTTCGGTTGGTTTTTGGGGAGGGCTGCCCGGAGTTGGCCTGGTGAACTTGCTTCGGCAGATCCCGGGTCATCTTCGTCATGGGCATAGTGGGAAATCGGAGATGGTTTAGTGGGTATTCCCAGTGCCGCCAATATCAGGTGCTGGGCGACCCCCACACAGGCCCACGCTAAGCCGGCGGTCCGCTGGAACATAGTCCAGTGGTTTAGGGTATCGTCTGTAAGCGGATTCCATCTCCGTAAAAAAAAAAAAAAAAAAAAAAAAAGGGTAATTATGTGATTACAGAATAAGTTTCAAGATGCTAATAAGATCAAGGCACGTTCAGAATGCTTATGACCAGGTGCTAAAATAAATAGTCTATTCTCCACTGCTTGTACCTTGTTATTCTGTCAAGCAGCGTTAGACCTCTGGAAGTCTATGTCCATTGAGAAATCATTAGTGTCTAAAGTCTGATCCTTGACAGGTTAAATGTTTCAACAGATGACATTGACTTACTGTAAAAGCCAACTATATTTTTCATTGCCATCATATTATTTGGCAAACAGCAAAAGAAGGAACTACCACTGCACATTTAACACTACTCATTTCACATATAAGGTGGTACTACTTTATAAGAAGTTACTGTAAAGTTTTAAAAGAGGCTTCACTGTAAGTTCTATAATTTAAGCTCTGAGATAATGAGGTTTTTATAAAAAAAATATATTACACCATGCTAAAATGTCAAGCTAATTTTGATTCCGGCATCACTTGGTTCTAAAATAAGGTTGTTAAATTAAAGAAGAACAACTCCTTTTATCATTTATTGATATTTATTTACAATTCATATATTATAATTCTTCTTGAAGTAAAATACCATCTTGAAATGAGGCCGGAGGCTCAATATTGGGTTGGTGTTGAGCCCAGCCCCAATACCACACTATTGTTATCACATAAGAGCAACACCACCACTGTTTGTTTGCCACATATGCAACTAGAATAATATTCATTTATTCCGCACAGTTTTAACCTTGTGGCCTAGTAAATATGTTGTATATTTCTGAGGACTGATGCTTGGATAAGGTGCTCCAGCAACTGAGGCAGACATGTGCTGCTGAAGGTATCTGCAACAGTAACAGCAATATATTTATTCCAAATAGTATGTTTTTTTTAAAATAAATACAAAAGTTCATATTTGCTTTCATAAATAAATTAGAATATAACTAAACAAACATTTCTAACATACCTGCTGAGGATAAATCCTTGTCGTTAGCTCTTCACGCTCAGGGCCAAGCAATCTATACTGCCTATGATTCAAAGAAGTTGAGCACCTGTCGCTATAACCAAGCTGCTCACTGTCATCTCTTCTGGCATGACATTGAGCTGCTTGCCAACAACCCAACAGACACATGCACCACCAGTAATCTACAAATACAAACGTGAAGATATTTTCATACTCATTTTTAAACAAATTAACAGTAACATAATTAAAAGAACTTAGGTAACTACCTGTCTGGGCTGAATTGTAGTTGCAATATAATTCCTCTCTGGACCATCTGGTAAAGAATGGGAACATATTCTAGCAACAGAGAATCCACAACATACACAAATTTTTGTATTCTACGATTCTTCAACATATTCTTTATTTTGTTCCAGTGCAACATTTTGAATATCATTCCAACATGACACACAAAGTGTTATCTATCTTCAAGTAACTGTAATCAAAGTATCGTTACATTAATTATTTACTTACATAACAGTAATGGATCATAATAAATAAAAAAATGCTATGAGCATGTTGATATTACTAGGTGGATAGACCCTATTTGATTAGATACAATGTGTCTGAGTGGGTCAAGAATACAGTGTGATCTTCTGAATTTAAGATGATCGACACCAAATACATACGTGATCATCATGAGATACTGCAACTTCTATGGTATAGTCAACATTTTTCAAAATGTTGTCAAAACAATCCTGGCATAGCTCACTATACAGCTGAATCTGTAATAATTAGGTTTTGAATAAATACAATTCATTTTAAGCATTTATAATATTAATGATAGAAGAGTCATTAAAATATTGTACAAATAATGTTATCTTACTTCATGTCCCATCTGCAATTCTTTTGAATTAAGTGATCTCAATGCCCATATTTCATAGATGATATTGAATATCACCTCCAATGATATAATTGCACATCAGGTGCTATTTTACAAACCTACAAAGAACATGTTAGAATGAATGATAGCATACTAGAAATCAATAAAATATGCCTTGTAGAATGGGAGACAACCACATTAGATAAATAACATTCTTAGAGTGGTTCTTTGTAAACTACGGCAGAAAAACTATGTTACTCACCAACTTGTTTGAATGACAATAATCAAAAACAACAGCGTATATTAATCAGAATCAAGGTTCACGCCAAGTCACCAGATGCATAATCGTCAGAGAAGGTCTAAGGAGAATAGGCTGGGTCAAATAGTTCCAGAAATCAACAAACACCATAAAAACTAATAACGGTCGAAACACAAAATGACATATAAGTAAAGTATCACAAAAACAATAAGTTTAACTTTTTAACGTCGCTTATAGCTTTGGATAATACACTTTTGGGCACTTTTATGAATGCAGTGCTGCCATGTTACTACAAAAATTATTTTACTTTATAATTTCTTGCAATCAAATAAAAGAGTTTTGTATAAGTTATAGGATACTACGTTATTCAGTACATTTTTGTCTACAATCTGAAATGGTGCTTATGAGCTAGCCCAAACCTTTACTATCTCCTTTAATTTTTATTTTCTCCTATTTACCTTAAATTAATAATAAATGTAAAAACATATTTTTCTTTTTCATCACTTCTAATCCTTTATCCCTACTTTTATTATACATAAATTTCTTAAATAGCTACACTCAAAGTTTCACTAATGAATGCAAACCATTTTCAGTTGCAGTTCTAGTTCAAAATATATTTGCAATATTCTCTCTTTTTTTAGTTTAACATTCATTTTATCCTCATCTCATTCAGCTTTTAAAAATCCATCCTTCATATATTCACTCCTTGCGTCGCGAGTCTTTTTAGCTATACATAGTATAGTAGGATCCATTTCCTAGCTGGTGCTGGAGTTAGTTCTTGAGGTGGTTGATATTGTCTGGTGCCAGGAAGGTTTGATTCTTCATGCCCAATCAGGATTAGGAATGGGTTCCATCCCCAAATCTGTCTCTTCTCCAGGGAATTCAATTTGGCTAGAGTCAACATCTAGATAAACCAACTCCACTTCTTTTTCATCTGTGGATATGAAAAAAAAATTAATATCACATCTACCTATGTATTCAGTATTTATTGATCTACAAGAATCTATCTATATCCATAGATTTTACACCTAAACTTTTATTCATATCACAAGTGAAATTATTTATTTATCTACTAGCAACCGCTCACGGCTTCATCCACATGGATGTCTGTTATCATCTAAATCAGTTTAGTGGTTTAGGCGTGAAACTGTAACGATTGAACAAAGAAATTCACTTTCCCATTTATAATAATAGTTAGGATTAAAGTCAAATATGGCCAGCTCGCGGGTCCGCTCCCGTGGATGTAGGTTATTGTTCCAAAAATATCCTATGTCCTGTCACTCCATCCATTTCATTTTTTTTCAGTTTAATTAGTTCACCGGTTTCAAGCGTGAAAAGGTAACAGACAGACAGAGTTACTCTCGCATTTATGAATGATATTAGTATGGATTTCAATATGTAACCCAACATTATTGAAGCAAATTTTATTAAAATGTTTGGCTTACAGCAATTTTATATAAAAAATACTTATCTACAGAATAAATAAGGGGTCATTCAAAGCTAACCTTTCGTCACTTTTCTTGCGTTCACATAATACAAGAATAAGTTTTGATAGTCACACACAATTGGAAGTATTTAGAGAGTAATATACAAATAAAACGAACTCACCTCTTCATGAAATCCATCATATTACCTACAAACTGTTGGACTATATCGTGACAAGGTTTACAAACAATAAATATTGTGTCTCCTAACTTATTTCTTCATGAAAAATTTATATACGCTTCTTTTATCTTCGACCATAATTGAATTGCTTGCACATGTATGCACATTAAAACCAAAAAATAAAACTTCTTTTTCAACTAATAAGGTCGAAATATTCCACTTGACTCGACGAGTTTTTGTTTTGAGAGGTTTTGTTTACATAAAGTTGGCATTGAGGAATTGGTACGTTCAGAAACTGTTTCTAAGTCTGTACCAAACAAAACAAGAAACCTTATTATTATGCCTTAATTATAAATTTACCTGGAAGATTTGCTTTGCATTAGTAGAAAAGTGATTAGGTTGTCATTTTTTCAATAAATATCAAAAAGATTGAGTAGGTTTTTCATTGATTTGTAACACACAATGTTGCTGCAGCGATTTTTGAACGCACTTCGTGTCTACTTTGTACGGTTGTGGACGGCCTAAGTTTACCTATTGTATCGTATTACTATCGTGTTGACGATAGTTACGGAGCATTGTTTCATGCTGTCAGCTTAGTATCGTGATCGTTATCAAATAGTAAGAAAATACGATTACTATACGATTACGAGAATGTTTCGTGCTTGGGGTACAGGTAAGAATAAATTTACTTATCTCACAATTACATAACACATATTAAGTATGTACTCGTAATTATCGTGTTAAATATTTTTTATAAAACACCCATATTTTCATTTGTTTTCATAATCGGCCAGTAACAACTAAGTACTTTAGTTTGGTAAATTACAGTACAGTGCAACCTTAATATAACAAACCTCAATTTAACGATTTTCTCGATTTAACAACAACAAACCTCCTCCTCCTAAACGCTCAAACCTAGTATGTTTTAAATAATAACACAAGATTTATTGTTTTATTTCAGTCGGAAAACAGCAGTGACAACATCACGATAGCTACAGTTGATTGGGTGGTGAAAAAATATCTTCTCTTCTCATTTTTCGATGACGAAGCTACACAAGTATATTTTCGACGTATTTGCCCGAATATGGTGTTTCCTAAAAGGTCCACACTTAGAAGGAAAGTCAAAGAGCGATTTGAAGAGCTCCAATTGAATCTCAAGGAACGACTTCAACAATTATCATCTAAAATGTCGTTTACCATTGATGGGTGGACGTCAATTGCTGGTAGGAGTTACTACGGGGTTACTATGCATTATATAGACAACAAATGGAAGTATCGATCTGTAGTTCTTGATTTTATACCATCACGCGGTCGACATAATGGGGAAGATATTGCAACGATTTTCCACGAATGTTTACTGGAATATGACATAATTGATAAAATACAAGGTATCACGGTCGACAACGCAACTGCAAATACCAAATTTATGTATGAACTGGGCAAACAGCTGCCGCCACACTTTAATTCAGACAATCAACATTTCCGGTGCTTTGCTCACATTTTAAATCTTGGTGCACAAGATTTATTAAAGACCTTGGCATTACACTGTGAGACTAACACTAACGCGCAAGATCAGCAGTATGAAGACTGTGCAGACGAAACTGAGGAAGATGAAGAAGATGAAGAATATGCACCAAATATTGCTGACTCGCGTACATCTGTAACAAAGTTACGCAGTTTTTCCAGTAAAATAAAAAGAAGTGAAATAGTCAAGAAGAAGTTTCAGTCTGCTTGTGAAGCAGCTGGCGTGCCATCAAATCTGAATCCCATTCTTGACTGTCCAACGAGATGGAATTCCACACATGATATGATTGGATTTGGTTTAAAAGTGAGAGCGGGCATTAACATATTGTGCAGTTCTGTCACCGAATTGAATGATTTTCAAATCACAGTTAGTGAATGGCAAATACTCGAAAAAATACATAAGTTTCTAATAAACTTAAAACTTTTAAGTACAAAACTTGGTGGAGAATAATATGTTACATTACCGCTAGTCATTGTATCATTCAATCTCTTGCTCGATAAAATTGAATCCATGGTACAACAGTTAGATGAGAAACCTAATCGATCTGAAGTGGATGAAAGGCTCATTCTGGCTTTCCAAGCAGCTCGAGACAAAATGCTTAAACATTATAAGAAGAGCAACTGGATTTATTGTACTTCTTTAATTTTAGACCCAAGGTATAAGGCTCAGACTTTTGACCTGACAATATGGGGGAAGCAACTTAAAACAGAAAGTCTGCGCAAGTTCAATGAACTTTATGAAGAATATAAAAGTCTACACTCACTGAACAAATCTCTGATCTCTGAACGAATTACCAAGAAAAGAAAATAAAGTATGTGATGAAGATGAAGACGTAATAGACTTTGATAAACTGTATGAATGTCCCTCGACGTCATCTGGATCTTGTCTTCAAGGCTTAGTGATAGGCGAGTTGGAGGAGTACCTGAGAAAACCAAGAGCTGCCAGCTCGGAAGACATTTTAGATTGGTGGAGGACGCATGAGACAGAGTATCCGACTTTATCGAAGATGGCCCGTGATTTTCTCTCAATACCTGCAACTTCAGTACCTGCTGAGAGATTTTTTTCTAAAGCATCATTAGTAATTAGAAAACATAGAAATAGGTTAAGTGATGAGTCAGCCAGATGGTTACTTTGTATTAATTCTTGGTCAAAAGAATTGATATAAAGTAACAGAACCTAATGACAAAGCTGTTGTGTACTGTTATGTTATTTGATTTGTGTTGTATTTTATTTTTTATTGAAATAAATGATTAATCGTAAAACTCTTTTATTAAATTTCATATAAGTTGAGGGCTTTCTAGAGAGATATTGTTCTTTAAAATACAGTCAATTTATTGTAATTGATTTATTTTTTACATGTTTTAGCACGTGTAAGCTTATAAAGGGTAAATATTTATTAAGAAACAGTTACTCCCATGGAAAACGGCATATAGCTCAGTTGATAACCATGTGGCAGTTATCGAATTTCTTATCAAATCTTCAGACATTTATTAATCTGATTGGTCTTTTCTATGGCTATGTTAATTCCTAAGATCTAAAGTAAACTTTAATAAATAGCAATAGTCTAATAGGTAATTGCAAGACTTGCAAGACTCTTGCTGCAAGACCAAGACCAGGACTGGGAGCGCAAGACCAAGATCAAGACCAAGACCAGGTGTATTGGCGCAAGACCAAGACCAAGACTGGCCAAGTCTCGTCTTGTTCTTGCATTTGGGCAACACTATGCAGCAACAACGGCTGAACATACAGGATGGTGCTGTCAATACGACAGTAAATTAAAACATCGGCTATATTAGTTCTTACAAATGGTTTGCCACTTTCAAAAACATCTAATTCACTTGATAATTTCATGACATTTGTATGAAGTAATATGACATGGGCTGCATTATTTATAGAAATGACCCGAAATTATCAAATGAATTAGATGTTTTTGAAAGTGGGAAACCATTGATGTGCACTAATATAGCCCATGTTTTAATTTATTCGTCGTATTGACGGCACCACTCTGTATGTATTTTGATTCGATTTAAGCTGTTCAGTAGCTTCTGGTTCTATTCTACTTAAAATCTAATCATAATCATTTATTTTGCTTAAAAACATAGTAAATACAGATGTTGACATTAGATTTAATGAGCATACATGTTACGGATGCGCGCGAATACCTTATTTTTCATATTAATATAAGTACATCACTGCCTACATCCCTTCTCCGCGATACCATTGCCTTATAAGGAGCTGTTTCTAAAGTGGTGAAGTGGTGAATTCGCTACCTTATAATGAAATATCCGAGCACCCAAACGCTCTCGCAAATTCCGTCACCTTATATGGTAATATGCTTTGTAGCCAATAGGAGCTCGCTAACAGAGAAGGTGTTTAGGCAGGGATACAGCCACGCTCTCTTTATTATTAATATTATAGGTAGTCGTTTTCCGAGAGCCTCCGCGCTCACACGTACTTCTTAAGTAAGAAAGCCTCCGCGGCTACACAGTTCTAGTCTTGTGTGTCATTAGTGTTACGCTTTACGATAAGACAGTGTTTATAATAAGTTGTAACCAACGCTATAGTTTAGTGATTAAAGTGCTATTTAAACAGTTGAAAGTGATCCTCTTTTATTTGGCCCGCACACTTGCCCTCCTATTTTACACACGTTAGCACACCCTTAGGCCTATTCAGTCCGTGCTTCACAATTTGGTGCATTCGTGCCGGATTCAACCAGCATTTACAGGCTTGGGGTGCTGACGTGGGTGAAATGGTTAGGACAAGGAGGCAGGAGCACGACGAGGAGAAAGCGGCTACGCCCGCGGTCAAATTAGCGAGGGATGGCGCGCGGTCTCCGCCTATCGCCAGTGAAGTCTCAGCGACAGAGTCGGACAGGGCTCCCGAGCCCAACCTGTTGCTGGAGCCACCCGCGTCATCCTCACCGCAGCCGCTGACAACCCAGGATAGCCTCACTCATGCAACACCTGCGGAGTCACGAAAGAAAGGAAAGAGGAAAACTATAGCTCAGGCAAGATTGGAGCTCGCCGCCGCAAGGTTAGCTCTCCTCGAGGCGGAGGCTGAGGTTTCGGACGATGATTCAGACAATAGTCAGAGCCCCGTGACGCCCGGCGACAGGCCGCCGGTCACGGCGTCATCACAGCTCACGGCCAGGACGTCGGCGACAGAGGCTAGGCGTGATAAGAATGTATCGCATGCCACTGTCACACACAACGACGCGACACCTGCATCAGCCACATACAACTGTGCCACCGCAACAAACGACAGCGACGTCGCGACAGGGCGCCGCCACCCGCGCCCGTCAACACAGCGCCGTCGCAACGAGGCGACTCAGAGCAGCTGACTTCGAGAGATTTAGCAGCTGCATTATGGGAGGTAGCACGCAGGGGTTGCCCCGCGACAAACAGGTACCCAGACTTGCCTTATTTTAGTGGTTGTGCAAAGGTGAGCTAAGTTAGGAAATAGAGCGAAACCAAAATTTCCGGAACGTATAGACATTAATTTCAGTAAATCAACAGAGACTCTTTAGTTCGGATGTAAAACTTAAATAGCGTGATTTAACATACACGTAACGCCATCTAGTGTCAATTGGCGACAACTTAGTTGATGTATTTAAAAGTATTGATGACAAACCAAATTTATTACTTATCACTAATTTGGACATACCGCCCACCAAGGACTCATAGTCCTTCAACTTATCCGAAAAGCTTAACTGATACTTAAAAAACAGGGGGCTAGTTATTATAATACAAAAAACACAAATACAAACTGTTTTAGAATCTACTTAACTTAGAAAAGAATATCAAATTAAATCAACAATATTACACAAATAATCTTCAATGGACTGTAAACCTTGTAGTTACACTAAGAGCAAATGAAAAGCTCGGGTAATTCTAGCCATGTAACTAAAATTTTAGAACTTACTAAATTATATGAAATAAAAACACTAACAAAAACATTCTTTATTCACTACTATGGATAGGCAATGAACACAGTTTTGAAGTTGGACGCTGAATCAATGAATCCTTGTAACGTAGAGTCACAACCCGAGTGATATTATCCTTTCCCGGATGAACATCTACTACCCGGCCGTAAAGCCACTTTGTCGACGGCAAATTGTCCTCTCTGACCAAAACAACGTCACCTATCTGCAATTCTGGGCAATTGGTATTCCATTTGTATCTTTGAAAGAAATTGGTTAAATATTCTTGAGACCATCGTCTCCAGAAATGCTGCACCATTTTTTGAGTAAGCTGCCAACGACGTAAATTATTTATTTGCACATTTTCATAATTGTGATCAGGGGCAGTCAATAAAGGTTCTCCTATTAAAAAGTGACCAGGCGTCAGCGGAGCCGGATCATCAGGGTCAGGACTAACCTGGGATATTGGACGCGAATTAAGGCACGCTGGAGGCGCCGTACATACCTTGACGGCTGGCAGGTCGCTGGTTCTTTTAAGGTCCTAAGGTGACGCACTCCAAGTTTGAAGATTGAGCAATTATGTCTTAACACACTTTTTAAGTTAACTTAACTACCACTTCACTAGCGCGGTTATTGTTTTGAGATTTTCACATGAGTTTTTAACAAGAGATAATAATGGCGCGGCGGTCTTTCGTAGTACTAACTTTCTATTCACTCACTCTGTACGGCGCCGAGGAAGGGAAGGAAGTGTGCGTGAATGAGTGTGTGTGTGCGTGTTGCGTTTTGATATTACATACTATTAAGAATATTGATATAATTATTGTTTTCTTATTTGTTATTATTTTTATAGAATATATTTGCTATTACTAACTATTAAAATGGAGTGTAACTGGCGTAGCCACACGCCTCGATTTGCATTAAAACGGTTGCTAACTCTTCATATGTGAGTGTAGAGTCACCTATAACTCGGCGAAGATGGTGTTTGGTGCTCTTTATTCCTGCTTCCCACGGTCCACCAAAATTTGGAGCGTGAGGAGGAATAAAGTACCATTCTGTCCCATTATTAGCCAACGAAGATGCAACTTCACTAGAAAATGAAGAGCGTTCGCTGGAAAGTAGAAGTTTTAACTCCTTAGCGGCACCGACAAAATTCGTCCCATTGTCGGTCCAAAGATGATTACAACGCCCTCTTCTAGCAATAAAGCGCTTGAAAGCAGCTAAAAATCCTTCAGACGTGAGATCTGACACAGCCTCAATGTGGATGGCGCGTGTCGTCATGCAAATAAAGAGACAAATATATCCTTTATAGGATCTTTGACCTCTCCCTTTCGACACCCTTATATTTATTGGTCCGGCGTAATCTACGCCCGAATGCAAAAACGGCTTATGAGGTGTTACTCGACAAGATGGCAACTGACCCATCAATTGGTTTCTAGTCTTGGCCGGGTTACGCATGCATGGAACACAGTTATGAATATGGGATCGCACAACATTTTTTAATTTCGTTAGCCAGTATTTACCACGTATGTAATTACAGGTAAGCTGCTGACCTCTATGCATTGTTTTCTCATGTCCATCTGCAATTATAAGTTTCGCTAAATGCGATGAGCCCTCAATAATAATAGGGTGTTTACTGCAGTCAGGCAAGTGAGATCTCTCAATACGTCCACCTACTCGTAATATTTTATTTTTGTCTATCACTGGGTTTAAGACTGATATCTTACTTGTTTTACAAACATTTCCATTGTTGACAAGATTGGAAATATCCTCGTGAAACCAGTGCAGCTGATGCTGTTGAATACAACACAAGAGTGACTCTCGAATCTCTAGGGCTGTAAGGTAAGGCAAAGGTTTAATTTCTAGTAATGAGGAATTCTTCAAGCGCAGAAACCGCCTACAATACGACACAACCCTGACTAATTTTCTTAAGGAAGAAAATTTAGGAACAATATCCTGTTCCAAATCATTTGTAACACTTAAGACATAAGCTCTTATCGGTCTACTTTCAATTTCTGTCTTGGTACAAATAGATTTTGGACGTATATACTGTATATTGGCGTTTTGAAGCCATTCTGGACCGTGGCTTCAAAACGCCAATATACAGTATATATAAATCGGTTGTCTATCAAATCCATTGGTGATACACCTCGAGAAGCGCAGTCAGCAGGATTTTCCTTGGAAGACACATAGGACCACTGGCTTGAATCTAAAATACCTAGTATTTCAGCCGTGCGATTAGCCACGAATGTTTTCCAACGAGTAGGGTGGTCGCTCAACCATGCCAACACGACTGTTGAGTCTGTCCAAGCATGTAAGTCTGGCATTTTAATGCCCAAAATCTCAGCAACTTCACCCAACAGTTTAGTCACTAAAACGGCTCCACATAATTCCAGACGTGGGATAGATATTTGTTTGATGGGAGCAACCTTTGTCTTAGCAGTAACAAGATGAGTTCGGATTTCTCCACTTAAAGTCACAGTTCTGATATATACTACTGCGGCATAAGCTGCTGTGGATGCATCACCAAACCCATGCAACTCTACCTTTACGTCACTGTCGGTTCTATCAACCCATCTTGGAACATGGAAATCGGTCAATTTAGGTAACTCTTTTCGATATAGTTCCCACTCCTGTATCAGTTCCGCAGGTAATTTGTCGTCCCATTCAAGACCTGTTATCCATAACCTTTGGATAAAAATTTTTGCCTTTACGATACACGGAGCTATCCAACCCAGCGGATCATACAACCGACAGATTTCTGAAATTATCTCTCGTTTTGTCGTAGGCTCGAAATCTTCGGACAATTTCACATTATAATTGAATTCGTCAGAGCGACGATTCCAAACAAGCCCTACTACTTTAGTCATGGGATCCTCTTTGAATTCCCTGTCTACTCCTGTATTTTCTTTTTCTACATCTAGAATTCCTATCCTATTACTAGCCCATTTCTGCAAAATAAACCCACCTTTCTTCATCAACTCATTCATTTCTGTATACAACCTAACTGCTTCTGCTTCAGATTGACAACCTGTCAAAAGGTCATCCATGTAGAAATCTGTCTTGACTATACCAACGGCCAACGGGTAATTATGTCCTTCGTCAATAGCCACTTGTTGCAAAGCTTTCACTGCTAAATAAGGTGCACAGGAAGTGCCAAAAGTCACAGTTAGAAGTCTGTAGTCTTTAATCATGTCATTGGCGTCTTCTCTCCACAATATCCTCTGATAGTCGACATGTTTTTCAGCGATTTTTACTTGTCTATACATTTTTATAATATCAGCTGTAAGACATACGGGATATAGTCGCCAACGCATGATTATGTGTCGTAACTCAGGTTGTAAGGTTGGACCTACCATTAGCGTATCATTCAATGATATACCATTGGCACTTCTGTCGGATGCATTAAATACGACTCTGGTTTTGGTAGTACTATTGTCCAATCTAATAACAGCATGATGGGGTAGCCATATCTTCACATCTGCCTGCTTAGAATCACTAACAATCTCCTCCATGTGTTTTAGGATACGGTACTCTTTCAACACCTGAGAGTTATCATTTTTCATTTGAAAATTTTTTCTTAAGCGCTTTTCTAAGCTAATTAGTCGCTTTACAGCAATAGCTCGGGTATCTCCGTATTCTTGCTCACGAGAAGCACTCGCGTTTGCTTGCGTATTGAGACGAAAGGGTAATTCCACGATGTAACGACCAGAATCATCTCTGCATGTCGTTGCATGAAAATGCATTTCACATGCTTGCTCTTCAGGAGTCAATACTTTATTCATTAAACGCGGTTCAGATTCAAGCTCCCAAAACATCTTAAGCAGATCATTATCTTCAAGCTTAACATGGAGATTCAAAATAACGCTATGACAAGAGCGCTGTTCATCATTAAACCCTACCACTCGACCCGACAATACCCATCCGAGGTATGTATTCTGCGCAATAGTAGAACCCATGGGGGTTTTAATTAAACCCTCTTTTATAATAGTACAATAAACCTCGGAACCTAACAAGATATCAATTTTGTGAGGTGAATTGTATTGTGGATCAGCCAGATGAAGATTTCCTAACTCAGCCCAATTCGGCAGAACGAATTTTTTCTCGGGCAAAATAGAAGTCACAGTATTAAGCACATGAGCTTTTACTTGCAATTTGAACTTAGGGTCATGAAGTGACTGAATATTGACCATAACCACGTACTTCGAAGTTAAGTCACTATGACCACCACCTAAGCCTGAAATACGGCTTTTAGCTACAATTTTCTTCAGCTGCAACAACTGCACAGCTGCTTCAGATATGAAAGACGCCTGAGAACCCTGATCAAGAAGGGCTCTCAATATCTGAGGGTAACCATTTTTTGACTCAGCCTTAATTAAGGCTGTGGCTAATAAGGTTTGATTAGATACCTTTCCTGTCACAAAATGATTAATTATGTTTGTGGTCTCATTCGTCTCAGAAGACGATTCCGGATTGTTCTGGTTTTCTTCCAATAATTCGGTTGCTACTCCAACTGTTAGCGGACTAGGTTTGCCATGGAGAAGCGTATGGTGCTTTCTATTGCAGATACGACACTTTGTAGGTACACGGCACATTTTGCCCGAATGTCTGTTTCCAAGACAATTAAAGCACAGTCCTAAGGATTTAACTATATCTTGACGTCTAGATACGTCTTCCTTGGCAAACTTACTACATGAAAATAATTTATGGCTGTCACTGCAATGAGGACAGGTGACGTTTGAAATAGTGTGCAAGACTTTTGTATTTAAATTAGGTTGATTAGGTTTAAACTTACTTTTTGTTGGTTCCGAGAATTCTAGCGCACGAAACCGACACTCTAAGAACTCTTTAACTGAGCGAATGAAGGTAATTCTTCACAGGAGTTGTTAACCTGCAATTCCCATTGTTTTCTAGTTTCAGGGTCCAACTTCAAGCTCACAATATAAAGAATGATGATATCCCAAGATTCTACCTTGACACCTAAATTTGATAATTCGTGTATACAATCAGACGTAGTATCTAACAGATCCTTAAGGCCCTGAGATGATTCACAATTCATGGTACGCTGACCAAACAAACGTTTGAGAATACAGTTAGACATGAATCTTTTATTATCATACCTATTTCGCAGCATATCCCAACATTTTGTATAATTACTATGTGTAATAGGAATATGTTTAATCAACTGTTCTGCTTCGCCTTTGAGCTGTGTTTTTTAGATAATGTAAACGTTGAACGTTGTCAAGGGTCGCATTATTATGAACTAATGAGCTGAACAAATCCTTGAAAGATGACCACTCCGCGTAATTTCCACTGAAAAACGGTATAGATATTTTTGGTAATCTAACTATAGATTCCTTTTTACAGTCAGGCGAATCAGAATCGTTGCTTTTTAAAGGTTTCATTGTGTTTAATAAAGCCTTTAATTCCCCTTTGTAAACTAAATAAGTTTCATAGCCTACATTAAATACATCGTTCTTAACATAACTACTATCATCCAAAACTTCTTTCTTGTATGTAGCTATAATAGATTCGTGCTTTTTATAAAACTTTTTTATTAACTCCTCTAATCCTTCTAATCTTGCATTAACGTATGTTTCGGTAATTCTTTCTTTGGGTGATTTCCTAAAGTTATTTCTTCCTCTTTCTATCTGACTTTTTAAATCATCCATTACTCGAATATCACCTTCCATGTTCGTTTCAGTTAACGCTTTTAATAATTTGTCGTTGAATTTCAACTATATCTTCCAAATACTTTATAAAGCACGAATATATGACGAATTTTTCTAAGTCCAAAACCGATGCAAAATATTCTAAGTGTTTTTAAACTCAACTAATCGCTGCGAAATCGGGCATAAGTTCCCCGTCTGATCACTATTTTAATAATTATTCTAAGTCCCAATCAACTATTTAAAATTTTACGTCTTTATTTTTCTTCAAAATTTTCTAAGTCAATTATCACAACACTAATAATAATTAAAACGTACTCACAGTTTGTCCTGCACTTTACCAGTAAACACTTCACATCCAATCTTCAGGTCACCTTCTTCAAGTTTTTATTTACTTTGCTCCTCACTAGATGTCGCTACTTGTGTATATCTTCAGTTGACACAGTGCTAAAGGAAATCAACACAGTGTTTGACACGGCGAGCGGTGTGTGTTGCTAGTTAACACTGTCTGCTTATCAATATTTAATCGCCAACAGTTAGCTTTTTTTTTGTATTTATAACTGCCAAGTGTAAATCGCTTTTGTCCTCAAAAAACACTCCGACTCGAGTAGATGGTTATTGGGAATTCTGTCCCACCTCCGTTCGATCGGGCTCACGCCCTCACTCACTTCGGTTGAACAGAATTCCCAATAACCAGAAAGCCTGTAATCACAATGTTAAAGCCACTTAACTGTTTGGCTGGAAGCCCCGTGGTAAGTAACTTCCTGCGAGCCCGTGGGTAAAATCACGCACCGAATAGATTCCTAAACTATTCGGCTGGAAGCCCCATGGTAAGTAACTTCCAGCGAGCCCGTGGGTAAGATCACGCACCGAATAGACTCCTAAACTGTTTGGCTGGAAGCCCCATGGTAAGTAACTTCCTGCGAGCCCGTGGGTAAGATCACGCACCAAACAGACTCCTAAACTATTCGGCTGGAAGCCCCATGGTAAGTAACTTCCTGCGAGCCCGTGGGTAAGATCACGCACCGAATAGACTCCTAAACTGTTTGGCTGGAAGCCCCATGGTAAGTAACTTCCTGCGAGCCCGTGGGTAACATCACGCACCAAACAGACTCCTAAACTATTCGGCTGGAAGCCCCATGGTAAGTAACTTCCTGCGAGCCCATGGGTAAGATCACGCACCGAATAGACTCCTAACTACCTAATTGTTATAAGCCTCACTAGCTCACTGTATCTCTCTATCTCTCTAGCTAGCTAACCAATTCAACCTACTTATACTTACTTACTCTGTTACCTCAAAACCAACCAGTTGAACCTTTTACCTTAAGCAACCCACATATTGGTATGTAAACTTGTATGTGATAGCTTGCTTACCAAATAATCATATCTGTAAGAAACAGGGAGTATGGGATGTGTTGTAATAAACATTTTCCTTTTGTTTTAATTTCAAAACTTAAACAAAAAAAATGACGTTGTGATTGCTGTGGTGCTGCAATGAGTGGAGCCTGGCCTGTGGTGAGTGGTGGACCCGGGTCTGTTCATCTAAAACAAAACAACAAATTGGTTAAATAATAACTTAAAACACTTCCACATTTTGTAATTTTACACGTGACCTATAAAGTTACAAAATGTTTTTGTATAAGTTGATATTCAAAGATAGCACATACTTACAAATGGCTTATAAGTAGTAAACACTTTGTCTTGTAGTCACCAACACAACTTCATTGTCGAGTAGGAATCTAAAAATAAAATAGTTATGTAAGTAAATAAATATTTTTCATAGTAAAACACATTTATTTAATAATAATTTGTCAGGGCGCGTAAGGCGCAAGCCACACACAAAGGCAAGGGTGTGGACGCGGTACGATGACTCATTAAAATTTGAAATTTAACATAAGGAAATAAGATGCAATGGAAAAAATTTGCTACCAACGATTTCTTGTCATTCGCTGTTTATAAATTATGCTTTTATTTCCTTACGCTTTATTTGGAAATTGAATGAAACACTACGCCGCGACCGCGCTGGCCATATATGCATGTGACTAACACCTAAGACTCCCGGGAGTCTTAGAAGCTATGACAATATACCTTTGTGGCTCGACTGGTTAAGATATAAATTACAAATGAATTTAATCTAAAGATGATATTTTGTGTTCCAATAGTAGGCATTTAATTACTACCACGTGGTGCATATGCTTGGAATAATAAATACAAATGATTGATTTTATTTTATTATTGAGATTAAATTGTTCGATAAAATTATTTAACAATTACAAATAAAGAAAGAAAATGATGAAAAAACATATTGCTCCAGGCGGGATTCGAACCCGCGTCTCCTGAATAAAGTAGGCGTTTAAACGCATCAAAAACATTAAAATGAAATTATTTAACGTTTATTCAATAAGGTAGGTATATCAATTTCATAACTTACACGTGGTGCTTTGCAATATAACTCACTTCGTGGTTTCAACATTCGAAATACTATATTTCTAAATTTATTATACTTACTACATTTCTAATTTACAGATATTACAAATTGAAATCTAAATAGTTAAAAATCAGTGCCACGTGGTGCATAGGTTTTGGTACCTACAACAACACCTACTTGCAATAATAAATACAAAATTCGATTAGATTAATAATATATTAGGCAGGTACTTAAATATTGTGCGTACAAAATAATTCAGTTAGTTTTTATATTTATTATTGCTACAACACGGACAAACATTAAAAATGTTGTATATTATTTTTAGAATATTACAACAAAAAATGCACTTACCTGAAGTTACTTCATTTCTCTTCAAGGAATAAGAACGTTACTAAATTTTTTTATGTAATTTATAAATTATTACATAGAGTCTCAATCACAAACACTACATGGCTGTGTCTTCGTCACCGTGAGTCGTCCGCGTTGCAAGTGGACGAAAACGCGGCAAATGGAACCCAAGCCTCGCTTGCATTTCATGCGCGTTGCTAAGTCCAGGAACTCCAGGAGCATAGCAACATTAAATAATAATATAGCTTAGCCTCTTTGGTGTCGAGCCAACGCACAACAATTTTATAATACACTTATGAAGAATAATTATAAAAACAATACAAGGTTTGAATTATTGAAATTTTTACTGAATTACTTGAGATTATTTTTATTCCTCATGGTATTTTTATCAAAGTTGATAAATAAGTTTGTTATTATTAGCAAAGTTTTATAAATTGGTCTGGTAACTTTGCTATTGTTTTAAAAGTATTGGTCTTATATTATATCCAGAAGATGTAAATCATGAATAATTACCCAATTTAATTTAAAACTGACTGTAACAAAGACTGCTAATTTGAAATATTTCCACTTACACAAGAGACGCAAACTTTTAAGGCTGTCTCTAGAACTATAATAGAAAATAGTGATGTGGGTTTTATTGTTTGATACTGTGTCAATTTGAATTATTCGATATTCTCGCACATTCCGAGTTTATGTTTATAAAATATTTTGAATGAACGAATGAATAAAAGTTTATTTTTATTTCATATACATTTTCGTATAAATCGAATGTCTATGACTTGCATCCTAAGAAATTTTGTATGGAAACTTCAGTGAAATACAAAAGTATCTTATAGTTTTCAATATCTATATAAATAAAAATGAGTGTTTGTATGTCAGTCCCCTAAGCGCTCCGAAACCATTGATTATATTGTGATGAAACTTTTAAGTACATATTTTATATAAAACCAAATTTTATATAAAACCAAACAGTTTACGGGCATTGCAAAGCATGCAGTTAGTATGAAATAAAAATGTTAATTTGGTTATTGGTTTTCCAATCATGTAAATGCGACTTATCAGATTTGGATAAAACTTGAAATGTAAAAAGTATGTGTAGTGAATTAGTATATTTTTGAACTGAACCATGATTATATTTTAAAACATATAAATATATTGTAATAAGTACAAATAAAGAAAGAAAACGAATATAAATACATGTGAAGAACAATAATTAATAACCTTCTTATAATATTAACTCGATTATTGGTAGAATCAATCGGTTTACCAACTCCATGTTCATTTCTGTTGGAACGTCCCTATGCAGTAAAAAAGCAAGCATTGCAATTTCACCACCAGCGCATGCAGCTAAAATTACAAAGTAGGTTAATAAACATGTTATTGTAATTAAACGTTCAATTATAAAATGTCTTATGCGCCTGTTAATGTGAAACAAGTAATTATTTTATTTTATTTGACACAAGATTCAAACTAAGAATTGATGCATCGATATTGAATATGTCTGAACTATAACATAAATAAGTCCATTCTGTTAAAATGTTAGAGACTTTATTGCCTTCGCAATAAGAATCACAATTTTAATTAAAAAATTATATAGTTTTTAGTTTTTAGTTTTAGTTAAAATCGTTCACACTTCACCGATTTTATTGATGACAACAAATTTTTTTCGACATAAAAACATCAACACTGATGGAAATTCATTTATTTTCAAATTCACCGTAGTTGTGGTTAAAGTGCTCACTAATACCCATCAGTGATCGCTAGTACCCATCAGTCCTCACCAGTACCCATCAGTGCTCACCAGTACCCATCAGTGCTCACCAGTACCCATCAGTGCTCTCTAGTACCCATCAGTGATAACCAGTACCCATCAGAGCAACACCAAATCATTAACTAAAATGTGCGTAAGTACTTTTTCAACATTTCTTTCATTTATTTATCTTTCACAGGTGGATAGCACATCATTATTTTCTACATTATAAAGTGATATGAACTAGTAATTATTTGTGTATGCGTATCATTCCGAAAGATATCTTAAAACATTATTTCAACACAGGTCTGACTCCGAGTACGAAGTACCTTCAGTGGTTTCTGAGGCACCACCAAAGAAGAAGCCGAGATCGCCCACTGCTACCGCCACCAAGCGTAAAGCAACTACGGCCGCCAAGCGTGACTCTTCACCAGCACCATACCAGATTGCTACATCTCACAGGTACATATTTTAAAACATGTAACGCTAATATTATTTTTATAAGTGAAGAAAATATTTTATTATAGATTATTAGTACTATATTTAATGTTCAGTAAAATTTAAATAGTAAAAAAATATAATATGCAATAGGTAGGTACATTAGGTATTACGACAGTTTTGATATAGTTACTTAGTGTTTTATATTTTGTTACAGAGCGAATAATAAAAAGGATCTGTTCCATATTCTGCAGTCAGAGGAAGCGGTCAACAACATTCCGAAAAACAGCAGCGGTACCGCGACGTCGAGCTTTACGAGTCGAGTTTCAACGGGCTCGTCTCGAAGAACAGCACCATCCTCAGGAGAATTTTTTGTAGATCTAAAGGTCTACAAAACAAAAGAGTACGCGTCGACTCCTATCGATGTGCGCTACAAGAAGGCGCTGGTGGCGGTGAAGCTGCAGTGCGACGACGAGTCGCCCTCGTGGGAGGCCCTGCAGGCGTACCTGGCTAAGGCGTGGGCACTCTTTGAAGAGTCGGAGCCCGTGCACTACTCAGACAAAATTAATTTTAAATAGTTATTAATCATTTTATTTTTATTTTATGTGTATTAAGTTAGTTGAATATAAAAATTATACTTTACATTAATATTTTTTTTCCCATTATAAGTAATACATTTAAAATTAGCTAGGTAGGTACAGTCGACAGCACATCAAGCGTAACAGTTTGACCTTGAGACCACCCTTACTGCGTTCGTAATAGAGGCGGCTTTCGTAGTGCAACTGTTACACTTGATGTGCTGTCGACTGTACATTAGTGCTATACACACAAATATTTTTTTCCTTCAAATACTTTCATAATATAGTTGAAATGCCTTTATGCACTATTTGTAATGTATCTGTCGCAAGTAAGTCATGGGTTGGTCACTTGAGAAGTAATTTACATAAACAAAACAATTGTTCAACAAAACACAGCGAAGGCGTAGAAATCATAGCATCTGCATTTCGTAATCGAATAATTACATAGAAAATAGTACCAATCAATGATTTACAAAAATCTTCATTTAACGTATTTCTATATGAAATTCGTAACAAATTAAAGTCATTACTAGATGAATTTCTCAGTACTCATACATGTGTGAAGGTAAATTTTGAACTCTTTGCAACATTTTTACAATTTAAAGATAAATCTTCTGCAATTAAATCGTTTGGCACGAAAAATAAACTATTGTTTTGCAATTACGACTTTGAAAATGTATATATCGAAATGGTAAATTATCTTAAAACATGTATTGAGGAATTTGAAGAGCGCGATAGTGGGTGGACTTTTTTAAACAATTTGCATATTGAGGTCAATCTAAATAAATACCAGCCGTTGGGGGGATCGAGCTTTATTCCATTGCCTAAATCAATTCAATTAAAAAAGGCATGTCTTAATATCGTAAACAAAGATCAATGCTGTTTTCTGAGGTGCGTGACTGCAGCTTTATATCCAGCTAAGAAACATCCTGAGAGAGTTTCTTCCTATCCTAATTATCGTGAATTGTTAGATGTTTCTGGGATGCGCTTCCCAGTTACTTTCCAGGATATAAAGACGTTTGAAAAAAACAATACAACAATAAAGGTCATAATTTATGGGTTAAAAAACAATAAAACCATAATTGGTCCTTTATATAAATCAGACATAGTAAAGAAAAGTAATAATAAAATTATACATCTGTTGTTGCTTGAAAACGGTACTAAGGCTCACTACTGTTTGATAAAAGATTGTTCCCGACTTTTTAGAAGCCAAGTAACTTCTCATCACGGAAAGTTATATTTCTGTGATCTATGTCTTTTATTTTTTAATACTATGGAAGAAGTTGATAGTCATTTATGTAGCGGTGTAGTAACAGTGTTACCCGTCAGAGGCTCTATAATTAAATTTAAAAACTATGATCGCAAACAAAACGTACCGTTTTGTATCTATGCAGATTTTGAGTCAATGTTGCAAACCATTTCTGATACCACCTGTTCGACAAGTAACAATACTAGCGTTTTACATCACCATGTCCCTGTCGCGTTTGCATATTACATTGTTTGTTGCGATGACTCTACTTATAATCGCTATGTATCACACCGCGGGCCTGATTGTGTTGAGCGATTTGTTGAGTATATAATAAAAGATGTTCAAAAATTATATAAAAAACTAAGTTCAAACGCTCCCATGATATTTACCGAGGAAGACAACATTAATTTTATGAATTCCATATTTTGTCATATCTGCCAAAATTTTGTTTTTTCTGATAAAGTTCGTGATCATTGCCATGTTACAGGTCGCTACCGCGGCGCCGCGCACCCCTATTGTAATTTACAATATAAGCGTCCTTCGTTCATCCCAATATTTTTTCATAATTTAGCTGGATACGACTGTCACTTATTCATAAAAGCTTTGGGGAACGTACCTGGAGATATTAAAATAATACCAAAAACAAAAGAAAATTATATTTCATTTACAAAATTCGTACCAGTTTCAAACAAGCAGTTTTTTCAACTTCGTTTTGTTGACTCATTTAAATTCCTAGGAACCAGAGCTTAAGTAAATTGGCAGATACCCTAAAGCCAGAACAATTTGGGCACTTAAAAAGTTTTTTTCCAAGTGAACATAAATTTAAGTTACTCACTCGCAAAGGTGCTCTATCCTTATGAATATATGGACTCTTGGGAACGTTATAGAGAAAATTCTTTACCTAAAAAGGAATGTTTTAAAAGCATACTTACTGATCAAGAGATTACTAACGAAGATTATCGACATGCACATTTGGTTTGGTCAACATTTAAAATCTGTAATTTAGGAAATTATACGGATTTATATTTAAAAACAGATGTTTTGTTGCTAGCAGACATTTTTGAAAATTTTAGACGTACTTGTAAACTGCATTATCAGTTAGATCCGGCTTTCTATTTGACGGCGCCAAGTTTATCGTTTGATGCAATGCTATTGAAAACCGGGGTACAACTGGAACTTATTGATGATTTGTCTATGTTGCGAATGTTACAAGGTGGTATAAAAGGTGGTCTTTGCTTATGCACTCATAGATATGCTAAAGCAAATAATAAATTTATGCCTGAATATGATCTTTCTAAGCCTAGTTCTTATATCACTTACATCGATTGTAATAATTTATATGGTTTTAGTATGTGTCAATATTTACCTTTATCGAATTTCAGGTTTTTAGAGCAACATGAAATTGATAATTTAGACGTGCATGCAATTTCGATAAACGCTGAGTACGGGTTTATTCTCGAAGTCGACTTAAAATATCCAAAACATTTACATGACTTGCATAACGATTTACCATTTTGTCCAGAAAAATGTATTCCTCCAGGGGGAAAAAATAGTAAACTCGTTCCGACTTTATATGACAAATTTAACTATGTAATACATTACATTCATTTGAAGACATGTTTAAAACATGGTTTGGTACTAAAAAAAATACATCGAGTCATAACTTTTAGACAAAGTCCATATTTAAAAGAATATATTGATTTGAACACCAGCTTACGGCAAAAAAGCTACTCAGCTTTTGAACAAGATTTTTTTAAACTCTTAAATAATAGTGTATTTGGAAAAACATTGGAAAATAATGAAAAACGAGTAAAAGTTGATTTGGTTAATCAGTGGTGCGATCAAAAAAACATCACAAAAAAAAGAAAAAATGCTCAGCAACTTATTGCACGTCCAAATTTTCATAGTGCGACGGTATTTACCGAAAACTTAGTTGCGGTGCAATTAAAACCTGAACAGATTATTTTGAATAAACCCATATACATTGGTTTTACTGTTTTGGAATTATCTAAAAGTCACATGTATGATTTCCACTATTCTGTTATTAAGCCATATTACAAAAATAACGTGAAAATGTGTTATACGGACACCGATAGTTTTGTTTATCACGTAAAAACACATGATTTTTATAGTGATGTGAAAGAAAAGTTCCTGTCTTACTTTGACACATGTAATTTTCCTAAAGTAAATGTATTTCACTTACCTATTCAGAATAAAAAAGTTCC
This sequence comes from Nymphula nitidulata, assembly GCA_947347705.1. NCBI lineage: Eukaryota > Metazoa > Arthropoda > Insecta > Lepidoptera > Crambidae > Nymphula > Nymphula nitidulata. Next base: position 14,840,022 of record OX374619.1, read on the forward strand.
TGGGTTATTTAAGGATGAAATGGCAGGAAAAATAATAACAGAATTTGTCGGGCTCCGTTCAAAACTTTATTGCATTAAAACTGTGGACAGTACAATAAAAAAAGCAAAAGGCATAAAAAAAAATGTTATCCGTAGATTAGATGTTACAGATTATGAAAGAACGCTCTTTGATGGCGATATTATACGTAAAACAAATATTTTATTTAAATCAATTAAACATGAAATTTTCACTTGTGCGGTTAATAAAATAGCTTTGAGTGGTGATGATGATAAACGCTTAATATCAAAAAATAAAATTTCTACTAGAGCGTGGGGACACACTAGTATATTTAATTTTTAACCTTTTTATAAACTTTTTGTGACACTTTTATTACTATTAGTTATATTGTAGTACCATGTTATTCTATAGTAGTTGTAATTTAATTAGTGTAGCTTAAGAATGGATGTTTATCATAAAAATGTACCTACCTACATACTTATAGAATAAATAATAATTAAATATAATTTAATTTGTTTGATTTTATATTCCTAACTAATAGGCATCTGACCTCATTATACAAATCAAGTTAAAACTTGTATTTTGGAACGTTGCATTATGATGACATTGATAACGCACGCGCCACCGCTTAATTGAAATAAGTACCTATTACTGGAGTGCAAGAGAGAGACAGCATTTAAAACATTGGTAGTAAGCAAAATGTAATGTGTGAAGTTGTGAACAATGTGTTGGTAATCTGTACCTACTTAATTCCGATACATTTCTATTATTATTTCGTCAGACACTACGAGTTGTTGCAGAGCTAATAAACACGTACTGTAATTTATATAATTCACAACACAAATTAATAAAAATATAAACATGACGACGGTAAGTTAAATTATTTTATCATACTAAATAATATACTTTAGTACTTTGCGTATTTCAAAAGTTTTAAATCAAATTCATTTTTGTTACAGAACGAAGAACTCATAAACATCACTACCATTTCGGATGAAGAGTGTATTAGTTATCCTCAAGAATATTTAGACTCATTCCAGTGTGCTCAAGATCCACTAGAAGGATTTACACAAGAATTTCTCAACATGCAGAATCAGTCGAAACCACTTCACACGGGCCAGCGACGTCGTGTAAAAGAAGGAGCATCACGCCAGGAACTTTGAATAAGCATCATGGAGCGACACATTCTTTTGTTATCAATAGTGCACCGAAAAAAGGACTCCGTCTAATTAAAATTAAAGTGTTGGAATTAAACGGATCCCAACGAGCTAAAGACTATGTTGAAGATGACTATGTTGTGTTAAGTTCTCAATATGTGGTGAAAGATATAGGTGATGAAATTATGGACCAAACTGAAAAAATTATTAGCAATATTTCTAAAAAAATATGTGGTTACAGTTATACTAGTTGTTTCTGAAACACAAGTAAGTTGTAATATACTTAACATATTAGTTTGTTAAAAATACTTATATGGGCCTATATTTCATAATCTAAATGTTTCTTTAATATTTCTTTAAACTTCCAAGCAAATTATTTAAAAATATGTCAATTATATGGTTTTTTAAAAATATGTGTAATCAAACTAATATATTATAAGTCAATGAATGAAGCGTAGTTTGTTGTCGCGTGAAAGTATTTGAAATATGTTGTGAATTATATAAATTATCGAAATAAATTGTTAAAGAAAATTATATTTCTTTCTTTACTTTACCCCTATGAAATGGTTTTAGGTTAGTTAACATGTTGCTCCATTTTTTATATTAAAGCTATTTTTAATGAATGCATAAAAAATGCTATCATTCATTCTTTGATGCAATAGGAACTAGCGGTAAAAGTTGAGGACAAATTGTATTTTAAATGAAAGAGGTTTTAATAAATACATTTTTATTATGAATTAAATAAGTAACATTATTTTTTTACACACCATTTTGTCATACATATAAAAAATTCACAATATTTAATTTACTTTTTACTTACTTTCCTAATATAATCGATACTTATTTCATCTAAAAAATAATTAAAAATTAATGTTATTATCTACACACCATTTTCTTATGCATAGAACATTATTTAAAGCACAGTATTTTAAATGGTTAAAACAATTATATGCAAAAATATCTTTACAGTATAGTTCTGTTAGAGTATTTAAATTCGGTATATCTGTACTGCTTATGTCTAAAACATTTTTATGTCTACATAGTTCTTGCACCCACTTCACTTTTTCTTCACCTTTTACAATAATTTTTCGTTGTTTAAAATAATTATAAGCCTTCTAAATTCTCTATAGTCAATATGACCTTCACTCCACCGGTATCCTCTATTTCTTTCTATCCACCAAACATGTTTTCTCTCTTCCAGTGTCAAAGCACAAAATGGATAAGGTGGTTTTATTAAAAATATTTGAGTATGCTCTTGAGTGCCTATGACTAATTCTTTTACAATAAACTCATTTTTTTCGTTTTTAAACCCCTGCACATCCACTATGATCGTATCCTTATTCATGATATTTTTCTTACAATGTTACTTAAAGGTTTATATTCGAAAATGCAATCGTTAAAAATTAGGCAATAAGCTGCAGTTTGATCCGGTATTACTTGATCAGTCTCGATTTCAACTCTAACGTCTATAGAACCTTTCAACATTTCTTGTTGACGAGAACAATCAATAACAAATAAGGGTGCTATGTCTCTGAATTCTTTTATACTCAATAACGGTTCAGAGCGACGTCCGTAATAAGACTGTTGAAATGTCACATATTCTTCATATAATAAACTAAACCTGTCTTCAGCAAAGCTAATATTCAAACTTTCATATGGGAAATATCTAGAATTTAAATATACTTTTACATCACGAATATTGCAATGATCAAATTCAGCCATTGATAATTTAGCCTGATTTTTTCTATTAGTTTGAAGAGCTACAACAACAAACCTTGGTTTTTCTGTTTGTGACGAAGTTTTGATAGACCAAGTATGCTTGCGTGTTTGTGGTAACAAAGGATACTCATAAAGATCCCAATTTCTGAATGCTATAGTTATTGCTCTATCTTTTTCTTAATGCTTCAGTAAATTAATTCTCTCACGGTCTGACACTTTAACATGGGGCACGCGCCATACTACTTTATTTATTATAATATCCTGAACTACCTCACCCTCTTTCAATTTCAAAGCATTAAGGTTTGTGTTACTTCTTAATAATACCAACTCGTGTTTGCAGTTTATAACAATTTTATCATAATCTTCTGCAAATCCCAATATTTTATTCAAAGGTATAGAGGCTGAGAACATACCATCCTTAACATTGGTTGTACCAGTAGTAGACCAGCCCCAAACTTTTGCAGATTTTGATTCATTTTCATTTAATGACAAATAAGATTTGATAGTAGCAGAAACACCAACATTTTTAATTTTGTCTATTTCGACTCCATTTAATTCATACCGAATATCTTGAAATAAAAATAGCACTGGATTATTCACAAAGTGCACACTTGATACTTTTGTTTTCGTAGTGCTATCATATACATCAACCTTGCCCTCGATATACAAAGTGCTGAGAGAGGGCAACACGTTTAAGTCTTGTTGGTTGATAGGTATTCGTATTTCATCATTCTTGTTAAAACTTGTCACATATGGTTTGTAAGAATGATATTCAAAACTTTCAATGCTGTTATCACATGCAGTTGATTGAGATATGTTTAAAATGTTCATTTTAATAAGCCTACTAGCTTGAGGAATTCCTTATTGCTTTTTGTTAGTTTTTTCTTTAATTGTAGAGGTCTTTCTTTTTTAACTGCTCTCTTAGAACTGATTTGATTAGAAGATGTAGTATAGCTTTTATTGAAGTTTAACATTTTTGTCTAAAATGTAAATACAACTGTACTTCTTCACCTCGTAAATTGATTTGCTTGTTTTCAGAGTCTAATAATTTTATATTTATTGCACTTATTGAGTTTTGGTTAACAGGAAAATAAATTAAGTTCTTAGGTATTTCAATGATTCGATATCCTGGTGGTACGTTGGGCACAAATTCATAAATAATGTGACTCGCTATTCCGTTCACGAATGATCCACTAACAACATCACACTCTATACGCACGATGGTTGTTGATAAAATGCTTACAGGGTATTTAGACTCGCTACTTATATTAGCTTTGATTGTTTCCTTGCCAAAACCCAAAATTTTACCAATTGAATCACTGTTAGTAAAGTGAATATCTTTCGAACAGAAAATATTTGTCTTCAGGGTGTTATTATTACAAGATAATTTTAATATAGTATTCTTGATATTACTCCTCAAGTAATCACAAATATCTTGAAGTTCATATGATCCTTCAGGAATCTCGATGACTTCATTTTCACCGTAATAGAACTTGTTATTTCTCTCATCTATATTCGGAATGGAGTTAAATGTAGAAAAATATAAAAGCCCACATTCATATTCTCCTACTAATTCTAAGGTTGGTGAGTAATACGTTGTTAAGGAGGCTTCTTTTCCGGTTATAGACACAGTAAAAGACATTTTAATACTGATAAATATTACAGTATTATTCTTTATATAAATGACTTCTCCAAAATTTTTTTAAAAATTTTAAACATAGATGTCCACAGTTTACTGATCCAAATCTCTGATGTTGTATATAATTATAATTTAGAGACGTATCTTTTAAATATTTTTGTACTTCTAACGGTGGTTTCAAGTTACCAAAACTATCAAAATATTCCGTGTAATCGACTTGCTTAACGTAGGCTACCCAATGCGATCCAGGATTCTCGGAGCTGTCCAAATTTACTATACCACACTCTATTTTTCTTGGTTTCGAAGGTAAAGTATCTCTCATAAAAACACCACGAAAATATGGGATGCTTCGTGCATGCTCCAATATATCCAAGTTGGTAAGTGCACGTCTGGGCAGCCGCTGCATCAGTTTTTTGAGGGATTCAAATATAAACCTGCTCCTTTTTTATGGGGCTTAATATACATCCCTTTTCCAAGAGCAACCGATTCCATCATTCTATTATGTCGCTCAGCTTCCTGTAGATTTTTTTGAGAGGCCTTGTAATCATTGACGGCTTTTGCGATTCCTGCTGCGCCACCAGCTAATGAACCTAAGGCCGACAGTCCAGCAAAAATTGGAATCAAAGGTAATATTCCTCCACTTTTTGGAAGTGGAATACAGCGTGGTAACCGAACACCTTTTTTATTAGCAAATATTTTATTTGCAGCTGCATATGCATATTTAATAGCAGCATGATTGTTTTTTTATTTTAATTTTTTTATTTGTGATTGTATTCTTTTCACAATTGACATAAATGAACGTACACCCCCACCAACTTTTAGTTTCGCCTTCATTGCATTTTTTACAATCCACGATGCAATCTTTTCTCCTTTTTTAGCATCTTTCGATTTTAGTCTTCTTTTAGCCATGTTCAAAAGATCTAAGTCGGCTTTATGTCGAACGTTCAAATCGTTATTGGTGTAAGCAATGTCGTGATACATACAAGCTTTGTCCAATTGATTTATTCCGCGATCGCCTCTTAGCAAACGTTTTTTAAGATTCGTTCCAGGACCACAAAATTGATACCCAGGTAAATGTAATTCAAAAGGTACTTTGTTTATCAAGCTGTTAATGATACCACTTCCTTTCTTCATTGGTACAAGTAAAGTGATTATGTGGATCAAAGACAGTTAATTTATATTAAAACACCAATGCATTTTTTTCAACCCAACTATTTTCATTATCATTGAGACCTAACCATTTCACAAAAAATTTGTTTCCTTTTCGTTTTATGATTTTTTCAATAAGGTAAAGGTCTGGGAATTTAGTTTTTTGTAATTCATACTCATTATAAGATCCTAAGATTCATTGTTGATTCTTATCTTCTATTTCATATGTTGGTGGATTTGTATGGTTAACTTTTACAATAGAAAATATTTCCGTTGACCAATTAGGTGTATAACCTTTATAAAAGTCTCCTTTATATTTACTAATACGAACATGGTCGCCAAGGATAAACTTAGATTTCTGATTTGTGTTTTGTTTTTGTGTTTTAATAATGTTAGATCTAACTAACATCTCGTTGGCTTTATTTATTTCAATGGGTTTAAATTTTGTTGTACTATGAATAGTATTGTTATAGTATTGTACAGTGGAATCTAAATTCTTCTCCAACCATCGATACTGACCACATAAGCTGAATTGTTTATAAAGTCGTAATTTCAATGTTCTTATCACCCGTTCTACAATAGATGCTTTTTTTACAGAATATGTAGAGTAATGATTTATTTTATACTGGGTCATTAATCGCTTAAAAGATTCATTATAAAACTCTTTCCCTGCATCTGTTTGCATATTTTTTGGTTTTCTCTGAGAATCAATTAATATACATTTCATTGCATTCATAACATCATTTTTCGATTTCGATTTCAGAGGATTGACCCATACATATTTCGACAAAGCATCAATGACTACCAATACGAATTTATATCCTTTATTGAATTTTGAATACTTTTGAAAGTCAATTAGATCAGCTTGCCATAAATCATCTATCGCTTTTATAATTGTACATCGACGTGGGAAATTTCTTCGTACAGCTCTATGAAGTTCATCAACAATGTTTTGCTTACTCATTATTTTTTGTCCGACTGACCTTGCATTAAGTGGTCTATTTCTGTTTTTGTATTCAAACGATCTAAAACAGCTTTTTCTAAATTTGACAAATATTTTTTAACATCACTCAAAACTTTTTTCAACTCTTTTTCCATGTGCTCGACTGATTCATCCAGATATCCTTTATTTACAGCTTCGTCGTCTTTATCTGGGGGCAACAAGCCTTTTAATCTTGTTGATTTTAAATCGTAGACTCCCGTTTCTGATTTTACTAGAGAATCGTTTAAGGTATCTATGTATTCAAATAATCGTAAACGCTTATGAACGTGGTGACCAAATTTGTCTATATTCATTGCAATGGCAATGCTTATCAGCTGCTTACTGTAAGTAAACTGCTGAATTATTCTTATGTACTTTCCTTATATTTTTTGTTGATTATGCCGGCTTCATACAGTTCCTCAATTATTGCAATTATTTCATTATCTAAACCAGTATTACCAGCATCTCGTGACGCAAATAATAATTTTAATCGATCTACTAGCTCGTTAGGGTCATCCCAATAAATCAAATCTGTATTTTTTTTTACTTTTTTCAAGAGTTCCAATCCTTTTCCTAGTGGAAGACTTTCCGTGCTCGTAGTTGCACTTCTTGAGAATTGAAATAACGGTTTAATAATGTGCATATATTTGTAACCTTTATTGCTGTTTATAGCCTTAGTTGAATCAAAATTACGTCTATGAGCATTCGTTTCAAGTAACAAAATTTTATAATTTTGTAAATCGTCTTCCGTTATAACTTCCATGTTTGGTGATTTTTTAAATAATAATTCTTTGAAACCAAGAGTTTTCTTAACAATACGATTTCCAATTCGCCAGGTGCGGTCACGGTCAAAAACTCGTGTTTTACCAAGAATAAGTTTTCCACGCTCAAGCTTGATTCCATATGGTACGTTTTTCGTAATTTCAGATGATCCTGATCATATAGATTGATCTTTTGTGCTTGGTGATGATTGAAAGGACTTAAACGAGTCTGCACTCAAATTTTCATCTGTTAATGGTGAAACAGTAAGGGTTTTGTCAGGTTTGCTGATACAAGCACCATCTAAGTTTTCTTCTTCACTAAGAGGTCTCTCAGAGTCTTCGTTGGGAGAATCCGACTCTTCACTTTCGCTGAACTTATTTTTCTTCAGTGTTGGTTTATACTCGAATTCTTCTTGTTCATATTTTTCATCGCTTTTATTTACCAACTGATTGAGGGGATTAACTATAGGTTGAAAAATTGTTTCCAGCGCCATGTTGTTAGAATTTTTTACATCTTTTATCATTCTCACCTTCCTTTTTACAGCTGCTGCAGATTTTACAATTTGTTCTTTGAGATTTCTTTCCATGCTTAGAATTCTACTCCTTTCGAAATCACAAATGAGAGTGATTATTAACAACGTTACAATCACTTATGAATGTTAATCTAACATGATAAACGTATCGAATTTCATTCTGTAACATCCTTTGTTTTTCTCACAGTCTTTATTTATCACAACATAACTGTATGGTTTGGTCCAAACAGTAGAACACATTTCACGGAATTTGGGCCATGACATGTCAGAACCTACATGTTCATCGTAAACGTGTCTTAAATTAATATCATCTTGTTTGAATAAAACTATAAGATTAGAGTTATCCCTCACAAGCTGTTTTGGAATTTTGGAGTAAGTTTGATTAATATAAAAGCAATCAATATTCTTATGACGTCCCATAGCAAAATAATCTCGAATATTGTTTTGATTTTCGCAAGCAACATCATCAAAAATAATAATTGAATCTAACAAAGCTTCATGAGGACTCAAAATTTCGCTATTGTGATTATATTTGTAAAATGATGTACCAGGTACTTGTTGTAGAACTTCTTCTAGAAATTTATACTTAGGTTGGTATAAAGATTTTGAATACACATACAAATTACGGAAACGAGGACCGTTCTTATGCAACAACAAACAAACTTAGTGATTAAGTTTGTTTTTCCACAATTTGATGGACCACAGACAAGACAACGAATAGTGTTAGGTAGTAAGTTGCCATGACGCTTACTTTCACTAGAAGATGTTGGACAAATACATTCTATTTTTAAAGATTCTTTTTGTTTTACAAATTTCATAACGAATTGCTTGCTTATTTGTAGCGTATCAAAAGCTTCAACACAATGACTTCAAATTCTTATGTTCCTATATTTAAATATTCTGAGTCATCAGTTTATAAGACTTCTAGCGCCACCTAACGTCTACGGCTGTTAGAACTGTGACAACAAACTTATGGAACAAAAACATACAATGGTTATTGGAAATTCAGTACAACCGAAGTGAGTGAGGGCGTGAGCCCGTTCGAACGGAGGTGGGACAGAATTCCCAATAACCATCTACTGACTCGTTAGGACCTTGTGCAAAGGTGAGCAAAGTCAGGAAATAGAGCGAAACCAAAATTTCCGAAACGTATAGACATTTATTTCAGTAAATCAACAGAGACCCCTGAGTTCGGATGTAAAACTTAAATAGCGTGATTTAACATACACGTAACGCCATCTAGTGTCAATTGGCGACAACTTAGTTGATGTATTTAAAAGTATTGATGACAAACCAAATTTATTACTTATCACTAATTTGGACAGTGGTAATTCAAGCGAATGGCTTTATTTTAAAACTGCATTTCAACAGTCTCAATATGTATTTTCTGAGCACGAAAATATTGCTCGATTACGAAAGAGTGTTAAGGGGATGGCCTTCGAGGCCGTAAAAGGTTATTTTATTTGTAATGCAAAGGCGGACGATATTTTAAATAAACTTGAAGCGCGATTTGGCCGTCCGCACGCGCTAGTTACTAGCGAGATAGAGAAATTACGTAGTTTACCTAAAGTTAGCGATAATCCTAGAGACGTGTGTATTTTTGCGTCAAAGGTAAATAACATTGTTAGTACAATTAAGGCATTAAACCAAATGCAGTATTTGTATAATCCCGACGCTATGAACATTATAATAGATAAATTAACTACTGGTTTACGATATCGCTGGTATGATTTTGAATATGTTAGTGATGAGAATGAGCCCGGTCTTTTAAAGTTATCACGATTTCTCGATCGTGAGGCCGACTTAAATGCAAGACATGCTAAGGCCGAAATTAGTGACGATCGTAATAGGCAACATAGAGATCACCGAGTTTTGAATGTGACCGTGAATAATAATAATAAATGTATCATATGCAGTGCGATAAATCACAGTCCGTCGACATGTCCGATATTTAAAACTATGTCTGTAACTGAAAGATGGGAGACTGCTCGGCGATGTAAACTGTGTTTCAGGTGTCTGCAAATAAGAAAATGGAAGCATCGGTGCAGAGCAGTTCAATGCGTGGTCCGAGGCTGCGAGCGTTATCACCACAAGCTGCTACACAACGACGGCGGGCCGCGCGCACCGCACGCTGGGGAGAGCGCCCCGACAAGTCCGACGCGCGCCGGCGGCAACGACTACCGCTGTGCGTGCGCCACAAGGGGTGGCGCCACGACGCCGCCGCGCTCATCGGCACGGCCTGTGCTGGCACCGCCCGTGCCTGATCCACCACGGCCTCGCTGCTGCTCACGAGCACCCGGGAGGGGCCCATGCGCACCCGACGAGCGCGGCGCACCTCAGCACCAGCACAGCGACCAGCACACTGGCGCCGCGGTCACGTCCGCGCGCATGCCGACAGCGAGCACTTTCCTTAAAGTGTTGCCAGTCATACTTTCGGGAACCAAAGGTAAAATAGACACTTATGCTTTGCTCGATGACGGTTCCACGGTGACGTTGCTGACGGACGACACAGCGCGAAAGATTGGCGCGGAGGGCCCGACCACGCCGTTTTACATCGAAGGCGTTGGCGGTGCTCGCATAGACGCCTCAGACTCCCGGCGTATAAATGTTGCTATTCACGGTAAATATAATAATAATACTTTTAACATTGAGGCGCGGACTATCGACCAGCTCGACATATCGGCACAGTCAGTACCGATTGACACGCTCCAAAGCTGCACTCACTTGCAAGAACTGACATATCAACTTATTTACGACTCGGGTGTACCTACAATTTTAATAGGCCAGGATAACTGGGATTTACTTATAGCGACAGAAGTCAGACAGGGTTCTTTCAATCAGCCAGTAGCATCACTTACACCTCTAGGGTGGGTGTTACACGGTCGAAGACCCATCTGTGTTCAATCCCACACTGCGACATACCGATGCGGCCACTTAAGAGAAAGTAGCTTATTTGAAAAGTTTACTCATCAAGATAACCTTAACTTAGAATCACGTCAAACAAATAATAATGCTGTCAGGTTACAAATACAGTTTCCTGAAGCCATAAACTACATAGAAAATAATTCTGTGGATGGTGTTTTTCAGATTGTTGACACACAGAAGGAGGCCAGCCATGTAGCACAGCCAGTGGACGCTGTACCCTGGCGCGGCAACATCGAGCTGCTCACGTCCATCGACATTGCTGCCACCACGCGACTCGCTTCGGGAGCCACAGCATCACAAGTGGACATTCATAAACAGGATGAAGTATCGGGGCTCGTGCGGCGTACTGCAAACGACACCCTGTCTTTCAATATTTCTAATAACTTTAATTGTAAAGTACCAACTAAACGACATTTGTTGAAAACTGCGATCTCTCTCTTTGACCCACTGGGTCTAGTGACACCTATAAGTATTCGAGCTAATCAAATATTGCAGGAAACATGGCGTAGCAAACTTGGTTGGGACGACCCTCTGCCACATAACTTAAGTCAGAGATGGCTGTCCTGGTTAATCGCTATAGAACATTTGAAAGGCCTCTCTCTACCACGTTGTTACCCCAAGTTCAGTAATTCAAAGAAACTACATTTACATGTATTCGTCGACGCAAGTGAAGTTGCCTACGCAGCAGCAGCTTATTGGCGGTCAGTAGATAGCGAAGGCAAAGTCTCAGTTTCACTTGCGGCCGCGAAAGGGCGTGTAGCGCCCCTGAAGATAGTATCTATACCTAGACTTGAATTACAGGCTGCTGTCCTGGGAGGTCGACTGGCGCGCACCGTCCAAGAAGAACACGAGCAACGCCCCGACCGACTCGTCATGTGGACCGACTCGCGCACCGTGCTCTCCAGGCTACACGCTGGCGCACAATCATTCAAGCTTTTCGTTGCACATCGTGTCGCCGAGCTGGAGGACATCACCGTTACTGCAGAATGGCGTTGGGAACCGACGACACATAACGTTGCCGATGACACCACCCTTCAGGTACACACCGGAGTCACGGCATCACACCGCTGGTTTATAGGCCCCGACTTTCTTTACAATGACGAGTCATGTCAGCTGCACATCGATAATCTGCTCACACTCATAGATACGGGAACATACTCACGACAAGCCGAGATACTATAGTAGTATAAAATTGGGTTCTCTGGATCACAAAAGATCCAGCTCACCCAATTTTATCTATTCAAAAACTTATTTAGACTGTATTGGGTTCTCTGGATCACGATTTTATCTATTCAAAAACTGATTTAGAATGCATTGGGTTCTCTGGATCACAGTTTTATCTATTCAAAAACTGATTTAGAATGTATTGGGTTCTCTGGATCACAATTTTATCTATTCAAAAACTGATTTAGAATATTTTTTAACAGTGAGTTTTCAACAAACATGTGTCAACCTAAAATTTAGCAATTTATGTGTTTTTGATCTATTCAAAACAGTTTTCAGTAGAGATGGGTTCAGTTATTTGAGCTCCCTGAATCATAAAAAGTTTCAGTTTGGTCCAGACATGATATTTAAGTATTCAAAAACTCATAGATTTAGCTCGCTCAATTACATCTATTCAAAAACTGTAATATTACTAATGAATAGTGCGAGTATTCAGGAAACACATTTCTTGAACCTTAAAATTTAACAATTTATTCATGTCACGCGTGTGTTCATTCAGTGACAATCTATTTAAATAGTTATATGCATAGATTAGAGATAATATATATGGTATAGATACGCCACTCTAAAATCAAAAAGTGAAAAACCTCTTTCCCGGGTGAAGAGATGGCGTAATCTCACAATCAGAATAATTCTGCTTATGAGATTATATTAGTTTTCTTAGCTGCAAATAGATGGCGTGCTTACAGGCTAGGTTCCATAAATACCAATAGATGGCACTGTTTACACTTTCGCAATATTCCTATAAAATTAATTTTTCTAAGGAGGAGGTCAGAAGTTTAGTGCTTAAAACCCACAAATCGTTAAACTATTTAACCTGCATAAAAACAAAAACATTTTTCAGGTTAAATAATCAAAACAATTTGTTGTGTCTTAAGCACTAAACTCCTATTAAATTAAAATGCATTCGGTCGGTTTCAGCTGTTTTATTATGACTTTTTCTTGAATAATAACCAAATGCAATCAAATCCACAGTATTCACACAAGTCTCTGGTTGTAATTGAGGTTCTGGAACAAGAAATAAATTATAAGAATTAAAATAAGAGCTTTGTGATATAGTGGTTTGAGCACTCTAGTTTTAAAGGTTGCATTTGTCGGTAGGTACTACTGATGAGCTGCAAATTCAATAAATATTTATGCTATTGTGTTTAAATTATTTCCCATTGAACAAAGAGTGTAAAAAATGCATCAACTTACAATAAATATTTAATGTAGGGATTGTGTTTCTTGTTTCCGATGATTTCTTGCAAGAAAATACCTACTTTTCAGTATTTTACACAGTTTAGTTAGTTGTACTCATTTTCCTTGTTTGTGTATCTGTATGGAAGACAGATTTTCACTAATTTAAAATTTCAGCATTATAATATTATCATGTGCTAATAATAATTGGTTTAGTGGACTTCCTGAAATGTAAGAAAAAATAGATTTAAACAAAAAGTTACAAGTCTTTGTCGTCAGTGTTTACGTATACAATTTTTAAGCCATTATGTTAGTAGGTACATTAAATAAAAATCTTTGTACCATTAAATTACGATATTAAAGTAGGTACCTACCTAGTAGGTTTAGGTTAAGAAACCGAAATAAGGAATTTAACTCTGTGATTTATAACTTACCATCATTCAGACTTATGAAACTGATTCCAGTCACTTGTAAAGGTAAATCAACCCAGTCCAAAATAAGTAGGTTGAATGTTGCACTAGAATTCTCATAAATGCAGTCAATCAGGGTCCACTGATGAGCAAGCAGGGCTTTACAGTAAATACCAAAACGCCAAACTATCTTGAATATCGATCGAACTAAAGTACTAAACACTCAAAACTTTAACTTTAAATAATAACTTAATTTTCTAGAAAATCAGTAAGTACCTATTACGACAAGTGTTCACTGTAGGGTTGGGTTAAAAATATCGATATATCAAAATGTAGATATTTTTAAATAATAATCGATATTTATCGCTGATATTTTAATTTTCCATAAATCGGTATTAGATGTTTTTCAGGGTATCAATTTCGATATTTCTAAGAGCTCTATTAAATGCGTCGTCAATGTCACATCATGTAACCTACCACTCTGACCAATCCCATCTGTAAGATAAGAAAAGACTGAGTAGGCGGCCACAGTCCTCAAAACCAAAGAAACTGCACAGAACCGATCTATTTGGAAGTTCATAGGGGAGGCCTTTGGCAGGAGTGGACATCATAGGTGCCCACTACTGCCAATAATGATAAGTCTGTATTTTCAATGACAATACTGCCAGATGGTTATTGTATGTATTTGTCAGGTTACGAATATTTAGTTAATGCTTATAAAGGTTACATAAAAGAAGTCTTACTTTTATTCCATTTAAACATTGAATTAATGTCAAAGGCTATTTATCAAATTAATAGCTTCCTAATTTGTATATCGTTAATTAAAAATTCGAAGAGTTTTTTTTGTTTCAATTATTTTTCTTAATTTAATTGTTGAACATAATTGAATTTACTGTTTACGATGCCGCGGGAGTATGTCTGGTGCGTGAATATAAATACACAAAGGTTTGATGCAATGAGAAACCATCCTCCTTCTGAAACCTGCATGAAAATCAGAAAATAAATGTTTTACTTCTGCTTGATAAATTATTTATTTAGAGATATTTTACATCATATATAGTGATATCGGTAAGTCGCAGCTATGCTGAAGAATGTAACACAATCCATACTCACCTAAAGAACACTGCAAAACGGGCAAAACCACACCCCTTCTGTTGATTAATTCCGGCCGCTTTCTCTTAACTTCTTGCTTTAATCTCATCAGTTGTTCGCAGTAGAGTTCAGAATCGATGGTCCTGCCTGGTGGTAACAGCTCATAATGAATAATGCCCTTCCAATCCCACCACACACACAGCATCACCTTCTTGCGAGTTAACCCGGGTTTCGCCACAGTCTGTGAAGCCTGACCGGCCTTTGACCACGACCTTTTTCGCACGTTCTTGTCGTACGTGATCCACTTTTCATCACCAGTTATCAGCTTCTTCAAAAATGGTTCGGTTTTATTACGTCGTAATAAAGAATCACAAATGAGTACACGGTTCATTAGGTTTCTTTCAGTGAGCTCGTGGGGTACCCAAATATCGAGCTTTTTTGTGAACCCGTTTTTTTTTAAATGCGCCAAAACTGTTTTATGGTCCATTCCCAGTTCTTCAGCTACGTCTTAACTACTGATATGCCGATCTTGCTCCAGTTTTTCAAAAATGGCATCAATTTTATCCGTAATAGGGCGACCAGAGCGACGTGCATCTTTGACATCAAAATTTCCGGATTGAAAACGCTGAAACCAAATTTGTGCTACTCTCACAGACACTGCACTAGGTCCATAAAGGCTAGGCTTGCGTTGCATTTTTACCTTTTTTGTAGTAAAATTTAAAAATGTATCGAATTTCTTCATTAGATTCACTCATCTTGACAGTACGAAAAACAAATGAAAACACACATTTTCCTATTTTGAATTTGGAATTATCTTTTTTAAAATCTAAGCTTATAGTGATACCAAAACCAGCCAGATACAAATAGTACAGCCAATGAGATTTTATTACAAGTTCATAAATACTATAATGCGAAAAGACTTTTTCCCCAACCTAATATTTTCAATTAAAATGTTTTATTGTTATTTTTATTACAGAATTTTATCTTCAGCGATAAAAGTTATTATATGAAATATACAAAATGTGAACTGTTAAAATATTTATTTAGGTTTCGATAAACTGTTTCATTGATATAATAACAGTAATATGACATATTAAATCTATAAATCGTTACTATGGTGATCAACGGATAAAAAATCGTGGAATAGTTTCTGTGGAAGGGAATTCAATGTGAATATATTTTATTCTAATACATGCAGTTTCATAGTTAATAATATAAAGGAGGTGAAATTATTCAATTCGATTCGGCTCGAATCGGAGCACCCAGTGCACAGGGCTTTAGGGGTGGGCGTTTTTAGAGTAACGATGCGCGATAACGATGCCAGGT
The DNA here is from genome assembly GCA_947347705.1 of Nymphula nitidulata. Taxonomy (NCBI): domain Eukaryota; kingdom Metazoa; phylum Arthropoda; class Insecta; order Lepidoptera; family Crambidae; genus Nymphula; species Nymphula nitidulata. Next base: position 14,856,116 of record OX374619.1, read on the forward strand.
TTGGATGCGCGCATCCGATGCGACTTGGTACCGTTATTGGATGCCGATGGCATCTAGTTTTTGTCAATTTAACTAATCTTCAAGTCATGATTCATGCATCTAAAAGACACACACACAAAACAACTTATTTCGTATCGCATCGCATCCTGTGATACTACGATAATTGCTAGACTGACGCTCAATTGGCATCAATGCTGGCATCGATTCGCGCATCGGATGTGATTATCTGATATCGATTCGTATCGATATCACCAAAATCTCAAAACGCCCATCTCTACAGGGATTACATATAGCTACATATAGATGATGCCATTTTAATGCTAGTACTGCACTCTAGTGACGATATAAGGACAACTTTTAACTTAGTTATCTGTCCCGGGTGGTTAGATTGCGCTGTGTGCGTAGAAAATTTTTCTGTGTAATAATGTATGAAAGTTTCACCCCCCTGGTTATATGTGTAATAGGTACAGTACAGTCATTTGAACGATGTGAAAAAGTGATTAAAAAAATATTTCTCCGATCTTCGAATATGATTTTTATTTTTTAGGTAAGTAAGAAGTCTTACAACTTTGTCCTAATGGGTGAAGCTGTTGTCAATACATTTCAAACCTTTTGGTACACAGTTATACAGTAAAATTATATTAGATTATATTTTTATTCTGTCTAGATTTCTTTATTTTATCAGATATCTACTGAACAGCTCTATTAACCGATTAACTGTTCCAAACTGATGCAGTTCAATTGTGCCTACCTAAGATAATAATGGTTCACTAAAAATATGTAAGTACTTTAAACATATGCCTGGTATTTATTCAGCTAGGCATGCGATGTTCACCCGGCGCGTGGGGACTCACATCGCTCTTCATATTACAACTTCCAAATTAGGATACGTTACACATTCCAAAGGCAGTGATCATTACTTCTTACACTGTTTAAAATTATAAATGATTTTACTATTTCAATCACCTATCTTTTCAAAGTATTTAAGTGGTTATTTAACTAACGCCACTAACTTTAATATTAAAATTGAAAGTGACGATTCGGACACAGTGTCCCAACATTTTTTGAGTCCGAAACGTCAGTAACTCACAAATAATAACAATAAAAATAATAACAATAAAGTTCTTAGAGCACAAACAATCTTGGACTGCAACATAGTTTTAAATTTTATCCATAGATCGATATTTTTCTTATTCTACTACCAAAAAGTTTTCATATTTTGGATGTCATCTAAAGTAAAAATATTAAAACGCTATTAATAATGTTTCCCTTACTTTTCTTACTTAATCGTATTTACTATATCTACTCATAAAACAAATATATTATTCACACCAAGGAATAGATAAAACAATGTTCTGTGATTCACATCAACACAACAATAGGTAATCTAGTACTGCAAAATTTGTATTTTTAAGGTAACTACATACAAATTTAGTTTATAACTTAACAAGCGAGAATATTTTGTTTACCACATTTTCAAGTTTATTTATATTTTTCATCTAACATAGGTACCTTACTTACCACTTAAAGGCTGCGGCCTAATCATAACAGATAAATATTTATTTAGTGAAGAAACTATTGTAAGTTATTTAAAAGTTTTTGATATGTAATCTATTCAAAAACTATGATTTTGTGACGATGTGTTTTAAAATAGTATTTAAGGTTTAAAATTCCTTCAACAGTATCTACAGGAGAAATCAAAGTACCTGATTCCAAATATGGAATGGCGCCTAATGTAACACGATTTGTCTGTGTTTACAAATCAATTAATATAGAAGATTATCAAACCATTAGTTTGTTTGCCATAAGATCGCAATATAGAATAGCTCTCTTTTTCTTGTTACATAAAGTAACAAACAAACTCTGGTTACACCATTAGTTTTATTAGGACGACTTTTATGGAAAAATGCTGAGTTTTAATACTAACACATAGGACAGTTATATCGATACACCATTACATAAATAATTTCGGGTAATATAAGCAATGATCTGGAGCACCCTCTTCAACAGTTGGTGATATTCTTTATAGTGAGTAACAAGAAGTGACGCAAAGTACTCTGTGAAGTGACATTTTATGTGAAATAATCCTACACAACAATCATGTAAGTAAAACTCATTCTATTATTAAATAACTTTCTGGACAATATGTCAGTTTTATAAAATTAGCAGATTTTAACTGTAACTACATCCTAATTTAATTAAAATCTGATATTTTTATAAAACTATCATATCAAAAATGTCAATGTTTTGAATTACTGTTTCGAAAACAAGTTTATTTATATAATAATATGTCGCAGGTAGAAATGATGAGACAGTAAATAAAGTATTTCTTATCCAACAAAAAATATTTTTTATGAAGCAATTAAAAAAAAAGAGCAACTTCTTTTTAATTAGTAGATATTATAAATGTAAAATTATGTAATTGATACATTTTCATTTAAAATATGTTGGTTTTGTTAAATTGATAATCATTACTACTTTGTTCAAAAGTAAGTAACTGCTGCATTTTTTATGTTTCTTTAACAAGCGGGTATGTTTTTTATTTGAAAAATAACTTCCTTATTACTATAATCTTATTAAGTTGTGTAAGATTCTTGGTAGCATATTATGACTTTTAAAACCCTGTTGTCTGCAATATGTGGCTTGACAGGTTATAATTATTGATATTTTAATACAAGAGTTTTCAATTCCAACTGATTTTTTGTCTTAAGGTCTAAGCACGCTGATGAATTATTTCCCTCGGAAGATGAGTTGGCTATTATTGAAAAACAGAAAAATGAAAAAAGGAAGTCTAAGAATAAAGTCTGTTCTGATGAAGTTTCCCGAAAGAGATCGAAGCCTTCATCGTCATCATTTTCAGCAACAACCTCCAGCAAAGTTACTGCCAAAGAGTTGTTCGGAAGTGACAGCGAAGACGATGCTGACGTTGCTTTTAAAGATGATGGTAAAAAAACCAGTTATTAACATATATCAGCAGACGTGTTGCGAACGGATATTGTAGACATCTGTATCCAAATAAGTCTGGCAGCCAATATATAGAATTAAAAGTTTATAATACAAAAGAGATAGAGAACGTTTCTCCAATGAACAGATGGCGGCAAGCTATTGTCACAGTAAAAACTCGTACAGACACTGATACGGAAGCCTGGCGTCATCTCAGCAAATTTATAAAAGAAACTCGAGAAGAGTATAAATCATGCACCCCATCATTTATTGGTCCCATGTATTGAAAATAAATATAAAATGTTATCGTTTTAATATGTTTTGACATGTTTCTTTATTCAATTTGTTTACTTATCTTATATTAAATACATGCATTGAATATATTTTTATTTAATTTATTCCAGTTGACGCGACTACGAAGCATAACACTAGAAAAACCCGACTTTCCATGAATGAAACTGAATGTGTAAATAAAAATGAGACAATATTATGTGCAAGTTGTAATGTTCAAGTAAATAAAGTATTGTATAAAAATCATTTGAAAACCAATTTACATAAAGCAAAAAGTTTATTAAAAACTGAAATACCGAATACAGATATTATAGCAACAGCATTCAAAAACCGAATTGTCACTTATAGAATAAATCCAGCACCTAATGTTGAGTACTGTATTGCTGAAAATTTCATGAGTGATATTCAAGGCAATGTTATTCATATAATAACCAACTCTTTGAAAAAGCATGTATGTTTGAAAGTCAATTTTGAGTTGTTTGCTTATTATTTTTTACCCAAAGATGACAAAGTAGAGCTGAAATCGTTTAATTCATCATTCAGTAGCATTTTTCAAAACAGTAATTTATTTGAACTATACACGAACATAACAAATAAACTAATGACAAAGATAACAGAGTTTGAACATATGGAATCGGGTTGGTCTTTCCAGTCCATAAGTCATCTAGAAATCAATGTCAATAAATATAATCCTATAAGAGGAGGAAGTTTTTTAGAATTGCCTCAATTTGTTAAAAATACTAAAAGCTGCTTAAATATTTGGAATAACGATTCATATTGTTTGTTGTGGTCAGTGGTAGCTTTCTTATTTCCATGTAAGAGAAATGTATGTAGAACAAGTACATATCCCTATTATGCAGATGTTTTAAATATCAATGAAATATAATTTCCTCCCTCATCTGAAGATATAAAAATACTGGAGAGGAATAATAATGATATCAGTATTAATGTTTATGGGCTAGATGAGAAAAATAAATTAGTTACTGGACCTCTTTACTTAACTAATAAAAGGAAAATTGATCACATTAATTTACTTTATGTTGAAAGAAATGGTCGGGGGCATTATTGTTTGATAAAAGATCTTGAAAAATTAATGAAACGTCAGATTTCTAGTCACCATGGTAAAATATACTTATGCGAAAATTGTCTTCAAATATTTTCAAATAATTTTAAGTATAATACTCATGTTTGTGCTAATGTCATTTCAGTTTTACCAGAAGACAATAGTATATTACAATTCAAAAACTATGATAGACAACAAAAGATACCATTTGTAATTTATGCCGATTTTGAATCAATATTGTTAAATCAATCCGACACTTCTTCAACTAATACAATAATTTATAAGAAACATCAACCATCATGCTTTGCTTACTATATATGTTGTTCAAAAGATCCTAATTGGAATAAGTTCGTTACGTACAGAGGTCTAGATTGCGTTCAAGTTTTCGTTAAAAAGTTAATAAAAGACGTCATTCGTATTGATAAAATTGTAAAAAAAAAAAATCCTATGTTATTGTTAACAAAAGACCAAGAAAATGAATATCGAAACGCTACAACTTGTCATATTTGTAAAAACCTGCTTTTCGGTGATAAAGTAGCTGATCATGACCATTTTACATCAAAATTTAGAGGAGCTGCACATTCTTATTGTAACTTGAAATTCAAAAAATGCCCTTTCGTGCCTATTATTTTTCATAATTTAGCAAATTATGATAGTCACTTATTTATAGAAGAATTATCTAAATATAAAGGAGAGTTGTATATTATACCGAAAAGTAAAGAAAAATATATTACATTAGTAGTGAGATATTGGGCATTCTACCCCACTTCGTTCGTGCTTTATCTCCAGCCCCTCCGGGGACTTCCGATGCACTCACTACGTGAACAGAATGCCCAATATCTCGAATGTTTTGCGTTGATTGAAAGGAGATAAAATAAAAAGACAGCTAGTGATTGGTGACAATTAGTGTAATACAAAGAAACATAAAATTCCAAATACAACAACAACAACAACGTTCTTACAAAGTAAAGTTTATTTAGATACTTCGTTTAGATAGTTTAGTCGTTAACTATGAGCCGTTTGCCTCGGGTTTCACTTTGGTTACTGCCCCCATAGTCAAGCAAAGACATACACAGTGTTCATAAACGACTAAGGGCTGCCTATAGCGAGCCTCGAGGAACTCATGGTAAAGTAACCTCCAAAGCCGTGTTAGAGCGTGTGATAGTCAGTGCAATAACTATGAGCCGATTGCCTCGGGGTTCACCTCAGTTACTGACCCCATAGTTTGCCTATCTTTACCATTCAACTATGAGCCGTTTGCCTCGGGTTTCACTTTGGTTACTGCCCCCATAGTCAAGCAAAGACATACACAGTGTTCATAAACGACTAAGGGCTGCCTATAGCGAGCCTCGAGGAACTCATGGTAAAGTAACCTCCAAAGCCGTGTTAGAGCGTGTGATAGTCAGTGCAATAACTATGAGCCGATTGCCTCGGGGTTCACCTCAGTTACTGACCCCATAGTTTGAAAGCTCTAACTTTACCATTTGAGAAGAACCAACCAATCCTTTATATATACCAGTAAATGAAACAATTCAAAACATCACAAGCAGCTTTTAAGCTGCCTGCGATATTATTGTAGCATAACTGTTTATTTTTACAATAACATTAATTTGACAATTTGTATTAAACGCTGGGTTTATTAAACGGTGGGAATATTTAGACGTCATGACCAGGGCACAGGAACGGGCTGCATTGGTTGACTTCATTGCTGAAAGTAAAATGTCATACTATGAATAACAAGCACATCATAATATATAAATCAAGTTAGATTATTTATGATTGATTTAAATTTACTACGAAGTTGAATTTGTTGTAAAATACGAGTAGGTAATTGCAAGGTTGCATTCAAATTTACAAAAATATGCAAGAAATGATAAGTTATGTTGAGAAAATATCAAAGTTTACCTTTTTGGGCGGTTATAATGAGATAACACGGGAGTACATCCACGGATCAGCAATTATACAATATTTCCTCTTCAGGAATTCGCTGCACAGCTGCATAAAAAAGAACACGTTTAAATTAAAATATCATGGTATAAAGTTTTTCTTTATGTTTTCATAAAAGATATGTATATAAGGTAAGAAGGATAAAATTTTATTCTTACAGTAACAACCAATTGAGATAATTATTTTAAACAGTCGTTTAGAATTAGTATTTTCTTTTCTCTGCGTAAGTTTGAGTTTTAATAAATAATATGAAGAGAATAATATAAATAACAAAGAAAAGTTTGATTTGAGCTAACACAATAAATGCATTACGTACCTTATAAAGATGACCGAAAATACAGATTAGTAGAACCAGGGTCAGCAAATAAAGCGGGGCCAGGGTCAGCGGCGTGATATTTTTCCTCTGCATAATTTTCTTCTCTGTTCACTGTGTGAAAAAGAACGAATTCCAAATTAAAATTTAATATGTAAATAATTTCAGGAAAGTTTACATTTATTCCTGAAATCTATAAAATCTACTTTATTTTTTACATAAAGTATATTTTAAATAAACCTATGTAATCGAATTTAATCTAATTTAACCCGCATTGGGCCAGCGTGGTGGTGTTATGGCCCAATCTCCTCATGTGTTTCTCCCATGCAGGAAGGCCTGTGCCCAGCAGTGGGACGTATATAGGCTGATGATGATGATGATGAATCGAATTTAACTCTCGCTTAACCGAATGTAGTCGGTTGTAAAATATTATACATACAAATCATCTAATTTTAACGCGGGATAAGTTTTGTAAATTGTTTTACCTTAACAATTCTGTAAAATTAAGCAATACACCTATTTTAATAATATTTGGCAAATATGTACTTACATTTTTATATAATCACTTAATTTGGTTCCGGTTATATTCTTGTTGTGCAGCAAGACTTAGTAGTCGTGGTCGCAAACAATGTGGTAAAACATAAATGACGCTATGAACGTTCACAGCGGTCGTCGGTTAGCCGTCTAGGCGGTGATACCATAACAAATGAATGAAAACCCATTCTAAATAAATATTATAATTTTATAAATATCGTAGAAAGACTTGATTAAACTGAAATATCCTAAATTCATTTTAGATTCGAGAATTCCAGCTTTTGGTAGGTATAGTTATTTAGTTACTGACATATAACAATAGTTGTTTATGTATTTAAGGCACAACAATAATCCAACTTAGACTCGAATTAAGGACTATCCGACGGCTAGTAGATAAGGAGAAATACACATAATAAATTGATGACGATATTGGGAATATAAACAATCATTTTTATATTAAATATTTATAAATATGTCGGCAGATCTCTATTTATTTATTTAATATTATAATATGAACATACTTTAGCCTACGTTATGATTTCTAGTCATAATCACATATAAACATAATAATATACAATAATTCTATTTTTATTGATTGTTTGATTTGTTTTATATATGGGTGAATTCCCTATACTGGTAACACATATGACCAGCAATCCGAATACCAAGAACTGGAGTGCATTATTGCTGAGCTTGCGTCTTACAAAGTTCCTATGGGAATACAACTTGATGCTCTTGTTGGTTTCATATCTCATGTTGTAGAAATAATTTAAAGCTTTTTATATGTAAAATGAAAAAAAGTACTTAACATAGACATTATTATTATTTCATTTTTTATTTTTATATCACTTTATTTTATTATTCGTGCCTTATAGTATAGCATATTATTACTATGTAATTAAATATTGAAATATTTATATAGATTATATTGAAAAAACTACCACAGAAACTTTAGCTCTGACAGACGATGATGAGTGGTGATTATTTGGTTATTATTTAGTATATTTAGAGAAACTCATTAATCATATTCTTTATAATAAACGACTATTTTTTTTCACGTTGATTTTGTATTTAATACATTCTATAGATTTCAAAACTTTACTACAACATGACGATGGTACATTACCGTTATGTTTCTTACAATTGAGATATTATTTATTACTGTGCATGACCGATACTAATGAAACGATAAGGTGCACCGGTGTATGTCGATTATCACCAATGGCGATGGTGAAAGTCTGAAATAGTTACAGCTCAATTTATTTGAATTGAACGAATGTTAACATACACCAAGATGATCCCGTGAATCTTAGATTTAGCGATGTAGAGTACAAAACCACGCGAGTCACCCGTGTCCATCTATATAAATACAAAATCAATGTTTGTATGTTTGTCCCGTATGCTCTACGAAACCAATGATTATGATGAAACTTTGGTAGGGTGTTTTGCATATTTTAATATTTCTGTTGCTCATAATTTAGATACACCAAGTCGTCGCGATGTATGATAACATTCACTGGTGAATGATCGATGTTAGCATTTAAAATAGGTCGTTGGAAATAGCCCGCATGAAATAATAAATGTCAGGAAAATGTTCTTTAACTTCATATTACTGCAATTCCGCATTTATGATTATTTCTTGTAAAAAGTAGTATGTGTCAATACAATTTCAAACTATATTAGTAAAAATTACATGAAAAATAGCATCATTAAGAGTATACATTACCGTGACATTTCATGTTACTTGTAATTAGTGATCTTGTATTTATTATTTACTTTAAAACGGCGAAAACCTAACATTTTACTCATTTCGTGGTTTATATTTGCAAGTGAATAGAAAGCTCCAGCTGTTGGTGTTGGTTGTGACGTCGAAGACTCCTGCTCGTTCAAGATTTAAAAATGTTAGTAAGTGTTGCACTAAATACTATTTAAAATTTTAAATATTATTTTGTTCTGTTGTCAATTATAACTATCATTACAAGTCATTGAAATTTACATGTATTTATTTCAGGTCTGACTCCGAGTTTGAAACCTCCCGCTTGTCGCCACTAACCGAGCCGAAGACGAAAAAGGCGACCAAGCGTAAGACAGCATCAGTATCCAACAGGTACCTATTTATTTAGTTTCATTGTGTTTACACATAATATTTTTATCCAATCTTTGCCATTCTAATTACTATGGACGTAGGACTGTTAATAATATATTACTAAAAGAAATACATATCTAAAACATTCATAATGTCAGATCATTTATCAAACATAATATTTCAGATCTGACTCCGAAACCTTCCGCTCTGTGTCACCATCGCCAGTTGCGGAGCCGAAAGAAAAGAAAACGGCAAAGAAAACATCGTCTATCAGGTAAATGTAACGATTTATTTTAACTTATGATGTCTCGATATTAATTATGTTTTACAGATGCTAGTACCTGCATCAATAATAATAATGATGATAATAATATTCATACACTCACACCTATTATCTAACCCAAAGTAAGCATCATTAAGAGCTTGTGTTATGGATACTAGATAACGGATAAATATTGATAATAATATGTATATAAATATTAGAAATATACTAAGTAAACATATAAACATCCATGACTCGTAAACAAATGCTCGTACTCATCATACAAACATTTGCTCCTACCGGGATTCGAACCCGGGACCTCTTGATCGAGTAGCCTGCATAGCAAGGGGTACAGACCGCTCGACCAGACGGTCATCAATCTATTGTTTATACCAATATTACATTAAAATTTAGGCTAATTTTATCTTTGACTAGTTTACGTCATTAAACATGCAAATATAAAGTTGTTTTTTTACAGAGTAAAACCGAAACGTGATCTATTTAAGATCTTGCGCTCAGAGGAAAACAACTCGTCTGCACCGAGATCAAGATCTGCAACCACTGCGCAACTACAGTCTTCCTTTTCAAGCCGAGTGTCGACCGGCGTGGCTCGTCGGACTGCCTATCTAAGGGGTCAATTCTTCATAGACCTCAAAGTCTACCACACGGATGATGCCCTTAAAGCAGACCCTCTGGATCGATACAAGGAGGCGTTGGCGAGCGTGAAGCTGCAGTGCAACGAGAACACCTCAACCTGGGAGACTCTACAGGCATTTTTGGCAGAGGCGTTCGCTCCTTTTGAGAAAACCGAACCGAAATTTTATTCAAATAAAATAACTTTTAAATAATTTTGTAAAATAAATAAATATACACTTAGGTACTACTTAATAAATAAATAAATAATTGATAATTTTTCATATTAAGTAAGAACTTTCTTATATAAACATTATATAATACTTAATATTAGCATTACTTTTTTTCTAGTACCTACTGATTTCATACTTTTATCTAGGTGTTATCAGTATTACGTTTATCGTTTTTCAGACATATTTTTCAGAATATTTAATTATGTTCCAACTGGTAGCTAACTAAAAATATTACGTATTTCTTTAATAGTTTTATCATAATGCCGTTTTGCGTAGTATGCGGTATACTTGTTAAAAATAATGCATGGGTGGGGCATGTACGAAGTAATTTACATAAACAAAATAATTTCAGACAGACTATTATTATAGATGGTGTTCGAGTTATAGAGTCTGCGTTTCGTAATCGTATCGCAGCATATAGGGTAGACGCGGGAACAGAACAAGCACGATCATGTTTAAGTTATTTTTTGCAATCTATACAGAACAAAATACAAAGACTTCTAAAAGAATCTTTAAAGAAACATACGACAGTCAAAGTTAATTTTGAATTATTTTCAACGTTTTTTAATATTGCTGATTATAGGGAAGTAATTAAATCTTTTGGAACTAAAAATTCAATTTTATATTTTAATAGCGATTATGGGAAATTATTTTTTGAAATCTGGAATAGCCTTAAAAATAAAGTTGAGGAATTTGAAAGTCAAGATAGTGGTTGGAGTTTTTTAAATAATTTATGTTTAGAAATCAATATTAATAAGTATCAACCGCTAGGTGGTTCTAGTTATATTGATTTACCGAAATATTTAAAAAATAAAAAGGCATGTCTAAACATTAGGAACAAAGATCAGTGCTGTTTTCTGTGGGCCGTAACAGCAGCTCTTTTTCCTACATCTCGACACCCTGAGAGAGTGTCATCTTACCCAAACTTTGATAGTGTTTTAAATACTTCTAATTTATCTTTTCCAATAACCTTTGCCGATATAAAAATCTTTGAAAAGAATAATTCCACAATCCGATTCATAATTTTCGGATTAAGAAACAAAAATATTGTTGGACCTCTATATAAATCACAAGATTTTAACAAAGATAACAAAAAAATTATACATTTACTAATGATTGAAAAAGGTATTACTACACATTATTGTTTGATTAAAGACTTATCACGTCTTCTGAGACGTCAAATAACTTCTCATCACGGTTTACCGTGATGAGAAGTTATTTGACTATATTTTTTTGACTATATTTTTGCGATACTTGTTTAGTATTTTTTACTACAGCTGACGAGTTGAACCACCATGTTTGTCTAGGAATAGTAACAGTACTACCAGAAAGAGGGTCGATGATTAAATTTAAAAATTTTGAGCGCAAACAAAAAGTCCCTTTTGTGATATATGCTGATTTTGAGACTCTATTACAGCCCACAGACGATCTGCCTGATTCAAGTTGCACATCGACTTCGCGCCGTCATATACCAGCAGCGTTTGCATATTACGTCGTGTGCGCGGAGGACACGAGTTATAATCGCTTTATTTCTTATCGCGGTCCGGATTGCGTTGATGTTTTTATTAAATCAATTTATAACGATGTCAATGAAATTTACAAAATACTTAACAAAAACAGTTCAATAATTTTTGATGAAAATGATAAGAAAAATTTCTTAAGCGCCACTTGGTGTCATATTTGCAATAATCTTTTATTTTCTGATCGGGTTCGCGACCATGACCACGTAACGGGGAGGTACCGCGGGGCGGCGCATAGTCTATGTAACTTGCAATACAGGCAACCTTCATTTATACCTATATTTTTTCATAACTTAGCAGGATATGATTGTCATTTGTTTATAAAAAAATTAGGTGAGGCTCCGGGAGGTATAAGAATTATTCCAAAAACAAAAGAAAATTATATTTCTTTTACAAAATTTATTCCAATCTCTAAAAATGAGTTCATTCAACTCAGATTTGTAGACTCATATAAATTTTTAGGGGCTAGTTTGGACAAATTGACTAAGGCCATGCAAAAAATAGATTTTCGATATTTACATATGTTTTTTCCGAGTGATAGACAATGTCAACTACTTATGCGTAAAGGTGTTTATCCCTACGAGTATATGGATAATTTTAAACGTTACAAAGAGCAGTTGCTTCCTCCTAAAGAAAATTTTTTCAGTGCTCTTAATAACGAAAACATTTCTAATAAAGACTATGCATATGCTCTATCAGTATGGTCTGAATTCGATATAAAAAACCTAGGTGAATACACAGATCTCTATCTGAAGACTGATATGATTTTACTAACGGATATTTTCGAAAAGTTTAGAAAAACTTGTAAATTTCATTACCAACTAGATCCAGCCTTTTACGTGTCAGCTCCTAGTCTATCTTTCGATGCAATGTTATTGAAAACACGGGTGGAACTAGAGCTTATTGATGAATTACCTATGTTGAAAATGATTCAAGATGGAATCAGAGGAGGGGTTTGCATGTGCTCTCATAGATATGCTGAAGGATATAATAAATATTTGTCAGATTACGATTCATCTAAGCCTGACAAATTTATTTTTTATATAGATTGCAATAATTTATATGGGTACGCAATGTCTCTTACACTGCCATTGTCTAATTTCTGCTTTTTAAAACGCAGTGAGATAGATATATTAGATATTACCAAAGTTTCGGATGATGCGGAATATGGTTATATATTAGAAGTGGATTTAATCTATCCAAAAGAGTTACATGAATTGCATAATGATTTCCCATTTTGTCCAGAAAAATGTATACCTCCTGGAGGAAAGAATGAAAAACTTGTTCCCAATTTACATGATAAATATTTATATGTTATTCATTACGTACACTTAAAAACTTGCTTGAAACATGGCCTGAAATTAAGAAAAGTGCATCGCGTAATAAAGTTTAAGCAGAGCCAATACCTAAAACAATATATAGACTTAAATACTAAATTGAGGCAGGAAGCAAAATCAACCTTCGAGCAAGATTTTTTCAAATTATTAAATAACAGTATATTTGGTAAAACGTTAGAAAATAATGAAAAACGAGTAAAAGTACACTTAGTTAATGAATGGAAAGATAATAATAATAAAACTAAAAAACGTAACAGTGCAGGAAATCTTATCGCCAGTCCAAGTTTTCATAGCGCAACTGTGTTCACAGAAAATTTGGCGGCAATACAATTGAAACCTGATCGGTTGATCTTAGATAAACCTATTTACATAGGTTTTTCTGTTTTAGAACTATCCAAGAGTCATATGTACGATTTTCATTATTCTGTGTTTAAACCATTTTACAATGATAGGTTACAGATGTGTTATACCGACACAGATAGTTTTGTATACGAAATTCGCACTAAGGATTTATATCAGGATTTGAAAAATGTATTTTTAAGTTACTTTGACACTAGCAATTATTCACTAGGTAACAATCACCAGTTACCTCTTATCAACAAAAAAGTTCCCGGTCTATTCAAAGACGAGATGGCGGGAAAGTTGATCAAGGAGTTTGTTGGTCTGCGTTCTAAATTATATTGCCTAAAAACTGCTGATAACGTAACAATTAAAAAAGCAAAGAGTGTGAAAGCATGCGTGGTGAGAGACTTTACCATTGCTGATTATGAAGAAACCCTATTTTAGGGCAACATCCTTAGGAAAGTAAATATTTTGTTTAAATCAATTAAACATACTATTTTTACACGATCAGTTAATAAAATAGCATTGTCAGGCGATGACGACAAGCGTTTCATTTCTCAAGATAAAATATCCACCAAGGCTTGGGGTCATAGGTCTTTATTGAACTACTGATGACATCTAGTTTAAATAATAAATAATTACCTATTTACTGTAAATTCTTTAATGTGTACCTATACTAATATGCGTGTATGTACTGTAATCTGTTTTTGCAATAAATGTAAATATTAAAATATGTTTCTGCAGTTTTATTTCGAGATAAATTTCGTAAAAATAATATTTTTATCAACTAGGAATGATCCATGACTTAAAAGTAATGTGAAAATATCATGTTTGAACATGTTGCATATACTCAGAATGAAATAAGAGAGGACACGTGTATATGAATAAAACAAGTCCGAACATGTCGCGCTTGTTTTCTGCACCTGCGTTGCATTATCGTCAGTACGATATTTACCTTTACATGCAAATCACGTATCTGCACTACTTAAATAACTCATATTATAATATTCTAAATCATTGATTTAAGAACCAGTTTATAAGCATGGTAAGTTAAATTATGGATTAAATACAAACTTTGTACGCATTACGACTTTTGAATACTAAATAATGTATTTGTTTTATTAAATTTCAGAACGCTGAAGATAACACTGAAGTTTTGATCCTGCCAAATGAAGGTGAAGATCTAGACCAAAGAACACAAATTTTGCATGAACGAGGTTCTTCGCCGTTTTACCAAGACGCACAAGACCCACTCGCAAATTTCGATGAAATTTTCCCGCCGTGGGTCGTAAAGCCTCAAGAAAAAAAACTAAATAGTAAAACTGAGAAAACGAAAAAACGGCACACGAGAAGATCAATTTTGAAGCGTTTTCATAATCAGCAGCAGTCATTCGTTTTGAAAAGTGAACCAAAGAAAGGGCGCTCTTTGATAAAAATTAAGATAATAGATCTTAGTGAAAACCTGCCCAGTGAAACAGATAAGGACAATATACTGTTACGTGCGCAATATGTGGTTAACGATGGCATTGATCAAATTTTGGATCAGACTGAAAGTGTAATTAATAATATATCAAAAAAATTGTGTGGTTATAGCTATAGTTTTTAATTAACTATACTAGGCAACAATTTATTTGTAAATTAAAATTCTCAATAGAACTTATACGTAAATTTATATTTACGTATAAGCCTACAGAGACACATTTTACAAGTAGTTAGTTATAAATTTCTCAGTGATAATAAATTGCGTAGTATCATAGACGTCTATCTAAAGTAATATAATATCTGTATAGTTCATTTTAATTTTTTGTAAATAAATTATTATTTACACTATGTTGTATGTTTTCTTTATTATATCCAATATACTAAAAATTTTTTATGTACCCACGTGGTTTTTAAATAAAACACAATAAATTCAATTAAACTAGAATTTATTAAAAAATAATATTTTTTTCTACACACCATTTTCTTATAACTATAACATTTTTTAATGCACAGTGTTTCATGTGGACAAAACAATTATATTTTATTACATCCTTACAATAAATTTCACAAAGAGCTTTTAAATTAGGTATGCCTTTATCACTAATATCTAAAATATTTTCATGTTCACATAATTCTTGCACCCATTTGATTTTTTCTTTGCCTTTCACAATAATTTTTCGATTTCTTAAGTAAGGTTTTATTAGTCTCTGAAATTCTCTGTAGTCGATACATCCTTCGCTCCACCTATATCCTCTATTTCTTTCTATCCACCAAACGCGTTTATTTTCTTCCAGCGATAAAGCAGAAAAGGGGTAGGGAGGTTTTATCAAAAATATTTGAGTATGTTCTTGAGTTCCTATAGCTAATTCTTTAACAATAAACTGATTCTTATTATTTTTAAATCCTTGCAAATCTACGATAATCGTATCGCTGTTCATGATATTTTTTTCACAATGTTACTCAAGGGTTTGTATTCAAATATACAATCGTTGAAAATAAGACAATACGCCGCAGTGTGATCAGGCAACTCTTGATCAGTTTCAATTTCAACTCTCACGTCTATTGAACCTTTCAACATTTCTTGTTGACGAGAACAATCAATAACGAATAACGGTGCAATTTCTTTGAATTCTTTCAAACTCAACAAGGGCTCAGGACGGCGTCCGTAATATGACTGTTGAAATCTCGCATATTCTTCGTATAATAAAGTAAACTTGTCTTCCGCAAAGTTAATATTCAAGCTTTCATAAGGGAAATATTTAGAATTCAGAAATACTCTAACATCACGAACATTGCAATGATCAAACTCTGCCATTGATAATTCGCCCTGATTTTTTCGGTTTGTTTGTAGCGCAAGAACAACAAACCGCGGTTTTTCTATTTGTGACGAAGTTTTGATTGACCATGTATGCTTGCGGGTTTTAGGCAATAAAGGATACTCGTATAAGTCCCAGTTTCTAAATGCCAGAGTTACTGATCGATCTTTTTCTAAGTGTTTCAGTAAATTGATTCTCTCGCGGTCGGACACTTTTACATGAGGAACACGCCATACTACTTTATTAATTATGATATCCTCCAGAGTTTCATTTGCTTTTAATTTTAAAGCATTAAGATTTGTGTTGCTTCTTAATAATACTAACTCATGTTTACAGTTTATTATAATTTTATCATAATCTTCTGCAAATCCCAATATTTTGTTCAAGGGTATAGATGCCGAGAACATGCCATCCTTAACTACAGTTGTACCAACAGTAGACCACCCCCAAACGTTTGCAGATTTGGATTCATTTTCATTTAAAGAGAGATAAGATTTAATAGCAGTAGAAACACCAGCGTTTTTTATTTTATCTATTTCAACTCCATTCAATTCATATCGAATTTCTTGGAATAAAAATAGCACTGGATTATTTACAAACTGCACAGATGGTGCTTTTGTTTTTGTAGTGCTATTATAAACATTAACTTTGCCTTCAATATACAAAGTGCTGAGAGAGGGTAACACGTATAAATCTTGTTGATTGATAGGTATACGTATTTCATCATTTTTGTTGAAACTTGTTACATATGGTTTGTAGGAATGATATTCGAAACTTTCAATACTGTTATCACATGAGGTTGAATGAGATATGTTTAATATATTCATTTTAACAAGCCTACTAGCTTAAGAAATTCCTTGTTGCTCTTTGTTAGCTTTTTCTTCAATTGCAGAGGTCTTTCTTTTTGGACTGCTCTCTTAGAACTGATTTTATTATAAGATGAAGTATACCTTTTATTGAAGTTTAACATTTTTGTCTAAAGTGTAAATACAACTGTACTTCTTCACCTCGTAAATTAATTTGCTTGTTTTCAGAGTCTAACAGTCTTATACTGATTGCATTAATCGAGCTTTGGTTAACCGGAAAATAAATAATGTTCTTAGGTATTTCAATGATTCGATAACCTGGTGGCACGTTAGGAACAAACTCATAAATAATATGACTCGATTTCCCGTTTACGTATGATCCACTAACCACATCACATTCTATGCGTATGATGGTTGTCGATAAAATGCTCACAGGATACCGAGACTCGTTACTTATATTAGCCTTTATTGTTTCCATACCGAAACCCAAAATTTTACCAAGTGAATCACTATTGTTAAAGCAAACATCTTTCGAACAGAAAATATTTGTCTTCAGAGTGTTATTATTACAAGACAATTTTAATGCAGTATTCTTGATATTAGTCCTCAAGTAATCACAAATATCTTGAAGTTCATATGATCCTTCTGGAATCGCGATGACTTCATTTTCACCATAATAGAACTTGTTATTTCTGTCATCTATATTTGGAATCGAATTAAATGTAGAAAAATATAAAAGCCCACATTCATATTCTCCATATAATTCTAAGGTTGGTGAGTGATAAGTTGTTAAAGATGCACCTTTTCCGGTTATCGACACAGTGAACGACATTTTTAAACTAATACAATATTAACTTTCATCCTTTATTTATGTAAGTGGTTGCTCCAAAAAACGTTTAAAAATTTTAAACACAGATGTCCACAGTTAACTGACCCAAATCTCTGCTGCGGTACATAATTATAGTTTATAGAAGTATTTCTTAAATATTTTATTAATTCTAACGGTGGTTGCAAATTACCAAAACTATCAAAGTATTCAGCATAGTTACTTTTCTTAACGTAGGCTACCCAATGAGTTCCAGGATTTGCAGAGCAGTCCAAATTCACTATTGTACATTCTATTTTTCTTGGTTTTGAAGGTAAAGTATCTCGCATAAAAACTCCTCGAAAATATGGAATGTTGCCTGCATGCTCTAATATATCCAAATTAGTTAGTGCTCGCCTGGGCAGCCGCCGCATTAGTTTTTTGAAGGATTCAGGTATAAACCTGCTCCTTTTTTATGAGGTTTGATACAAACTCCTTTTCCTAGAGCAACCGATTCCATCGTTCTATTATGTCGCTCAGATTCAATAAGATTTTTCTGAGCGATCTTGTAATCGTTCACAGCTTTTGCTATTCCAGCAGCACCGCCAGCTAGTGAACCCAAGGCTGACAATCCAGCAAAGATTGGAATCAAGGGTAATATTCCACCTGTTTTCGGAAGAGGAATACAACGTGGCAAGCGTACACCTTTTTTATTAGAAAGTAATTTTTTCGCAGCTGCATATGCACACTTAATAGTAGTATGATTGCCTTTCGATTTTGATTTTTTAATTTGAGATTGAATTTTTTTCACAATTGACATAAAAGATCGTACCCTACCACCAGCTTTGAGTTTTGCTTTCATTGCATTTTTAACAATCCACGAGGCAATCTTTTCTCCTTTTTTAGCATCTTTTGATTTTAGTCTTCTCTTAGCCATATTTAAAAGTTCTAAGTCAGCTTTATGTCGAACGTTCAAATCGTTATTATTGTAAGCAATGTCGTGATACATACAAGCTTTGTCTAATGGGTTTATTCCTCGATCACCTCTAAGTAAACGTTTTTCAAGTTTTGTACCAGGACCACAATATTGATACCCCGGTAAATGTAATTCAAAAGGCAATTTATTTATCAAACTGTTAATAATACCACTTCCTTCCTTCATTGGTGCAAGTAAAGTGATTTTAAAGATCAAAAATATCTCATTTATATTAGAACACCAATGCATTTTTATCAACCCAGCTATTTTCATCCTTACTAAGACCTAGCTACTTCACAAATAATTTGTTTCCCTTTCTTTTGATAATGCTTTCAATAAGATAAAGTTCTGGAAATTTGGTTTTTTGTAATTCATACTCATAAAAGGATCCTAATATTCTTTGTTTATTTTTATCTTCTATTTCATAAGTTGGTGGATTGGTATGCTTTACTTTTACTACTGAAAATATTTCAGTTGACCAATTAGGTGTATAACCTTTGTAAAATTCACCTTTATATTTACTAATGCGAACATGATCGCCACTGTGAAACTTAGGCCTCCAAATTATTTTTTGGTTTTGCATCTTAATAATATTAGCCCTAACTATCATCTCGTTGGATTTATTTACTTCGATTGGTTTACATTTTGTTATGCGATGAATGGTGTTGTTATAGCATTGTACAGTGGATTCCAAGTTCTTGCGTAACCATTGATACTGACCACATAAGCTGAATTGTTTATAAAGCTTAAATTTTAACGTTCTTATTACTCGTTCTACAATAGATGCTTTTTTAACAGAGTATGTAGAATAATGATTTATTTTATATTTCATCATCAATTGCTTGAAAGTTTCATTATAAAACTCCTTCCCAGCATCTGTTTGTAGATTTTTCGGTTTCCTACGTGAATCAACTTATATACATTTAATTGCGTTCGTAACATCATTTTTCCCTTTTGATTTCAATGGATTAACCCATACATATTTTGATAAAGCATCAATGACTACTAAAATATATTTATATCCATGATTAAATTTTGAATACTTTTGGAAATCTATAAGATCGGCTTGCCATAAATCATCTATCGCTTTAATAATAGTACACCGACGCGGGAAATTTCTTCTCGCAGCTCTATGAAGTTCGTCAACTATATTTTGCTTACTCATTTTTGAATTGATTTAACTTGCATTAAACGGTCTATTTCAGTTTTTGTGTAATAAATGGTATTCAAACGATCTAAAAAAGCTTTTTCTAAACCTTGCAGGTAACTTTTAACATTACTGTTAACTTTTTTCAATTCATTTTCCATGTGCTGAACTGACTTATCTATATATGCTTTATTCACGGCTTCATCGTCTTTATCAGGAGGTGGTAAACCTTTCAATCTTGCTGATTTTAAGTCGTAGTCTCCCGTTTCTGATTTAACTAAGGAATCGTTGAGTACATCAAAGTATTCCGATAATCGTAAACGTTTATGAACGTGATGACCAAATTTGTCTACATTCATGGCTCGCTGTAAGTAAACTGTCCAATTATTCTCGGGTACTTTCCTTATATTTTTTTTCGATTATGCCTGCTTCGTACAGTTCTTCAATTATTGCAATAATTTCATTATCTAAGCCAGTATTACCTGCATCTCGTGATGCAAATAACAATTTTAAACGTTCTACTAGCTCGTTGGGGTCGTCCCAGTAAATGACGTTTGTATTTTTTTTCACTTTTTTCAAGAGTTCTAATCCTTTTCCTAGTGGAAGACTTTCAGTACTTGTAGTTGCACTTCTAGAGAATTTAAATAGTGGTTTGATAATCTGCATATATTTATAGCCTTTATTACTGTTTATAGCCTTACTTGGATCAAAATTACGTTTATGAGCATGCGTCTCTAACAACAATATTTTATAATTTTGTAAATCTTCTTGCGTTATCACATCCGCTTTGGGAATTTTCTTAAATAATAATTCTTTCAAACCAGGAGTTTTTTTTACAATACGATTTCCAATTCGCCAGGTGTGCTGCCGGTCAAAGACGCGTGTTTTACCAAGGAAAGATTTTCCGCGCTCAATTTTAACTCCAAAAGGTACGTTTTTCACAATTTCAGATGATGCCGACCATATAGATTGATCTTTTAGGCTCGGTGAAGAATGAAAAGATTGAAATGATTCTTGGCTCACATCATGGTCTGCAGATGGTGAAACTGTAAGGGTTTTGTTAGATTTATCGATACGAACATCGCCAGAGTTATCTTCCTCAGCAAATGGTGTATCAAATTCTTCGTTGGAAGAATACGACTCGTCACTCTCACTGTATTTATTTTTCTTCAGTATTGGTTCATGATCGAATTCTGCTAATTC
The DNA here is from genome assembly GCA_947347705.1 of Nymphula nitidulata. Classification (NCBI taxonomy): domain Eukaryota; kingdom Metazoa; phylum Arthropoda; class Insecta; order Lepidoptera; family Crambidae; genus Nymphula; species Nymphula nitidulata. The sequence continues at coordinate 14,877,355 of OX374619.1, forward strand.
CTGTTTTTCATCAGTTTTACTTACCAATTGCTTAAGAGGATCAACTATAGGTTGAAAAATTGTTTCCAGAGCCATGTTATTTGTATTTTTTGCATCTTTTATCATTTTTACCTTCCTTTTTACAGCTGCTGCAGATTTCACGATTTTTTCTTTAAGATTTTTTTCCATTTTTCCTGTATTCCACTCCTTTCGGAATCAGAAATGAAAATGATTGTTGGAATCGTTTACAATCCCTTTTGAATTATTTTAATCCAACACTATGAACGTATCAAATTTCGATCTATAACAACCTTTGTTTCGTTCGCAATCTTTATTTATGACAACGTAACTGTAAGGTTTATTTCAAACCATTGAACACATTTCACGAAATTGGAGCCAAGACATATCAGAACCTACATGTTCATCATAGATGTGTTTTAAATTTATATCATCTTGTTTAAATAAAATTAAAAGGTTCGAATTGTCTCTTACAAGCTGTTTAGGAATTTTGGAATAAGTTTGATTTATATAAAAACAATCAATATTCTTGTGGCGCCCCATGGCGAAATATTCGCGAATATTATTTTGATTTTCACAGGCAACATCATCAAAGATAATAATAGAGTCTACCAAAGCAACATGCGGACTCAAAACGCTGTCATTGTTGTTATATTTAAAAAATGATGTACCAGACACTTGTTTTAGAACGTATTCGAGAAATTTGTACTTGGGTTGGTATAAAGATTTTGAATACACATACAGATTCCGGAAACGAGGACCATTCTTATGCAACAATAAAGTAATTACTAAGTTGGTTTTTCCACAATTTGAGGGACCGCAAACAAGACAGCGAATTGTGTTAGGTAATAAGTTTCCATGTCGCTTGGCCTCATTTGGTGGTGTTGGACAAATACATTTCAATTCTAAGGATTCTTTTTGTTTTACAAATTTCATAGCTAACGGTGGACTTGTTTACAGTGTAACACTGGTTACGACATAATGACTTTAAATTGTAATGTCGTTATATTTAAACACACCAAATTCATCCATGCGTCAAGCGCAATACGTTCGAGATATTGGGCATTCTGTTCACGTAGTGAGTGCATCGGAAGTCCCCGGAGGGGCTGGAGATAAAGCACGAACGAAGTGGGGTAGAATGCCCAATATCTCACTACTTACATTTACAAAATTCCTAGCATCTAAGACGTCTAATAATCATAGTATTCAATTAAAATTTTTAGATTCCTTCCAATTTTTAAGCAGCAGTTTAGATATTCTTAGTAAAAGTTTGAATGATGACGATTTGAAAAATCTTTCTAGGTTTTTTAGAAATGAGAATCAATTTCAGTTATTGCGAAGAAAGGGAGTATATCTTTATGATTATGTAAATGACTGGTCTAAGTATGAAGAATCTGAACTGCCCCTAAAAGAATGTTTTTACAATAGTCTTAGTATGGAACATTTAAACGATGAAAATTATGCACATGCATTAAATGTTTGGAACAGTTTCGATATTCATACTCTAGGGGAATATACTAATTTGTATTTGAAATGCGATGTCCTATTACTGTCTGACGTTTTTGAAAGTTTCCGGAATACTAGTCTGTGTTATTATAGGCTTGATCCAGCGTATTATGTGTCTTCTCCTGGTCTAAGTTGGGATGCAATGCTTTTGCATACTGGTGTCAAACTAGATTTAATTAGTGATTTAGAAATGTATCAGTTTATAGAAAAAGGAATTCGAGGTGGTTTAGCACAATGCAGTTTGAGGCATGCAAAAGCAAATAATAAATACTTGTCCAGCTATGATAAGTCTCTACCTTCATCCTATTTAATTTATTTAGATGCAAACAATTTGTATGGTTATGCTATGACAAAAAAATTACCGATATCAGAGTTTCGTTTTATGTCAATAGAAGAAATTAATGAAATAAACGTTATGGAAATACCTGATAATAGTGAATACGGGTATATTTTAGAAGTAGATTTAAAATATCCTTCGTCTTTACACGACGATCATAGTGATCTTCCCTTTGCACCTGAAAAGTTTACTCCACCCGGTGGTAAAGCATCAAAATTAATAGCTAACTTATATGACAAATTTAATTACATTATCCATTACATTCATTTAAAAGAATGTTTGAAAAATGGTCTAAAATTAATAAAAATTATTCGTGCATTAAAGTTCAGACAAGAAAATTATTTAAAAAGTTACATTGATTTGAATACACATCTGCGTCAGGCTGCAACATCGTCATTTCAAAAAGATTTCTTTAAGCTTCTGAATAATGCAATATTTGGTAAGACGATTCAAAATAAACGCAAACAAATCAATGTAAGATTATTATCAACGTGGAATGACAAAAACAATAGAACCAATAAGCATATTGGCGCGGAAAAACTTATTGCAAAACCCAATTTGAAGTCTGTAAGTGTATTTTCTGAAAATTTTGTAGCTATTCAAGTAAAACAAGAAAAAATTGTTCTCGATAAACCTATTTATATTGGTTTTAGTGTTTTAGAATATGCAAAAACTCATTTATATAAATTTCATTACGACTATATCAAAATGTTTTATAAAAGTAATGCTAATCTCTGTTATACAGATACTGACAGTCTGTTGTACATGATTAAAACTGATGATGTATATAAAGATATTAAAGAAAATGTTACTTTGTTTGATACGTCGAATTTTGCTAGTGATAATCCATATGATTTACCTAGAATTACTGCAAAGATACCTGGGCTATTTAAAGATGAATTAGGCGGTGAAAATATTTTAGAATTTGTTGGCTTAAGAGCAAAGTTATATTGCATTAAAAGTACAAAGAATGATATAAAAAAAGCGAAAGGTGTAACTAAACCGGTCACCAATAGGTTAAAATTAAAGGATTATAGTAAAGTTCTTAGAGAAAATCGAACATTAAGATGTAAAATGAATCTAATTAAATCAATCAAACATATAATTTACTCTCAGCAAATCAATAAGTTAGTTTTAAGTAGAAATGATAATAAGAGACAGGTTTTACCTAATCAAATTGAAAGTGTACTTTGGGGGCATGTGAACTATATTTTGTAATTTATTTTTAATATGTGATTTTTTTATTATTTTTTAATATGAATGTTTTTTAAGAAATAAACTTATGAAAATAGTATGTGTTTTTATTTATTTTATTTTCAATACCTACCTACTTCAAAATTGTGTTTGTTGAAATAAAACAAGATGTTCTAACGAATTACTTTTATTTTAAATCAATCATACATTTTTTTCACAATTTTTTCTATTAGGTTATCAGTGGCACTCATTATATCGTCATATCTATGCTTAGCTACGTACTGTGCACTAATAATGCTTTGAGGCTTTTCATGTACAGCATTATGATTTTTGATATTTTTGAGATTAGACACTTTGATTTTTACCAAATATTCTCCTTTTCTGCCTTTTTTTAAAACGTATGATACTGAAGATGATGATAAAGTTGTATTTTCTTCTAAGGTATCCGAACCACCACTATTTTCTTTTCTTCTTAAAGATAAATTCTTTTTTTTCTTTATTGTTTTTAAAGACTTCTTTTCTCTTTTTGCGGATTCTAGACCGTTATCATTTTTGTCAGTGATTTGCACATCTTTTTGAAAGTTAAATTCATTAGCTAAATAGCCATCCACATCTTGAGCATAATAAAACGGATTTGTCACTGGATCGCAGTCTTCGATTACATACAATTCACTATTGGATGACATTTCCTGTAATAAAACAATACCTACATGAGAAAATACACTTAGCTTAAGAACTTCTAATTTCAAACTCAGATTGCAATAAATAATAATAAATGTATTTATTAAAGGACTGAGGGAAAGATTACTTACCACTTAAATATATATGATCACTAAGTTCGCTTGCTACTGATGCGTTCGACACCCGCGATGCAAATGACTTGAATAATAATATATTCAATTCAGACATTGGTTAAAAATGTTGAATCAGGATTTATTTTATTCTAACAATTTACTACTGTATTCTTATAGTTATTGGGTTCATTAAAATTATCAAAGTAATCTAAATTTGAGCTACTGTAATACTATATCATTTCACGCTTATTTTGGCTTATGGTATGCAAATCAAAGTGCACCGTATACACAATAAGTATGTTATATATATATATATATATATATATATATATATATATATATATATATGTTTAGCAATTTTTAACTATATAAGGCCTAGCAGTGATGAGTTCACTTATTATTCAGCATGAAGTTTATTAAGCAGCCTCAAACTTTAGAAGTAAATGAAATAATGTTACAAAATGAAGCCAAAATAATAAAGCACAGTATTCTTTTACCTAATTCAATACGATGCATAATCTGCGGTCCTTCAAGCTGTGGCAAAACTAATGTTACGCTTAGCTTATTATTACATAAAAATGGTCTTAAATTTAAGCACATTTACCTGTATTCAAAAACAGCCTTTCAACCAAAATATCGCTTTTTAGAATTAGTTATGAAGGAGTACTTCCTTAAGTGGTCAGTGGTCCAGAAGGTGCTCAATTATTTATTTTTAATGACAACAACGAAGTCTTGCCCCCTGACGTTGCATTTTCTAACTCAGTTATGATATTTGATGATGTTGTATGTGATAACCAATCGAATATTCGCAAATACTTTACAATGGGAAGACATAATCATATTGACTGTTTTTATTTGTCTCAAGCGTATATTTTGATGAAAGTTAACATAGATAAATACTACTCTTAATGGAAAAGTACCTCATTTGATTGTTTGCCGTTGTAATAGATTGTTGTAATATAAGAAATGGAAGTGAATATTAAAGATCAGCTTATAAAATCTGTGGACAATATAAAAAAGAAAATCAAAACATTGACCAACGAAGAAGATGAACAAAATTTAAAATACAAAAAAGTTTTCAGGCCGATAACGGATCCCCTTAAGTCACTTATAAAAGCTAATGAATTTATCAGTCCGACTGTTAATAATTCCAGATGTAGTAACATGAATAGAACTATTGGGAGCCTAAGCTCGTCGATAGATTATGAGGATACTAACTGTGATGAAGATGATGGTCTTAATAATTCTGAGAAAAATAGCGCAGTAAAAAAAGAAATTAAAACTTTAAATACTTCTCTAAGTTACAGAGATTTTGAAAAATCCTTAAAAAAAGATTCCAGCTTAGAATACTTTTCTGAAAATGAGGACGATAGATCGATTTCTAAACATAATAAAACTAATATGTTACTCAAAAAAGAAGATGAAATCGGTATCTATGATAATATTAATGTACTTTTCGGAGTACGCATTGTAAACAAAAAATTAATGATGGGTAATTCCGTTGTAAATTTCTCCATTACTAGAGATAATTTAAATAATAAAAACATATGTATGGTAAGTATTGATAAAAAACACTACAAGTTAACTCCTGGATTGAAAGAACTTTTAATGCGTAACAAGCCCGATCTTGAATTAGTTACAGAAAAAGATAAAGTTGTATATAAAGATATGCTATATAATACGAACGCGCATAGAAGAAACTTCGTTCCTAGTGGTCAGATCAGAGGTGATAAAAGTTTGAAATATCGCAAAATTATAAAACAACTATTTTCAGATTTTACGAACCAACCTAACACTGATTTAACAACAAAAACTGAATTCGGTGGACATTTACCAACCTTGAAGCAATATAAAAGTAATACAGACTATATATACTGGGATGATCCTAATGAATTAATTGAAAGATTAAAGTTATTAATTGCTTCTAAAAGTGCTGGTAATAGCAATCATAACAATGAAATTATTGCAATAATTGAAGAATTAAAAGAAGCCGGTATTATTAAGTCGGATTAATAGATTTATATTTATAGTACGCGAAATGAGTGACGATGTATCTATTAATTCCGTTATAGAAAATCATAAATATATAGAGAGCGTGCAAAATTGTGAAATAAAAAGCGTGACCACTGGTTCACATGAAAACATAAATAAAATTTCCGAACGTCTTAACGTCAAAATTAAGAAAGTGAAGCATCTTATTTGTATTACTGAACTAAGCAGAAAACTTAATAAACATTATGAGCAAATTAGACGTCATAAATGAAATTCATAGAAATGCACGAGTAAATTTTAATAGAAGAAATGTAATATTGAAAGATATAGACGATCTTTGGCAAGCTGATTTGATGGACATGCAAAATATATCAAAAGAAAATAATGGATACAAATATATTTTAGTGGTTATTGATGGTTTTACAAAATATGGGTGGGCTCTCCCTCTCAAACTAAAAAATAAACAAAACGTAACTAACGCATTTCAAAGCTTGTTAAATATACGTGTTCCCAAAAATTTGCAAACTGACTGGGGAAAAGAGTTTTACAACAATAACTTTGAAATTATAATAAAGAAATTTAATATCAATCATTATTCGACATACTCCACAAAGAAAGCTTCCATTGTTGAAAGATTAATTAGAACGTTGAAAAATAAATTATACAAGAAATTTAACTTGAATGGAAGTTACACATGGATAAACGGTGTTCTAAATAACGTAGTGCACGAATACAATCACAGTTTTCATAGAACAATTGGTCAAACTCCTGCTTCAATTGACCACACTAATAAAGGAAATGTTTTATTAAGATATTTAAAAAAGAAAATTATTTCTGAAAATAAAATCAAAAGCAAGAGATTTCAAATAGGAGATTTCGTGAGGATCAGTAAATACAAAAGTATATTCGAGAAGGGATACACTCCGAATTGGTCTACAGAGATATTTAAAATATTTAAAGTTCAAGACACTAACCCTGTTTCTTATTTACTAGAAGATGCTAGATGTAGACCAATTTTAGGGGCATTTTATGCTCAAGAAATTCAAAAAACGAAGCACCATGACGTATATCTGGTTGAAAAAATATTAAGAAAAAACAAAAATAAAGTGTTTGTTAAATGGTTAGGATTACCAATGAGTGACAATAGTTGGATAGATAAAAGTAACATTTTGTAAATAAATATTTTTGACATTAATTTTTATTACTAATAAGCTATATTTAAGATTAAGTTTTTGAAATATTATTCATTTGTATTTCATTCTTTGTGCATCAACGGTCGCTTCATCAGTGTATAATAATAAAATACAAATTAGCTAAGATTAAGATGAAAACTAAACTTCGAAAAAAATCCAATAAAAGTGACAATGAAAACAAAGTAAGCTCTCATAAGAATGTAAAGGCTGCTTTAAAAAAATCTTTTCATAATATAGTGTCACATACTAAAAGACACATTTCAAAGTTAAAACCAAAATGTAAAAAAAATATGATGGAATTGGCACATGCAGCAGCTCAAGAAATAGCACCTGATTTTCCCATTAACTTACCTAGGGTAATACCTATACCAAAAACTGGTGGATTCCTCCCCTTAGTGCCTATATTCGCGGGTTTGTCTGCAACCGGGAGTATAGCTGGAGGTGTAGCGGGAATTACAAAAGCCATCAATGAATTCAAAGCAGCAAAAAAACAACTTGAAGAGCTGAAAAGACATAACCAACAAATGGAAGCATATTGCATAGGAAAAGGATGACATCTTAAGCCTTATAAAGATGGTTTATGCATATATGTAACTAAGAAAAAAAACTGAGCACTAGGCTACCCAAACGAGCTTTAACAAATATTGACTTGATGAAGTATACAAGAGATATCCCTTTTTTTCGAGGAATATTTATGAGAGATGAATTACCAAAAAAACCAGTGTCAGTTGAATGTGGTATAATAAATTTAGATTCTTCTCAAAACGCAGGTACTCATTGGGTAGCTTATGTAAAGTTATTTGATTGTATTGAATATTTCGATAGCTATGGAAATTTAAAACCACCTAAAGAATTTATTAATTATGTAGGTGAAGATATCCAATATAATTATACTAATTTTCAGAAAAATAATTCATTCAATTGTGGGCATTTATGTTTGAAATTTCTTAAATCGTTTTGGTTAGCCAACAGAATCTTATAATATTAGTATAAATATATAAACCTGATTCCGTTAAGTTACGATTCATAGTGGTTATAGTAATTAAGAGTTATAAATTACATGGTCCTAAGAAGTAAAAGGCATTCTTATCTATCAATTAAAAGGAGTCACTTGTCATTAAAAACTAATTAATTGAAATTTTAAATACTAAATTATCATAGTACTGAGTTACATAATTACATGTGTTAAACAAACATGTTGCTTTTTAATAAAAACACGCAGGATAAACAAAAATCAAGTATTTCACTTCCAATATCCAAACAAGGAAGACGTTACTCACATTCGAAAAAAAAACTTACCAAGAATAATAAACAATTTCTTCGAGCCCTTGGATGCAAGTTATAAATATGTTGCACATTACTGATTTACCGCAATATGACAATTCTATAGAAAGTTATGAGATTCATAGTTATAATCCTTACAATAACAGCTTTAAAGAAAACGATGAAATAAGAATACCTATTCACCAGCAGGATGTTTACGTTCTACGATCTGCTAGTTCTATATATATTGAAGGATACATTAGTGTTACAGCAAAGGATGCTATGGAAAAATTATCGAAAAAAGATGTGAACCTGATTAACAATCCAATCTTATTCCTATTTCAAGACATTAGATATGAGCTTAACGGTGTAGAAATAGATCGTATCAAAAATGCAGGAATCACGACGTCAATAAAATCATACGTTTCAATGAACGAGGGAGAAAGCAAAGTTGCTGCTTTATGGGGTTGGAACTTAAATGGACTTAAACAAAAAGACGGTCATTTTAGCGTAATATTACCACTGAACAAAATAATGGGATTTGCAGAAGATTATGATAAAATTATTATCAACTGTAAGCATGAGCTCGTGTTAAACAGAAGTAGTTTAGATTCAAATTGTGTGATTCTCGAAAAAGGCGACAATGTTAATGTAGATATACAAAAAATTCAATGGCGTGTTCCTCATATAAGGGTATCAGATAGAGAAAAATTGTCATTACTTAAACATTTGGAAAAAGATCGTGCAATCCAAATCGCGTTCAGAAATTGGGATTTATATGAATATCCATTATTACCTAAAACAACAAAACATTCGTGGTCAGTAAAAACAGCGTCACAGTTAGAAAAGCCACGATATGTAATATTAGGTTTGCAAACTAATAGAAAAACGAATACTACCGCAAGTTCATCGCTGTTTGATCATTGTAAAGTAACAAATATTAAATTGTATTTAAATTCTCAATATTTTCCATATGATGCATTGAATTTGAAATTTGATAAGGACAAATATACTATATTATATGAAATGTATAGTAATTTCCGCCAGTCGTATTACAAGTCTTGTACTGATCCATTACTTGACTTGAAATCGTTTAAAGAAAAAGCTCCGCTATTTGTGATTGACTGTTCAAGACAGAACGAATCAATAAAAACTGGGCCAGTTGATGTGCGGATAGAATTCGAGAGTTTTGAAGATTTGCCTGAAAATACTTCTGCTTACTGTCTCATCATAAACGATCGTCTTTTTGAATATAGACCTTTAAGCAACATTGTTAGGAAATTATCATGAGCGTCATTGTGGATATACAAGGATTTAAGAGTGAGGAAAATCAGTTCATACTCAAAGAAATAGCAATCGCATATCAACAACATGTATTAGTGTTATTGATAAAACCACCATTTCCATTTTATGACTTAACTAAAAAAGAACGTTTACAAGTTTCTTGGATCGAGCGGAATAAAGGAATATTGTGGAAAGAAGGATTTATCGCTTATAATATATTTCAGTATATATTGATGGATATATTAAAGAATAAAACTATTTTAACTAAGGGATGTGAGAAAGTGCTATGGCTTAAAGAGATACTACAAAACAACTCTATAAAGAATTTAGAGGATCTGAACTGTCCAAGCGTTGAAACATTGTACTGTAAATATTCTGCATCACCATCTGTTTACAGTTGTATCTATCATACTAATAATAGTGCCATAAAAAATGTATCTTGTTTAAATATGTGGTGTAAAGAAAATAAAATTGTACTGTTATTATATTCTAAATAAATATATATTTTTTTAACATAAACTTAGTTTTTTTATACCCTGGTTGAATACTGTACTCAACTTAATAGATACACATAGATATACGCAAATGTTCATACATTGAAGGAAGTTTTGGATTACTCTTTTAAATTATGTTTAAAAATAAAAAAAACAATATACATACCTTTATTATTCCAGAAATATATGTATGAGACTTATCAAAATGTTTTTGTGGGGATAATTTGATTATCTACGTTTGACTGGTTCGCAAATTATGCAGAATATGGTGTATTCTATTATATCTACAATACAAAATGTCATGAAAATATTCATCTGGTATTTTTATAAAACAAATTGAAAACACACAAAATGATCACTTTTCAGGTTTCAAATATGTTTATTGAATAGTCACTCTATTTAGCAATATTCTAAAACAGCTTCGACGAGATATAATTGAACATGCATAATCTTGCTTATTATGATAAGCTGAATTATAATACAGGTTTCAGTTGGCTCTTATAGTTGTATTTGAATAGATTGAAAACACATTAACTGGTAACTTTTTTACAGTTTGAAATATATTTGGTGAATACTCACTATTCAGTAGTATTATAAATCAATTTTCGAATAGATATAATTGGGTGAGCTGGATCTTTTGTGATCCAGAGAACCCACGAAAACACATAATTTGTTATATTTTTAGGTTCAAATATGTTCGTTGAATACTTACTATTATAAGATATTCTAAATCAGTTTTTTGAATAGATAAAATTGGGTGTGCTGGATCTTTTTGTGATCCAGTAAACCCAATACATTCTTAATCAGTTTTTGAATAGATAAAATTGTGATCCAGAGAACCCAATGCGTTCTAAATCAGTTTTTGAATAGATAAAATCGTGATCCAGAGAACCCAATGCGTTCTAAATCAGTTTTTGAATAGATAAAATCGTGATCCAGAGAACCCAATACAGTCTAAATAAGTTTTTGAATAGATAAAATTGGGTGAGCTGGATCTTTTGTGATCCAGAGAACCCAATACATTCTTAATCAGTTTTTGAATAGATAAAATTGTGATCCAGAGAACCCAATGCGTTCTAAATCAGATTTTGAATAGATAAAATCGTGATCCAGAGAACCCAATACAGTCTAAATAAGTTTTTGAATAGATAAAATTGGGTGAGCTGGATCTTTTGTGATCCAGAGAACCCAATTTTATACTACTTACTATGGGTGCGCTTACTAAAAGAAAACTGCTTCACACTTCAGCTGCGTGATGTCACCGGCGGGAGCAGCGTATCAGCCCATAGCCGCCTACATCAGCTCTCTATGTTGGTCGAGGAACAGGGCGTGCTTAGATTATGCCCTTGGACTACAGCCGCTGCCCACGTGACAGAAGACACACGGTCACCAGCAGTACTGGACGGCAACCGTGCTTTACTGTCGATTGTCCAGCGAATGCGCTCCGTCAAAACAGCACTAACTGCCACGCTGCATGAACGTTACCCACACGAAGATGTGCTTCATATGTTACTTACTGAGGTCGAGCACACAGTCAAGTCACGGCCGCTGTCACACGTCTCAGTTTCATCGGAGGACGATGCTGCGCTTACTCCAAACCATTTCTTACTCGGAGGGCCATCAAAAATCCCGCTACCAGGGACCTTCGTGAAGGCGGATGAGCTGAAGCGATCACACTGGAGAGCATCGCAGCACTTAGCAGACCTTTTCTGGCAACGATGGCTGCACGAAGTCTTCCCCCTACTTCATAACCGGCGGGAGCCCCACGGACGAGGCGAAGCTGTCAAAGTAGTATTTTAATTAAGTGTACCTATTGTGATGAGAAAATAAATAAATATATTATTATTATAAAGTAGGCGACCTTGTTGTCATAGAAGACAAATCGCTTCCTAGGAACGTCTGGCCGAAGGGCAGAGTTGAGCGGGTTTATCCGGGCGCTGACGGGGTGATAAGAGTAGTAGATATTAAAACTCAAAACGGTGTGATGCGTCGGCCTACGAAACGTCTAATTATTATACCAGTAGATTAAAGTTGTATTAGTATTGATAAGAGAATATTATTGTAATTTCGTTACGACTTTGCTTTGTAACTGTATAATTTTTAATTTGGATTATTAAATCAGAGTAGTTAATATCAATTAACCTTGTTCATGTAACTTAGACTGCAAAACTTTGAGTAACTGTAACTGTTTAATGCAATTGTCGTGAATATTGAAGATTGTTTTGTTTTATATATAACTGTTAAGTTTAAAACTTAAAGGGCGTTGTCAAGGTGGATACTGATAGTCCCTAAAGGGTGTAATTTCTTATAGCAGAGTAGGTCACCTTGGCAACTACCCATCACCAGACATTGTTGTACTTCCTCTTCAAGGAGTACCTTAAAGACGGCTCTAACATGATAGATGCCCGCAAACTTAGGCTTATGCTTATTATACACGGTGTATCAGAAGTAGCCAAAAAAAAGAAATTCTTCATCGAAAACTCAAAATGAAAATGTCACTACTCTAGTGATCGGCTGTGAATATCATTCAACCTAAAATTTATATCAAAGTAATAGACTATATTTCCAAAGACTAGAATATGCAAACTATTAGTACCGTCGATTCCTTCTGAGATGCAAAAAACTTTCTTTGCCGTTAAAACTTATAGTACGATGCCTTAATTTCTAATACGATGACAAGTAATAATAATTTTATTGAAATAATCATTTATTTTTTAATTTTTATAACAATTATTTATCTTTTTGTTTATGTGTTGTTTATTATTTTTAAGCAATAAATTACTATTAGTATCGATTTCGCATATTACGTAAACACCTTTAAATAAATAGAATATGTAAAATCAAATTGCACTAATCTAACTAAACACTCATCTGCTACCGCTTAGTCTTTGAAAATACTAGACTTGCAGCAGAATTCACCGCCATTTGAAAAAATACACCTCGGGTTCCGCATGATTTATTTTTTAAACACATACCGGGAAGTGCAAAGAAGGACGGCCTCCCACTAGCTAGATGGACAGACGACCTGGTCAGAGTCGCGGGGAGCCGTTGGATGCAGCTGCCAAGAACCATTCCATTTGGAAATAGGTGGGGGAGGCCTTTGTTCAGTAGTGGACATCAGAGGTTGGTATGATGATGTTAATGATGATATGGTAGTAGTAAGTGGTCACAATGAACGCGCATGTACTATTAACGTGCTGTCGACGGAATTACCTACGCATCAAAGCGGGCGGAAGTCTTCACTTTGATTTAAAATGTACCGGCCTTCCCTTTATTTTACAAGCTTTTCCTTTAAATAAACTTGATCTAGCAAGGTTATTTGTCGGTCAAAATTAAATTTGTAAGATTATAGTAAGTACTAGGAGTTCAGAGGAGATTCAAAAATTTGGTTTACATTTTTTCCACTGAAACCCTAAACGCCCCCAAATGTGTCATTGGTTCACAACATTTTATTCAAAAGATTTTTTTTAATACTCGATATAAAAAAAACAGAGCAGAGTACTGCCGGATTATGACTAAGTGCCTATAAACTGTTGATTAGGTAGTGTTTGCGACCGTGCTCGCTTGGATATGTTTTTACTTATTTTGTAACCTACTTTTTTAACGTTGAAAAAATGGATCTTACTGGGCTTCGAATACAAGACAAGCATTTAACGGTTTGTTTGCGTCGTTGGCGTAATTATGTTACACTACTTCTTATACCACAGATACATAATAGTACAAATACAGAAGATTCACTCCGGAAAATCATCATAACATTTAATTAAATAACGGCTCTTGCTTGCAACGAAAGTTAAATGCAATTTAAGTCGAACAGCGCTCTTATAACGCTCTCGACGAAAACGAAAACCTTGTATTGTTCTCGTCATAACTATTATTTTTTTGGTACCAGCCTTAGCTTGGACCGAATTAAGTCAAAGTTGTTTATTGAATAGAATAGAATAGAAAAAAGTTTATTGGGCACAATAATACCTAAATTACTTATTGCGTTCCATACCTAAAATAATTTTACTAAACTAAAAAACTAGTTAAATGTTGACAATCCCTGTTATTCTCCGTACGCATGCGCAGAAGGAAAAAACAGCGGCGCAGAGCGGCGCGCGCAGACTACCTATTTCAAAGCCGCTTCCCGCTTTGTCGGCTCGTCAGTGTCACCTCATCTGTTCCCCAGTTCAGTTGATCATAATTTCATAAAGTGTAGTCGCGTATAATTTTATCTCTGATCGTCGTTATTCTTATTAAATATTGCGAGATAATGCTATGTGTATGCCATGAATAGGTATGTTGGCATCGATTACACGGACGATGACGATAATATGGTGCAAAATGCGACACAGGCCGTGTCCGTCCCGACTCGCGACGACGGCCGTCGTTGTTGAGGCAGCAAGGAGGAGTAGGTACACTTTGAACTGCTCCTCTAAGGGCTATGTTGTAAGTGTTATGTTGTTGTGTAAGATATTTATGTGAACTGTAAAGCTGTGTTGATTGAGTTAAGTGGCCGCGCTTGTTAGATGAGCCGTCAGCTTGCTTGTCATCTTGCGTTGTTGTTTGAAAAAAGTGTTTCTAGTTCGAGGTAAGTTGTTTTTCATTTCTAAATGGTAGGATAGTGCTAGTACAATTACATAGTACCTAATTGATTGATCCGTGATAAATTTTTAACCATATTCATCGATCTTACGGGTTCTTGTGTGTGATAAATACATACCTACTCAATTAAAATTATTTTTATTTTTGGTTTACGGCTTAAAAAACCTTAGTTTATTCATCTGAGCTGTTAGGTAGATAGAACCTACCTACTCAGATTGTTACTTCAATACAGCTTTAAAATTTATTTGTGGTTTTTATGTTGACTCATACCTATCTCGATTCTCACTCTCTTAATATTCTTGTAAAGTATTCAATAAAGTTATCTAATATCTATTTATCTTTTTTGTAATTAGCCTAGTAAAATAAATACTAGAATTGAGGAATTATAGGTTATTTACTTTAGGTTAATATTTGATCAAATAAATATTAGCTACCAGGAGTAGAAAAGTTTCTAAGAGTAAGAGGTAATTACGCCTGTTAGGGGGAATGAACTTAGAATAGAGCTGCGCTTCAATGTCGATTATTTTATTATTTTATCAAAAATAATTAATTTTTCAGCATGTAATAATGTCATACTACAGTTGTCATACATTGGTAATAAACTCTACACAAGGGACCCATTTACACCCTTTTCACTTTATTTGTATTTTTGGTACACCCTGTATAAGGACTTAAAACATTTTAAGCATAAATTATGTGTTATTATTGTGTAGCTTGCTAGGGCATAAATAATATTGTTTGATATAGTTTGATAATTGTTTTTATTATGATAGCTTTGGATAAGTAATTATGTGACTTTAGGCGCTAACTTATTTCAAATTAACTTCAAGTTATGGTTGTGATTATGATAAGTATAGATAGATATAGATACAGTCCACTTAATAGTCACTTGAAATTTGTTGTTTGTTTGAATATGTTAACTTAAGTCTTAGACCCAGTCCACTTAATAGTCACTTGGAACTTGTTGTTTGTTTGAATATGTTAACTTAAGTCTTAGACCCAGTCCACTTACTGTTCATTTAGGATTGTTGTTTGATAGAATATTGTAACTTAAATATTATTTAAGAATTTCATGTAGCCGTGCGCATCGGCAACGCGTTGACAATTGTATGCACATTACATGTGCACGGCGGGAGTAATGTTACGGATGCGCGCGAATACCTTATCTTTCATATTAATATAAGTACATCACTGCCTACATCCCTTCTCCGCGATACCATTGCCTTATAAGGAGCTGTTTCTAAAGTGGTGAATTCGCTACCTTATAATGAAATATCCGAGCACCCAAACGCTCTCGCAAATTCCGTCACCTTATATGGTAATATGCTTTGTAGCCAATAGGAGCTCGCTAACAGAGAAGGTGTTGTGTATGCCGCGTCTCCTCATATTAGGTTAGTATTAGGTTTAATATATAGAATGTAATTAGCATAAGTTCAGTAATAAACTAGCTCCTACACCGTTAACACGTTGTCTCATTAACTCCCGTTATTGCATGGCGACCCTGCCAGGATTTTTTAACATGATTTAGACATATAGATATAGATAGTTAGGAATTGTTAGTGCTCAAAAAAAACACGAAGAGAAGTAGAAAATAATAAAGAAGAACACCATGAAGATGACTTGAAGAATAATGTCAAAACATAAGAAGATTTAAGAAATAAATATTTAAAGAAGATGAAGAGACATAGTTTATGAATATGAAGATCTAATGAAAAAAAAAGAAGACAATGCTGGGCGCAGGGAGTTGTTCGAGTCAGATGTGGATGTTATTGCTGGGTGCCGGGTGATGACCGAGTCATGATGATTGTGTCAAATATGACTGTAGGAGATATCCCAAGAATTAAATTCTATTGGTATCATGAGAAAAACAAAATTTGAAATGGTGAATTTAAATTTGGTATTTTTTAAGCATCGCAAGCTAAATATCCTAATAATGTTTATATGTTATAGTCTTCATATTTTTTCGGAGCACATAATTAGATAAGTTGTTACAGTAAGATTAAAAATAAATGTAAGTAACACTGTTGGCAATATAATATTTTGATAATGATAGAAATTATATTATAAAGTTTCTAGAAAATTATGAACATCCATTATGGATTTCTTTTATCATACATAAAGTATTAAAATGTTTTTTGGGTTTTTTTTGAGTAATTTAATTAAAGAAATGTAGTTTCCAAAAAGAGAATCTTACATCCTAAATAGAACATTAAGTAATTTAAAGTTCGACAAATTGAGTTTACAAGTAATACATATTTTTAAATAAAAATGCGAATCATCAATGATATCTATTTCATATGACAAGCAGATCAACTGCAGATATTTTAAGATTTAAGACACTTACCTACTCATATTACTTTTTTTTTAGATTATTTCGAATATAAACAGATTCTACGAGTTCATACATAACTAAAGGTAAGTTGCATGATTTTTATAAGTAGAAACATGTCATGGAGATATTTTATTGAGTAGAATGAACGACAGCAAATTAGAATTTTACAATTGTAGCTAATTTGTATTAAAACTCTCTTTTATTTTTTTAATAAAAGAAGCACTTAGAATTGAAATTACAATGGGAAATAAACTTCTAAATCTCAGTCTCAGTAATCAACCCTTTTCCTAATATTAATATTGAGAGATATACAACTTTCTATAAAGTAATTTTCTTTAATACTACTCATTTAGTATAAATTTTAAGAATAATTTTCAAACAATATGCTTATAGAAGATAACTAAGTATAGGTGTAAAATATCTCAAACTTATTTAATGCTTTTCCAATAATTAACAGTTTATTTAAGAAATATGAACAATTGGATAAAGTTAGTACCTAAACTAAAAAACATACCTATCTACAATATTGTGACATGAAACATACGATTTTCAGGTTAAATTTTACTTATTCTACACGTGTTCGTAAATGTTGAAAATCAGTAGTCATAAACTCTGGACTCTGATTTCGCAATCGCTGCATATGCATTTTATTATTATCAGTAGCTAAGTACCTAAGTAGTTACATGTCATTTGAGACATTGTGATACGTTCATTAAAATGTCGCTGAAATTTTAAAAGAATGAGTCTATTAAATATACCTTGTTAAGATTTTACTAAGAAATTCCATAGCTTTATACAACTATGAAATTCCAATAAATCGCTACAGTAGGTCAGTACCTAGATGGTAGAAAAGGTTACCAATATTTCACGTTACTGGTTAGCTACGTAACGTAGGCTGAATATTATAATTTACCTACCTATACATATATACCGAACCATTATTTACATATATGACACTTATTTTGTCACATTAGGAAAAAGCTGTGAAAACTTCTATCAGAAAATGGAAAAATAGTTATTCAATTTAATAAAGAGCCGTAAACATGTTGAATTTATTTAGAAAGAAAATAATAACCCCGCATATAATTCAAAAACAATGTGTCAGATAATAATACAAGCTGCCTACTTGAAATAAAAGGTAGTTGGTGTAAAATTACATGCCGTATATGATGTTGTTTGTCACACAACATTCTTAGTATTGTTATTAGACGACAGAATTGTATGTAAGATATTCGATTACATTACTTTGAATTCATTAGTTACCATGTGCACATTTATGAAATAATGCACTTGTGAAAAGAAATAAACATATTTTCATTATTGATTAGATAAGGAAAACGTTTTTATAGGCAATGTAGACATGCTATAATCATCTATAAAGTAACACAGAAAGTAACAAACAGTAAGTAAAGTAACACAGTAAACACACACACAGTAGTAAGTTAACAGTAGTAAGTAAGTAACAGAGAAATAGAGAAAATGAAAAAATATAGCAAAGAAAGTAAAAGAAAGTGGGAAAATATGTGCAGCATTAAGATCGATTGAGTAGATAATATTAAAAATCTTTTTGTAGCTATACAATACAATTTAGGTACTTTCCACTTGATATAGTAAAAGAGTAAGGCATAGGGTTACGTTGATAAATATTGTTTGGTATGATAGACAGTTTTATTGAAGCTTTGGAATAGTTTGATGACTATGATATGGATATGCGATTGGACTGATCACCCGAAAGCTATTCAAAATATAATAATCAAATTATTCTTTTAATGGTATGTAGTAGTTAAAATGAATTGGATTTTAGAATGAAAAGTTAAGCGGTAGAGTAGGCTGTTAAATATTGTGCGGTACACAAAAGATAACAAGGTACAATAGGGGCATGATCCTTCAGAATAAATGCGATGTGACCGAGAGTCCACGCTGAAAGCTGTTGGAGGCCATTGAGTAGCCTTAATTCATTAGACCCTATATAAAAAAAAAATGGTACATGGTGGGTCAGATCCTTCCATTCGATCATGGTGCGAACTAAGATTTCCTCTGTGAGATAAGTTGGAGTCCAGTTAGTGAAAAAATGTAAGAGGCTTAAACCATGACCCCCAAAATAAATAAGGGCGCGCGATCCAGAAAGGCACCAAGATGCCAATGATGAAAAATGATGAAAGAGTCGACTATAAATAAATGTACCAAAATGAAATGATAAAATAAAGAATGGGACCGGCCGGCCCAAAAAGAAAATTTGAGAAGAGATAATGTACCTTAGTCATTTTAAAGTACTTATAAAAAAATGATAATGTGTTCCGAATACCGATAGGAAAAGATAATAGAGATTAGGAAGAAATGAAAAATGTGAATAACCTTATTGAAAAGAATGGAATAGGTATAGAAAGAAATATATTACAGAAATATTGAAAGACTTTACTTATATTATGAAAGTGATATTAAAGTTATGATAACTTATGTTATTTGATGTATAGTACCAATTACTAAAGAAGTGGGTTCTATTTTTTTCTCTCCTTTTTATAAACAATGATATTACTCATTATCAAGCAACGAATATACCTACTTACTTAATGTTCACAATTATATAATAAAGTACTTTTTAAAATCATTATGATATTTTATAGCTACAATGAATATAGTCAAAGAAAGAATGTTACAAAGATATTATAGTAAAACTTATACTTTTGTTTGGTAGTCAAGCTGGCCAAATAAATTTCAGTATAGACATAATTTTATCAATGACTTTAAAGATAGAAGTGTGATTTTTTTTTCATTCTGGTTTTGGTAATTAAATGTAACGCAAAACATTATATGATATTGAAATAAAAAAACAATATATGATTGCCAACAGTGTGCTATTATTGCTACATAAGATATAAGTATGTTAAGATATTAGTGCATTAATATAACATATAAATTTTTTAACTGTTTTAACGTTATTTTTTTTATGTATCCATTACCAATGTAAGAAAATTTTTAAATCTCTTAATTACTTTTGCAGAGAAGGTATTTTCAATTTATAAGTGGTTTTTTTAATGAAGTAATGTTCTAAGTGACTTATACTATACGAAAATTAGAGAAACTTAGTTTCTTTTCTTAACTTCATTTTGAACAATGGTATTGTATTGTGTGTGTATGTATATTTAAAATTTTCAAAGACTATGTACCTACTTAAAACAAATTCTAATATCATCCAGTGTTCTAAGACTTTTGAGCTATAAAAATTAAAGAATGTTGCCTTGATTACTGAATATTTTGGTTTTGTTAAAGATTTTACTTAAATAATTGCACAAAAACTTTCTGTAAGTCAACAGTCAACAACTAAATAAAGGGCTCAAGATTGTATACAATTTCATTCAATAATTCTTTTTCAGTTCTCTAAATTTCATCTTAACAATATATTATGTAATTATTCTTGTATATATCAATATTTCTTTGATAAATTGATAATAAATTGATTGTTAATTTTATGAGTTTACTCCTATTATACTTTATGATTTCTTTGTAAAAAAAAATGTATTACGATTTTTTTTTTCAAAAAAAAAAGGGGGGGCGTGTAGTGTATGCCGCGTCTCCTCATATTAGGTTAGTACATAGGTTTAATATATAGAATGTAATTAGCATAAGTTCAGTAATAAACTAGCTCCTACACCGTTAACACGTTGTCTCATTAACTCCCGTCATTGCAAAGGTGTTTAGGCAGGGATACAGCTACGCTCTCTTTATTATTAATATTATAGGTAGTCGTTTTCCGAGAGCCTCCGCGCTCACACGTACTTCTTAAGTAAGAAAGCCTCCGCGGCTACACAGTTCTAGTCTTGTGTGTCATTAGTGTTACGCTTTACGATAAGACAGTGTTTATAATAAGTTGTAACCAACGCTATAGTTTAGTGATTAAAGTGCTATTTAAACAGTTGAAAGTGATCCTCTTTTATTTGGCTCCGCACACTTGCCCTCCTATTTTACACACGTTAGCACACCCTTAGGCCTATTCAGTCCGTGCTCCACAATCACGGAGTACTTAACCAGTGGAGAGCGCATAGATGCATTCCTCCTTAGAAACACAGGTCACTGCTTAGCGGTGCGGGGGCGACGAGGCATTGGCTTCGCTGATTGGTCAGTTTAATTACACGTGTTTTTGTAGGGAGCAGGGAGACCAAAAATATTATCGACTATCGATAAAAACTATAAGTCAACTTTGGTGCGAGGGAATCTCTAGTGTAATTAAACAACATAATAACTTAGTACGATATTAATGAATGAACGTAAGAAAGAAAGAAAAAATATTTTATTTAAATAGGCCACAAAGAAACACTTTTAAATCGTCAAAAAAACACATTGTTACAACTATCACAAAAAATATATTAACTAACAACGTCATAGTCTCTGTCTGTCTGTCATGTCTGAATTTACACCGGTTCCAAAAGTTGAACTACCGAGAAGATTCCGGCAACAAACTCATGTAGTCACTCTTTTCAAATAATAAATTACAATGTTTTTTTCAAAATATAACTTTTAGCAGCGCAGTGCGGCGGCACTGCGCTGCTAAAAGTTAAGAAAGCGAAAAAAATAATAATATTAGAAGAGAATGTATATCAACGTACCAACAAAGTAGGTACCCAATGTCAAAAGTATTATCGTCATTTTCAAGCTATCTGACAATGCACAATCACAATATAGGTATACAGTGTGTTTTAGCGCAAGATTGGAGTTTCTTTCAATAAAACTCATGAAATTCTCGATAATAATATAATTATGAACAGGCACTGAGAACGACAATAAAAAAAGTGATATTTTTACAATCTACCTGAGACAAGTATTTAGAAAAAGTGCCTAACACAAATGTTACACAAATGTAATTCGCTGACGCAATTGCTAAAGGGATGCTCGTAGGAGCCTTAACATAACCTCCCCCCTTGAAAGACGTAGACTTTCAATCTATAAGATCATCAACAGTAGGCAGGGGACAGAGGCGCACCAAAGCTCGTCGTACGCAGCCATGTGTTGTGTTGACATCCGCTACACGAGAGGTTCCGTCTTGAACAGGGAACAATCGGACAACTCGACCTAGACGCCAGTTAAGCGGTGGGACATGGTCTTCATGCAGTAGCACCATATCTCTAATGTTTAATTTTCTTGCATTACTTCTCCACTTCATCCGCTGCTGCATTTCCGAAACGTATTCTTTCTGCCACCTATTCCAAAAATGGTGTCTAATCTGCTCCAATCGAGCATATCTTTGCAGGTTGTTCTTCTCTATATCCTTCTGGTTTGGAGTTGGTAGATCATTAAGCGGTCTGCCTATGATGAAGTGACCAGGGCTCAAGGAAAGAAGATCATTAGGGGATGAGGACATAGGACACAATGGCCGACTATTTAGAATCGCCTCTACTTGTGCGAAGAGAGTCCCTATTTCCTCAAAAGTTAAATGAGTGTTCCCCATAACTCGCCGTATGTGGTATTTGGCCGATTTGACACCAGCTTCCCAAATTCCACCGAAGTGAGGAGTATAAGCGGGTATAAAGTTAAACCTTATTCCTTCTCCTGCCGCAAACTCAGATAGAGAGGTATTATTACACTTTAAAAAATTACTTATATCCTTTGCAGCTGCAACAAAATTCCGTCCGTTGTCAGAAAATAACTCTATCGGTTTTCCACGACGGGCTACGAATCTACGAAGTGTCATTATGTACGCGTCTTTCGTTAGGTCACTGACGGCTTCTAAATGAACGCACTTGTGGCGTAGACAGATAAATAAACATAAATAACATTTTATCAATTTAGAACCGCGTCCCTTGCGATTCAGAATAAAAAATGGGCCCGCATAGTCAACGCCAACAGAATTAAAAGGAAAACCAATGGATATTCTATTAGCAGGCAAGTTTCCCATTTTAGGAAATATTGTTTTACCACGAACACGAGTACAAATGACACATTGTCTCACAACGCGCCTCGCAAGTTTTCTTCCATTGATAGGCCATATTGACTCCCGTATGGTGGATAATAATAGTTGAGGGCCTGCGTGAAGATTGCGCAAATGTTCACGTTCAAAGTATAATTTTGTAAGATGATGAGAAGAATCGAGCAGTATGGGATGACGTTTATCATATGAATAGTTAGAATTATCTAATCTACCTCCAACCCTAATTAAATTTGAATTTATATCTAGAAAAGGAGATAAAGATACAATTTTAGATTTAAGATTTAAGTTCTTGTCTGCCAACAGTGTAATATATTCTGATTGAAAACATTGTTTTTGTGAAATGCGACAAATAAAATTAAAGGAATTATGTAACTAACTCTTCTACTGTCAATATGCCTGTATGCTTAATGAGCTTATTTTTTGGGTTTGCATTATGTAAGAAACGTAAAATATAACCAAAAATTCTTTGAAGTTTAGAAAAATTAGAAAATCTTTTGAAGTCAAATGTAGGTTCTTGAGACACAGCAACATTAACCTTTATTTCGGGCAATACGTCAACAGATTGAGGCTTATTTAGAATTGGCCAATGTTTTTCTGCTAAATGAAGATATGAAGGGCCTGTCCACCATAGTTTATTATCTTGAAGCTGACCTGCATTCATACCTCTGGAAATCAAGTCAGCAGGATTGACCTCGGTGGGTACATAGCGCCAAGACCTACGGTATGTACCTTCAATGATTTCTCCAATTCTATTGGCTACAAATGTTTTAAGCTTACTAGAATCACTATTGATCCAGCATAAAACAATATTAGAGTCACACCAGTGAACAATTCGTGAAGGGATGTACCTTATAGATTCCAATACAGCCTTACATAATCTTGTTGCTAAAAGAGCCGCACATAACTCAAGCCGCGGAATGGTTGTGGGCTTGAGTGGCGCAACCTTCGATTTGGAGCATAACAAATTCACTGTAACCTCACTGTTCTCGTTCAACGATCTCATGTAAATGCAAGCCCCATAGGCGCACTGAGAGGCATCGCTGAATGTATGCAATTCCACAGATTGTGGAGAATCACATAAGACTCTACGGGGTATGTTAAAATGGGCTAGCAAACGTAGGTTTTTTGAAATTTCATACCATTTATCCTTTAAGTCTCCTTGTAAGGACTCGTCCCATTTTACGCCCTTCTTCCATAATTTTTGAAGCAATATTTTGGGCTGAATTATGCAAGGACTTAATAATCCTAAGGGGTCAAATATGCGAAAAGATTTCGACATTATTATTCGTTTAGTAACATCCTTGTTGTTTTCAAACTCCATTTTAATGGGAAAATGAAAATTGTAATTAGAAGGATCCCATCCAAGGCCAAGAGTGCTCGAGGACTCGCTGAAGGTGAGTTTTTCATTTGTATCAATGTCTATATCTTCGAAAATAGATGGCAAATTGGTTTTGTACTTTCGCAAATTAAAACAAGCTGATTTTAGAGCATCAGATACTGACTTTTGAATGTATCGCAACTGAGCTTCATCATCAGCGCCCAAAATTGCGTCATCAACGTAGAAATCCCTTTGAATTATCGTTTTTATTAATTCATCGTGACATTCCTTCCCTACTTGCCAAAGACACCTAGTGCTCAGGTAACTCGCGCTTGCGGTCCCGTAAGTGAGAGTACCCAATCGCAAGACTCTGGCAGGCTGAGACTTATCTTCTTTCCATAAAATTAATTGTAGATTGCAATCATTTTCGTCTACTACAATTTGGCGATACATTTTGGCGATATCGCCAGTGAAAAGGAATTTATACTGTCGCGCTCTTATTAAAATGGAGAAAAGAGAATCTTGCATGTTAGGGCCGGTCATTAAGATGTCATTGACAGACTACCCCGAAGATGTGGGAGCTGATCCATCGAACACTACTCGGACCTTTGTAGACTCGCTGTCATCCTTAAAAACAGCGTGGTGGCATAAAAAATAGCATAAACTTGGAATTGAATTAAATGATTCCGAAAGATGTCCCAAATCTGAGTATTCACGTATGAATTCAACATATTGTGCTTTAAGTTCTGGGTTTTTTCTAAAGCGCCTTTCTAGATTTAATAATCTCTTTTTAGCCAGAGTATATGATTCTCCGAGGCAGTCAGGTGAGCATTTTAGCGGTAGCTTCACACAAAATCTGCCATTTTTCAATCTTATAGTGTTATTTAGAAAATGTTTCTCGCATGCTATCTCATCTGAGTTAAAAATCTTCTTTTGCGGAAGTTCTTCTATTTCCCAGAATTTTGTAAGCATTTGGTCAATGTTGGAGACAGCTGCATGATTGCATTGAATATTATTGGGAACAGACTGTTGAGCAATAGGCCCAGCTATTATCCAATTATTTTGTCCGTGCGGTGACGGATTAAGAATACAATTCACCGCCCCATTTCTTCCCGTGGGTGTCGTAAGAGGCGACTAAGGGATTACCGAGCTACCAACTGCTCGACTGGTGGTAGGGTCTGAACACCCGTCTGGTTAGTGACCACCGTACGCATGGCGTAAAACCCGCCAAGTGACCACTTGTGGTCGCGTTCCGGGATCAGTCAGCGTACAACCAGAGCTTGGGGAGACGTTGCGGCGATGGATGCGGTCAGTGACGGCTTCCGTCTAACCAGAGCCAGGTAGACTGCATTGACCCGCCGACCAGGGAGACCCGGAGAAACGGCTGTTCCGCTGGCCGCCCGTGGTACAGTACAGGGGCCCAAGCGAACCTAACCAGTTCGTGAGGCTGCCCTATCATGCCACGCATAATCTTGGGTTGGTCCGTCGTGCCGGTTGGTGACCGGGTGGTGGGGTCCCGGCGGCCATTCCCGGGGGGGTTCGGGGGCCCTTCCGTTCGGCGGGTCAGCGCGTCTCTACTGTCGGCTATTACCTGGGGAAACAGGCCTCACGCTTTGACCGTATATATCGCGGCAACGTCCCCCCAATTCACGCCTCTCCTCCTTCTATCTTCAACTATGGCAGCGCTCAAAAACAGTTCCGGTCGTTCAGCGGTGCACACCCCCACCACAACCACGCTGTTTGAGGTCGGGCTCACTAACATCCGTGGGCTCCATGCTAACCTCAATGCCGTCCACCAACATCTCGAGACGGCTCGACCCGAAATGCTGTTTTTGACGGAGACTCAAATACTTCGCCCGGCAGACACTAGCTACTTGGATTACCCCGGCTACGCTCTTGAAGAGTCCTTCAAAGCGAAGGCCGGGGTATGCTTGTTTGTCCGGGCGGATGTTTGCTGTCGCCGTCTGCGCTGTTTGGAGGACCCTTCCCACTCTATTCTTGGGGTGCATGTGGACCTGGGCACACATTGCCGAATCTACGTGTGCCTCTATAGATCCCACAGCGGTGACATGGAGACAACTCGACTTTTCGAACATCTTAGTCGGGTGGCAGATGTTGCGCAGGAGCAGTTTCCAACCGCGGAATTGGTGTTTTTAGGGGACTTCAATGCTCACCACGAGTCGTGGTTAAGTTCCTCTAAAACTGACCATGCTGGTAGAACTGCCCACGCTTTCGCTCTCACGCACGACCTGACCCAACTGGTAAACCAGCCCACCAGGATTCCAGACATTGTCGGTCACGCGCCCTCATTGTTGGACCTTCTGCTGACGACTCGCCCGGATGGATATCGGCTTGAGGTTCGTGCTCCTTTAGGAACATCGGATCACTGCCTGGTATCCGCTGGGGTGCCACGGGCGTCGCCACCGGTACCTATGGTTGCCAAACGCCGCATCTGGCACTATGCGTCGGCAGATTGGGACGGTATGCGGGATTACTTCGCATCTGTCCCTTGGAGGCAGCGCTGTTTCAGTGAGCTGGACCCGAACGCTAGCGCTACTGCTGTTGCTGATGAGATCATGTTAGGGATGGAGTACTATATCCCTCACTCCGATCTCATCAGTAGTGGTAGGCGTAACCTCTGGTTCAACCGCGATTGTGCCTTAGCTGTTGAAAACAGACAGTCGGCATACCGCGCTTGGATCAGGGGCCGAGCTTGCGGGGATCCCAACATTGACTCACTGAAAGCAGTCTATAACAACGCCACCAAGTCCTGCAAAAGGGCCTTCATCAGAGCGGATGCACAGCGCGTTGCACGAGTTGGCCAAGAACTTCTTACGCATCCTACGGGAAGCCGTAGCTACTGGCGTCTGGCCAAAGCCGTGCAATCCAACTTCTGTCAACCCTCGCTGCCCCCGTTGAGATGTTCTGACGGCTCGCTAGCTCACAAGCCGCAAGAGAAAGCCGATCTCTTGGTAAAACTCTTTGCTGCTCACTCCCGAATCGATGACTGCAACTTACAGCCACCAACACTCTCCCACTGTGGCCACACAATGCCCGATATTCGTATTAGGCAATGTGATGTACGTGCGGAGCTTCAGTCAATCGACGTCCGGAAAGCTAGTGGACCTGATGGCATTCCAGCGATAGTACTGAAAAACTGCGCAGCGGAGTTGTCTCCTGTCTTAACGCGGCTATACCGTCTTTCTCTCTCTTCTGGGTGTGTGCCGGATTCTTGGAGAGAGGCCAATGTGCAACCGGTCCCCAAAAAGGGAGACCGATCAGACCCAGCTAACTACCGCCCGATAGCTGTCACCTCAGTTCTTTGCAAGGTCATGGAACGGATCTTAAACCACCAGCTGATCCGATACCTAGAAGATCACTCATTAATTAATGATCGACAGTACGGGTTT
Organism: Nymphula nitidulata; assembly: GCA_947347705.1. Taxonomy (NCBI): domain Eukaryota; kingdom Metazoa; phylum Arthropoda; class Insecta; order Lepidoptera; family Crambidae; genus Nymphula; species Nymphula nitidulata. The sequence continues at coordinate 14,904,979 of OX374619.1, forward strand.
CGGCCGAACCGGTCAACGGGTGATCTTCTAGCGTACTTAATGCATGTCTGGGGTGAAGCTATTGACAAACGTGGTGAGTCACTGGCAGTTAGCCTTGACATTGCCAAAGCGTTCGATCGGGTCTGGCACAAGGCTCTTCTCTCCAAGCTCCCGGCATACGGTCTGCCCGCTCAGCTCTGTAACTGGATCGCCGGCTTCCTGCATGAGCGAAGAATCCGTGTCCTCGCAGATGGATGCGCTTCGCGGTTCATGTCAGTGAATGCTGGTGTACCACAAGGCTCTGTTCTATCCCCCACACTCTTTCTTCTTCATATCAATGACATGATTCCGTTAGGAAACATTCATTGCTATGCAGATGACAGTACAGTTCATGGGGGATATTACGGTCGCCCAGGGGCTGGGCGCGCTGAAACCGGGAGAGAGAGAGAGAATCTTACCATTGAGCTCGACAGGGTGTTGAACCTCGTATCTGAATGGGGATCTAACAATCTTGTTGAGTTCAATGCTAAGAAAACACAGGTGTGCGCGTTTACAGCCAAAATGTCGCCGTTCCTTCCACTTCCGTCTCTTCAGGGCACGACTCTTTCGGCACAGGGCTCCCTAAACTTGCTAGGTATGGAGATATGTTGCGATCTGAATTCCAGGAACTATATCGAAACCGTGATAAAAACAGCCTCACGGAAGCTCGGTGTCCTGAACAAGGTGCGTCGATTTTTCACGCCTGACCAATTACGCCTGCTGTATAAAACTCAGGTCCGGTCTTGCGTGGAATATTGCTCGCACTTGTGGGATGGCTCCGCCAAGTACCTACTCGATGCCCTGGACAGATTGCAGCGTCGTGCTGTCCGTATCGTTGGCGATGTAGAGGTCACCAACAACCTTGAGCCTCTGCAATTGCGTCGAGACATTGCGTCGCTTAGCGCCTTCTATCGGCTATATCACGGAGAGTGTTCTGAAGAGCTATTTGACCTTATCCCACCTTCCCCCTTCCTACTCAGGAGCACGCGTGCCGGTCTTCGGAGTCATCAATTCACTGTCTCCACCTCAACATCACGTACAAAGAAATTTAGTAGCTCTTTTCTTTGTCGAACTTCCAGAACTTGGAATTCTTTGCCAGCACATGTGTTCCCTCCTTCCTATAACATGGGGTCCTTCAAAAGAGGCGTGAAAAAGCACCTTTCGGGCCGGCAAGGTGGAGGCAGCTAGAGTAGTGTCTGAACTGCACTAGCTGTCTTCACATATGGACTCACATCAGGTGGTGTTGAGTCATTTGTCGTGCTTTGTATAAAAAAAAAAAAAAAAAAAAAAACCGAATTTGGAATTTTGTAGTTTAGGTTTGTTATGTCCTAAGGAGCGTTGTTCACTCCCTAGAATATCCCAAAATAAATCTGCACCAATCAATACTTCGATTAGAGCAGGTTTGAAGAATTTAGGATCGGCCAATGATATGTATTTTGGAATACTTAGCGCATCCACAGTTATCGGAAACTGTTCGGTGCAATGTAACCGAACACCTTATTAATTAATTAAGCAATTATTGTATATTTTATACCTATGAATCACGTTGTTAAGTCAGTCCATAATAAACTATCAATCGCGTCGCGACACAGCAAATTATATCAGTAGCATTTAAATCATTAATCTGTTGTAGTATTATCAATTAAATATTATTATAAAAGGACTCAGTATATCATTTCTAAACATCATTATCAATCACAAACGATCCCGCACTACACCGCACATTTTTTGGTCCTTCGAGCTACGTAGCGGGACCTCGGTTGTCGGGAACGAATTCTCGAAAGTCGGGGTGAACTAGTGCAACGTCAGTGCCAGGTGGTGTTGGGATATATCATCGCTGGTGCAGAGGTCATCATCGTTATCAGAACAAGGTTGCAGAACATATCAAGTAAGATCTTTCTTATTTTCTATCACTAATTTATCGAAAGCAAAATGGAAGATATTTATGAGACACAAACCGAGCTCTCTACTTTCATAGAGAAGCTCTTTATCAACATGAAGAAGGATGGACAGGAGCGGAAAACATCCACATATTTTTCAAGGAAATCAGACACATTAGAGTCCTATTGGATAGAATATCATAACAATCATCAGCAATTATTGCAGTATGAGGATAAAGAGCGTCCTTATTTCGCTAGGAAAGAGTATGAGAAGACTAAAACTCTTTACATGGACATTAAAAATTATATCACTCGTGTATCAAAAGAATTATCAATAACAGGTCAAATAGGAGTTGCTGGTAGTAGTAAGTCAGGTACGTTGCAAAGTGGTAAAGAAGTAGAGCGAGGGCAAGGTTCGGAAGAAGTAGAGGAGTCGTATTTTAAGAAATCCACGGGATCTTCAAGTAAGTTAGACGAGATGTTACATAAGCAAGCGGTAAACTTTAAAGCACTCTTGAGAACAATTAAGGGCATTGATGTAGACTCTATCACGGAAAAGTGGAAGTTTGAAGACGTTTTAAAGCAGTTACAATCGCGTTGGTACAATATTGATTCCCTTCATTGGGAGATAGATGGCATTTTAGACGGAGAAAATGAGGAGTACGAGAACTCATTCACTTATTACGAAGAAATGTACAACAAGCTTAAGGAAGCTATTAACACAAAACTATGGTCAGTGTCACACAGAGAACAAATTACGCCTCAAGTCGACATCCCCACTTTCACTGGTAATTATCACCAGTGGGTATCTTTTAAGAACTTATTCACTGAAGCTGTTCACCAAAATCCTTCATTATCAAAGGCCCAGAAGATGCAGTATTTGAAAGGTAAAATAAGGGGTGATGCGGAACGCTTGATTCAGCATTTGCAAATTAGTGCTGAAAACTATGCTACGTGTTGGGATATCTTGAATCATCGGTATGAGAACAAAAAACTTATTTTTTCGTCACATCTTAACATTATTTTGAATCTTCCAAATATGCATCACCAGTCGTTAATTCAAATTAAAAACATGCATGACACCACAAAGGAAAGCCTAAACGCTATCAAAAACCTTGGGGTCGACATTAGCACCTGGGATCCTATAATCGTTCATATACTTTCACAGAAATTAGATAACGAATCTCATTCAGATTACATAGAGTCGTTAAAGCAGCCGAGAGAGCTACCACTTTTACAGGATTTTTTGGATCATCTTGAAAGTAAATTTACAATGCTTGAACAAGCTAAACGAAAGCTAGACACAATTAATCATAAACCGGCATTCCATCAGGGAAACAAATATCCATCGTTTCCTAGAAAGCCCCAATTTATGTATCAGAATAACACAAATAACAGAAATAATTATATGAATAACAATTTCTCTAACAGATATTCACCTAAGCCATTTAATAAATCATATCATATATCATCTCCGATTGTCAAATGTCCTCTTTGTAACTTAGATCATGCATTATATAATTGCCAAAATTTTTTAGAACAATCGAGTGAAGCCAAGTTGAAAACTCTAGCTAGATTAGATGTCTGCAAAAACTGCTTATACTCGCATTATGGAAAACCTTGTTTTTCACTTCGTCGTTGTCGCGTGTGTGCACAATGTCACAACACGTTACTACATGATGCAATAAGTCACAAGGCATCGACCTCTGGGCAAGCGTCACCGAGGCCCAGACCGTTTTATAGAAGTCAGCAAAATACAAATGAAGCCAACTTATCGCATGCGTCACAAACAAATAACTCAGAAATATTACTATCGACTGCAATTCTTAAAGTTAGAACAAATGATGGGACGTTTAAAAATATGCGTGCTCTTATCGACCAAGGGTCGCAGATATCTCTGATTACAGAGCGCGGTGCTCAACAGTTAGGGCTTAAGCGGCAACAATGCAGAGGAGTTATCTTTGGGGTGGGAGAAAATGAAAGCAATTGCAAAGGAAAAATCGATATCACGTGTGAATCAGTATACAATAACTTCTCATTAAATGTAGAAGTACTTATCATGAACAACTTAATCAAAAATTTACCAAACTCATCATTTTGTAAGCCAACTTGGAATTATATTAGCGATATCAACTTAGCAGATCCAGAATTTTATATTAGTAGACCAGTTGATTTATTATTAGGAGCAGACGTTTATGCAATCATCATGTTAGAAGGAGTAATCAGGGGAGAAAATGACTATCAGCCTATCGCGCAGCAAACTCAGTTAGGATGGTTGCTCTGCGGGAAGGTACAGTCTTACCAATGTAATATTATTTCAACAAAAATAGAAGATATACAGAAGTTTTGGGAGATAGAGGATATAAGCGAACCATCTGAAATATCAAGTGAGGATCAAAAATGCATAGAATACTACAACAACACTACAAGAAGAAGACTGGATGGAAGATACGAAGTGAAATTACCAATGAAAGAAAACTTTGAACAGGAATTAGGATCATCAAAGGAAATATCAATTGCGCAATTCAAAAACTTAGAAAGAAAATTAATCACGAAGCCAAAATTAGGTGATCAATACAAGGAATTTATAAATGAGTACGTCGATTTGAATCATATGAAAGTCTGCAATACTAAGTCGTTACATGAATATTTTTTACCTCATCACGCAGTGATTCGTGATGATTCGATTACTACTAAGCTTCGCGTAGTATTTAACGCGTCAGCCAAGACGTCGTCTGGAAAAAGTTTGAATGACGTCATGTTTAAGGGACCCAACTTACAACATGATTTACAGTCTTTGTTGTTAAAGTGGCGTCAATATAAATATGCTTATACAGCAGATATCGAGAAGATGTATAGGCAGATAATGATAGATGAAGCAGATCAGTGTCTCCAAAAAATAGTATGGCGAAATTCACCAGATCAAGTATTAAAAGAGTATCAATTAATTACAGTAACGTATGGTACAAAATCGGCACCATTCCTCGCAATGATGACGCTGAAACGTTTAGCGGCAGATGAAAGTCACAATTATCCTCAAGCGTCAAAAATATTAGAACAATACTTTTACATGGACGAGGTACTTCACGGTTTTCACAAAATCGAGGAAGGACAAAGATTATTATGCCAATTAAATCAGTTACTACAATCAGGCGGTTTCGTATTACGAAAGTGGGCATCTAACAATCCCGAACTATTAAATAATATAATCACAAGTAAAAACGCTGACAACATATTTCATTTTAAATCGGAAAATACTCTGAAAACATTAGGATTACAATGGAATTCCACCAAAGATTTATTTACATTTGCCTACGATATCAAATTTCAGAATACCATTAAAATTACCAAACGCATCTTATTAGCCGAAATATCAAAAATATTTGATCCATTGGGCTGGTTGGCACCCGTTGTTACAAAATTAAAATTATTATTCCAATCAGTCTGGCAAGAAAATCTAAAATGGGATGACGTGTTATCACATAACATTCAGAATGAATGGCGTAAGTTAAAAGCGGATATCGCGGATATTCACAATATTAAAATGCCACGTTGGATTGGCAGTCAAGAAGGATCAATTATAGAACTTCATGGCTTCTGTGATGCCTCCATAAAAGCTTATGCCGCCGTTATTTACGCAAGAATTAAAAAAGAATCACAATATTCAGTTATACTAATCGCTGCAAAAACGAAACTTGTACCACACAACAAATCAGTTTCGTTGCCGAGATTAGAGTTATGTGGCGCTGAACTACTATCGAGACTGATAAAGAAAGTATTGTCTTGCTTTAATAATTATGAAATAAAACTACATGCCTGGTGTGACTCTATGGTGGTTCTAGGATGGCTACAAGGGGATGAAAATCGTTGGAAACCCTTTGTTGCCAACCGAGTAAAACTCATCAAAAACGTCATAGCCGCGAATTGCTGGAGCTATGTAAAAACAACAGAAAATCCAGCTGATGCTGCAAGTCGTGGATTAACATTTTCGCAATTAAAAGGTAAATCTTTATGGTGGAACGGGCCATCATATTTATCTTCATCATCAGAAATTATCAAAAAAGATATCATTTATTCAACTAATCACGAGCTGAGGAAATCATGTAACGTAATACTGAAACACGACCACGCAAATATCATAAATCAATTGTTAGAAAAACATAATTCATTTAATAAAATAATTTTAATATTAGCATGGATACTTAGAGCATTGACACCGTGCCGTAGGCAACGACTTACATTCATTACGCTGCAAGAATTCAATGTTGCGAAAATGCGAATTATTCGTCACATCCAATTAATGGAATTTTATAGTGACATAGATAATTTAAATAAAGATCGTAATTTAAGTTCAAAGAGCAAGTTATTAAGTTTGCAACCATTTCTCGATCAAGACGGTATTTTGCGCGTTAGTGGGAGACTTAGAAAATCAAACTTACCATACGAATCTAAACACCCAATAATTATACCTCATAATCATCGAATAACTCATCTATTAATAGACCAAGCCCATACTTTAACTTATCACGGAGGAGTAAAGATGACGCTATCAACATTAAGGAGAAAATACTGGATTTTAGGAGGAATCAACGCCACGAAAAAACAACTAAGAACTTGTGTGAAATGTCGAAAAAATAGCCCAGAATTAAAAGCACAATTAATGGGAGATTTACCGGAATCTCGATGCAACCCAGCTCCGCCATTCTACCATACCGGAGTGGATTTTACAGGATTTGTGGACATCAAATGCAATGTAGGCAGAGGAGTGAAGACCAGCAAAGGATATATCGTAGTATTTATTTGCATGGTGACTAAGGCAGTGCATCTTGATGTGGTATCTGATCTTAGCAGCACCGCCTTTTTAGCAGCCTTACGCCGCATGGCGTCCAGAAGAGGTTCCCCGAGACATATCTATAGTGATAACGGGACAAACTTCGTCAAAGCTAACCGAAATTTCCAGGAAGAATATGTACAACTAGAACAAATTTTTAATAACAGTTTTTTTAAAGAAATCACTGAAATGAAAATTGATTGGCATTTTAATGCTCCAGCCTGGCCTACCGCTGGAGGATTATGGGAAAGAGCAGTCCGGAGCTTGAAACATCATCTTAAAAGAGTAATCAGCTGTCATAAATTGACATATGAAGAGTACTCTACCCTATTGGCACAGCTCGAAGCGTGTTTGAACTCGCGTCCCTTGTGCGCTTTAACCGAGAATATTGAGGACTTGGAGTGCCTTACACCAGCACACTTTCTAACTAGTAGAGCAGGTGTCACGGTGATTGAAACTGCAGTAGACGCAAGAACAAGATGGCATCTGGTAACGAAAATATTCAATGATATCTGGAAGCAGTGGAAATTTGAATATTTAAGTCAACTTTCGGCTAGAGGAAAGTGCCACAAAAAACAAGAAAATATCATAGTCGGAGATGTAGTGATAATACATGAAGAAAATCTCCCGGCCGGAAAATGGGCTATGGGCAGAGTAGTTGAACTACACCCGGGAAATGATGGACTAGTAAGAGTTGTGACATTGAAAACGAAAAATGGGTACCTAAAGAGGCCCATCACCAAAATATCAATTTTACCACTATCGAACACAAATGAATTTAATACGAGCAACCCTAAAATAAACGATGAAAAAGAAATAAACAAAGGCGGACTATCTTATCATACTAGAAAAAATCAATCAAAATTGAACTTTATTTCTATAGCATTATCATTCTTGTTTTTCATGACTATTCTATCAACAACAAATGCGGCATTTACGATATCAAAATTCACCAATAACAATCAATCTATATACTTTGATCCTATGGCAGACATGCAGTTGATTCGAGACGATTGGACTATGGTGACATATTACAACATGTCTCCATACTGGGAAGGTATTGAAGCTGTCCAGAAATGTACAAGTTATTTACAAAAAGTATGCGACAAAATCGAAGACCACTCTCACTGTAATATGATCCTGTCGCAGCTACATCACGATCATATGGAATTATTATACTACAATGAACTTTTGCTGAATCAAGCGAATGAGTCAGGTGTCACGGGACACTCCAGACAGCGTCGAGGTCTTATCAATGGCGTGGGTTATATTGCAAACAGTCTGTTCGGAGTATTAGACGAGCATTTCGCAGAACAATATACTCACGATATTAAATTACTAAACCAAAACAACAAACACTTGAATGCCCTATACAAAAACCAGACGTCAGTTATTGAAGCACAGTACAATTTATTAAAAAGAACTGAAGAATTAATCGCTAATCAACATAAAACAATTAATAAACACTTAAACAATCTTGACAGAGCTATAAATAATGTGACCGAGCAAATCAATAAATTATCTATCATTGAAGATTTTACTTTGACATCGATTACCGCTCTGAACACCTTATCAAACCTAAGAAGAATTCAAGAAAATCTTATATCTACGTTGACTGATATTTACCATGGCCGATTCAACATACATCTTTTAACTCCTGATCAATTTCGAAACGAATTGCAAATTATATCAAGTCAACTCGCAAGTGATATCACTCTTCCGTTAAATAATATTGCATCAAATTACCAGGATATGTACAAACTTACAAGTATCAAATCAAGAGTAACAAAGGAATACTTCATATTTGAGCTAAAATTTCCACTAATAAGTCGTGATACTTATCAACTTTATAAGTTGTTACCGATTCTTTATAAAAACAACAATCAAATGATATCAATAGTACCAAGAGCTAACTACATAGCTATCAACTTAAGAAAGGATGCCTTTATAGAGACAGACAGACACGCCCTTCAAGAATGCTTACATTACGAAACAGTATATCTGTGTAAATTATATAACCCTATAAAACACCTCAGTGTAGAAGAAAGATTTTGCAAATTAAATGATCGCGATATTTGTGAAGTTCAGATAAGCCCTTGCAAAAACCAGTGGTATGCGCTCACGGACCCATCTACACATTTATATTTTCATTGTAACAACTATTCTATGAGAATAATATGTGAGAATGACATTAAAACTATTGAACTGGAAAACGCCGGCTTGATTCGATTAAACAACAAGTGCATAGCAAAGAGTAAAGACTTAACTTTCTACTCTAACCAGCAACCTACTAATTCATTACGTATTAGCCCAAATATTGATAAACTCGAAGTAGCTCCAATTAATAACCTTATAAATGTGACTTTACCGAACTATGCTAGTACCATCGAGACCGAAGTAAACATTAACAGCACTCTGAATGACTTACATGAAAAAATAGAACACTTAAAACACGAGACATCGAATATGAGCGACGACGAAGAGTTATCCAGCCATGATATACATCAATATATCATATCGTACACGGGAGTAGCCGGAGCAGTCGCCCTTGCGATCGCCATCTGCTGGTGGTGGAAGCGACGACATCCTGACAGCGTCCAACGGCAGCAGCTATCATGTGTTGGTGTGAGTGAAATAGTGAATGTGACTAGTGCGCGAAAGCAGAGTACGGCTGAGCGACAGCCTAGTGTTACTGTGGTAAACGAGCGACAACCATCTGTGGTTGATTTTGCAACTTCGCCCATAGTTACCAAGCGTGTTTATATCAATACCGATGATACCCAGTTGTAATCCAAATAATAATAATTTAATTTTTATATAATAATATATGTGCAATATATTGTTCTCTTTGATAATAATTTTACGCTAGGTTATACTTAGATACTTTATTTTTATTACTAATCTTTATTTTTACAAACTTTACATATTAAACAATCTTATTCTACCTAATTGTTATTATAAATTAATGTTTCAACTTTTACTCTTATTATCCAAATTTGATTTAAAATTTTAATCTCATCTTATTTCATGTTGCCCCTCGGGAGCATGTTCGGTGCAATGTAACCGAACACCTTATTAATTAATTAAGCAATTATTGTATATTTTATACCTATGAATCACGTTGTTAAGTCAGTCCATAATAAACTATCAATCGCGTCGCGACACAGCAAATTATATCAGTAGCATTTAAATCATTAATCTGTTGTAGTATTATCAATTAAATATTATTATAAAAGGACTCAGTATATCATTTCTAAACATCATTATCAATCACAAACGATCCCGCACTACACCGCACAGAAACTTTGGTATTTCCCCTGTATGTTCATTAAGAATATAACATGACATTGTAATATTGTAATCACTATTTATAGACTTGATGCGTACCACACAACCTTCCACAACCTTATTTACATGATTGTTACCAATTCCTATTACATTGATGGCGTCTAATGATTGGTATTTTATACATAATCTTTCCTGTAATGATTTTGTGATAAACGAAGACTGGCTTCCGCTATCCAAAAGCGCTCTAACCCTTTCTATTTTATTACCTTGTGGATTGTAAACATCAATAATTGCTGTAGATAGAATAACTTGCTTAGCGTGTTGCTGTGAGAAGGCTACTACAGCATTTTCCAAATTTTCTGCAACAGTACAGTTATTTACCGAAACAATTGGATCGTGAAGAAGAGTGTTATGTTTCTGGTTGCACTGTCTACAAGAACCCATTCGACATTCACTATAAGGGTGACCCTGGCGAAGACAATTCCTACATAATTTATATTGAGACACATAAGACATCCTGTCTTTAATCGACTTTGACTTAAAGGTTTGACAGTCATAAATCCTGTGGTTTCCATTACATATTATACACAGATAATTATTTAATTTACTATGAGACTCTGTTGTGGTTGCAAATGATTTTGTATTTGGCAAACGGTCAGTTCCATTAAAATATTTATTTTGATTTGTGCGAAATTGATTGCTTGGTTGCAACGGCCGCGGTGGCGGTTGTTGTCTTATCTGAAAATTACTATTGCTTACAAATTTGTTACGATTGATAGATTCCAAAACATCAGCCCTATCTATTAGAAACTTATTGAATTGTTCCAAACTCGGAATATCCTCCAAAGAATTTCGGTATTCTTCCCACTTCACTAAGGTACGATTGTCTAATTTGGATGACAACATGTAAATTATTAATAGATCCCAGTGGTCTGTTGGTTGACCTAGACTGGCTAGTGCACGTAAATTTTTAGTAACGTGGTCAACCAGAAATCTTAAAGATTTCTCTGACTCACGTGTAATAGGTTGGATATTGAATAGTGAATCCAAGTGATTGTTAATAAGAATTCTCTTATTATCGTACCTATCGCAAAGGAGATGCCAAGCTTCCTTATAATTAGCGGAAGATATTTCAAGGTTGGAAATTATACGAGCCGCGTCACCTTCCAGGTAAGAAAATAAATAGTGAAATTTGTGAATGTCTGCAATACGGTCATTTTTATGAACTAAACTTGTAAAGGTATCTCTGAATTCCAACCACCGGAAGAGAGATCTATCAAACTTTGAAACATTAATTTGGGGCAGTTTAAAATTGACCTCTTGATGATCGTAGCCCGTATTGGATACCGAGTGACGTCGTTTTACATCTTCGTCATTAATTTGATTGTTATACTCTTGTAATAGGGTTTTTGCTTCAGCTATACTTTGGATAATTTCATTTTCAATGCGTTCACGCTCATCAAGTTCTATTTGTATATTTTGAGCATTCAAAACCTCTATCTCAGTCTGCAAATAGTCGAACTTAGCTGATATACCCTCAATTTTGCCAAGCTTTAAGGTTAATTCAGCTATACCCATATTATTTATTTCAGGTAATTTACTAATTTTATCCAAATAATTTCTAAATTTTGTTATCTGCCCTTTAACGGAACTACGTTTTACCAGTAAATCCTTCAAACATGTCGCCATTTTTTTTGTAGATAAATTATTATGACAACCCAAAAAAAATAACAAGCTTAAAATTATTGCTAATTGGAACCTTTTTTGTTTTTTTCCTTTACAATTAATTTCTTTAGACGCAAGGTTGAGACTAAAGTAAGAATATAGTAAAGCTGTACTCAAAGAACAATAGTATTATTGTGATATGCAAATATATAAAATAAAGAAATAAAAAAAGGAATAAGGTTCAAAATTCTCACGCTCCTTTCCTCCAGTGAAATCCGCAACAGCAGGAGTCCGTCCAACCTTAGTAGATAGGTACTCTTGTCACTAGCCATATAAGCACCACACACAAGGCAGGTATTTTGTTGTGGGTTGCCTGGAATTAGTCGGCGGAAATGGTCAGATTGCGTAACAGCTAGACACTTTGTTATTACCTTAATGCAAATAATTGACCACTTTTATTTAATAATATAATTCGAAAGAAAAAAAATTTGTAAATTATGTTTGTCAGTAAGTTAACAAAAAAAAAAAAAAACTAATAAGTCGCACAAGAGTTGGCGTATTCCTTATAGTCATAAATTTTAATTATTTAAGAATAATGGGGCTAAACTGATTGAGATAAGTACATAAGTAAATAGTACATAAAAGTACTTAGGTATAATTTTATGGGAACAAAGGAATGGCACTTAACTCTGTATATGACAGTCTGTATACTCTTCCAGCGGGATTTTTAGTAAATATTCCAAGCAAATAAATATTGCGTTCCCGTCACTCCAGATGTATTCTTCTTGCTTATTTTGCACTGTAGAATCGGCCTCTCACCAATTATTCGTTTTTCTTCGATGCAAATTTTTTTTTTTTTTTTTTTTTTTTTATACAACTGGATGACAAACAAGCTGACGGCCCACCTGATGGTAAGCGGTTACCGCCGCCTATAGACACCTGCAATAACAAGGAAAAGTCACTTGATATTGCAGGTGCGTTGTCATCCTGGGGCCTAAGATGAAATGCCGCCCATGCCCAGTTATTGCACTGGCTACCTTTCCCTTCAATCCGAAACACAGCGAACTGTTTCACGGCTGAAATAAGAAAGGCGGTGGTACCTACCCAGACGACCCTACATACAGGTCTACCACCTAGTAAAATATTAGCGTATTTTGTTGTTTTCTTGATCTTTTATTAATTTTGTGTCCTGTCACGGTCGCCAATTTTCTTGTTTTAGCGCAAGATTGGAGTTTCTTTCAATAAAACTCATGAAATTCTCGATAATAATATAATTATGAACAGGCACTGAGAACGACAATAAAAAAAAGTGATATTTTTACAATCTACCTGAGACAAGTATTTACAAAAAGTGCCTAACACAAATGTTACACAAATGTAATTCGCTGACGCAATTGCTAAAGGGATGCTCGTAGGAGCCTTAACACAGTGGTTAATAGTCATAATACTCGTAAATAAACATATAAAACATTTTGGAATTTTAATGTGTCCACGCATTCTTATCATCTAAATATTCTTGGACCTTATAGTAGCCTTTTTTCATTAAAGTTTGTTTAACATATAACTTAAGTTTGTGAAAAGGCAGTTCAGTTACATTTGGTGCGACATTGTTGTAAATGTGTATACATTTCCCCATGAATGAGCGACTTGTCTTGTGAAGTCTAAAACTTGGAACAGCAAGTTTATTTTTATATCTAGTGTTTAAGTTATGAATATCACTATGTTTTGAAAAGGTATGTTTATATTTGTGAACATAAATTATGTTCTCATATATACAGAATGTAAAAAATCTATGGGCCCTGGAGGGGAACTACTTTAAATCCTTTAGTTATCTCATTTTACTGAAAGGAAACATTCCTTTATTTTTGAAAAGACACAAAACTGCATTCAAAGATCTTTTAAAACTTGCTAGTCTCACCTGGGAATCGAACCAACTAAAAATTAAAACAGTAAACCCTCGCTATTTTTTGATACGAATCGGTAGGATTATTGTGCAGGATAAAATTTGTTTAATAAACATTTGGTATTTGGAATAAAAAAAGTAAAAAGTAACATCAATTATTTACGATCGAATACATTCAACATTTTTAACGATTTTAAAAATGTTGAAAGTTGTCGTTCTAATTTTAAATTGCCCCGCGTTGCATTAAAAAATGCGTTCCATTTTGAAAGCCAAAACATGAATGGAAACAATTTTCTCGATAGAAAATAAATCCAAAGTTGACCCTTTTTATTCACTTTTTTTGGTTTTATAAGCCAACGGATGAATATTTAAAACCCACATTTAGTTCATTAGAAATATAATAGACTATTGTAAACATTGACGAAATAATTTTATTCAAAAATCGTTTAGTTTTTTAATAAATAAATAATTTCCACTTTGTTGCTTACGACCTTTTATTAAGGCAATCGTGCGCTATTGTTGTCTCTTTCCTCCCCCTGAGAAGTCATATTTCTATCCCTCCATGTGCCGGCATTCAGTCGCCCGAGAACTTTGATTGACGCCGTACATGTACTCGGGGGATACGGATAGTGCTATATTTAATCGACAATCTTGTATTATACCTAGCTACTGTGCTCAAGCATACCTAAATTACTAAAAAGAAAAGTACTAACTTGTTTATCGTGTTGTTTTAAAATAATTAATACATTTAAATAATATTTTGTTTCTACCATGGGAAATAAACAAAAACCAAAGTTGAGAAAAAAGTGTAAATTTGAAACGGATAAGGGAACAAGCCAGTGATTTATCTAAGAGAAAGGAAAAAGTAAGTTATGTACAACAGTTATACTCGTACCTACAATACGATTTTATTATTTAGTTAGTGTTTTTGTTTTTATTATTACCTATATTATTTAATTTAATCGTAGTTGATTTAGGCTATATTGTGATGTACCTACGTCAAGGTATATTATCTGTATTAAATATAATCTGTGCACTAGACAAGTCTCTTCCTGTTTTAATGTCAAGTATGGTGTCATTCTGTATTATTACTATTTTCTTCAAAATATAAGTTAAATTGATTTAGTTGATCCTTTTGTTTTATTTTTATATTAAAACATATAACATGGCGCAGTCGAACGGAAATCACTAAGTGTAAAGTGCATTGGCAAGTTTTAAAATATATGGAATCATGGAGAGTAACCACGTTAAGTTGCCGCCTAATTTTGACATTCGGTCTCAATCGGCATCTACCGAATGGAAATTTTGGAAATGTTTGTTTGAAGACTACCTTGTGGCAATTGAAAAGGATGGTGCCTCTGACCGAGTTAAATTATCTCTTCTCAGGAATATGATGGGACCGGAATCCACAAAGGTGATTCAAAGCTTCAAATTATCTAAGCTGGATTCCGAAGCCTACGAAAAAGTGGTATCGGCAATTGATAAATATGTTAACCCCAAATATAATGAAGTGTTCGAAAGATTTAAGTTCTATGAACGAAAGCAAGAACCAAATGAAAATTTTGAAAACTTCTATACTAATCTAAGACAGCTTATATCTAGGTGCAATTTTGAAAACACAGCTAAGGAAACCCTTGAAGACCAGCTTTTAAGGGACCGAATTGTTCAGGGACTCCTGGATAAAGGTTTACAGGAAAGTCTGTTAAGAATGGATGACCTTACATTAGACAAGGTTGCTAATATATGTAGAGCAAGTGAAGTAAGTCGGTCCCAAGTGAGGGAAATGAACCCCACAATAGAAATAGAAGAAGTCAAGGCTAATAGAAGCAGATTGAACCCTATTGTAAATAAAAAGAAGTTTGGAGGGCAAAGAAAATATCAAACGTTTGAGTGTCATCGATGCCAAAAGGTTCATGGTCCAAGGGAATGTCCAGCATTCGGCAAAAAGTGTACAAAATGTGGTATTTTAAATCATTTTGCAGTGAGCTGTAAGGTCAAAAAAGTGCAGGAGGTTAATAAGTCTTCAGATTCAGAGTCAAGTGAAAGTTTGTTTTGTGGTGAAGTCACAATAAATAATTCAGATTGGACAGAAAATATAATAATAGAAGGGCAAAATATTACATGTAAATTGGACACTGGTGCAGATGTGAGTATTATGCCCAAACACATTTTTGACCAACTTAATAGAAATTTGAATTTAAAGTTACATGAAACAGAATTAAAAATTAAATCTTTTGAAGGAAATATTGTAAAACCCTTAGGAATTGCAAATCTAAAGTGTAAATATAAAAAGATTACATGTCATGAAAATTTTGTCGTAATAGATTCTAGTAATATGCTGTTGGGACTACCAGGTTGTATATCTCTAAAACTAGTTAAACGAGTACATGCAATTGAATTAGATAAGAAAGAAGAATTTATAAAAAAAAATCTAGTAGTTTTTGAAGGCATAGGTAGGTTACCAGGTATTATAGAAATTCCCACCAGAAGCACTCAGGAACAAATTTGCCACCCATCACCTAGGTTACCTTCATGTCTGTTAAAACCTCTCAAATTAGAATTAAAAAGACTTGAAGAGAGAAAAGCTATTTTGAGAGTAGATAATATTAATAACAATGCTTTTGTGAATAGAATGGTAATAGTGGAAAAACCAAACGGAAAAGTAAGACTTTGTCTTGACCCATTAGATTTAAATAAAGTCATTGTAAAAAAACCTAAAATTTTACCGACACTAGAAGATTTGAGTTTTAGATTAAAAGGTAAAAAAAATTTCTCTGTTTTAGATTTAACTGAAGGTTTTCATCATTTAAGTTTATCAGAAGAGTCTTCTTGGAAATGCTGCTTTGCAACACCCTTTGGTGTTTATAGATATTTGGTTTTACCCTATGGCCTGATGAATGCTCCTGAATTATTTCAAGATGTGCTAGAAAGCCACTTTGGTGATTTGTCTGATGTTATTGTGTGGGCAGATGATATTTTGATTATGGGAAATACAACTCAAGATCATGACAAAGCTCTAAATGAAGTTATTAAAAAAGCTAAACAGTTAGGCATTGTTTTCAATAAAAATAAATTTCAATACAGGCAAACTGAAGTTAAGTATGTTGGACAAGTTTTTAATGAGCATGGAATGTCTCTTGATGAAGATAGAATTAAGTCTTTGATTAATCTTAAAGAACCTTGTAATAAAAATGAGTTAAGACAATTGTTAGGATCATTTAATTATATACGTAGATATGTGCCAGACATGGCAAATGTAATGTCCCCTTTGGTTAAATTACTAAAGAAAAATGTTGACTTTATATGGTTACCTGCTCATAAATTAGCATTTACCGAACTAAAAAAAAAAATATGCACAGCTCCATCTCTAACACCATTTGAGCCTAAAAGAAAAACAATATTACAATGTGATGCATCCAAGGATGGACTAGGGTGCTGTTTGTTTCAATTATATGATAGTAATGTGTTGAAACTTGTTTCATGTGCATCAAGAACCATAAATGATTCTGAAATTAACTACAGCCAAACTGAAAAAGAGTTATTAGCAATAAGTTATGCAGTAAAAAAATTCCACAGGTACATTTATGGTTCCGTAATAGATGTACAATCTGATCATAAACCTATTGTGTCTATCATGAATAAACCCATTTCTAAAATTGGTTCACCTCGCCTAAAGCGACTAAGACTAAAGTTACTAATGTATAATTTAAATGTATATTATGTACCTGGCAAATTGCTACATTTTGCTGATATGTTATCCAGAAATAAATTAAATGTGATAGAAGTTGATAAGCAAATGTTACAAATGGTGCACTCACTCTCTGTACACCTACCAATGTCTCCCGAAAGAAGGTTAACTTTTTAAAATGAAACTAAAAATGATTTTCTTTTGAGTCTATTAAACAAATACTATTTAACAGGCTGGCCAGCAGTAAATAAAATACCTAAAGAATGTAAACCATTTTATAAGATGAAAGAAAATATTTACTTTGAATCAGGATTAGCATTTAATGAGAATAAAATAATTGTGCCTGAAACATTGAGACCTTATGTCTTAAAGTTAGTGCATCAAGGTCACCCTGGAATATGCAAAAGTATTAAGAAAGCCAGACAATTATTTTACTGGCCTGGCCTACCAAGTGACATACATCATTTTAGTTTGAAATGTCGTACTTGTGAAAAATTCAGATCGGCCAATCCTCACGAAAATTTGTTACCACATAAAATACCAAATCGCAGATATGCTAAGATAGGGACTGATATTTTTGATTTTATTGGAAAATGTTATTTGGTGATTGTTGATTATTTTTCTCATTGGCTTGAAATACTACCACTCAATGATAAATCATCTTTCGCTGTAATAAATGCTTTTCAAGAAGCATTCACTAGATTTGGATACCCTGAAGAAATTATAGCGGATAACAATCCTTTTAATTCATATGAGTGTCATAAATATTTAAAGCATAAAGATATAAAATTAACAACTAGTAGTCCACACTATCCAAGAAGTAATGGAATGGCTGAAAAGGCAGTACACATCAGTAAAACTTTATTAAGAAAAGCTTTTGAAGATAGAGTGGATTATAGAGATTATTTGTTAAGCTACAACAATACACCTCTGACAGGTTTAGAGGTCTCTCCTTCGCAAATATTAAATAGTAGAAGAGTTCGTACTTTAATACCTACAAATTGTAACTTATTAAAACCAAAGGTAGAGAATAAAATTCATCAATTATTACTACTAAAACAATCAATGGCGAAGGACAGAAATATTGTTAAAGAGAAAAACATAGAATATAAAATAGGCGATAAAGTGGTACATAAGACTGATAAGGAGAAAATTTGGAGAAAAGGTACAATAATAGGTAAATGTTTAGAACCTAGGTCTTACTGGATAAAAAAGGAAGGGGAGGATAGGCAAATAAGACGAAATACTAAGCATATAAGAAAGTCTTTTACTAAAAACAATTATCTAAGTTTGAACACAGATGTTTCAAATTTCAATGGCACAGATGTCAAAGTAATACCTTGTGAAAAACTTAATATTTCTCACTATGAGAATAACACTACCTCTAATGTCAAAACCACAAGAAGTGGTAGAATTGTGAAACCAAGAAACATTTTAGACCTGTAAATAATATCTAAGGGGGAAGGTGATTTAGGCTATATTGTGATGTACCTACGTCAAGGTATATTATCTGTATTAAATATAATCTGTGCACTAGACAAGTCTCTTCCTGTTTTAATGTCAAGTATGGTGTCATTCTGTATTATTACTATTTTCTTCAAAATATAAGTTAAATTGATTTAGTTGATCCTTTTGTTTTATTTTTATATTAAAACATATAACAGTAGTTGGGAAATAAGTCTAAGTAGGTAAGGTATCTAAACCGTGTTGATTAAAGTAAAATAAATAAATACCAATATAGTGAAATAAGTAAGTACTTCCATACATTCGATCAGTCACAAATCAAGCGTAGGTAATACCTACTTTGTCGTTTACTACAGCGGCATTTTCTTCTGTTGTAAGAACTTATTTGGGAGCAATGTGTTACGCATGATGTGTGGTCTTTGTCACTATTACTACTTATTTATATAACTTCTTAAAAATAATTTACGTATTCATTTTACAGGATAAAAATAGATCCAGCAAATGACACCAATAGTGATGACAATTTTACTCGCGAAAAATCCATAGAACAAAAAAGAGTGGAGTCATCATTACATGGTAATGTTGTTGCACACAACAGCAATGCGGAATGCTGGAATAAAGTTTCAACTTTTGGACGTTGCTGGCATGAAGGACGATTATAAACAGTATATATATCTGTTATATACTTTTAAAACAATTTTTTTCCTGTTTTAGTAAAAATAAAAAATAAAAATTATATGTTGGTTCTAATTCTTAAAATCAGATGTTTTAATTTTCGTCTTCGTCATTTTAATCAATGTAAACTTATAACTTACAGAAGAGAAACCGAGGAAACAAGTTTTACTGAACACAGCCTTATGGAATCGACTTCATGTGACATGCGATTTCCAACTACTATTAGAAATAAAAGCTGGGTATTAATTTAACGAAACAATCTGATGACACCTGACACCCTATGCCCTATAGGTACCTCGAGTTGGTAAGTACCTGAACCACCCGAATATTTACTCATTTCAATGTTCATCATGTACATATGCTATATTATGACCATTTTGTAGTGTTTGTTTGGTATACCTAAAATTTTGTAGGGTATACCTAATACTTATATAGTATACCTAATACTTATAAAATCAGACCACAGGTACAAAACATTTGGTGTCAAAAGGTGTCCGTTATGTTTATTCGTAATATTTAACTTAAAACAACTGATTTGCGACATCATTTGTTTATTGTATTTAATTAAATAAATAAAAATTATTATGTTGTTCTAGTTTACATTGTAATAGTAATCGTTACCGTAATGACCGAATCGTTGCATCTCTAATATTTATACATTTTATTACACATGTTTATGTGCCTTATTTATTATTTTTAGTTATGGAACATTTTTATTCACTTTTCAGCAATAGATAGTGATTCAAGAGGAAATTATACATGATTATTAAAGTATAGAAAAGCCGAAAGGTTTTGTATGGATCGGGTGGTACGAAGTTCGCCGAATATTTTAACAATTTGAGGCACCACATTTCGAAGATTTATAAAAAATTGTTTAACCCGTTAAGCATGAGTTTCCAGACACAATTGATTTTTCAATTGTCCCGGTGGTATATCGCGGCTTGACAGATTAAGAAAAAAGCTTTCAATAAACCAATTTTAAAAGTACATGTGTTTCTTTACTTTTTTTATTTCTAATAATAATTACTTATTACCATTATTTTCCCCCTAGCTTAGTTAATAGTATTGTATCACAAGGGAACATAATTATAATATTTCTACGGCGAGGGCGCCTTTATAGTCAATATACGTCGCCCGAGGTAAAAATAATTTTGTGACTGAGTAATACACTCTGCTTTTCATCCCATCTATATGATTGAATATAAAATATATAGGAATATAAAATATATAGAAATATACAGGAATCGATTCCTGCCTCAGGACGTGAAATTTTTCTAGTTTTATTATATTTTAATTACTAAGTAATTTTTCAAACATTTATAATAATGTTAAAATAAAAAATTAAGAATAAAATATATAATTATACTTTACCAGCGACTCCGGGCTCGATTGAACCCTGGCCGGAACAGATGTTTGTGTGATGAGTACAGATATTTGTTCACGGGTATTGGATGTTTATATGTTTATGTAAGTTTATTTCTAATATCTATAATTTATATACACCGTCTTCCTGAGGTTATACATTGACTTCGGCATGTTATTCAGACTATTAAATTGATCATTTTTTACTATGAACACTTTTATGAATTCCAATTTCTTTAACAATTTTACTTTCATACAAACTAAATGCTTAGATGTAATTTATCTAAAATGAATTACTCTTTACCTGAGCTGGCAACGTCGCATTTAAAACTTTGGTCCATATACAAGTTCTTATGAATTTTAGGATTCCTTAGAATTTACGTACGGATTCATGTTTGAATTGCCACGTGCTTAGCGGTGAATGAAACATCGTGAGAAAACAAGGAAGAAAACGCACACAGTTTATCAAATAGCAAGGGTCCATTGTGTAGAATATGTTCAATACTAAGTCCATCGTGGCCCGGCGACTTCCCGCGCTTCATTTCGCGCACGCATTTAAATATACTATCGGGAGTGAGATGAACCTCCGGACGCTGGCCTAGGTGCAGACCGACAGGCTTCTCCCCGCTACACTCTGACATTGTGCTATTCACATTGAAATAAGATGCAAACATATTAGCTATATCTTTAGTATTCTGACATTTGTTTACAAATAAAGGCAAAGTAGGTTTGCAGTTTAATTTACGAGTTGACTTCCGAAATTTAGAAAATTCCTTATTGTATCTATGCTTCGCAATTATTAAGCATTGCATTGCATTTTTATCTTATGTTCATTATTAAGACACCATTTTAATTTATTTTTTTCTTGCAAAATGCATTTCATCATATAAATGTCCTTGACTCGGCCGACCGTTTCATACCCAAACTTGGTGTGCTAATCGAGCTTTTGAATGACTTTCTCGGACATGAAAATTCCAACCAGTAATTTGTTTTTTATGCTTAACTTTACAGTGGTACGTATCACGAGCCGCCCGAGTCAATACATTCACTATATTGTTATAGTACACATCACTCATTACTATTGAGTAACACAGTGCATTTCCCTGCCACAATTTTTGTTTTGTGTATTGGGACTTTAGGTAATACAATATTTGGTGTAATGAGGTCCACACTACACTTGACTGCCAATGGCAGATGATCAGACCAATACACATTGTCACTTAAAATAGAAACATCCTGCACAAGGTCAAACGCCGAAGTCGTACAGACGCAGTGGTCTAACCAGCTCGTCTTACCATTCACTTTACTACGAAAAGTATAAGCATTGGCTGACTCACCGAGGAGGTCCATGTCCGCACATACCCACTGCTGGTCGCTACAGAAGTCCCGCAGCTCGTCCCCAAAGCGAGCTCCAGGGGCTGCGTTGTAGTCGCCCATCGCCAACATGCAATCCCCCTCAAGGTCTTCTATCACAGCGCTAATACGCCCCAAGCACTGAGTGAATAGGGGCAAGTTGTCCTCACAGTCCGTAGGCATATATACTGACATGATCAGCAGATTTCGGTCTTTGAGTTTCATCTGTACTGCTGCAATACGGGTAGTTCCACAGCATACGGGAGTGACGTCAGTAAATTTACTTTTACGCCACATAACCGCGACTCCTCCATAGGGTCTCCCCCTTATTCTTCCAGCAGCCGTGTCCTTCGCTGACAGTCCATGGTAGGCGAAATCAGAGTGCACATTGCCCAGGAAGTCGATGTCATTTTGTAGTAGCCATAGTTCTTGTAGGCATATAACATCGTAATCCTTACATAGTTCCGTCACGTGTGCGCATGACCTCCTTGTACTTTTACAGTTACAAGATACAATACTGATTGGATTCATATTAAGTGGTATGCGATATTTTATCTAGCGCTAACCCTTGAAACGTCTGTATACTATTCCTAAAGGCCAGAACTCTTCACTTAAGAGCTTGTTTTCTTTATCTTTACCTATAGTGATTTAAAATGATGAAAAACCAGTGGGCTTATACGCCGTAAGCTTTTCTATGCTGTGTACTGTTTCTCCCAGCTCAGTCAGTAATTCCCTTACGTCTTTTTCCGTAGTAGTAGGGTCAAAACGCGATACGTATATGTGCGTTAACTTGGGTACAATTTTTGTGGTTGTTAAGATTAAAGTCGCTTTTCCGAATTTATTTTTGTTCAGTTTTGTTTTAGATTTGTATTTACCACAGATTGAAAACTATCATCTGTTTCTGTGCTACAGATATCTTCAATATCGCTATTTCTATTACAGTCCGTTTCATTAATGTGGCTCGCTAACGCCGAAGATGTAGTTGCAGGTATGCGAGACCTTGATATACGCCCTGAGGGCGGTAGTGGTATCACTACCACTAGCACCAAATGACGAGGGACCCTCGCACAGGGGAAGGGGACGAGGTTACCAGCGGTTTCTTAGCCTCGTTTCGATGACGGCTTGTTTTATCTCTGCCACCTGGGTTTGCAGCTCTGTCAGTGAGGATGCCTGCGCAGAGTTTCGTTTTATGATGCAAGTTCTTGTTTTATCCGTGACAAAATTTAAAACCATATTTATCGATCTTCCGGGTTCTTGTGTGTGATAGATACATATCCAATAAAAAATATTTTCATTTTTGGTTGAATGCTTAAACCCTTAATTTATTCATCTGAGAAATTAGGTAGATAGATACAACTTTTAAAATTTTATTTGTGTTTTTTATGTTGACTCATATCTTGATTCTCACATTTTTACTTTACTTTACCGTTGTAAGTATTCAATAAAGTTATTTATTATCTATCTATATTTTTTGTACTTAGCCTATCAAAATAAATAGGTACTAGAATTGAGGAATTATAGGATATTTATTTTATGTTATTATTTTATCAAATAAATATTAGCTACCAGGAGTAGGAAAAGTTTATGAAAGTAGGAGGTAATTACGCCTGATAGGGGGTATGACCTTTGAATGGGGCTGCGCTTCAATGTCGATCATTTCATTTTTTATCAAAAATAATTAATTTTTCAGCATGTAATAATGTCACACTACAGTTGTCACACATTGGTAATAAACTCTACACAAGGGACCCATTTACACCCTTTTCACTTTATTTGTATTTCTGATACAGCCTGTATATCTGTGTAACTAGGTAACGAATAAATAAGAAACGAATATATGTATACATTTTTTTTTATACCACTAAGGTGGCAATCAAGCATACGGCCCACCTGATGGTAAGCGGTTACCGTAGCCTATGGACGCTTGCAACACCAGGGGTATCACTTGCGCGTTGCCTATCCTGTAAAAACTTTTTCAAACCCTTTTTGAAGAACCCCATGCTGTACTCGTTCGAGAAAACCTCTGCAGGAAGGTCATTCCACAACCTGAGCGTACGCGGGAGAAAGTTTCTCTGAAACCGCACAGTACGAGACCATTTTAGTTTAAGTAAGGTGCTATATTATACATATAAAATAATTTATTCGTTACCTAGTTAGTATTCATAACACAAGCTCTAACGGTGCTTGCTTTGAGCTAGGTAATAGGTGAGAAAGTAAGGATATTTAATTTTAATTAAACATATATAATGAAATGGGTAACAAATAAATGTTTAATTACCTATATTAAAATTTGTTTATGTACCTACATAATATTCTTTGACTTAGGTATAAATAAACATTAGAAATAAACTAAAATATACATTCAAGACCCGTGCACAACAATCTTTTTTAATCACACAAACATTGTTCCGACTGGGGGGTTCGAACCCGGAACCGTTGGCTAAGTAGTCAGGGTCTCTGACCACTCTACAAAGAAATATGAGGCGCTTTTAGATACAACAGTAACTGTTAGAATGTATTGGGCTTAATAGATTTAAAAAAAATATATTTAGGTATACAGTTTTTCGTGTTTTATTATAAATGCATTCATACAGACGAATATTTACATACTGAAATTTTCAATAAAATAGTGTGATACAACTCCATTGCTTTTTTGTTCTTTTCCATTGACCCTACTGACCCCATGACGGGCGTTCGGCGCGAACTTCAAATTTTACGTAGCGAGCGACGAGTGTAAATTGCGGGTCGCGGGGGTGAGTGGGCGGGGCCATTTAAAAACAAATTTCTCGAGGTATCGCCTTAATGCATTATCTGTTGAATTCGTGTTTGAGTTATGTGCTGTAGAAATTCCAAAATCGAATCTTATTACTGTTTGTTTATATTGGCCTGACAAGAAACGAATGCCCCAGTTGTTTTTCAATTCATTGGAAAAACTTTTGCAGCTTTTGCTTTTGAAATATAATCGGAAAAGAATAGTAATTGGGGGGGATTTTAATGTAAATGTCTTGGAAAAATCTACATTAACCATGCAACTTTTGGAACAAATGAAAAGTTACAACTTTCACCAACACATAAGGGAGCCTACTCGGATAACCGTCACCAGCGCCACTTGTATAGACCTAATATTTACCAATTTTCAAGAGCAAAACCAAAACACATATGTCAGTGAGCACGGATTTTCTGATCACAAAGGAGTATCTATAACTCTACCAGATACTTTTTCACTACAAAACGAAAATAAATGTAAATTCATAAATAAAAGGCTTTTTACTGAGAAGAATATTAATGAATTATATTAATTATATTAAATTAGAGTTAAATCAAATTCATTGGCACGAAATATTGACCTCAGATGATGTAAATAGAAATTATTATCTATTTCACAAATGTTTGCTTGTTTTAAATGTTTGTTTGTTAGTATACTAAATAAGTGTATACCTATTGTTAAAATAAAGTTTAAAAACGCTCGTAAAAAATATTGGTTGACTTCTGGAATAAAAAAATCATGTAAAAATAAACGTTTGTTAAAGTCATTTTTAGCTAACAATAATAATCATATCCTAAACAAATATTATAAAAAATACGAAAAAATTTTAAGAAGGGTTGTAGAGAAATGAAAGAAGATTCAATTTATAAGACGAATTCAAAATTCAAACAACATAACTAGAACTACATGGCAAATTGTGAAAGAATGTACCAACAAGCTTAAACAAAAAACAAGGAACAATATTAATTTACAAAAAAATAATACTCTGATTGAGGATCCATCTCTTATCGCCAACTTGTTTAATAAATACTTCACATCGGTGGGGCAAGGAAATGACACGCAAGGAGCATCGCCGCAGCCGCCACCTACCGGTCGGCCCGTCCTCAATCCGTCATTTAATTCAATGTTCCTATCGCCAGTCGACGAGAAGGAGGTTTGTGGCATTATTTGTCAGTTAAAAAATTAAAAGAGTTTTGGATACGATGAACTGCCTCCTGTACCCCAAGCACGAAACATTCTCGTAATCGTATAGTAATCGTATTTTCTTACTATTCGATAACGATCACGATACTAAGCTGGCAGCATGAAACAATGCTACGAAACTATCGTCAACACGATAGTAATACGATACTATAGTAAACTTAGGCCGTCCACAACTGGACAAAGTAGACACAAAGTGCGTTCAAAAATCACTGCAGCAACATTGTGTGTTACAAATCAATGAAAAACCTACTCAATCTTTTTGATATTTATTGAAAAAATGACAACTTATTCACTTTTTTACTAATGCGAAGCAAATCTTCCAGTTAAATTTATAATTAGGGCATAATAATAAGGTTTCTTGTTTTATTTGGTAGCGACTTAGAAACAGTTTCTGAACGTACGCAATTCTTCAATGCCAATTTTATGTAAACAAAACCTCTCAAAACAAAAACTCGTCGAGTCAAGTGGAATCTTTCGACCTTATTAGTTGAAAAAGAAGTGTAATTTATTGGTTTTAATGTGCATACATGTGCAAGCAATTCAATTATGGTCGAAGTTAAAAGAGCGTATATAAATTTTTCATGAAGAAATAAGTTATATGACACAATATTTATTGTTTGTAAACCTTGTCACGATATGGAATAGTCCAACAGTTTGTAGGTAATATGATGGATTTCATGAAGAGGTGAGTTCGTTTCATTTGTATATTACTCTCTAAATACTTCCAATTTTGTGTGTCACTATCAAAACTTATTCTAGTATTATGTAAACGCAAGAAAAGTGACGAAAGGTTAGATTTGAATGATCACTTATTTATTCTGTAAATATGTTTATTTTAGATCAAATTGCTGTAAGCCAAATATTTTAATAAAATTTGCTTCAATAATGTTGGGTTAAATATTGAAATCCATACTAATATCATTAATAAATGCGAGAGTAACTCTGTCTGTCTGTTACCTTTTCACGCTTGAACCGCTGAACTAATTAAAGTGAAAAAAAAAATGAAATAGATGGAGTGACAGGACATAGGTAGGATATTTTTGGAACTATTGTTCTACATCCACGCGAGCGGAGCTGCTAGCTAGCCGTATTTGACTTTAATCCTAACTATTAATATAAATGGGAAAGTGAATTTCTTCGTTCAATCGTTACAGTTACACGCTTAAACCACTAAACTGATTTAGATGAAACTTGGTATGGAAAAACTTTACTTTTTGGAGCGATAACCGACATCCACGTGGATGAAGCCGTGAGCGGTTGCTAGTTGATGAATAAATAATTTCACTTGTGATATGAATAAAAATATAGGTGTAAAATCTATGGATATAGATAGATTCTTGTAGATCAATAAATACTGAATACTAGGTAGATGTGATATTAATTTTTTTTTTCATATCCACAGGTGAAAAAGAAGTGGAGTTGGTTTATCTAGTTGTTGACTCTAGCCAAATTGAATTCCCTGGAGAAGAGACAGATTTGGGGATGGAACCCACTCCTAAACTTGATTGGGCAAGAAGAATTAAACCTTCCTGGCACCAGACATTATCAACCACCTCAAGAACTAAGTCCAGCACCAGCTAGGAAATGGATCCCACTATACTATGTATAGCTAAAAAGACTCGCGACGCAAGGAGTGAATATATGAAGGATGGATTTTTAAAAGCTGAATGAGATGAGGATGAAATGAATGTTAAACTAAAGAAAGAGAGAATATCGCAAATATATTTTGAACTAGAACTGCAACTCAAATGGTTTGCATTTAGTAAAACTTTAAGTGTAGCTATTCAAGAAATTTATGTATAATAAAAGTAGAGATAAATGATTAGAAGTGATGAAAAAGGAAAATATATTTTTACATTTATTATTAATTTAAGGTAAATAGGTGAAAATTAAAAGTGTTAAACTATATTAATGTTTAATATTTAATATTTAAAAAATAGGTTATACATATAGCAATCAATTATTTTGTGAACCTTTAATAAAGTTTTCTAAATTATTATTATTTTTTATTCGAATTATAACTAGCATTATTCTTATTATAATCTTATGATGCAATGCAATTTATGTTATGTTCGATCCTTGCTAAGACACCTCCAGCAGTTTTTTAATCGTTCAATCACCATCCTTGTCCTTCCATGCTCCTTCCATAGGAGTTGTATTTATGCCTGCCATAGAACTATTACTTATCGACTGTATAGGAAGTAGGCGACATCAATTATGGTCTGTGAATATCCAGAATCGCCTACAAAAAAAATATATATTATATACATATTATCATATACTTATTTTTCTCATTGTAGCTCAATATTTGTTATTTATTTAAGTGCTGTTGATTTAATTAGCATTTACTGAGGCGGTATCTATTTATAAACTCTCTTTCATTTGAATAGCAACATCACTTATTCAACATTTCATCAGTAAAATTCTTTGTTGAATTTCTCTGTTTATACAACAAAAATAAAACGATAACTTGGATACATTGCTGTTTATAAAAACATACCTAATTATTTTGCAAGAGTATGCATAAATTCAATAATTTAACACAATTACTATACCTTCTGATTTCGTCGTCTTCTACTCTAAGAGTATTTACTAAACGCCAGTGTAAGTAGTAACTACGTAAAGAATGCCTTCCCACACATAATACACATAATTTTCAGTCACTAAAATTGCTTTTTATCAATAAAACATCAATTTTTTATTGCACAACAATCGTAACGATAGTTCTCTCACTGCAAAATACTCGGTGAGAGGTAATACGATAGCTAGCTGTCGACAAAAACGATACGATCCGTCAAAAATGAGTTCGTGCTGCCGATTCCCATACTTTGACCTTCGGTTACTATACCATTACGATTACGATTACGAGACTAGTTTATTCGTGCTAGTGAATTTTAGTTCCGTAAACGACCGTAGTGGCGCTGCTCTGGTTTTCATACAAAATAATACGATTACCATTACCATAACGAGAACGATAGTGTTTCGTGCTTGGGGTACTGTACTTGTGAAAAAATGTGCCAACGAACTAGCTTCACTGGTGATGCGGGGCGGATGATTGTACCTATCAAAAAATTATTATATTGTCAAGAGGCGGATGACTATACCTATTTAATTATTTAAATAGCTAAAAAAGATCACAGTCAAACAAGGAAAAGCAGTTATGCACCCACCTTTCAGTCCACGACTTCTCTCTTCTTGAGAACGGGCAGAGCTGGTGATAATCAGGTCAGGTGAGCGGTTGAGAAGACGAATCCCGGAAGACGCGGTAGGGGATGGCGACGAATCCCGAAAGACGCGGAAGCGGGTTGGTATAGATCACGATAAATGAATCGAACACAGCGGTTGTAGGCAGAGTACTAAGTTTCCAGGCGGCGCGCGCAGATCTTGAGAAATATAGCGGGGGGTCCAAGAGGAGCGGGGGGTGCGCCAGCACTCGGAAGCCAATCAGAAGTTGCAGAGATGCAAACCTCAGACAGGCACACATAACAATTTCAAAGTTTGACATGATCTTATGATAATAATAATTACTTCCTATAAAAAGGGCGTAAACATCCTCCCCACCTTAACAATCCGTAGGATTTTTAAACAAAATGAAACTATACATATAAATGATGAAGAAAATAATATATAAAGAGATAAAATCGACTTTGAATTAGGTATTCATAATATATTGTGACGATATATATACATATATAAATATTTTACAACTAGATAATGTAAGTATAGCTGCATTAGATACATTTACTACTGCGAGGGAAGTGGACATAACTTTACCACTGGACGTTTAAAGGTTCCCGTTGACGTCCGTACTAGAGCGACTCGAGTGATCCCGTCCTTTCCCGGGAATATCTGTTCAATAATACCAGTAGGCCAGCGCAAAGGTGGAGTATCATCTTGATGAATAAGAACCAGTGTTCCGGGTTTGACTGGTACATCTGGAGTATTCCATTTTTGTCTCATTTGAAGCGTATGCAAGTAGTCGACATGCCACCTTTTCCAATAATCCTGCACCAAATGGTCCAACAGTTTCTTTCTGTTACAAAGACTTGTTGATTCATCAACATCATACGCGGGCAAAGATTGTAAGGGTGTGGACATTAAAAAATGAGAAGGCGATATTTGAAAGCACTGCCCCAACTTAACCGAATCGTCGGTATTTGTAAAAATACTCGTTTCGGATGTTGAAATAGAATATTTCGACATTGTAGGGTGGACGTTAGCTCATAAACGCAAAATACAAGATAGACTAGAAGAATTTCACAGGGATATCCCAAGTCCTGGGTGGCTCAGTGGTCAGAGCAGTCGCCCGGATTGCGAAAGGTCGCGGGTTCGATTCCTGCCTCAGGACGTGAAATTTTTCTAGTTTTATTCTATTTTAATTACTAAGTAATTTTTCAAACATTTATAATAATGTTAAAATCAAAAATTAAGAAATGAGAAGGCGTTAAAATTGCATGAGGTTGATCCGACAGTAAACACAGCGGACGTGAATTCAAAAGGCATTCTATTTGCGTTAGTACGGTTAAAAGCTCTTCGTAACAAAGCAACTGCTGACCTATAGTCCGATACAAGTGTGTTTTTACACTTTTTATATTTGATTCCCATAATCCGCCCCAATGCGGAGCGCGAGCTGGGATATTACGCCAACTGATTTTGTGATTATTAAATTCATTTTGTAATGCAGTTGACGTTTCAGGAGCAGACAAAAAACTGTATAGTGTGTCCAACTGCCGTTTGGCTCCAATAAAATTTGTCCCGTTATCCGAATACATAATAGATACAGGCCCTCGTCTCGAGATAAAACGTTTGAAGGCGTCTAAGAAAGTGTCCGTACTCAGGTCTGAAGCGAGTTCGATATGAACTGCCTTAGTGGTCATACAAATGAACAGGCAAATATAGGCCTTTTGGCTTCTAATGCCACGTCTACGCGTCAGAGTCAATTTAATAGGGCCTGCGTAATCGACCCCAGTGTGAGTAAAAGCTTTATCTTCTTGGACACGAGCTGGGGGTAGACTTGCCATCATAGGTGAAGGGTGACTTGGTGCAGTTCGAAAACAAAAATTGCACTGACGGATGCGTTGGCGGATCA
Source organism: Nymphula nitidulata (assembly GCA_947347705.1). Lineage (NCBI taxonomy): Eukaryota > Metazoa > Arthropoda > Insecta > Lepidoptera > Crambidae > Nymphula > Nymphula nitidulata. The sequence goes on from OX374619.1 coordinate 14,936,165, forward strand.
CGTTTCGAGCAGAAACTATCCAATAGCGTTGCCGAAGTAGTGACATAAGCAAGTGAGAACCAGTGTGACAATTAGAGCGATGACAATCATCTATAATTAAGTCTATAATATGATGACGTCGGGGGAGCAAGACAGGATGGCGATTTTCATACGGGATATTAGCGTTAGTTAGTCGTCCACCAACGCGGAGCAATCCATTGTTGTCAACAAATAAATCTAACTTTCTTAGAGAAGGAGAACGTAATTTACCCTTATGTATATTTTCAATTTCGTCATGAAAGTATTGACCTTGCAAGGTGCGGAGAAGAAAGAGTTCCGAGGTTTCAAGATCCGAAACTTGAATTAAAATTGTACGAGGTAATTTTTTAATGAATCGGAGGACGTATACAATAATTCGTAATAATTTTTTCCAGGAAGATACTCTAAGCGCGAGTGCAAGCAGCGGTGAGGGAATAAGTGACGCGACTGCTTTGGATACAGCGGTAAACGTAACAGCAGTTTTTATTTCAGGGAAATTTATATTGTCCACACGAGAAACATCGAAAGGCGTGATTGGCCATTCGGAAATAGCGTTAGAAGTCCATGTTGGATCACACCACCATAATTGGTGATCAATTAGTTGCGAGGGTAAAATACCTCTAGAAATGCAGTCACTAGGATTTTCTATCCCATTAATGTGAAAGAAGCGCTGAGGAGATAAATTATCGTGTATTTTGCTGACACGGTTGGCTACAAACGTTTGCCAGCGGTGCGGCGAAGAATGAATCCACGATAAAGCGATAGTAGAGTCAGAAAAGGCAAATATTTCCCTTATCGGATGGCGGTCATTAAAGGTATCGTAAACTTGTCTTATAAGTTCCGAAAGGAGAAGTGCAGCACATAATTCCAGCATAGCGAGCGTAACCGTTTTAAGTGGAGCTACTTTCGATTTCGAGCAAACTAAATGCATAGATATGTCGTTATTAGGATGTGTTACGTGTAAATAAACTACGCAACCATAAGCTTTAAGACTTGCGTCTCCAAAACCGAGTAAGTGCACAATACAATTTGCGGATACACCCAAATGACGAGGTATTTATAATTTTGACAGAAGCGGTAATTCATTTTTAAATTCTATAAAGCGGGTGATTATTGATTGTGGAGGTTCGTCGTTCCAATCTATTTTTGCAAGCCACAATTCTTGCAACAAAAGTTTCGCGTAAAGTATTACGGGTGCGACTAAGCCAAGCACGTCAAATAAGCGGGCGATAGTTGATAATATAGCGCGTTTAGTGTTACCTGTGCAAGTAGCGGATGTAGTAAAAGTAAATGTATCGGTCACAGGAAACTACCTTAAACCCAATACCTTCAATGTGTCGCTATTGTCAGTAAATTCTATAGAGGCGCGATGCGACTCCGGTAAATATGCGAGAAGTTTGGGCGAGTTACTAGCCCACTTTACGAGATCAAATCCTCCAGCCTTGAACATACCTATTAATTCATTAGCTAGAATAATTCCTTCAGTCTCAGTAGGCACAGAAATAGAAACGTCGTCCATGTACATCTCGTGCGTGGCGACCTCTGCAGCTAGAGGGAATCGTTTGCTTTCGTCGCGAGCTAAGTAGTATGTTATTGGGCATTCTAACTCACATCGTTCGGTTGCACCGCAACCTCACTCGTTAGTTAGAAGTGCCCAATAACACTTATCATCCTACTCAAACACACGAATGGGGGATATGGATCGGTAGCAGACGCGTCTGCGAGTGAGCTCATTCCTTCGTTATAAAACCTAATACCTTAACACGAATACAATGACAGGATCCAGTCGTCAAAACATTCGATACCTTTTCAGTTAAATGTATATGCAGTCATCGGTGCTGCAAATAAATACATTGGTTTTATAATTATTTTGTTTGTGAATTTGTAGTTGATTTAAAAAGCATGATCAACGTTTAGTTAACCGCCTCCCGCGACCCGCCACCGCGCTCGCCTCATTGCGCCATGCATGCCGGATGCAGCCATATGACACCTTACCGACACTCATACCTAAATGCACCCATTCCTGATTGTTTAATATATTCTATGAATGAAACTAAAATACTACCTGACTTAGTTTTGGACAATTAGCAAAATTTAAATAAATTTAATAGTCAATCAAGGAAAGATTTTTTAAGTATAGCATCAAGGGGAACATTAGTTTGCTCAAACAAGACAACAAACCCAGAACCGTAGGCCATACAGTTTAAAGTCACAGATCCCAATGGTTTGACTCCCATCTGGATCAGACAGTGAATTATTTTCTATTTACATTAATATTACATCAGACGGGAACAGACCGATATTGTAGCTTTAATCACTGAACAACAATGATAATGATTACGTAGGTACGGTCAGTGCCTCACTAATTGACCCTCATAAAAAAAATTCTACATCGTTAAAAATTAAATAGGAATACTTACACATTTTTGTACCATGCCACACCAACTAGAATATGGTTGTAACCAAAACCATATTAATTATACAGAATAGTTAGTGTGAGTGTGAGACAGTACCACGACAGTACTAAAGTGTTCATCTATTTCTTAGGCCAACCTTACGTAATTCTTCAGTTAATACCTTAAATAATTTTAATCTGTCGAGCGAGTGGTATAATACTCCTGAGAAGACAATTAAAACCCAATTGTGTCTGGATTTAGTTGGTTGAGAGGTTAATAATACTTATAAGTGAATTGAGCATCTACAATTTTTCAAGTCGGTTAATTATTCATTTAAATTATTTAAACCATTCAATTTCCGTAGTAACAATGGAAAATAACTATCTGTCAGTCAGCAAATTCCTGAAGCCAAACCGACGCGCGCCGCGCCGCCGGTGCAACGGATGTAGGAATGACCTAATTACAATTATTAGATACCATTACCTAAAATCGAATATTATCGTGTCGTCTAATTTGAATTGTTAAATTTGAAAGTTAAGTTTTAAGTCACAATATATAAGACGTGTTATAGATATAATAATATAGCTAATTCAAGAGTAACCATGACAATTTCACAATTACAATAATTAGGTACTGTTTAATCTGTTGAACCGATTTTGATGAAATGTAGTCCAAAATAATATTATAATAAAAATACATGAAAATTATCATAGAAGGACCTTTATTTTATGGATTTTGAAGAGTTGATAGTAACAAAGTAGGTAGCTCTGTCCAAAAAAAATATTTGCTTTTCATCTGTTTAGAATTTAGATTTAAAATACATTATTATATCTGTCTGTCTGTCAGTCTTCGATGATGAATATTTAGTCCAGATGTTTAATATTATAGTATAACTCGTTATTCTAACCAAACCAGAATAAGATCCAACACCAAATATAAAGTATTGTACTATGTAGATCAAAAAATGATTTTATTACGTCATATCTAAACAATTTTAAGGGAGGTATGTTTATTTATTATGTTATCTTCAAGATATTGTTATCCCTAGATTTCAATAGACTAATATAATATAAAATACAAAATTAAAAATTTTAGGTAACCCCCGGCGTCATTAATCATCTATCTAATATCATCTCATTGAGACTATTCATAAGAGCCCAAACACGCTATATCTGTTGTAAGTTTCTGAAGAATTAAGCATTTAGTAAACTTTTTGATGGTATAGGGTCGGCTATACTAATCGGATCTGTAAAAGTTAGTAAAACCCTATTATGATGTAGAAAATGAGCTAATATTTATCAAACGTCTGAACCGATCTTCATAAATTATAGCTAAGAACTATCGTAGTCACATCAGCTTTCAAACAAAAACCGAATCAAAATCGGTCTATTCCTTTAGGCGCTACGATGCCACAGACAGACACACAGATACACATATACATAGGCAGACAGGTCAAACTTATAACACCCCTCTTTTTTTCGTCGGAGGTTAAAATTAAATATTGTGTTTACTGTGTGCTAGTCCATTGGGCTAGTGATGTTTGAGTAAATAATTATAGGTATCTTAGCCATGTGTCAAGACTCAAGAGTTGGATATTCGATATGTTTTAACCGACTTGAAAAAAGGGGGAGGTTCTCAATTCAACGCGTATCTTTTTTGTATCAGCTGAGCTTACTAAATCTTATTAACATATTTTTAATATAACAAACATTATACACATTTTATTTGTTTATGAAGCATAATAGAATTTATTATATTGGTTCTAAATTAAATTAATAATGATTAATTCAAAAATCGTTTAACGTAAGTTATTACTTTTCTTCTTTATAAAAAATATTTATATTTCGACAAAAAACTTCAAAATAGTTTGATAATCAGAAACAAACCTACCTACTTTTTAATATTCATTAAATGTATTTTTTATGATCTGTATGTGAAAAAATTAAATTTTTATACTATAACCTAAGTATGTACAATAATGAAAATATTGCTAAATATTTACTCGTGGAAAATTTTTGAGACACGTGTTTGCCGAAAGTCACGTTGTTACAAAAATGCAAGTTCGCAGTGCAGCAGGGCTGTCACAATTAGTTGAGCGGCTTTCAACGAACGGATCTACTACACCGATAATAAAAAAACCGTTGTGATATTATTCTTTGTGATATATACCGTTTTTTTAATGTTACATAATTAATGTCGTATAAATAAAGTTGTATGAAAAAAATTGTTTGTTATATCTATTACTGATATTTATCCGTATGTAGGTGTTTTTCCTTCTGTTGTTATGATTTTTAAATTTCACTACCTAAATATCCAGGAGATAATATTATGAGTAAGAAAAAAAATTATACTGATACTAAAGTTATGAATAAAAAGTAAATTTTGTATGTGTAATGTAGATATTTATAAATATATCTATATAAATATGAATTTCTACACCAAGATTGAATAAAATTATGGGTAATTATGTTGTTGTTGTTTATATTATGTTATTATGGTTAGTTATATTATAGTAAGTTTATTTTAAATATATGTATGTACGTATATGTATGCATGCATTTGAGTATATATTTAATATATTTGGTATTTTTATGTAGGTATATTTATAGTTTTTTGATATTGAAGGATTATAATTAAATGCACTGGTGTCACTTCCGATTGGATATTATAACTCACACGCCCATGACGGGTTGGCTGGAAGAGATCTCCTATAGAGACGAGTCCTCCCTTGCATACTACTGTATACATTTATTTTGTTTTTAAGTTTGGTGCAATAAAGAGTTAAATATATTTCCAACTACATACAAGTTATCTACGTATTTTTTAAAAAGACTATAGTGACAACCCTAACATATTTCGCGACATAAACAATAATTTACCGATAAAATTAGAAACTTTTCAACTGGTGCTTCATTCTGTGCTTCAAAGTGCTTCGAGCGTGAAACATAGCTGCAGTGAAGTCATTCTGCTCGAGGAGTCTCCCTCTCTCTCCGTTTCTCAGCAACAACTTTATTGTGAGTGTTCAACATGTGAGTACTATTAAAATCATCGTAGAGGTACACAAGCCAGCAAATCAAGTTAAACACTTTGAAATTTAAAGAGCATTTTTCTACTTAGATTAATCTACACAATTAGAATTATTTTTCGACTGAAGTGTTATTTTCAAGATTTAGTCGTCTGTACTACTTTAATATACTTTAGGATTTCTATAAACTTAATATACTAAAATAAGGTTATAGTGGTGATAGCAAATTCCAGTGTACTAAGTTATAGGCTCTTTGTGATAATAAAACTGAATTTTAATTTAATTTTGTTTACAGGTCCGAATCAGAATTTGAAGTGTTTGAACCTGTGGTCGCTGTGCAGAAACCAAAACCGAAAAGGAAGATATCCTCCCGCGATACCATCAGGTAAGTCTAGCTCTTGCTCGACTTCTTACTATAGTGATGGTGTTGTTATACAGTAGGCTCATAGAGATTCAATTGTGTATGATAATGAATGAAACAAGTAGGTACATATAATAATATAGTTAGGCTGGTATGTGATTAGGTCGGATTTGATTGGTTTCTTCTTCTTCTTCTTCGTCGTGCGGGCGGTTTCCGCAAATCGACGTCAGTTGCGCCTGTTTTGCGTCGGAGGATGGTGAGCTGGGTTACTCGAGCCATCCCAGCTCCTCCAGGAAGTCACCCAGCGCCTTAACGTTGCCGAGCACCTCCCGAAGGCTACCCGGGTTGCCCAGGTAGTTCGCCCGGTAGTTAGCCACACCTCTGCATTCCAGCAGAACGTGAGCGGCTGTTTCTTCTGTCTCCATGCATGCTCTGCATAGAGGACTGTCCGTGATACCTAAGTTAAAGAGGTGTCTGTTAAAATTGCTATGACCAGTCAGCGCGCCCGTAATGAGGCGTAGGCGTGATCTGCTAAGCTGAATGAGAGTCTTGGAGAGCCGGGGGTCAACTTGGGGTAGTGCAAGTTTTGCCTGTCTGCAGTCCTCCAGACTGTTCCAGTGGTTCATGTGAAGGTTGTGTGTATGTTCGCATACTATACCTTTAAACCAGCTAGAGTGAAGAGGTATGATTGGCTCCGGGCCAACCGGTTTCTTATCAGATCCTCTTCTTGCGAGTTCATCAGCGGCGTCGTTTCCACGAGACCCGCTGTGCCCTTTGATCCACTGTAGGGTGATCAAGTTCTGATTGCCTACCTCGTTCAGTGCCAGGTGACATTCGTATATTAGACTGGAAGACAGCTTTGGGCTGCACAAAGCCTGTAGGACGCTTCTACTATCAGAAAGGATTCTGATGTTGTGATTTTGTACTTTCCTTGCTGAGATTGCGCGGGCTGCTAGCAGGACGCCCATGCACTCCGCTTGAAACACAGTGTTGTGGGCTCCCAGTGGTAGGTGCAGTTTGATGTTCAAGTCTTCTGAGAAGACACCTGTGCCAGTACCTGAGCGCGTCTTGGAGCCGTCCGTGAAAATGATGAGTGACCCATGAGTGACATGGGGGTCATCGTCCTCAGTCAGCTGTATCTTGTATTTCTTGTCAAAGACAAAGACCGGCATAATTTTATCGCAGGCTGCGTCCATCATGGGATTGCTGGTCCAGTCTTTAGTAAGTTTAATAATATGTTTTACCTCAGGGAACCTGATTAGTTTAAGGTGTTTCAGACGTAACGCGGCTATAGTTGCCTCCTGTTGTATGTGCAGGTGGAGAGGGGCGATGTTCAGCATCACCTCCAGCGCAGCAGTCGGGGTTGTTCTCATACACCCCGTGATAGCACAGCATGCTAGTCTTTGAAAGCTCTGTAATTTGTTGGCGCAGGTCGTTTGCTCCGACCTGGGCCACCAGACCACAGCGCCGTAACTTACCATTGGTCTGATGACCACTGTGTAGAGCCACTTGAATATCTTAGGGGCAAGTCCCCAGCGTTTGCCTACCATCTTACGGCACTGCCATAAGACGACGCTTGCTGTTTTTATTTTCTGTTCAATGTGGCTGTTCCAACTCAGCTTGCTGTCCAGAATCACTCCGAGATACTTTACCTCCTTGGACAGTGTGAGTGTCGTGCCAAGCATCCGAGGGAGGTGGTAGTTACCCACGTTGCGTTTATTGGTAAACATTACCAGTTCCGTTTTTGTAGGATTTACTGAGAGATCGTGCTTACCACACCAGTTTTCCACTATTCTCAGTGCCGCCTGCATGGTGTCGCAGACAACGTCCGCTCGGAGGCCCAGAGTGAGTATGGTGATGTCGTCAGCATAGCCTACAGTGTAGAAATGCCTTGCGTTCAGGTCCGTGATGAGCTCATTTACCACTAGATTCCAGAGTAGGGGGGACAGGACCCCTCCCTGGGGGCAGCCCCTTGCCACAAAGGCACCCCGTCCTCCGTTACCTTCTATCTTAACAAACCTGTTGCGTAGCATGTTAACTATCCAGGCGACTAGGGTGCTAGGGACACTATGGCCCTTCAACGCAGTCTCTATGCTGGAGAAGTTTGTCTTGTCAAAGGCTCCTTCGATATCAATGAAAGAGCCTAGGCATATTAGTTTACCTTGAATCGCCGACTCTATCTTGCCAACGACTTGATGCAGTGCCGATTCAGTTGATTTACCTGCACTGTAGGCGTGTTGATATCCATGGATAGGTTTGCTTTTTAGCGCGCCGTTCCTTAGATAGTTGTCGCACAGCCTCTCTAGCGTTTTCAGCATGAAAGATGTGAGACTTATAGGCCTAAAGGATTTAGGGTTAGTGTAATCTGTTTTACCTGGCTTAGGAATGAAGATGACCTTGACCTCCCTCCATGCTTGGGGGGTGTACCGGTGTGCCAGGCAAGCCTGAAGTATCCAAGTGAGTATTTGAGTGATATTGTCGCCGCCCCACTGTAGTAGTGCCGGGAAGATGTTGTCAACTCCGGCCGTTTTGAACGGTAGAAAGCTACTGATTGCCCATTTTACTCTCTGTGGTGACACGATTTCGCGGGCGAGACTCCAGCAGTTATCAGTCGGTGTTACAGTCTGGTCATCCCAAATGGGTTGATCGTTAGTAGTTAGACAGTCGGGAAAGTGTGTCTGCAAGAGGATGTCATTTGTCTCCTCCCTACTGCTCGAAAGAGAGCCATCTGACCTACGCAGGGTTCCCAGTTCTATTGGTCCCTGCTTTGATAGAATTTTCCTTACCCGATTTGCCTGTAGATTGGAGGTTATCTCTTCGCTGAACTTCCTCCAGGATGAGGATCTCCAGTATCTAATACGTTTTTTGTACTTAGCTTTGATGGCTTTGTAGTCGTCCCAGTCTGACTGGTTGTTGGTGTTCATTGCCCTATTTAACCTTTTCCTGACAGCTCCCCGCAACCTCTCCAGTTCAGGTCCCCACCAGTGGTTCCTGCCCTGGTTTGGTCTCGCAGTGCAACTGAGGGGACAGGCTAAATTGAAGCAGTTAGTTAAGGTATCAGTGAGATTTGTTACCTGTTGTTCAATCTCTGCCGTACTGTCTATTTCGGCTACGATTTTTTGCGTGCCCAGGCTCGCCGCTAGTAATTGGGCGTAGCGGCGTCTGTCAGTTTTCCTGGGGTGTCTACGGGGTATTGGTGGGCTTGTAGATACCTGCATGTCATAGCGAATCCATCTGTGGTCCGAGCATGATGCCTCGTCAGAGACATGCCAGTTCGAGATGTGATTGGCTACCACCGGTGATGCTAGTGTCAGGTCAATGATGGTCCTGCATCCTCTGCCGATGAAGGTGGGTTCATTACCTGTGTTAAGGATTTCTAAATTTGTGGAAAGTAAGAATTCAACGAGATGGTTACCTCTTGCATTGCTGTCTTCCATGCCCCACAGTTGGTGGTGGGCGTTAGAGTCAGTTGAAATGATCAGCTCCAGCCCGTCCTTCTCACAGAACCGAACCAGGCGGGCTACCTCCTCTGGAGGTGTATCGCCGCCGTCGGGCATGTATGCTGATGCGATGACCACGTCAAGGTTGTTGACATCTTGATTAGGTGTTATTCTTATAGCGCTAAGGTCTCTGGAACAGAAATCCGTTAGTGGCTGTGTTTTTATGTCGTTTGATATGTAAATACAGGATCTTACATCGCTCACAGGGGCACACACAAGCTTACCTCCTAGCCCGGAGAGTCCTCTTATGGTGCCACCCCTGATCCACGGCTCCTGAATCAGGGCGACTGCTGTGTTGTGAACCTCCAACCATCTACGTAACTGAGCCGTTGCCGTAATGCTGTGGTGGAGGTTGCATTGGATGAGTTGGGCCTTAGAGGGGGATGCCATCTTGGCTTTCCTCTCCCTCTAGGACCAGCTCACCGATGCTCAGGAGCTCGTCCTCACTGTCCAGTGGAGGTGACTCCTGGCTGGGTCCCGGCACGTCGACAGGTTTTGTGCGCGGGGCCTCGTCGGTGGTGGGAATGCACGGCTGTGCAGTCGGTTGCTTCCTCGGGTTGTTGGTGAGGTTGCATGTCGGCGGAGTGTCCACGAACTTACCCCTGGCATCCTGGAACTTAAGGTATACCGAGCCCAGCAGAAAGCTGAGACGGCGCCCCTTAGCCACGAGCACTGGGACAATGTCCTCGGGAACACTCACAACCACAAAGGTGGCGCCCGCATTCTCCTGCCTGTGCACAGCATGCAAGAGCCAGCGCTCTGCCTGTGCCCAGGGGTTGGACATCCTGATGCTGGCTCCGATGGTTGCCTGGTCTTCATCCCAGAGCTCGGGCAGCATGATGCCACACCGAACTCTCTTCGGGATGTCCTCCGGCCTGACCACCGCGAGCCCGCACAGCTCAGGAGTATCACTGCACGGTATCTTGCTCCTCACCCATTCGACCGTGGCAACGTCCGAGCAAGTAAGGCGCAGGCTACCGTCCAGGTAGAATGGTCTCCCGCAGAACGCTGGCCCCTGAGAGCCAATGTCCCCGCTCAGCGACTGTTGGATCAGCTGCTTCCTCAAGTAAGCCTGGATCTTATCGCCCGTCTCACGAGCAATATGACCGGTGGTCGCAGATGTTATTGCGATCTTGTGCTCTAGAGAAGAAGCAGCTGCAGCCGCATAGGAGGCTGGTTTGGGATGCTGGGATTGCGTCAGCTTCAGTTTCTTGGGCTCACCTCTAGGAGACATTGTCTCGTCGAGTCTTGCCCATTTCGCCGAGGCCGTTGCCTTCCCCGCCTTCCCGTGTGACGAAGCCTTTGCCTGGCTAGGTCCTGGCACCGCTTTGGGTTTCTCGAGCGGCGGGTCTCCCCGTGGTTCCGCCCTTGGCCCCCTCGGCAGTGTCGTCCGCACAGTGGGTTTCTCGAGCGGCAGGTTTCCCTGTGGTTCCGCCCTTGGCCCCCGCCGTGCTTTCGACGCCTTCTTGGGTTTCTCGAGCGGCAGGTTTCCCTGTGGTTCCGCCCTTGGCCCCCTAGATGGCTCCAGTCCCTCTCCCTGCTCCGGATTCGTAGGCTGTGGTAAGGGGTTAGCAGATGCCTGAGCTGGCTTCCGCTGGTTCCTCTTTGCCTCGAGCCTCTTCAGCCTTTTCTTGCTTCGCTGGCTCCCTGGCGTGCCCTCCGTTTCCCCCTGCCTGTTGACCCCCTTTGCAGGTTGTCCACTGGCCTGGTTCCTCGGCTGACTCGTCTGGGGCCAGTTCAGCTGGATCTGGCGTCGGATCTCCTCCGCGTTGGTGTTCGGCAGAGGTGTATGAGACACTTCAGTGACCTCCATTGGTTTCCCTCCGGTTGCCACCAAAGTGTTGTTAGACTCAGAGATCGCCGGTTGCCCAGCTTTCCCGTGAGTCGGGGTTGATGTGCCCTCAGGTTTCCCTTCGGGCGTGTTTGGATCGGTAGTTATATGATCGTTTGGATCCATATTGTGTGTGACAAAAGTATTCGTCTACCTGGCTTCCCACCCTCCATGGAGCCCGCACATTCTGGGAGTGCCCGTAGAAGACGGTGCACTAGGATTGCCAGGTAGGTATAGGGGTAAGGGGTTGGTGAGTGGGTGCGACATCGGGTGCTCGGAGAGTGTGAATGATCAGTCCACACCCCCTTGCTCCGTCAGCATGACCTTCACCTGTCCTTACGAACACCCCCCACGCCTCGCCTGCGGCCCTCTGACGGGACGCAAGAACCATTTCCCCTCACTTGGCTAGGGTGAGGAGCCACCGTTTAGAGTGAAATCCAGACCAAAGGGGCGTGTTGCGTTGCGAGAGTAACTACTCCGACTCTCACGCCGCTCAACCTCCCAGGACTCCTTCATCCACTCGTACGGCGCTCAACTGCGCAGGTCCTAGCGCAGGAGAGGCTGAGTAGTCCAACGGAACGCCTCCCATTTCCGTTGGAGCCGGGGGCCTTTGTAGGTCAGCCCTGGGGAGTGAGAGGATGTTAGGGAAAAGTGGTTAGGAGAGGAGTAGGTGGAAAGAGGAGGGATGCGACTGACCGTTTCAGTTGCGTCTGATTCATATGGAATCAGACCAATAACAGGCAGCAACCACGTGAAGGACAACAGTCAGACTTGCCTTGGGGATCTACACGACCTGCGCTCTCCCCCAAGGCCCTTCGCCATATTATCTACCGGGACAGATAGATAAACTAGGCGGAAGATTTCATCAACACGTCTTAATATGCGTTTCCTTGACAAGACCTTCCGCCCGCCCATTTGATTGGTTTAATATGAGTAGTTTGTTGTTTAATAAAACTGTTTAAACTAATGCCATGAAATAGAACGTTTAAATAAGTATGTAGGTTCTATGTTCTTTTAAAGTCATTTTTTAATAACAAATATAACTAATCTATTTTATTCAGAGACTAACAGACTTTTTTTTACAGGCCTGCTAGTTCGACGAAGAAATCAAAAGCGACTAAAAAAGAAGCTTACGACGTTTTCGGTTTGCTGTCTGATGAGGAGGAAGACGTAGCAGCACAGAACACAACGCGCGACTCTGCTAGTGGCAAGCGACTCGCCAATAGCATCAGCAGCAAAGTGGCTGGAGGAGCTGTGGTGCGGCAAGCCCCTCTGGACGGCCGCTACTACGTGGAGACACGCGTCTACCTCGCGGAGGAAGCTCAGGCGGTGCCGCCTGAGTCGCGCTATACCAAGGCGCTCGTGACTCTCAAGGTGCAGCTAGATCCTGACCAGTCTGAGTGGGAATACTTGCAACGTTTTTTAAAGAAAACTAAGTTATTATTTAATGATAGCAAACCTGTGTTTTATAGTAATAAAATAAATATTAAATAATAAACTCATTACTTACCTACTCAAATATTATAAATGATTTTTAATTTTATCTTTACTTTTATTGACCCATAATGCCCAGGTAAAGTTAAAGTCGAGGTATGTAATAGAGGTATATTTATAAGGTTTATAATAATATTTTTTTAAAGCTTGGCATCTACTTATTTTATTGTTACTAAGAAATAGGATAAATTTATATAAATGGTATACTTTATTAATTTCTTTTATAATTAATTAGCATCCAAATAATAGTAGAAGTAGGAAGGTAAGTAGTTAGTTTAATAGTTCACGTAATAAAATATAATTTTATAAGTAGATACCAGGTTTGAGAATTAAATTATTTAATTAAGTGAATATTAATTATTTGATTTTATAGTGTATAAAAATGCCATTTTGCTCTGAGTGTTGTATCCATGTAGGAAGTAGACAGTGGGTAGGTCACCTGAGGAGCACCGCACACTCGAGTAAGAGCGATACGCTGCGGATGAGCGACATCGATGGTGTTGTCGAACTCGCAACTGCTTTCCGCGGTCGCATTGCTTCATATAGAATCACTGCTACAGATGAGTATGAACACTCTTTGCCCGAGTTGTTTTTGCAGAGTTTATTCTTTAAAATAAATAACGTTTTGCAGCTCTCTTTGAAAAAGCACATAAGCGTCAAAGTTAATTTTGAATATTATGCGATATTTCTTTTACCTAAAAATGAAGTAAGTGAGAAAAAGTCATTCGCTACCAAAAATGTTACTGTACATCGCAATTTTAATTCTGATAATTTATTTGACAACTTAGTTAGTGGTATTAAGAAAAAAATTGTAGAATTTCAAGATCGCGATAGTGGATGGACTTTTTTAAATAATGTTTGTTTAGAAATTAATATAAATAAGTACGACCCTTTGAGAGGATCTGGTTCTTCTTATATTGAACTACCATTAGCAATTAAAAACAAAAGAGCATGTATTAATATACAGAATAAGGACAAATATTGCTTTTTGTGGAGTATCGTCGCGTCTCTATACCCAGCTAAAATGAACAGTGAACGTATTACGTCGTACCCACACTTTCATAAAGTTCTCAACATAAAAGACATATCTTTCCCAGTTACATTTAATGATATTTCAACTTTCGAAAAGAATAATCCTCATTTGTGTATAAACGTATACTCATTAAAAAGCAACCGTACCGTAGTAGGGCCTATTTACAAGTCAGAATTTAAATCAAAAACTAGAACTAAAATTAATTTACTTTTAGTGGAAAACAATGTTCAATGTCATTATGTTTTGATAAAAAACTTATCCCGACTTGTGAGATGTCAAATTACTAGACATCATGGCAAATTATATTTTTGTGATGATTGCTTGTTATTTTTCACTACTGAAGTTATTCTTGATAACCATACATGCAGCGGTGTTAGTACAGTACTGCCTGATAAAGGAACCTATTTACAATTTAAGAATTTTGATAGAAAGCAAGATGTTCCTTTTGTCGTATATGCGGATTTTGAGACTATTCTTCAACCATTTCAAAGCTGTGAACCGAATCCGTCTTCGAGTTATACCTCACCGCGTCAAAAACATATTCCAGCTGCTTTTGCGTATCAAATAGTCTGTTCGTATGATAGTAGTCTTAATCGTTTTGTGCAATATCGGGCGGTTGACTGTGTAGAGAAATTTCTCGATAAACTTTATAATGATATTAAAAAAATTTATGCAATTTTGAATACCGAAGTTAAAATGGAATTTAATGAACATGACGCAGAGGCTTATGCAAATGCTAATGTTTGTCATATTTGTGAGGAATTATTAATTTTCGATAAAGTGAGAGATCACTGTCACCTCACGGGACGCTATCGAGGTGCAGCGCATCAATATTGTAATCTAAGGTACAGTGTTCCCAAATTAGTTCCAGTTTTTTTCCATAACTTGGCCGGCTATGACTGTCATTTATTTATAAAAGAGTTAGCTGAAAGTTCTGGATCTGTTAAAGTTATACCTAAAAACAAAGAAAAATACGTATCTTTTACTAAATTCTTAAAGCTCAATAATGAACAATATGCTCAAATACGATTTGTTGACTCTTTTCAGTTTTTAGGAACAAGTTTAGAAAAATTAGCGAAGGGCTTGAACCACTCCGATTTTAAGCATTTAAAAAAGAGTTTCCCGGTTGAAAAAGAATTTTTATTGTTAACTCGTAAAGGAGTATATCCCTACGACCACATGAAGCATTGGAAATCTTTTTCTGAAAGACAGCTTCCTCAGAAAAAATGTTTTTATAATTCATTGACCGATGAACATATCAACGATGTTGATTACGCTCATGCTCAAGAAGTTTGGTCTGCATTCGAAATTAAAGATATGGGAGCTTACACAGATCTTTATCTTAAAACAGACGTTTTACTTTTGACTGATATATTTGAAAATTTCAGAGAAGTTTGCAAATCAAACTATAAATTAGATCCGGCATTTTATTTAACAGCTCCGAGCCTATCGTTTGATGCAATGTTACTTAAAACAGGCGTTAAGTTAGAATTATTATCTGACTTAGAAATTATTCGTTTTATACAAAAAGGAATTCGTGGGGGTATTTGTTTGTGTTCAACGAGATATGCCCAAGCTAATAATAAATATATGCCTGATCATGATCCCAGCGAACCAGATTCTTTTTTGGTTTACATTGATTGTAATAACTTGTATGGGTATAGCATGTCACAATATTTACCTGTTTCAGATTTTAGATTTTTGGATCAGAATGAAATAGATCAGTTAAATATTATGAATATTACTGATGACTCGGAATTTGGTTACATTCTTGAAGTGGATTTAACATATCCCGAGGAGTTGCATTCTAATCATAACGATTACCCTTTTTGTCCTGAAAAATTTATACCACCGGGTGGTAAAACTCCTAAGCTAATTCCAAATTTATATTCTAAATATCAATACGTAATTCATTATGTTCATTTAAAGACATGTATCGAGAATGGACTTATTTTAGACAAAATTCATCGCGCCTTAACATTCAGACAAAATCCATTTTTGAAAAAATACATTACTTTAAACACAGAATTGAGAAAAAAAGCTGTAACTTCCTTTCAACAAGACTTTTTTAAATTGTTAAATAATTCAGTATTCGGTAAAACATTAGAAGACAATGAGAAAAGAGTTGATGTTAGATTAGTTAATAAATGGAGCGATGAATCAAATAAAACAAAGAAGTTTCTTTCAGCAGATAAATTGATTGCACGACCTAATTTTCATAGCGCAACAATTTTTTCAGAAAATTTGGTTGCTGTACAGATGAAACCAGAAAGAATTATTTTAGATAAACCCATTTATATTGGATTTGCTGTATTAGAACTATCTAAAAGCCATATGTTTCAATTCCATTACTCTGTTATAAAGCCTTACTACGGAGATAAAGTGCAATTGTGCTATACTGATACCGATAGCTTTGTGTATAAAATTGAAACTAATGATTTTTATCACGACTTAAAGAAAAAATTTATAAATTACTTTGATACAAGTAACTATAACTCTAACAATATTTATGAGTTACCTTTAAAAAACAATAAAGTACCAGGCTTGTTTAAGGACGAGTTAGGAGGAGAAATTATGACGGAATTCATAGGACTCCGTTCTAAATTATATTGTATAAAAACTGCAACAGCATTCATTAAAAAGGCAAAGGGCGTAAAGAAAAATGTAGTAAGGGACTTGTCTTCATCTGATTATAGGTCGGCTCTGTTACACGATAAAATAATAAGAAAAAAAAATATCTTATTTAGATGCATCAAGCATGAGATTTTTACGCAGAGTATTAATAAAATAGCTTTGTCAAATTCAGATGATAAGCGTTTTATTTTATCAGACAAAGTTACAACCTGGGCATGGGGTCATAATAAATTATTCTAAAATAAGTTTTATGAATGTTTTGATGTTAGGTTGGTAATGTATTGTATTTAATTGTAACAGTAGTGTGTATTATATGCCTACTCTGTAAGTGTTAGCTGTTTAATAGATAATAATTAATTTAGTTTTTTATAGTAATTAGGTACCTACTCTACTAATAAAATTTATAAACATATCATGAACTTGGTTTTAATTTTAAACCTCCCATATATACATACATACCTATGTATTGGTAATATATTAAAGATACGGAATGCTAAAGTAATATGTTAAAAAATTATAAGTAATGCTGAAACAGCACTAATTAAATGTGTTGTAATAACGTTACTTGTGAAATAATCTAGAACAACAACACCAGGTGTTCGGTATGTAAACAGGTCAGCAAATATCAAATTACATTTTCGCAATATTAAATATTTTGCAATATTGCTAGCCGTTATTATTTTGTAAATTGGTTATAGTAGATTACTTAGTATCACTGCATTCGTTCATCAATCCGGTACTTTGAAAGAAAAAACCTCTTTGTAAGTAGATACCTATATCATGTATTTAACGAATTATTTTATGTTTTTACATGAAATCACGAGATCTAACAGTTCAATTATTTTCAGATAATGCAGAACTCAGACGATACGAGTATCATGTTGTCTCAATTCACTCACGATCCCTGGGAGGGATTGACACAGGCGTGTCAAGAGCTAGAGACGAGGAACCAGACCAACGGGCTTAGGACTTTGCGAGAAAAGAAGTTAAAGCGGAAGACCGAAAATGGAAGAAAGAGAGTGCAACGCACCGCTAAATCCTTCGTTATCAACAAGGAGCGTTCAAAAGGTCTAAGACTAATACAGATAAAAGTGAGTGACCTGGACAGTGAAACTTCTTGTACGATAACGCAGGAGTCGGATGAGTTAAGTGATGACAATGTGATGCTTAGTGCTCAGTACGTGGTGACAGATACAGTGGACGAAATAATGGACTTAACTGAGACAATAATTAGAAAAATATCGAAAAAGTTGTGTAATGATAGTTTTTAGTTAGTTTTATTTTTTAAATTTTTTAAAGTAGGTAAATAACTATTTAAAAAAATATAAAAATTAAGAAATTAAAGGCTCTTTTTATTTTTGAATGTTAATAGAGTAAAATTGAAAATAAAGCGCTTGAAACCTGAATCAAAGTTTTTTTGTTCTCCACTTAGTAATTAAAACTAATTAAACATTAAAAGTAAAAGACAAAAAGTAGTTGTCAAATAAAGTTTATTAAATATCAAATAGTCACTTTATTTTCTACACACCATTTTTTCATACATAAAACATTTTTTAAAGCACAAATTTTCCTATGAGTAAAACAATTGTATATAAAAATATTTTTACAATAAAGATCATTAAGAACATTTAAATTGGGAATACCTAAATAACTTATGTCTATGATATTATTATGTCCGCATAAATCTTGAACCCATTTCATCTTTTCTCCTCCTTTTACAATAATTTTTTTCTCTCTTAAATAAGGTTTTATTATTCTACGGAATTCTCTATAATCGATGTATCCTTCACTCCACCGATAGCCTCTATTATTTTCAATCCACCACACATGTTTTCTTTCTTCCTTAGTTAGTGTAGTGAACGGGTACGGTGGTTTTATTAAAAATATATGAGTGTGCTCTAGAGTTGCTATAGCTAACTCTTTCACGATAAATTCGTTTCTGTTATTTTTAAATCCTTGAAGATCCACAATTATTGTGTTGCTGTTCATGATATTTTCTTTACAATATTACTCAAAGGCTTATACTCAAATATACAGTCGTTTAAAATCAAACAATATGCCGCCGTCTGATCAGGTATTTCTAGATCTGTTTCGATTTCAACTCTCACATCAATTGATCCTTTTAACATTTCGCGTTGATGAGAACAGTCTATAATAAATAAGGGAGCAATGTCTCTGAATTCTTTCAAGCTTAACAGGGGCTCAGGTCGACGTCCGTGATATGACTGTTGAAATCTTGCATACTGTTCGTATAATAAATAAAACTTGTCGTCCGAGAAACTAATATTCAATCCTTCATAGGGGTAATACGATGAATTTAAAAAGACCCTTACATCGCGTACATTGCAGTGGTCGAACTCTGACATTGAAATTCCACCTTGATGCTTACGGTTGGTTTGTAAGGCAATCACAACGAATCTCGGTTTTTCTATTTGCGATGAAGTTTTAATAGACCAAGTATGTTTACGTGTTTTTGGTAGTAATGGGTATTCGTACAAGTCCCAACTGCGAAAAGCTAGTGTAACAGATCTATCTTTTTCTAAATATTTTAATAAATTAATTCTTTCACGATCTGATACTTTAATGTGAGGAACACGCCATGTAATTTTATTGATTATTATATCCTCCACCACCTCTCCTGGTTTCAATGTTAAAGCATTGAGATTTGTATTGCTTCTCAATAACACTAACTCGTGTTTACAGTTAATAATTACTTTTTCATAATCTTCTGCAAATCCTAATATTTTGTTCAGTGGTATAGAAGCGGAAAATAACCCCTCATTAACAGTACCAGCAGTTGACCAACCCCAAACTCGGGCACATTTAGATTCATTTTCATTTAAAGATAGATAAGACTTTATTGTGGTAGTGATTCCTGCGTTTTTAATTTTATCTATTTCTATTCCATTTAATTCATATCGAATATCTTGAAATAAATATAACATGGGATTATTTATAAAATGCACACTTGATATTTTTTCTTTAGTACTGCTGTTATACACTTTGACTTTGCCCTCAATATATAAAGTGCTGAGTGAAGGTAACACGTACAAATCTTGTTGATTAATAGGTATTCGTATTTCATCATTATTGTTGAAGCTGGTTATATATGGTTTGTATGAATGGTATTCGAAACTTTCAATGCTGTTATCGTATGAGGTTGGTTGAGATATATTTAAAATACTCATTTTAACAACCCCACTAGCTTAAGAAATTCTTTATTGTTTTTGGTTAGTTTCTTCTTCACTCGAGGCGAAGTTTCTTGGTGGAGAATTCTTTTTGAACTGACCTGAATACGTGATGAAGTAGGGTTTTTATTGAAATTTATCATTTTCTCCTGAAGTGTAAATACAGTTGTACTTCTTCACCGCGTAAATTAATCTGTTTATTTTCACCATCTAACAACCTTATATTGATTGCGCTTATTGAACTTTGGTTAACGGGGAAATATATTAAATTCTTAGGAACTTCAATTATTCGATAACCAGGTGGTACGTTAGGAACAAATTCATAAATTATATGGCTTGCTTTCCCATTGACGAATGATCCGCTAACTACGTCACATTCGATGCGTATGATGGTTGTTGATAAAATGCTAACAGGATACTGAGACTCTGTACTTATATTAGCCTTTATTGTTTCTTTTGAGAAACCTAACATTTTACCAAGTGAGTCATCTTTGTCGAAATGAACGTCTTCAGTACAAAATATTTTTGTTTTTAGTGTATTATTATTACAAGATAATTTTAATACACAGTTTTGAATATTGTTTTCTAAAAAATCACAAATATCTTGAAGTTCATATGAGCCTTCAGGTATTTTGAGGACTTTACTATTACCATAATAGAACTTATTATTTCTCGCGTCAATATTAGGGATGGAATTAAAAGTTGAAAAATATAAGAGTCCACATTCATATTCATTGCGTACATCCAAAGTAGGCGAATAGTTTGTTGTTAAAGAAGTTTCTTGTCCAGTTATGGACACAGTGAAAGACATTTTCACACTGATATAGATTTTTTATTACAGTACTAATATAAATGTTTTTCCCAAAATTGTTGTAAAAATTTCAGACATAGATGACCACAATTTACCATATCAAATGATTGATGGTTTACATAATTGTAATTTATTGAAAAACCTTTCAAATATTTTATCAATTCTAATGGCGGTTTTAAGTTTCCGAAACTGTCAAAATATTCGCAGTACTGATTTTGCTTGATATAGGCTACCCAATGAGTTCCTTGGTTGTTAGAACTATCTAAGTTTAAAATTGCACATTCTACCTTTCTTGGTTCTGGAGGTAAAGTGTCTCTCATAAAGACACCTCGAAAATGTGGAATATCTGTAGCGTATTCTAATATATCTAAATTAGTAAGCGCACGTCGGGGTAGCCTTTTGCTCAGTTTTTTGAACCTCTTAAATATAATCCCAATCCTTTTTTATGAGGCTTGATGAATAGTCCTTTTCCTAGAGCAACCGCTTCCATCATCCTATTATGACGTTCAGTTTCCTGAAGATTCCTTTGGGCAGTTTTAGAATCATTGACAGCCTTTGCTATACCAGCTGCACCTCCAGCTAATGAACCCAGTGCAGACAATCCAGCAAATATTGGAATAAGAGGTAGCACTCCTCCACTTTTCGGAATAGGTATACAACGCGGTAAACAAATTCCTTTTTTATTGGTAAATAGTTTTTTTGCTGCACCGTAAGCGAAATTGATAGCAGATCGATTATCTTTACACTTAAGCTTTTTTACTCGAGATTGTATTTGTTTGACTATTTTTTTAAATGATCGAATTCCAGCACCCGCCTTTAATTTTGCTTTCATAGCATTCTTCACTATCCAAGACGCGACCTTTTCTCCTTTGCTGGCGTCTTTTGACCTCTGTCTTGTTTTAGCCATGTTCAAAAGTTCTAAGTCAGCTTTATGTCGTGCGTTCAAATCACTATTATTGTAGGCAATATCGTGATACATACACGCTTCATCCAACTTGTTAATACCACGATCACCTCTTTTCAATCTCTTTTGAAGTTTTGTCCCAGGACCGCAATATTGATATCCAGGTAAATGTAGCTCAAACGGTAAATTATTTATTACGCTGTTGATAATACCACTTCCTTCCTTCATTGATTGTAATAAAATAACCATTTGAATATAAAAACTTTATTTATATAATACAATCATAATAATAGGGCACTCTTTTTAATCCAACCATTCTCCTTACTACTAAGACCTAACCACTTAACAAATAAATTATTACCTTTTCTTTTGATAATTTTTTCTATAAGATAGATGTCAGGAAATTTTGTTTTTTGCAACTCATACTTATAAAAAGATCCTAAAATCTTTTGTTTATTCTTATCTTCGATTTGATAAGTAGGTGGATAGGTGTCGTTTACTTTTACAATAGTAAATATTTCTGTTGACCAGTTGGGTGTATAACCCTTGTAAAAATCTCCTTTATATTTACTTATACGGACGTGATCACCAACATGCAATATGTATTTCATATTACGATTTACTTTAGATCTTTGTGATTTGCTTATATTTAATAAAGCTAACATCTGATTAGATGAATTAATATCAATGGGCTTGAATTTTGTAATTCGATGTACAGTATTATTGTAATCCTTAACGATAAGGCATAAATTTTTATCCCACCACTTATACTGTCCACATAAGCTAAATCGTTTGTATAACATAGTCTTTAATGTTCTTATTACTCGTTCAACAATAGACGCCTTTTTTACAGAATAGGTGGAATAATGGTTTATTTTATATTTTGACATTAAATTGTTAAACTCATCATTATAAAATTCCTTCCCCAAATCTGTTTGCAAATTCTTAGGACAACGGTTTGACTTTGTTAGTATACTTTGCATAGCTTTTGTTACACATCTTTTTTCTTTTGATTTTAAAGATACTACCCAAACATATTTCGATAACGCATCGATTACTACTAATACATACTTATATCCCTTATTATAACATGAGTACTTTTGGAAATCCATTAGATCAGCTTGCCATAAATCGTCTATTCCCTTTATTACTGTAGAACGTCGTAAAAATTTTTTTCGAACTGCTTTATGTAATTCATCAACAATATTTTGTTTACTCATTGTTGATTTTTTTTCGAGTCGATTAATTTATCAATTTCTGTTTTGGTATAGAATGACGATAAAATTGAATTATTTGTGGCTTTTTCTAATTGTTGTAAATAGATTTTAACATCACTTTTTATTCTTTTCATATCATTCCGCAATTGTTCAATTTGAAGGTCAACGTATTTCTTATTTACTGCCTCGTCTTCATTCTCAGGTAAAAGCAAACCCTTTAACTTTGAAGATTTTAAATCAAAATCACCAGTTTCAGATTTTACCAACGTATCGTTGAATGTATTGAGGTATTCAGATATCCTTAAACGCTTGTGAACGTGATGTCCAAATTTATCAATATTCATTGTCGTGTATTCAGTTTGTTGACAGTTATGCGACTGTTTTATTTGTTTGATGTAAGTCATTTATATTTTTATTTATAATACCCACCTCATACAGTTCTTCGATAATTGCAATAATTTCATTATCTAAACCAGTATTTCCCGCATCGCGGGACGCTATGAGTAACTTAAGCCTTTCAACCAATTCATTAGGATCATCCCAATAAATCAAATCTGTATCTTGTTTAACTTTTTTCAAAAGTCGAATTCCTTTTCCAATTGAAAGGCTTTCTGTACTAGTAGTAGGATTTTTTGAGAATTTAAATAAGGGTTTTATGATGTTCATGTACTTGTAGCCTTTGTTACTGTTGATGGGTTTTTTAGGATCATAATTACGTCTATGTGCATTAGTTTCCATTAGTAATGTCTTGTAATTATCTAAGTCTTCTTTAGTGATGAGCTCTATTTTAGGTGTCTTTTTAAATAGTAATTCCATAAGCCCCTCACTTTTTTTCAAAAGATTGTTCCCAATTTTCAAAGTATGATCTTGTTCATAGACTATTGTATTTCCAAGCTTAAGTTTTCCACGATCGACCCTAACCCCGAAAGGAATATCTCTCGATTTTGCTTCAGTTGACATTGACCATGATAAACTTAAGTTTTTTTCACGTGGTGATGAATGAGTTGATTTGAACGAAACTGCACTAACATTGAGATCTTCAGATGGTGAAGGTACAATTAAGGTTTTATTCAATTGTTTAGTGACTTCATCTTCTGATATGTCTTCTTCACTTCTAGGTTCTTCGTTATCTTCATTAGAAGAATACGAATCATAGCTTTGATCATTATATTTTATCTTTTTCTGGAAAAGTTCATCTTCTTGGTTTTCAGATATTTTCTTTTTTTCATTTTTGTAAGTTAATTGATTTAGAGGATCAGTTATAGGTTTGAACATGGTGGCGAAAACTCTATCGTTATTAGACTTTGCATCTTTAATCATTTCCACTTTTCTTTTTATAGCTGTTGCTGCTTTGACTATTTGTTCTTTTAAATGGCTTTCCATGTGTATATATTTCTGTTCTATTCAGTATCTCAATGATGAATGAATATTTGGAAAAGGGTATTCGCTTATGAATGTTAATCTAACTCAATAAAGGTATCGAATTTTTTTCGATAACATCGTTTGTTTTTCTCACAGTCTTTATTTATGACTAGATAACTGTACGGACAATTCCATACTGTCGAGCACATATCTCGAAATTGTAACCATGACATATCGGAACCCACGTGTTCGTCGTAGACGTGTTTCAAATTAACATCATCTTGCTTAAATAATATAATAAGATTTGAGTTGTCTCTCACGAGTTGTTTAGGTATTTTTGTATAAGTTTGATTTATATAAAAGCAATCAATTTTTTTATGACGTCCCATAGCAAAATAGTCACGAATACTATTTTGATTTTCACATGCAACATCGTCGAATATTATAATTGAATCAGGCATAGCTTCATGTGGTGTTAAAACCTCACTATTATGGTTATATTTGTTATAAGATATACCTGTAACCATATTCAAAACATTTTCTAAAAAAATGTATTTGGGTTGATATAAAGATTTAGAATACGCATAAAGGTTGCGAAAACGTGGACCATCTTTGTGTAATAATAAACTTATTACTAAATTGGTTTTTCCACAATTTGAAGGACCACAAACAATACAACGAATAGTATCTGGTAATAAGTTGCCATGCCGCTTCGACTCATTTGCTAATACAGGTAAAATAGATTCCAATTTTAATGATTCTTTTTGTTTGACGAATTTCATAATAGCCAATAGAGATTGACCGCTGAGATTCATGGATGTAATAATAATGATCTTACACTGTTAGCGCTAAAATATTTATAAAGCTGAGTTTTCTTTTAAGACCTGGAACGGTGGCTGCTACATGCAGAACACGTGTTATTCTAGTTCAAGAACATTATGTTGAGTATCGATAGCGATTGAGCTGTTGAACATTCTAATCTGACTCAAGCTGTATAACATTACTGTCATTCTTGTTATTGGGCATACTAACGAACAAGTGAGGTCGCGTCTGCGACCGAACGAAAGTGAGTTAGAATGCCCAATAACATACTACTGAGCTAACTGTCGGATAGTTCTCATTGCTAAAAATGGGCTAGAACGGAGACCAAAGGCAACAGAATTAAATTGAAAGATGCGAACACTCTCAGTATCGTCAAAGCAATATAATATTTTCTGATATATACGATCAATTTCTGACAAAATTATTCTTAAGTACATCTGTTGCACATCAGCGGTGATAGCTACTTTAAAATAACGAAATTTAAGTAACAACGTAAACAAATCTATCTGAAGGTTAGGTCCAGTATAAAGTAAATCATTAAGGGACATGCCTTTGTCAGTTTTAGAGCTTGCGTCTAAAACAATGCGAGTTTTAGTTGTCGACTTGTCAGGACGAACCACTGCGTGGTGCGGGATAAAATAACCATTTGTTATAGCGGTGGAAGTATAAGGTATTTCTGATAAATAACCTTTCCGTATGTATTCACTTATTACATCATTATAAGCCAGACGCAATGCAGGAAACGCAATAAATTTACGTTCGAGAGAAAGAAGGCGACGTGTGTGAGTTGCCTAAAATTCTAGGATCAACTTTAAACGGTAAAGAAACTACATAACGACCGCAAGAACTTCTTAAAGTTGACGAATCGTATAAACGTTCACACTCAAGGTCGTCCGGACTAACAATTTTTGAAGTGGGCACCTCTTCGAGCTCCCAAAACTTAGTTAAATAATTATTTAGCGGTTCATTAATTAAAGGACCGAAGGACCAGGCTACATCGTTAGGTTTGACACTATATGTCTCCCCCATCATAATATATCCAAGCGTAGTTTGTAGTGCGTGAGGCGTAAAAATATTTGCACGATCACTTGATCGAGATGTATAATGCTGTGTAGGTATTACTTTATTTCCAAGCAGTAAATGAGGAAACAATTGAGCACCTATAATTGCATTTATTTCGCCAGGCAAGTGCCAACCATCTGCTAGTGGTAAATTTGCAAAGCTATCAATAATTGACGAATTAATAATGCGAGTAGGTAAATTATCCGTAATGTGATTGACTACTAAAAATGACAAACTATATTGGGAATCAGAAAACCGAGACTGTAAAGTAAGAGAAACAAAACCTAAAACAGGTGTCGAAATCGATCCAACTGTTTTTATAACAGAATTAACCAGCGGCTGTATATTTAACTTCAATCGATTACAGCATGCGAGTGCAATAATATTATTTTGTGATGCACTATCTAATAAACATCTAATCATGAATTGTTTACCTTCATTCTGTACATAAACTTGCGCAGTAGGCAAAATAATCGATTTAAAATTCATATCAGATGTGACTGAGTTAATTCCGTCACCGCTTAAATTTTTATTCGGCCCAAAGGTATGCGAAACGCCTGAATCGATGGCCGTAGCATGCATACACACTGACGAATTCGAGTGTACGGGACGGTCACTAGGTGATGACGGCGGCGGCAGCGTGGTCGCTTGCCGCGAGTACCGCGGCGGAGATTGAGCGCGATCATGAGACACTTGACCACGTGACGCATTATCGAAATGTAATAGTGAATGATGTTTTTTATTGCATTGTTTACATGTGTTTTGCGAATTACAATTAAATGTTGAATGACGACTACTAAAACAATTAATACACAGATTATAATTTTTAACAAATTTAATTCGTTCGTTAACTGGCAGTTTTTTAAATGTTAAACACTCGTATAAATGTATGTGATGAGAAGTTTACAAAAAATACAAACTGTCTCTGAATTATTATTATTTGTAATGGAAAAGGTATGCGACACCTTTGGTAAATTATTATTACGTGTTCGAATTTGAATGTTTGACGGCAAAGTATTTTGTGCTTTGAACGAAGTCGTTCGTTCCATAACCTTAATGTGATGACGGACATAATCAATCAAATCGGAACTTTCCGGAATGTCCTTACTATGAATATGGGTTTCGAAATTTTGTATTAATTGTGAATCCAATTTCTTCAAAGCGATATGCATGAGAATAAAATCAGTTAAATCGGGAATATTTAATTGTATTAATGCGGACCTTGAGGAATTATATTTTTCTATATAATTATTTAATTGGGTAGGTGAATGATTGGGTGACTTCAACTCTAAAATATTGTTTAAATACAAAGTACCAAGCAAACGTTTATCTTGGTATTTTGTTACCAAAGAATTCCAAATTGTTGGGTAGTTTTCGTCATTAGGTATAATACCTGCGAAAACATTAAGCGCTTTGCCATTTAATTTGCCCACAAAATATTGTACACGTTGTGAATTCGATAACCTCTTATTATTATGAACGTTACTCTTAAATGATTCATAAAATAGTGGCCAGTTTTCTGCATTGCCATCAAACGATGGTAATTCTATAGGCGGTAACCTGCAAGAGTAGGTATCGGCATTCTCAGGTTTATGCGTACTGGCACTTTGATGAGATTCCGTGATAACAGAGCGAGTATGTTGGACGTAAGAAAATAATGTCTCAAAGGCATTCGAATTGCTAAAGCTAGGTGTATAGTCGGGATCATCCTCTAGCATTAAAAGATTATGTTGATCACACAAATCGTTGAAGTTTTTGTATAACTTATCAATATTCGATGACGATGCTATAAAGTCATGTTTGCTCCTTGTAGTTGTACGTCTAATGACATTTTTTTTGCTGTGGTATATAATGCATTCATATGAGAAAAAATAGTTTCCTTTTTTGCAATTACCAACTTCAACTTTGCTTCGGCCGCCATTATTAAACAAAAAAGTAAAAGCTACGCAAAAATGAAATAATTAGCGAGTGTTGTTTCTTTATATTATTGATAAATTGACAATAACTCGATGAGAAAATAAGTTCGCGACAAAATAAATGCGATGCGTGAGGTATCTGGCTAATGAGTACGTAATTTTTAAGAGTACCCACTACCTACGTCAAGTAACTATATGCAGCTACACTATATTAAAAAATAAATAGGTACAATAAATAAATATATTTTACAATAGCTTTAAATAAAAAAAGGGCTGGTAAAAATCCGGTTCGAAATGACCATAAATTATGGTGATGCGGGGCGGATGATTGTACCTATCAAAAAATTATTATATTGAAGAGGCGGATGACTATACCTATTTAATTATATAAATAGTTAAAGAAGATCACAGTCAAACAAGGAAAAACAGTTATGCACCCACCTTTCAGTCCACGACTTCTCTCTTCTTGAGAACGGGCAGAGCTGGTGATAATCAGGTCAGGTGAGCGGTTGAGAAGACGAATCCCGGAAGACGCGGTAGGGGATGGCGACGAATCCCGAAAGACGCGGAAGCGGGTTGGTATAGATCACGATAAATGAATCGAACAGAGCGGTTGTAGGCAGAGTACTAAGTTTCCAGGCGGCGCGCGCAGATCTTGAGAAATATAGCGGGGGGTCCAAGAGGAGCGGGGGGTGCGCCAGCACTCGGAAGCCAATCAGAAGTTGCAGAGACGCAAACCTCAGACAGGCACACACAACAATTTCAAAGTTTGACATGATCTTATGATAATAATAATTACTTCCTATAAAAAGGGCGTAAACATTCACCGTTAACAGTTTTAATTAATTCATCATTTAGAAATGGTGTGTTTCCGGATTTGTTAAAAATATCAATAGTAAAACCACTATTTAAAAAAGACGATCATTATAACATTGCTAATTACCGACCAATAGCGCTTTTGTCAACCATTTCCAAAATATTTGAAACCGCAATGTCAAATCGCCTTTACTTATATTGCGAAAAATATAAAATTTTTAATGACAAACAGAATGGATTTAGAAAAAACAAATCAACAACCCTTGCCGTCTATAATTATATACAAAGTGTCGTCTCAATTATTAATGAAAAGAAGCGGGCGATTGGCTTATTGTTAGACATGAGCAAAGCTTATGAAAGGATTAAATTTGATATACTGCTATCTAAATTACAAGGGATAGGCGTGAGAGGTATTGCCAATTAGTGGTTTGTTTCATATTTAAACAACCGATGTCAGTATGTAGAAATCGAACACCACGACAGTATGACTGGTTACACAGCTACCATACGGTCTCAAAAAGCAGAAGTGTCAATGTCAATTCCACAGGGAAGTGTGCTCGGATGTATTTTATTTCTAATTTACATAAACGACCTGCCTAATGTAATGAATGTACCCTGCTCTTTGTTTGCAGACGACATTCTATTGTAATTCCCTTTGAAAATTACCAAGTTACTGATATTAATAATATAATATACAACACATTGTCAAAAGTAAATACCTGGTTAAATGAGCATAACTTACAAATTAACTTCAGAAAAACAAAATTATTAGAATTTAGACCTCGCCACAGAAACCCACTAGATTTTAACTTTAATTTTAACAATATACAACTGGAACAAGTAGACCATTATCCCCTTTTAGGAATAAACATAGATTCAAATACAAACTGGAAAGAACATATCAATAAGGTTTCCATTAAGTTAGCAAGATTTTCTTATGCATTAAAAGAACTAAAAAAATTAACTAACCTAGAATCAGCCAAAAGTGCTTATTATGCCTACGCACACTCATGGCTAACCTATGGCATATTGTTGTGGGGAAATAGTACAGAAGTGATTAAACTATTTCGACTACAAAAAAGATGCTTAAGAATAATGGGAAATTTATGCGTTATGGACAGCTGCAAACCTTATTTTACAGAATTTAATATATTGACATTACCATCCCTATATATCTATGCTGCGTGTGAATTTGTCAGAAAGCACCCAGAATTCTTTCCATATCACGTTCGTCCACAAAATCTAAGAGTGCAAAATAAACTAGCACAACCAACATGCAAATTTGAAATGTTTAGAAGTGGCCCTTTATCTATGTGTGTGAAAATTTACAATAAATTACCCAAGAACATAAGTAATGAAATAAACTTTAACAAATTTAAATTTGTGCTAAAGAAATATTTATCAGATAAATGTTTTATTCGCTGCAAGAGTTTTTTGATGTATAATTATTACTATTATTATTATTATTATTATTATAATTTTCTATAATAACAATCGGTACACAAAACTTTCATTAGGTATGTATAAAGAATTTAATTTAATTTAATTTGATTTGATTTAATTTGATTTAATTTAATTTGATTTAGTTTTATTTAATTTAATTTGGTTTATTTTTATTTAATTTAATTAGATTTAATTTAATTTAATTTAATTTAATTTGATTTGATTTAATTTAATTATATCTATATTTGAATATCTTTAATTTTTAAAGTGGCTATGTTATCTTTAAAATAACTTTAATTTTCAAAGTGGCCATGTTATCTTTAAAATTGATAGCTGTATAAAATAAAAAGAATCAAGTGTGAGACTATTAATATTATAAAGGTAACATTTCATAGATGGTTACCTACTACCTAAATTTATAGTTGCTGTGCCCTTGCAGGGTTTCATGTTTGGTTCTGTTTTCTATCACAACTCACAACATCTGTATATGGGACGTTCTTCTTTTTTATCGACAATGACTTGTCTTCTCCGCAAAAAAATAGATATAATTCTCCTAAATAACAAATTTCTAATTTTTTTTATATAGATATACACTTCATAATGCAATAATTATGATATCCTCAAAACCAGATTTTAATTATTAATATTTTTTACAGAATTAGTGTGACATAGTACACAAAATGCGTGACGGAGGTGTTTTACATACAAATAAAGTGTGTCCCTCTATGACCATTAATGTAAACAAACTGCTCTCGTAATTAAAAATCACATTGAAAGTTTCTATCCAAAAACATTTACTGAACAACTTAACCCTTGTTATTAAATTAATAAGAAGAAATAATTTTTAATGTTTCTATTATTAAGGATAAAAATATTTTATTGGCTGTCTCCCGACGTATATGATTATTGTTGCTACCTTCTGTCACTCATTTTATAGTACAAAATAATGTGCGTTTGCAATTTTGACCTTGGTCACTAGACAAGAGAATAGTCCCCCTCCACCCCGGACCCACGCTGTGCGTCCCTACGCCCCGGCAATACCAGTCAGTCGCTCGCAAACAGTAAAAAGAGGTGCGTGTGTTTATTTAGCGACCGCTCTGTCACGTCAGTTACTACTTCCAAATGTTATTGTAATTTCTGTGTTTTAATATTATTTTATTGATTCCCGATAAATATTTCAAATATGCCCAGTTTTATGCGTAAATGAAGAATTTTATGATCTTAGTTTCATTTAATATGCTAGGTTATTTAGGAAAAAATAATGCTTATGAGTAGCCCTTTCAAACGCTATTATAAAATACATGTAATTTTTCTATCACATTTGGCGGGTTCGATTCCCGGTTGAGGTAGGCGATTTTTAAAAAATCTGTGAATGCAGTTCTACTTATTATGAAAAATAAAACGATGTCTTCTTTTAGTAAAATATCCTACGTTCAATATTTAATATACTTTCCCTCCGTGTGGCATGGCCGTGGGACGCCCTGGATAAGAAGCTTACAATGCAAGCCTTTGTACGCGGTCTTAAGGAACCGCTTGGTTCTCGTATAAGGTGTATGCGTCCTGATACAATACAAAAGGCATTGGAATATGTGCAGGAAGAATTAAACACCATGTACTTACAAGGCCGAAACGAAGGGCTGTCTAAAACAATTCAGAGCGGGTCTAATTTCAGACCTCCGGTACACATGCCAATGCCTAACGCCTTTACAGTGCCTAAGTCGTTTACGTTTCCCGTAAACGCCCCCTATAAATATGTTCCCAATATGCAAGCTCCTGTTTCTCGCTTTACTAATAACGCCCCACATAGGTCTCAATTATCATTTCTGCCCCCACAAACGCGTTTACCCACTCGTACCGAACAAATGTTCGGTGCACGCCCTCCGAACTACAACCCGAATAGCAATATATTTAGGATGCCCCCTAAGCCGAACGACAACAGGTACACCCCAAAGCCTATGAGTGGGGTAGTTGCCTTTACACTACGAGTGTTACCACCAACAGGACAAAGTTGGGCAAGGCCAGGCAATCCACCCCCCATAAACTATTTCAAAACCCGTAGCGTAAATGTAAACGAATGTACCCCTTACGATGACTATTCTAACTATTACTATAATGTATACATGTTACCAAGTGACCATGACTTACCTAATGAACATAACTATGATAACCCAACTATTTACCAGTATCAGTATGAGGAACTCCCGCAAACTGAACCATGCTATGGAGATACTGAGGAGCAGCCTCATCCCTCAACATCCTCTAGAGATGATGATCAAGGGCAAGCAAGGGCAGGACGTCAAAAAGCTTAAAATAGAAGTAAATCTCCAGACACAACGACAGCTCCCCTTCATACAAATAATTAGTCCACCCCTTAAATTACTATTAGATACAGGTGCCAATCAATCTTTTTTAAGCCCGGATGCTGTAAAAAAATATTACTCTCATATAAATCTTGACTATGACCCTTTTGAGGTAACTAATATTCACGGAATCAGCCGTAGCAACCTCTCTATAACAATACCTTGCTTTGACGAATTTAGAGGGTAAAGCGAAATTAAATTGTTCGTTTATAAATTCCATGATTATTTCGATGGGTTAATTGGACTGGACCTAACTAACTGGGAAGCCAAAATAGACCTGAAAGACAAACTTTTGATGACGAAAACTAAGACTAACCCTATTCTAATGTACAACTCGCGGAATGTTAACTTATACGAAGATATGATCCCAGCCAAGACGTCTAAATTAATACGTTTACCTATCAATGCCCCCGACGGAGATGTAATAGTCGATGAACAGATTTTGTGTAACTGTATGATATCCGAATGCGTTACTTAAATTAAGAACAGTCGCGGGTTAATCGAAGTTACAAACTCAACAGACAATGACATCATATTTCCCTAGATCGCCCCGCAGCTGCACAGATCTTTAGTACCGAATTGTTCGATACTCGCCACCCCGATACTAAAACGATGCCGACGTCACGCGTTAATGACGTCATCTCGCGATTACGAACTGAACACTTAAATGCAGAGGAAAAAGCTAATTTAATACAACTCTGTTCGCGCTACCCCGACATATTTTATATAGACGGCAAAGCACTTACCTTTAATAACAAAATAAAACACTCTATTAGAACTATCAATGAAAAACCTATCTATACAAAAAGCTATCGTTATCCGTTTATACACCGCGACGAAGTCAGGGAACAGATCGCCAAGATGCTAGAGCAAGGGATAATCCGACCTTCAGACTCCGCATGGAGCTCACCAATTTGGATTGTACCTATAAAGGCCGATGCATCTGGAAGACAGAAATGGCGACTAGTAGTCGACTTCCGGAAGCTAAACGAAAAAACCGTAGACGATAAGTACCCCATTCCCAACATAAGTAACGTTCTTAATAAACTGGGGAAGTGCCAGTACTTCACGACCCTAAACCTGGCAAGTGGCTTCTACCAAGTGGAGATGAACCCTGACGATATCCACAAAACCGCATTCAACGTAGAGCATGGCCATTATGAATTTATGAGGATGCCTATGGGCCTCAAAAATTCGCCATCTACGTTCCAGAGAGTTATGGATAACGTGTTGAGGGGCCTACAGAACGTCATATGCCTGGTGTATCTGGATGACATTATTGTCTTCAGTACCAGCCTTCAGGAGCACATGACCAACCTCGAGAAAGTATTCCAAAGACTCAAAGAATCTAATTTCAAGATACAGATGGACAAGTCCGAGTTCTTGAAACTAGAGACTGCTTATCTTGGACACGTGATAAGTAGGGATGGCATCAAGCCTAACCCAGACAAAATCAAGGCCATCGAGAACTACCCACTCCCAAAAACCACAAAGCAAATCAAGCAATTTTTAGGTTTGATTGGGTATTACCGCAAGTTCATTCCCGATTTTGCTAAAACCACTAAACATAAGCGAATATAACTTCACGGTTATATATAAGACTGGCAAAACTAACACCAATGCTGATGCCCTCTTCCGAATCTAGATCCACAACGAGGAGACCAGTTCCATGTCTGTGAACCCCACAGAACGACCTCCAAGTTTGGCTAATAACTCTGATACAAACACAGTCCATACAGATCAGGAAAATCCTATACTCGAAATACCAATCACAGATGATCCTCTTAATAAATTTCATCGCTAACTATGCTTACACGTTGTAGGTGATATTGAGAAGCGACCTGTGGTAACAAAACCCTTTGACACACACACACGTATCTCAGTTCAGTTATCTCAATCCAACCTGGAAGAAGACATCATAAACGCGGTCAAAGAATACGTAAACCCCAAAGTTAAAACCGGACTTCTAATAACCCCTACTTTAGACATGTACAAAATAATTACAATCTTACAGAATAAATTCAAAAATTCATCAATGAATCTCGTATTAGCTAAGACAGAAATAGAAAATGTAAAAGAATATCTGAGACAACAAGATATAATTAAAAACTATCATGATGGTAAAACCAATCACAGGGGCATTAGTGAATGTTATCTTTCATTATCCCGCCGATATTATTGGCCTAAAATGAAGGAGCACATTACGAAATTCATTAATGAATGCACTATCTGCGGGCAAGCCAAATATGATCGGAATCCCATCCGACAGCAATTTAACATCGTACCTCCGGCTACTAAGCCATTTGAGATTGTTCACATGGATCTCTTTACCGCTTAAAGCGAGAAATATGTTACCTTCATCGACGTTTTTTCTAAATATGGACAAGCCTATCATCTTCGAGATGGCACTGCTCTCAGTGTCATCCAGGCTTTATTGCAATACGCTACACACCATGGCCTACCCCTCACGATTATAACTGACCAGGGCACAGAATTTACCAACCAAATGCTCGCGGAATTCACGAGAGTCCACAAGATAAATCATCATAAAACCCTCGCGAACACACCAAATGATAATGGTAACATCGAGAGGTTTCACTCTACCTTATTAGAACATCTTAGAATATTACGCCTCCAAAACAAAGATGAACCAGTCTTTAATATAATGCCTTATGCTTTAATTGCCTACAATAGTTCCATTCATAGTTTTACCAAATGCAGGCCCTATGACCTTGTGAATGGACATATTGACCCCCGAAATCCGACAGATTTAGATATGACAGGTCATCTCATGCAACAATACATCCACAACCATAGAGAGCAAATGAAAACAGTTTATAACTTAATTAACGATTCCAGCCTAGCTAATAGAAGTGCTCTAATTGATAATCGCAACAAAACTCGCGAACCAGAGGCAGAATATCAGCCTCAACAGCAGGTGTTCATATCAAATCCCATGGATAGTCGACAGAAACTTGCTGCACGTTATACACAAGATAGAGTTCTAGCAGACTTACCTATTCACATATATACGTCAAAGAAACGTGGCCCTATCGCCAAATCTAGACTTAAACGTGTACCCAATAGTGCAAAATTGTTGCAGGTTACTGATGACTCTAATAGTGAACGTGGGACTGGCACAGGAGATAAGACTTGAGAAACTGGACAATGGACCGGGACTCTTACCTTTTAAACTGGGACCTATGAGACTAATAGTACATTATCACAGCTTCTTACAGTACATGGAACTGACTGACATCCATAATAAAGTTGACTTAGTTAAAGGACAATTATTAGAATTAAATAGCATCTTACCTAATCATACCCAAACTCTATTTGAAACTCAAATAACTTATTTAAACTCTAAATTAGATAAAGTCACTTACCAATTAGAGAGCCTGGAACCCCGTAGATCAAAAAGAGGCATTATTGACGGGCTAGGATCTGTAATTAAATCCCTTACAGTAAAACCTAGATTACACAGACGCTATGAAGTACAACGATGCCATTAAAGTTCTCTGGGATAACCAAAATAAAATAACAACTGAAATGAATAATCATATAAGTTTAGGTAAAGAATGGATGAAACACCATACATATGTTATCTCACGTATCGTAGAAAATCAATTAAAGATTAACGAAACCGTTCATATACTCTTGAATAACGAAACTACCTTCATTCTAGCCTTATAAAATATGGAAAGTTAGCACAGCTTCTGACTATTATTACTGATAATGTAGATGATCTATCAGACGAAATTCGTAGAATAGAAGATATATTAGCATTCACACGTACTTCTAGCACACATCATTCGATGCTGAGAGTAGATATTTTAAGAAATATGTTAGATGAGCTTAGTAACCTATATAATAAAAATCAGTTGTTAGACTTAGATATTAGAGAATATAATGATGTAATAGGAACAGCATCATACTACGTAGATAGGCGAATAGTTATAGTACTCAAAATTCCCATTATATCACCACATACTACGACCTCTATAAACTACCAATAGTCCCAAATAAAATTAAGCAGATCCTTATTCCACCTTACCCCTTAGTAGCAACCTACGAGAACCTTCACGTGTACATAGAGGCAGAATGTCCGAAGTATAACACTCGGTACCTTTGTGAAGAGAAACTCAACCAACAAATAAGAACAGATCAAGATTGTATCCAGAGACTGCTTGCTCACCAGACCTTAGAAGAATCCTGCAAACTAACAACCGTAGACATCTTTAAATAAACTATCGAGAAGCTAGATGACCGCCATTACACTGCTGTGTTCCCTTTAATCGACACAAGTCCAACTCACCTGCGGCCGCAGCGACTATACAAAGCTAGAAGGAAGTTATCTTATGACTATTCCCTATAAATGCTCTCTGCGCACAAGGGATTTACCATCTACAACTCAAACCACCGAGTCGAAGGTCAGCCAATAAAAATACTAAACATCTCATCCCCTGTCGAGACAAATCTCCGGACTTCATCTCCAATATCACTTTCATCTATCAATCTCAGCGAACTACATTCAATTCAAGACAAGATCATCGCCCAGTCTGCCGTACAGCTGAACAAGCCATCAACAGAATCACTGTACCACACCACCTTACCTTTCTATACGGTGCTTCTGGGAATAGCTGCCATAACCATAACACTACTATCCAGAAGATACATGGCATGTCTCAAGATAACTACCAAGGATGCTGAGAGAACACCAGATATCCCTGTACGCAGTCACACCTACGAGATGCCTGAAGAACCCAAGCCCCTTCAGCAGCATCCAGCAACATTTTTATCACGTCAAAAATAGTTGCTGATCTTAGGGAGGGAGATGTTACGAGAGCGTACTGAAGGGAATACGCTGACGCGACACCAACATTGCACACGGCCCTACGAGCTGACTTAGCGAAACACCGTCATCGCAACATAATGTCGCAACTGGCGTAAAATGCTGACTACAAGCCTCGTGTCTCCAACCAGCCGACCTACGTGACCAGGCCACCGCGTCACTTCGATTCTTACATCGGTCGAGTCGACATTTAAATATAGTTATAATTAATAAGTTTGTAATTTCTAATATTTTAATTAAATATTCTTAAAATAAAATCTTTTTTTTTTGAACGCTTCGGCTGTGGCATTCGTAATTAGTATAAGTTAGTTTATTATTTGTTTAGGATTATTGTAATTGTAATTTAATTTGATTTATTCTATTTTAATTTAATTTGATTTTAATTTAGTTTAATTTCATTTGATTTAATTTAATTTTGGATTTTATGAACTAATGTAATGTGGACTTTTTATTGTCTGAAATTGAATCAATATATATATATATAAAAATAAAAAATAAATGGATGCGAAACAGAGTCTCGAACTTGTTTGGACATTTTGGCTATCGAAAGTTGTGAACAAGACTGGATAACCACAGTACAATCTGCCGACGAGGAGGTAAAGAAAATAAGGGAAACATTATTGGATCCCGATTCAGAGCAAGTAATGGATATACACAAAAATTACAAACTAAAATGTAATCGGGTGTATCGAATTGTTGGTGACGAAATAAAGTGGCTCGTCCCGAAGGGTGTTCACTGGCAAATATTGAAAATGAATCACGACGACGTAGGTCATTGTGGTTACGATAAAACTTTACAGCGGATTCGTAAAAATTACTGGTTTGCGAAAATGCGCAAATTTGTAAAAAAATATGTTTCATCGTGCCTAGAATGTTCACACCACAAAGCACCTGGTGGAGAGCGTGAGGGTGAATTACATCCTATAGAAAAACCCAGCATACCCTTAACACAGTCCACGCTGACCACCTAGGTCCATTCATTAAGAGCAAAAAGGGCAACAGCTATTTGCTCGTTCTAGTCGACGGATTCACAAAATTTGTCAACATAAGACCCGTTCGAGACACAAAATCTACAACTACAATCAAAGTTATTAAAGACCACGTCAGTTACTTTGGAGTAACAACTAGATTTATCACTGACAAGGGCACAAGCTTCACAAGTGGAATTTTTAAAGAGTTCGTTAAGTCATACGGCATTAAACACATTGTTAATGCGGTATCAACCCCACGGGCGAATGGTCAAGTAGAGAGGTTCAATCGCACCATCTTAGACGCTCTATCCACTTCGACTCACGGCAAAGATGAAAAGTCCTGGGATGAACAAATCGCTGACATTCAATTAGGCTTAAACACGACAACTCATAAAACAACCCAAAAGACACCTTCTGAGTTGCTTTTTGGGTGTAATATCAAATGTAGAAGCGAGGGAATCTTAAGCGAGGTCTTAGATGACACCGTCAGTATATCAGCTGGGGAGAAACTAGTAGATATTAGAGACGAGGCTCGGGAGAAAATAAAAAAGGAATCAAACTAAGGATAGGGAAAGATTTAATAGACATAGAAAAGCCGCGAGACATTATTCTGAAGGGGACTTAGTACGGGTAGAGCGACAGGTCCCTTATGACGGACAGTCCCAAAAGCTGGTAGTCAAGTACCAGGGACCTTATCGCGTAGTAAAGGCACTTCCTAATGACCGGTACGTTATCGAAGACACTCAGTTGTCACGTAAAAACAATCGTCGCTATGAGGCTGTAGAAGCGGTAGACAAAATTCAACCGTCGTTGATTTTTAGTAGGGACCTTGAAAGTAGTTGCGAGGAAAATAATTAGACGATGAATAAAAAGGCATAGGAAAATCAATTCTAGAAAAAGAATCATTAAAGTAAACATCTCGTTTATATTTTTCACACCTAAAAACAGTGGAAATACCTAAATTGTAAGAAATGGTATTGAAATGATTATGTAAAAAATTATGATTATGTGATTATGATTAGTATGATTATGTAATTATGTAAATGTATAAAATATATTTATTCCTATCACCTAAAATCTAGTTTAGTTGTCATATTGTAGTTGTTTAGGCCAAAATGGGTAGGAATAATATTATTTGAATTTGAAACAGCCTTGTATAGTTAAGATCATTAGAGTCATAGATTCGGTATATCGCTGTCTCGTTCCTTCCCACCCTTTACCTATCACCCTCTCACCGTGCGTGGACGACGAAGACGTGCCGCGCTCCAATCAGTGATGCAATGACCATTGAATAAATTACGTGTGTTGCGTTGCTCCTGTTTCGCTCCCTAATCGTATTAAAAAGGGATAAACTCTCATCTCTTTGTGGTAAACTACTGTGCAGTATTAATTCAACGCTTAATAAAGCTTGTGAGTGGCCACTCAAACAATAAAAGATAAGTGAAAGTGTCGGCCGGCACGTGCGCATCAAGATCTTCTGAAGCTGCTGCTGAACCTCTTCGGTGAGTCCTCAATTTTTCCAATTTCCCTTTACCTTTGTTCGTACTCATTAATATGCAGTCATCCCTTTAGCCAGCGCAAACATTTTTTGGTCACTTCGGCCTTGGATAGCTTCAGTATTTTATCGCGCGTTTGCTAACCGCCATATTTGAAATCATTAAATAATTTGCTGTTTCAATATTTAATTAAATTTTCAATTTCAACGTTTACCATGGCTACTTCTAAATCACAAGAACAAGTGTTTGAACGTAATTTACGCCGATTACAGACTAAAATTAACATGTATTTCGCGCGTACTCAACAAGTTTATGACAGTATGGCAAAATTAGATTCCTCTGAACAAATAGACACATTTCTGTCTCAGGCTAGTACAATCGACATAATTCGATCGGAATTTGTACGTACATTAGACGAGCGTAACGACTTATTTGCCTCTAAGGTTGATGCTGGAGATCCTGATTATGAATCCATGCTTGCCTTTGAGGATCTTTATTCTCGCATTAAATTTAAATACTCGCAACTGTCGTCGCGTGATAATACGCATAATGCACCAGTTGATATCCACGAGACCAAAATGGCGTCTGTCTCGTTTTGGACATAAATGAAACCCCAAAATATGTTAACTTTGATATTTACTAATAATAAAAGGTTTTACAAATGAAATTCGATGTAAGAACATGTACAATGCGTAGCTCTCAAAAAAATATAAAAATAATATTATCATGGAAGGTTGACGAAGAAAAACAATGCCACTTCTCCTGTTCAAGTTTATAGGCACGCTTTAAGGATTGTCTTATTGCCTTATAAAAACGAGTAGGCGTAAACATCTTCCCGCCCGTTGAAAGCGCTGGTTTTCAACCATATTTAACCTTGAATGTCTTCTGAGCTTAGCAAGGGGCAAAGGCGGACTAAAGGACGTCGCACGACTCCTCTTTGAGTATTCACATCGGCAACTCGTGGTATTCCATCAGGTCCCGCAAATAAACGTTGTATGCGTCCAAGTCTCCAACACAAAGGTGGCGAATGGTCCTCTCTTAAAAGAACTAAGTCTCGCACATTCACTTTCATCTGAGCAGTCCTCCATTTGCTGCGCTGTTGCATCTCAGAAATGTATTCGCGCTGCCATCGACGCCAGAAATGTTGGTGGATTTGTTCCAAGCGAAGGTAGCGTTGTAGGTTATTTGAATTTAAGTCCTCCAAACGTGGTGCTGGAACCGCAGTGAGAGCCCGACCAATGAGAAAATGACCAGGAGTAAGGGTTAGGAAATCATCGGGAGACGAGGACAATGGATATAAGGGACGACTATTCAATACAGCCTCTACATGAGCAAATAAAGTAGTTAGCTCCTCGAATGTTAGGTGGGCATTGCCCATAACGCGCTTAATATGATACTTGGCGGACTTCACGCCAGCTTCCCAAATGCCCCCAAAATGAGGGGCGTAAGATGGGGAAAATAAAAAGTTGACTCCTTCTTCACTTGCAAAGTCACATAGAGAATTCGAATTAGTCTTTAAAAAATTACTGAATTCTTTTGAAGCTGATACAAAATTGCGCCCATTATCACAGAATACCTCCGCAGGCTTTCCTCTACGTGAGACAAATCTTCGAAATGTTAGAATAAACGCATCCTTGGTAAGGTCACTTACTGCCTCAAGATGCACACATTTATACCTAAGGCAGATAAAGAGACATAGATACCTCTTTACCAACCTAGCGCCTCGTCCCTTTCTGTTCAAAGTGAGGAACGGTCCGGCGAAGTCAATACCTACTGATCGAAATGGGAAGTTTGGCGTAACACGTTGAGATGGTAAGTTACCCATCATAGGTTGCAATGTTTGACCTCTCAAGCGTTGGCATCTGATACACTTACGAACTGTTTGTCTCGCTAGTATTCGTCCATTGACTGGCCAAATAAATTCTCGGACAATAGATAATAATAACTGTAGGCCGCAGTGTAAATTGTGGTTGTGTTCATGTTCAAATATCATTTTGGTAAATTTGTGAGAAATATGAAGTAAAATTGGATGTTTCTTATCGTATGGGAAATCTGAGGCATCCAATCGTCCGCCGACTCTGATTAATTTGTCATCACTAAAAAAAGGTGACAAAGACAATATATTAGATTTTGAATTTAAAGTTTTTCCTTTAGCAAGCAAGTCATATTCTTTAGTAAAAGATTGCTGTTGTACTATTCGACACAACTGAAGAAATGCATTATTGGTTTCCTTGATATTTAGTGGACCTGTTATACGTAGATTGTGAAATTTAATATTATGAATAAATCTTTGCACATAAGCAAAAGATCTTTTTAGTTTAAGAAAACTAGAATGATTCTCGAAATTCACGACAGATTCGGTAATAGTGATTACATTGCATGCAGTAAAATTGGATTTGGTTTCAGGTAATTCTTTAAAATTCATGTTTCCTTCTAAAGTGGGCCAACTGTCTTCAGGTTGCGACAAATAAAGTGGTCCTGACCACCACATAGTGTTATCCTTAATTTGATCAGGATTTAAACCTCTAGAAATAAGATCGGCAGGATTGTCCAAGGTTGGAACATGTCGCCATAAAAACCTGTCAGTCAACTCGCATATTTCCGTTATTCTATTTGCAACGAAACATTTTAAGTTACGGAAACTACTATGAAGCCAACCCAGCACAATACTGGAGTCGCACCAATATACTACACGATTGACCTCAAAGCGTAAGGAACCTCTAACTGCCTTGCACAATCTAGCTGCTAAGAGTGCAGCACAAAGTTCAAGACGAGGTATTGTTGTTGGTTTAATCGGTGCAACCTTGGATTTAGAACACAAAAGATTCACTGTGACTTGGTGAGCAGAATTCATAGTACGTACATAAATGCACGCACCATATGCACTCTGCGAAGCATCACAGAATGAATGAAGCTCTATAGATGTTGGCCCGTCGCACAATACACGCCTTGGAATTTTAATTGTTAAAAGAATCGGTAAAAGGTCATTAAATGCATTCCAAGCCTTTGTGATACCTTTAGGAACGGGATCATCCCATCCTATCTTCTCTAGCCAAAGTTGTTGCAGTATCACCTTCGTTGGTATCACACAAGGGCTCAATAGTCCCAAAGGGTCAAAAATTTTAAATAAATTAGATAATATAGATCGTTTAGTTAGCTGATTACCTTGGGAAGGTAGTGGAACCTGAATAGGAAAATGAAGTGTATCTGTGGATGGCTCCCATCCTAAGCCCAATGTACTAGACGACTCACTTATAGTTAATTTTTCACATAAATCAATAGAAGCTGTAGTAAGAATGGAAGGTAAATTTGTCTTCAATTTTCGCAGGTTAAAGCAACCCAGTTTGAGCGCCGCTGAAACACTCTGATGAATGTATTTTAAAGTTGATTCATCATCACATCCTGTAATAAGATCATCAACGTAGAAATCGTGTTTGATAATAGTTTTGATAATTTCATCTGGATATTCTTCGCCGACCTGCCAAAGACAACGCGTACTCAGATAACTAGAACTTGCCATACCGTAAGTTACAGTATTGAGTCTTAACGTTTTGATAGGCAAGGACTCATCCTCTCTCCATAATATAAGCTGCAGATTTCTGTCATTATCATTAATGTACACTTGGCGATACATCTTTTCTATATCCCCAGTGAGAAGATATTTATGCTGTCGAGCTCGTATTAGAATGGAGAATAATGAATCCTGCATATTTGGGCCTACCATCAGAATATCATTAATGGACAAGCCAGATGTAGTTGCGGCTGAACCGTCAAACACGACTCTAACTTTAGTTGATTCACTGCTTTCTTTAAAGACGGCGTGATGACAAAGAAAGTAGGACATGCCTGGCTTAAGACAGACAGATTCAGTGAGATGACCCAATTCAGCGTATTCGTTCATAAACTTCACATATTGAGATTTAAATTCTGGTTGTTTTCGAAAACGCCTTTCCAAGTTTAATAATCGTTTCTTTGCTAAAAAATAGGAGTCACCGAGACAATCGGGTGTATCTTTAAGGGGCAAGTTGACAGAAAATCTCCCAGAGTCTAAACGAACAGTATGGGATAAGAAGTGTTTCTCACATACCTTCTCATCTTCACTTAGTGGACATTTTAGAGGAACTTCTTCAAGATCCCAGAATTTAGACAATTGTTGATCAAAATCGTTTGATAACATCGTATGATGGCATTGCACATTAAGAGGCTTGTTTGGTGAAATAAAAATGGGACCCGATATGAGCCAACCTAATTGGGAGCTCCTGAGTGTGGGTTTATTTTTGCCTAAGGTATATTGTTCACATCCCAATATCTCCCAAAACAGATCTGCGCCGATGAGAACCTCAATAGCGGCGGTCTGGTTAAAATTAGGGTCGGCTAACTGAATTGTATCAGGTATATGAAGTTGCTGAACATCAATAGTGAACTTGGGTATATTACCTGTAAGTTTCGATAATACTAGAAAAGTTGATGTAATGGAGAATGTATTATTCATAGACTTTAACTGTGCTATACAAGTCTTTGAGACTTTATTACAGATACTATTGCCGATTCCAACGACATTAATAATGTTTTGGTCTAGAGACTTACTTGGCAATGATAATTTACTCATGAGAGATTCGCTTATAAAAGAGGACTGACTGCCACAGTCCAATAATGCACGTACTTTCTCTGTATCGCCAGTTGTAGAGTTCGTTACCTCAATCAATGCAGTAGACAATAGAATATATTTGGAATTATGTTGTGAAAAATTGGAAATAGTTTCTGCGGATGATGCAGGCAGCGCCACTGAAGGA
Source organism: Nymphula nitidulata (assembly GCA_947347705.1). Classification (NCBI taxonomy): domain Eukaryota; kingdom Metazoa; phylum Arthropoda; class Insecta; order Lepidoptera; family Crambidae; genus Nymphula; species Nymphula nitidulata. The sequence goes on from OX374619.1 coordinate 14,980,470, forward strand.
TGACTGACAAGAGGAATGTGCAAAAGAGTGTTGTGTCTCCTTTTGCATTCGCGACAAGGTCCAAGACGACAATCTCGGACGCTGTGCCCATGTCTTAAACAATTTCGGCAAAGATTAAGCTTGTTGGCTTGAGCGATTCGCTCCTGAACACTCTTGGCCTTAAAAGAAGGACAGTCGTAAATCCTATGCTCACCCTGACATATAACACAAGTAAATGAATTAGAGGTAGAAGTGTCTTGATTACAAACAAAAGACTTAGTCTGGGGGCGTTCAACTTTATTATTGGAACTCTTTGTGGAGGTGTTAACAGAAAATTTATATATATTCGATGAGCATCGACTTAATGAGCCAAGGACATCTGCGCGATCTATCAAAAACTTATTAAATTGTTGTAAGTTCGGTACATCTTCTAAAGTGCCACGCCACTCTTCCCATTTTGTGAGAGTGTGGTTATCCAATTTGGAACAAAGTATATGTATAATTAAAACGTCCCACTTGTCAGTCGGTAATCCTAAACTAGACAAAGCCCTTAGGTTCTTTGTGATGTGATCCACCAAAAAACGGAGTGATCTGTCCGACTCGCGAGTTATTTGTTGTATATTTAATAAAGAATTTAAATGATGATTTATTAATTGTCTCTTGTTGTCGTACCTTTCGCATAAAAGACTCCAAGCATTCTGATAGTTGGCACTAGACACTTCTAAGTTTGAAATAATTCTAGACGCATCACCTTCTAAGTAAGAAATGAGATAATGAAATTTATGAATAGGTGCGATGCGATCATTGTTATGTATAAGAGATAAGAATGTGTCTCGGAACTCAAGCCAGCGGAAATAAGCTCCGTCAAATTTTGCAATCTGTATTTGTGGTAATTTAAAAGCAACTTCTTGATGTTCTGGACTACATGGAGCAGATGTAAAATGGCTAGAGTTTAAAAGATTACTGCATTCTTCGTTACGAATATTTGATTGATATTTTTGAATAATGCTCTGTGCCATAGCAATGTTTGTAATAAATAGCTGCTCAATGTCATCCCTTTCATCAAGTTCATCAGATAATGTATTGGCATTCAATATCTCTATTTGTCCTTGCAAGTCATCAAATTTGTTAGAAAGTGTTTCAAATTTATTAAGTTTCAAATTTAGTTCACTTAAATCGATAGCAGATAATTTTTCTCTTGATTGGACATGTATTAAAAAATTTCTAAACTTAGTAATTCGACCCTTAATAGAACTTCGTTTTACTATAAGCTCTTGCAACTCTTGAGTGTCCCTCCCTATGTTTTCGCTACCGGGATCTTTCTCTTTACCCATTTTATACTTCAATGTAAATAATAAAATAAACTTGTAACCAAAATTTCAGTAAAATATGTGTATGATCAAAAAAGATGAAGACACTCAAGAGTATAAAATATTGAATTATTTAAAGTCTTACGCCCTTCCTGGGATCAGCTGACACTCGGGAAACTGGCTTGAATTTGTTTCTTTTTTATGCTGCCAAAGCAGCTATGGAAATCTCCGTAATTGTCCCTGGAATTTACGGCAAGTAAAATTAATATCTTTTTTAAGACTGACAACAATTCAATAATTGAAAACAACTGCTTATTAATAATTTAATTTTAACGGCAACTTAAGTTGCCATAACAATTAAAATTTAATTATGTCTGATTTATTGGGCTTCAAAGGGATTAATATTAATTAGAAGCTGTGACTGCTTGCTGTGAATTTAAATAACATGACTGTTTTTTCTTCCAAATAGAATAGGTAATGAATTAATATTACATATTTGTTAAACTAGTTTATCAATTTTAAAAATTCGTATGTTTATATAGTATAGGTAGGTACATATAGGTGGGGTTTAAGGATTAGGAAAGGTTAAGTTATTAGGAAAAGACAAAGTAGGTCACTTAGCTGCATTGGCCAGGCTGCGGTATTGTTCCTTGACTTTCGTATTTGATGATAATATAGACCGGCATTGGCTGCAATGGCTCGATTACTTTTACTTCCGTTCTTCTTGAAGATATATAGACGAAGATTCTTGAACTACGACGCTATTTTCACCATATTACGTCAGAACTTCGTAGCACATATTTTGCTATTGATTGTTTTCAAATATTGTCCTGTCACGGTCGCCACTTTTTATGTCTCGTTTTGGACATAAATGAAACCCCAAAATATGTTAACTTTGATATTTACTAATAATAAAAGGTTTTACAAATGAAATTCGATGTAAGAACATGTACAATGCGTAGCTCTCAAAAAAATATAAAAATAATATTATCATGGAAGGTTGACGAAGAAAAACAATGCCACTTCTCCTGTTCAAGTTTATAGGCACGCTTCAAGGATTGTCTTATTGCCTTATAAAAACGAGTAGGCGTAAACAGCGTCTCAAAGACATGGCCCAAAATTACCGCGGCTCGAAATAATGTCATTTAATGGCGAGTTAGAAAATTGGCCCATATTTTATGAAACATTCAAAAATACAATTCATGAAAATATGTACCTAAGTGAGACTGAAAAAATTCAGTATTTAATGGGGAAATTAACGGGTAAGGCACAAACTATTTGTGAAGGATTTTTGCCTACAGCCGAGAATTATTCAGTACTGTGGCAAACGTTAGTAAACAAATATAATGACAAACGCGTGCTGGCTGCTTCGTACCTCGATAATTTGTTAAACTTATCATCTGTTAATGAAGACTGCCCAAATAGCTTAGATAATTTCATAGATAAATTTTCATCATTAGTAAGTTCATTAAAGCAACTGAAGTTTGATTGCTTAGAGGATTTCATTTTTATTCATATTGGTTCTAAGAAGGTAGGTTTAAATATCGTTAAATCTTTTGAAATGCAGTATAGTGATTCGTTAAAATTACCGTCATGTTCGCAATTTATTGATTTTATTCGTAACCAATCACACATTTTGCAACGCGCTTATAATATCGTAGGTGCCAAGCAGTCTAGTCACAAACCGTCGTCGGTCGTCGAAAAACAATGAGTTTCAATCCACCTCCCGTTTCAGTCATAAAGTTAGTAAAACTTTTGTAGTTAATGAGCTAAATAGATGCTTATGCTGTGGTAATACTGATCATTTTCAGTTGCGACTGTGCAAAAAATTCACATCTAAGTCGCCCACAGAACGGTTTAATTTCATAAAATTAAATAAATGCTGTGTCAATTGTCTCAGTAAAGAACAACATGTACGACATGTTCACGTAGTCATCACTCGCTGCTTCATTTTCCATCGAATAATAATAAATTAAATATTTCTACAAATGTAGTGTGCGCGAGCGCAAACGTTGCTGATAGGCGGACCGCGAGCGTGGCGACGGCTTCGCCAGGCTCGAGTCTCTATGCGAAGCGCTATCCGTGGCTTTGTGTGCGACAATGGAGCGCTCGAACGCTTGCGGAGCCTCCGCCGCGATCGCGCGCGCTGCTGATTGCGCTGTTGCGCCCGCTCATACCGTGCTACTCGGGACGGCGCAGTGTAATGTTAATGACAGCGCAGGGAATGCTCGCATTGTTCGTGTTCTCGTAGACAGCGCGTCGCAGCGTGATTTAATTACAATGAAATGTTGTAAGAAATTAAATTTACAGTTATTTCCTTCGCCGACGAAATACGTATGCGGGGTAGGTGACGTCACGAATCCTATTGAAGGGTATACTTGTTTAACTTTGCGTTCGCGGCTTGACGACTCAGTCCGTTTTACTATAAAACCTTTGGTAACGCACCGTATTACTAATGAGTTACCTTCTGCTAAAATAGATGTCAGAAGATTGGAATATTTGAATAATATTCATTTGGCGGATTTTTCTTATTCAGAACCGAGTGATATTGATTTAATTGTCGGTTCTGATTTTTTCGCTCGTATTATCCGACCAAATATCATTACACGTGGTGTCAATGAACCCGTGGCAATGGAAACATTATTAGGTTTTATTGTTTACGGACAGGCACCGATCGCGTCGTTCGAAAATGATGTGCATACTTACTGCACACTAGAGTGTACTGATACATTTAAATCGGTTTCCCGTTTTTTCGAGTTGGAAGACGTACCAACAGCTAGCGTGTTTACGTCACAAGAGCAGGAATGCGAAACTTTTTTTACGGAAACCACGACTAGGGACTGCGACGGTCGTTACATGGTTGCACTACCGTTTAAGGACGACGCTGGTAAATTGGGCGATTCTTTGCTTACCGCCACGCGTAGGTATCTGTCATTGGAGCGTAAATTGTTGTTAAATAGTAATCTTAAATCAGAATACGATGAAGTTTTTGCGGATTATCTAAAAAAGGACTACTTAGTGCCTTTTAATGTTAATAATATGGAATTTGTGTCCCATTACGTCATTCCACATCACGTCGTTATGCGGCCCGATAAGAGTACTACTAAAGTACGCGTCGTTCTCGACGCTAGTATGAAGACGTCGTCAGGGTTGTCACTTAATGATTTGTTACATACCGGGCCAAATTTACAAAATGATTTATTTAAGATTATTTTGAACTTTAGATTGTTCCAAGTGGCAATCAGTGCGGATATCCGTCAGATGTACTTAGGAATTTTGGTTAGACCCGGGGATAGGCGGTATCAAATGATTTTATATCGAGAAAACCAAGACCAACCGCTTCAATTGTACCAGATGACGCGAGTGCCATTTGGCTTGTGTTGCAGCCCGTACCTCGCCATAAGAACGGTTCGCCAATTGATTCGCGATGAAGGCGCGCGGTTCCCGGTTGCGGCTCCTATAGCTGAACGGGATCTGTACATGGACGATTTGGTGTCTTCGTGTGTATCTCATTCTGTTATTCCATTCTGGTGGATTTGAACTAGTGAAGTTTTCAAGTAATTCGCTTGAAGTTATGAAACATATTCCGCCGTCCTTCCGTGTTTCATCCGAAGTAGAATTTAGCCCCGATGATTCTTTAAAAATATTAGGGCTTCAGTTGCTCCGAGCAGAGGATGTTTTTAAGTTTACTGTAAAGGTGCGTAAATGAGAGTGTACGAAACGTAACATTCTTTCAACTATTGCCCGATTGTGGGTTTTGATGGGATTCGTGGCTCCAGTCACTTTACTTGCTAAATTAATTATTAAGTCATTATGGACTGAAAGTATTGATTGGGACGAAACACCACCTCAATCGATAATTTCACTATGGCGTCAGGTTGAGAATGAGTTACCCATATTGCAGACCATAAGAATACCACGTCATTTAGGTTTCATTCCAGAGAGCATTATTACTATTTGAGGTTTTGCAAACGCCTCCGAAGTAGCTTACGGTGGCGTAGTTTATTTACATATTTACTTTCCGAATGAAAATAAATCCATGGTTAATTTAGTTTGCGCTAAATCAAGACTAGCACCCATTCGGAATATGACCCTGGCTAGATTAGAGCTTTGTGGTAACTTAATACTGTCAAAATTAATGCGTATAGTTATTGATACATACTCGCAGCGTATTAAAATAAATAATGTTTTTGCTTTTACTGATAGTATGGTGGCTTTAACTTGGATCCATGCGCCATCAGCTCGGTGGCAGACATTTGTTGCGAATAGGGTTGCCAAAATTCAGGAACTATTACTTCCTAGCAACTTTTTTTTTATATCTGGCAAGGAAAATCCTGACTGTCTGTCGCGTGGTCTGACGCCAACGCAACTAGTGGAACATCCACTTTGGTTCCACGGTCCTCGCTTCGCGCGACTGCCAATTTCGCAGTGGCCGATTCGAGAGTTTGATCCGTCCTTAGTTAATATTGATAATGCCCCTGAAAAGAAAACTTCGGTTTTAGTCACAGTGGAGAAAATTGATCATCCTTTAATATATAAACTAGCATTAAAATTTTCATCTTGGTCAAAGTTAATTAGAATTGTGGTTTACATTTTGAGATTCGTAAAAGAATTACCTAAAATATTTGAATTATCGCATTTAGAATATGCTGAATTATTCATTATTAAGAATTTGCAGCTTGTTTACTTTGGGGACGATTTTGAGAATGTTAAGTTGAATAAACGATTATCTCCTGCTTTTCAAAAACTAAAGGCTTTCGTACATAATGGTGTATTTCGTGTTGGCGGTCGTTTAAGTAACTCTGACTTGGAATATGATAGTCAACATCCTATATTACTTCCACCGCGGGATCATATTGTTAATTTAATAATAGACCATTACCACCGTAAAAATTTACACACGGGGCCGCAATTACTAATGTCTCTCTTACGGCAAAAATTTTGGATTTTGTCAGCTCGAAATATCGTCCGTAAGCGGGTGCAGCTGTGTAACATTTGTTTCAAATACAGACCGAAAAACGAGTTTCCTATCATGGCAGATTTACCGGCGTGTAGAATCCAAGAAGCTAAAGCGTTCTTTCATACTGGGATAGATTACGCAGGTCCTTTACGTGTTATACCCTTTTGTAGGCGAGGTGTTCACAGTCAAAAGGCGTACATTTGCCTTTTTATATGTCTTGTAACTAGGGCGGTCCATATTGAATTGGCAAGTGATCTAAGTACCGAAACGTTCTTAAATGCTTTCAGACGATTTATATCACGCCGAGGTCCCATTAAATATGTTTACACAGATTGTGGTACCAATTTCATCGGTGCAAAATCTTATTTTGAGGATATTTATTCTTTAATATCATCAAAAAATTACAATATGGAGTTAAGCGCAGAGTTGGCAAACAATTCCATAGAATGGAAGCTTAATCCACCCTCTTCCCCCATTTTGGAGGAATTTGGGAAGGAAATATATGAAGTGTTAAAATGCACCTTAATAGAGTAGTAGGTAATCAGCTGCTCACTGTAGAGGAGATGCACACGCTCCTGACACAGATAGAAGGCATTTTGAATAGTAGACCACTATCTGTGTTAAGTCCGGACCCCTCAGAGCCGCTGGCCTTAACGCCGGCTCATTTCTTGAATTTGACACCCCTTAAAGCGTTTCCATCGCATACTGTATCCGAGAATGTCAGTATTACCGACAGGAAGCATATACTTGACTGCCTTATTAATTCATTTTGGAAACGTTGGAGATTAGAATATTTAAATACACTGCAGTCACGTACTAAATGGTTGAAAAATACTTCACAAATTAAGGAAGGAACCGTAGTTCTGCTTCAATCGGAGAATAATTCTCCGTTAGATTGGCCTTTAGGGGTTATTGATAAAGTGTTTCCCGGTAAGGACGGAGTGGTAAGGGTCGTTGATGTACGTACAAGATCCGGAGTATATCGAAGACCAGTTGTCAAAATTTATCCTTTACCGACACAATAATTTACTAAATTTGTCATACAGTCCACTTAATAGTAATATAATTTAATATAATAATTTAGGTATATTTAAATAACAATAATTATTTGAGCTGAATGTACTTCAGAAATTACTTTATTTAGAAAGTTAACTTTGAAAGAACTGGGTTCTCTCAAGCTGGGGGGCATGTTTAGGCCAAAATGGGTAGGAATAATATTATTTGAATTTGAAACAGCCTTGTATAGTTAAGATCATTAGAGTCATAGATTCGGTATATCGCTGTCTCGTTCCTTCCCACCCTTTACCTATCACCCTCTCACCGTGCGTGGACGACGAAGACGTGCCGCGCTCCAATCAGTGATGCAATGACCATTGAATAAATTACGTGTGTTGCGTTGCTCCTGTTTCGCTCCCTAATCGTATTAAAAAGGGATAAACTCTCATCTCTTTGTGGTAAACTACTGTGCAGTATTATTTCAACGCTTAATAAAGCTTGTGAGTGGCCACTCAAACAATAAAAGATAAGTGAAAGTGTCGGCCGGCACGTGCGCATCAAGATCTTCTGAAGCTGCTGCTGAACCTCTTCGGTGAGTCCTCAATTTTTCCAATTTCCCTTTACCTTTGTTCGTACTCATTAATATGAAGTCATCCCTTTAGCCAGCGCAAACAGTAGTCATATTTGTATATTCTTATTTTTGCACATTCCAAATTATCCTAGCAACGTTAAAGCGAGGGACTCACTTTAAACAGGAAGGCCGAGCTGTAAGCTTAAATATTTATTTCATTGATTCATGATAATAAAGTCTTATAATTATAATGCTACCTAATTAGACATTGTGTTGATTTTAATCAGATAGCAACACCAAAGTGAATGCCTTAAAAGTCATGAAATGTGTTTGTTATTTTAATATTTGTGATGTATACAATTGTAAGCCTATAAGCGTAAATAACTATTTATTTAATCGATATTGCATTATTTTATACCATTTCATTATTATATCCTACCTAATGAAACATTTTGTTAAGTTGAATAATAATATAGGAAGTAACTATAAATTGTACGCAAACAGTCAGTAATTGTATTTATTATTGTATCTTTCGCAATTTAGAAATTGTAGCGTTTATGATCAATATTTAAAAATTCATGAAAGAAAGAAAGAAAAGAAAGAAAAAATATTTTATTTAAATAGGCCACAAAGAAGCACTTTTAAATCGTCAAAAAACACATTCTTATAACTATTACAAAAAATATATTAACTAACAACGTCAAGTCTCTCCGTCTGTCATGTCTGAATTTACACCGGTTCCAAAAGGTGAACTACCGAGAAGATTCCGGCAACAAACTCGTGTAGTCACTCTTTTCAAATATAAAATTGCAATGTTTGTAGTTACAAAACTTTAACCTTTAGCAGTGCAATGCCGCCCAGCGAAAAAAAAAATGAAAATTAGAAGAGAAGGTAAGTCAACGTACCAAGAAAGGTACCCAATGTCAAAAATAATTTCGTTTTTTTCAGGCTATCTGACAGTGCACAATCACAGTATAGGTTACAGAGGTTAATAGTCACAATACTCGTAAATAAACATATAAAACATTTGAAATTTTAATGTGTCCATGCATTCTTATCATCTAAATATTTTTGGACCTTATAGTAGCATTTTTTCATTAAAAGTTTGTTTCACATTTAACTTAAGTTTGTGAAAAGGCAGTTCAGTTACATTTGGTGGGACTTTGTTATAAATGTGTATACATTTCCCCATGAATGGGCGACTTATCTTGTGAAGTCTAAAACTTGGAACAGCAAGTTTATTTTTATATCTAGTGTTTAAGTTATGAATATCACTATGTTTTGAAAAGGTATGTTTATATTTGTGAACATAAATTATGTTCTCATATATATATATTGAGAAGCAACGGTCAAAATATTAATTTCTTTAAATAAATCCCTCAGTGTATCACGTGGCTTGAGTCTGTAAATAGCACGCACAGCCCTTTTTTGTAAAATAAAAATATCTTCAATGTCGGCTGCTGTGCCCCACAATAACAAGCCATATGACATAACAACTGTGGAAGTAACCAAAGTAAACAAGTCTTGCTGTTTCAACATCACACAAAGACCAAATTTTTTTAACAGCATAAGCAGCTGAACTAAGTCTTTTAGATAGGGACGAGATATAAGGATACCATTGTAAACGAGAATCTAACTTAATTCCCAAAAATACTGTAGAGTCAACACATTCAATAGTTTCTTCATTAATTTCAACATGAGTACTAACCTGCCTTACATTTGGTAAAGTAAATTTAATACACTTAGTTTTCTTTGAATTTAACAATAAATTATTATTTTCAAACCAGGATAGCACTTTTGAAATGGCATTATTTACATCCTTAAAGTCAGTTTTAGTTCGGTCTATTTTAAAAGTTAGTGAGGTGTCGTCTGCAAACAATACCGTCTCACACAAATTTTTTGAAAAGTTAGGGAGGTCGTTGATATAAATAAAAAAAAGCAATGGCCCTAATATCGAACCCTGAGGCACGCCCATATGCACAGGCACACCAGAAGAATCAGTTTTGTTTATAACAACTTTTTGAATTCTATTGGTCAAATAGGATTCAATAAGTTTTAATGAGTTTATTGATACACCATAGTGCTTTAATTTACCTAATAATGTTTGATGGTCCACACAGTCAAACGCCTTGGATAAGTCGCAGAAGATACCTAGAGCATCCTGCCTATTTTCCCAAGCATCAAATATGTGTTTTATAAGCGCAATTCCCGCGTCTGTAGTATTTTTTCCTTAAGTAAATCCGAACTGTCTATTGTGAAGCAATTCATTTCTCGTAAAATGAGAAAGTAATTGGTTAAGAATATTTTTTTCAAAAATTTTGCTAAGAGTCGGCAAAATAGAAATGGGACGGAAATTAGTGGGGTCATTGATATCTCCTGCCTTAAACAAAGGTATTATTTTACTTAATTTCATTTGATTGGGAAATGCACCATCATTAATACATTTATAAACGATAATTTAGGAGAGATAACATTTATTATAGAATTTATAACACTAACAGAAAAGCCCCATAAATCCTCAGTCTTTTTCATATTCAAAGACTTAAAAGCTTCTATGATCGTATTAACGTTGATTTCATGGAAATTAAAAGGAATATTGCACTTATAAACATTCGACTCTATGAGAGCAAGTGCGCGCTTAGTACACGAATTCAATTCTTTTGTGATTTTAATAGGTATTTCGGGAAAAAAAGTCTCGAAGGTATTTGCAACTCCATCATCTGTTTCTATAGTTTTGCCATTGACATTAATTTTAAAACACCCATCAGTAACTTTTGTTTTACCACTTTCTTGATTTATAACTTTCCAAGTGGCTTTTATTTTACTGTCTGATGTCTTAATTTTATTACTCAAAAAGTTCGCTTTAGCAGTATTACAAACCCTTTTAAAGATTTTGGAGTACTTTCTGACATAATCAATAAAAAATGGATCAGTGGAAGTGGACTTTTGATAGTATAGTTCAAATAATTTAATTCTACTAATATAAATACCCGGAGTTGCCCAATCACTAAACTTCCTTTTAGAACTGACTGTAAAAGTTTTTTGTTTAAAAATATTTTGGAATTCTATATTTAAATTATCAAATAAATTGCTATATAACTTATTGGGATCATCAGTTTCTTTAAGACAGTGAATTGTATTCATTACCTTATTTTGAAATTTCTTCAAGCGACTATCTGTAATAGGCCTATAAGTAACTTTTTTAATTTGGTTAACATGATGGTGCTCAATAGCGATTTTCTGTCCACTATGATCAGAGTTTATACAATTTATACTTGATTGTTCAAGTACATCACAGTTACGAAAATAAAATCCAAGCAGGTAGCTGATATTGGTGTAATTCTAGTAGGTTCAAAGAAAGTATGAAGAAGATTAAAACATCTGAATAAGTTAAGGAACCTATCTGAGTATGAACAAGATACTAAAATGTTTATATTGAAGTCACCACACACAACTATCTTCTTGTTATTGCTACATATTATATTTAAAACATTTTCCATTGAAGACTCAAATAGATCATAGTTTCCAGAGGGAGGTCTGTATACACATACAACAATATGTTGCTCGAGTTCTACGCAGGAAATTTCAATAGTTCGCTCAATAGAGCGACGAACAAAATCTGGTCGTTCTTTATATTTTATATTATTTAATAATAATATCAAGGATCCACCTCTAATAGTAGATTCTCTTGTAAAAGCACTTACAATATTATAGTTTTCAATACAGGTCAAAATTTCATTTCTTTTTAACCAATGTTCTGTAACACACAAAACATGCACTTCCATGGTCTGCAAAAATAAACTAATTTCTATATCTTTGCCAGAAAAGCCCTGTACATTTTGATGAACAATATTTAAATAATTAGACTTTTCTGTTGTTTTTACTTTGCCAGAGACTTTCTCTGTTGTCCTATTATCTAATTTAAATGAATTGGAATAGATTCCAAAACACTATCATTTGTCAATCTAAATTGCTCAATAGAAGCATTGTCAGAAGTAAATTGCTCAATAGAAGCAAGGTCATTAATACAAATCTGCTCAACAGAAGCAGAGGGTTGAATAGCCAAATTTCTGGCTAAAGTTAAAAAAATAAATCTTAGCAATTCAGCTATTTGTCGTTTAGAATACTTAGATAGATTTATTATATCTTTACTCAGGTAAAATTTATTATTTAAGGTGGTCAATTTATTTAAGTCGATAACATGTATTTTGTCACTATAATGTGCCATGTTGGACAACACTAAATTTAATTTATACCTAATATTATTTTCTGCTTGTGGCAAACTGTAGCAGTATGGCAATGTAAACATTACAATTTTTTTGACATTTAATCCATTTAAATAGTCAAGATAGTTTTGAAGCGATTTTTTGTTTACATTAATAATAATAATAATAAAGTTGAAAAAAATTGCGTATCTAATTGACATCGCTATACCAGGCACTCACAACCTCCAAAAGACCATATCAGACAAAATAAATAAATACTCTGAATTAAAAGAAGAGCTATTAAGAATCTGGAGACTGGATAAAGTGTACATCGTGCCACTGGTACTTTCCAGCACAGGAGTTATACCCAAACATTTGTTCCATAGCTTCAAATTACTAGATATACCGGAAAATACATATATTACAATGCAAAAAGCCGCTATATTAAATACTAGTAGGATTGTTAGGCGTTTTCTTCAAGACGACATAACTAACACATAAATATAAAATGAAATCTGATACTTGGCACAGCCCGTAACAGATATTCAAATACCAGCTTGAAGCTGAGAAAAACAATGATATAAAATAATAATAATAATAATAATAATATTTTATTTCTCACCACAAACACAATAGACATGTTTCAACAATAATATGTTCAGTAATTTAAAATGCATACAATATTCATGCTTGTGGCGGGTTAATACCAGAACTAGGAAGATTCCTGTGACTCAAGTTATTAACCCTTCACCCCAAAGACAAATGTTACAAGTGAACATTGATGTAAACAAAATCAAAATCCAATCACAATTACTAGTGAGGGTAACCATACAATAATTTGCATCTCCGCTTCAATATAATAATAGTGTAAGAAACAATGTTTGCACATACCCACAATCATTCATATATAATTCTTAATTTGGTGTATGGTACAAGTCACAAATGGTAGCAGTTTGACACTCGGTTTTATAAAGCATTTTTACATTATTTTTATTATTTTTTGTGAACGCGTGTGCGTGTGTGTGTGTGTGTGTGTGTGTGTGTGTGTGTGTGTGTGTGTGTGTGTGTGTGTGTGTGTGTGTGTGTGTGTGTCTGTATGTGTGTTTGTGTGTTGAATGCGTGTACAGAGTAGCTAGACATGTTTAATTTAAAGCTTCGCAGTAGTTTTTCAGTTTTTTAATAATTAAGGGATTTCAGATTAGTTTTCAATTGTTTTGTGGAAACGGAGAATAGCGCTCAAGATAAATAATTGCCGAACTGTAAGCAAATTTGCCTCTTCGTAAAGGCTTTCGGTAGGATATTTTCTAGGCTTATGAAGCATTACTTTAATCACAGCTCTTTGCGCTCTTTCAAGCTCTAAGAGGTGGGTTGTGGCAGCTCCACCCCATACAGGTATGCAATACGATAAAAGAGATTGACAAAGAGCAAGGTAAATTTTTATGACAAGAGTTTTTAAAAATATGTAATAATTTCCGCACTCTTTTACTAAGTGCTGTAATTTGTGATTTCCAATTCATGTTTTTGTCCATGGTGATACCTAGGTATTTGTGGTTATCTGTCCGAGCTATGATAGGACAATCACAACTGGAATCTAGATCACATTCATTAGAATGCGCTTTTAGGTTAAAAGGATAAGGTGGTTTAGTAGCACTCGATATTCTGAAACAAATGTATTTTGTTTTAGGAACATTGATGGTTAGAAGGTTCTCGTCAAGCCATCTCATGACCTTTTTAAGACCACTTTCAGCCAATTTATGCACTTATTACCTCTGTTTCCAATTAAAATAATCAAATTATCATTTTTATTCAACTCATGATTGGATATTTTATCCATTATATTATTGTAGGATGAACCCGGACTACAGTAGTTTGTTACACTTTGTCCTAATCTGTTCTTTAACATAAGGCCCAAATCTTTTCCAATTTCATCACTAAATATTATATTATTGTTGTCTGTTTGTGTAGAAGAACTGTTTTCATTACTGCTAAACATTTCGAATGTGGGTTGTTCAGAGAATGATGGCTCACACATTGACATGGACCATTCTAACTGATCCAAGGTGCCCAGGCCTGACACCAAGGAACATCGCCTAGTCAACGGGTGATTTTCAGTTTTGGAAGTGCTTAATAGGTGATTATGTGTTAATGTGTGTTCCCTCAAACCTTTTTTTGATGAATTATAATTATTAGAAATATCACTTAAAGATGTCTGCAGATTACTAATTTTGTCATTTAAATATTTTACATTATTATCGTACATCTCTTGTTTTTCCTTGATAATTTTGGAATAAGATTATTAAGTAATCTAGCAATATTTATATTATAAGAAAATACGATACTTTAACTATAAGGAAGTGTACTGATTGTGACAGTAGTGGGAAAACTTTTTTTTATGGCGCGATTGACTGTGCTACGTTTTGAAGTGTCGGTTGTGTTTTTGTGAAGAATACAAGGCATTACTTGGATTACTTGAGTTTTATTAATATAAATCTTCCGCCCCAAAGCTATCTCCTTATGATATTTTAAAAAAATATGAAATTTTGAATACCGAAGCTACAATGGAATTTAATGAACATGACGCAGAGGCTTATGCACATGCTGAGGTTTGTCATATTTGTGAGGAATTATTAATTTTTGATAAAGTGACAGATTACTGTCACCTCACGGGACGCTATCGAGGTGCAGCGCATCAATATTGTAATCTAAGGTGTTCCCAAATTAGTTCCAGTTTTTTTCCATAACTTAGCCGGCTATGACTGTTATTTATTTATAAAAGAATTAGCTTAAAGTTCAGGATCTTTTTTTTTTGTTTTAATACAAAGCACGGCAATTGACCCAACACCACCTGATGTGAAGCGGTAAGGAGAGTCCATATGCGAAGACAGCTAGTGCAGAAACGGACAATGCACTAGCTGCCTCCACCTTGCCGGCCCAAAAGGTGCTTTTTCACGCCTCTCTTGAAGGACCCCATGTTATAGGAAGGAGGAAACACATGCGCTGGCAAGGAATTCCAAGTTCTGGAAGTACGACAAAGAAACGAAGAACTAAATTTCTTTGTGCGTGATGTTGAGGTGGAGACAGTAAATGGATGACTCCGAAGATCAGCACGCGTGCTCCTGAGCAGAAAGGGGGAAGGAGGGATAAGGTCGAAAAGCTCTTCAGAGCACTCTCCGTGATAAAGCCGATAAAAGGCGCTAAGCGACGCAATGTCTCGACGCAACTGTAGAGGCTCAAGTTTGTTCGTGACCTCTACATCGCCAATGATACAGACAGCACGACGCTGCAATCTGTCCAGTGCATCGAGGAGGTACTTGGCGGAGCCATCCCATAAGTGCAAGCAATATTCCACGCAAGACCGGACCTGAGTTTTGTACAGCAGGCATAGCTGGTCAGGCGTGAAAAATCGACGCACCTTGTTCAGGACACCGAGCTTCCGTGAGGCTGTATTGATCACGGTTTCGATGTAGTTTCTGCTGGTTAAAGATATCAGTTTAATATATATATTTTTTCTATACACTTGTGATGACTGTTTATCCATACCAACCTTCCTAACCAACATGCACATAACTATACGTATCTATGTGTTCAACGCGCGCGGTGACGTTTCACATTCGTCTTTGGGCTACGTGCGCCTGCGAACTCGCTCCGCAATTTTTAAGTAATATTTGATGTTAATCACCTATAAAGTGAATCTGAACAATCTATAAGACTGCATAAACTAAGTATAAATAGATGTGAATAGTGTATTCAGTACGTTTAGCACCGTAGAACTTGGACAATTGAAGCTGCCACGGGGTGCTGGTTTCACCGGGTGTTAATAACAGAAAAAGGGACTATTCAAGTAAGTGCATGTTTCCTTTCCTTACTTTTAAGCTGTTACCATTATTTCCACATCTATAACAGCTGAATTCCTGTCTCCAGTCATCACAAGTGCTAATATATTGTTCATCTGCGGTTACACTTTTCACAATTAAAAATCAAAGAATACAGTCCACTAAATTTCGTTTACCAGCTACTATGAAAGCTTATTAAATATAATTTTTTAACAAACTGGTATAGGCAATTAGGTCTTATCACCAACAATTTTTGGTCACTTCGGCCGGACAAGAAAATAAAATATTATTTCTTGACCACTTAGTTTTTTGAATTTCCGCATTTTATGCAGATTGTAGATAATTTTTAATCTAAAAATATTTTATCTTACAGTTATAAGTGCTACATACAACTAGACATTTCATTAAGTACGATATTTTTACTAGGCTAAGAATAGAAGTCAAAATCTAGTATTTTATCCCGCATTGACAGCTATTCTATTATATTTTTCATATCGCATAACTAGTATACAATCGTACGAAGTTATCTGTTCTTTAAGTTAAAATAGCACAATTATAATTCGTTGAACAATTGTTCCATTTATTTCTCACGCACCTTTTTTCCAACCACCCGCATTCTTCAACATTTTGTCGAGACGCATGAGCCCGCCGCTCGCAACAGTGCACGAGTAATTTTCCATTACTTTCGATCGCACGTACTATTTATTATTTGGTATTTACCTAAACCTTTTAACATTTTATGTCAACACATTCATACGTAAATATAATTTATTTTATGTCGCATACTTATTAATAATAATTTTTCTCAACGTTGTTCATTTACACGAAAACAAGAATATTATTTTTTGTTATTAATAAATACATAAAATGCCTAAAGCAAAGGAAACTTACGACACAATTGAGTCGAAATTCCGTATTATTCAAGCAAAGCGCGATGCTTATTTTTCGAGAATGCAAAGTATATACGAGCTTTCGAAAAAAGCCCAAGCAGATGAAGCTAGCCTGGAATCATTTTTAAATAATGTTGTCATGGTTGATACATTACGGTCGGACTTCGAACGGGTGATCGACGAGTTCAATGATACAAACTTGCAAATAAATCCCGAATCTCCGATTAATTATCAAACTTGGGTATCTTTCGACCAAATGTATTGTTTTGTTAAACGCATCGAGTCATTAGTAACAGATTCAAAGCATTCTTCATATGGGCAACAATGTTCCAATGACAGAAAACCTCATTTATTCAGTTCCGCCCCTAAATTACCACCTTTAGAGTTGATGTCATTTAACGGTGACATGCGAAATTGGCCGCTTTTCTATCAACAATTTAAAAATATTATTCACGAAAATCCGAATTTAACGGATAGTGAAAAGGTATTTTATCTAGTAGGTAAACTGACGGACAAGGCGTCGTGTGTATGTGCTGGTTTGTTACCCACAGCGGAAAATTATTCTTTAATATGGAACGCACTCATACAAAAATATGACGATCCCCGTTCACTAGCAGTTACCTACCTTAATCAAATATTGGAGTTTAAAACGTTACACAATAATAGCGCTGCCGGTCTTGAGTTATTTATTAACGTTTTTAACTCGTCTGTGGAGGCCCTTAAGCAATTGAAAATGACAGATTTGTCCGATTTCATATTCTTATATCTCGCCCTCCAAAAATTAGATCAAGAAACAGTTAAGCTATTCGAAATTATGAACAGTAAGGGTGGTATTCCGTCATATACGTGTTTACTTGATTTTATTAAGGACCAATCTAAGGTGCTGGGTCGATCCAATAAAGTAAACGAGTCAAATCAAAATAAATCACGTAAAAATGATATACCTACACCAAAAAATATAAATAAAAATTTCATGAATATTGATAATAAAAATTCATTTCATAATAAAAACTCCACTAATAATTGTTCTTTATGCAAATCAACTCACGAGCATTTATATCAATGTTCGCGTTTCTTACATAATATGTCACCTCATGATCGATATAATTACGTTAAAAATAATCGTTTCTGTAACAATTGTTTGAGTATTAAGCATCGAACTTTAGCTTGCACTTCGCAGGGTAATTGTTCGTATTGTTCAGAAAGGCATCATTCACTTTTACATTTTAACCCGCCTTGTACTAAGTCTAATATAGCATTAAGATGCCCGGCGCGAGATTCGAACCGCGATCTCGCCACTACTTCTGCCACTGCGCGCGCGCGTGACGCAACCCGCTTATCAGACGCGCAGACTGACAACGCTCCGCGCGTTCTTGCTAAAAACGACTTAATGCCCTCTGGTCATAAAGTCGATAGTTGTACCACTCCGCACAATAATTTAACTAGTCCTAAAAATACTTTTGTTTGCAATAATATTAGTTCCCAAGCGACTACTACATTACTTGGGACTGCAAAAATAATAGTTATTGACCGATATAATAAGTCCCATTTCGTCCGCTGTTTAATTGACCCAGGCTCTCAAAGTGATTACATATCGTCTGCTTGTTGTAAGCGCCTGTCGCTGCCTATAGTTAAACAGAGCCGCTTCTCTGAGGTTCATGGAATTGGCGGTGTGTCCCAACGAGTGCTTGGGAAAACTCGTGTTAAGTTTACGTCACGTTTGGACAAAACTAAAGAGTATTTAAGTCAACCTTTAGTAATGGAGCAAATTACTTCCCAACTGCCAGATTAGTTTGTTAATTTCGATGCATTAGATTATATTAAAAATCTACCGTTAGCCGATGACACCTTTAGCCAACCCGGACCGATAGAAATGCTGTTAGGTGTAAGACTTTACTGTGAAATTTTATTATTTGATAGAATCACGCAAAGTAATCATTTACCTTATGCCTTTGAAACCACTTTGGGTTATTTAATAATGGGTGACGCGCCTACTATTTGTTCTCCGAATAACTATCGTAGTTTTTGTGCTTTTACACGCGAGCCTCTAGATGAAAAGCTAGAAAGGTTTTGGAAATTAGAAGAAGTGCCCTCTAAAAAGTTTTTAAGCCCTGATGAAGAGCAGTGTGAGAAAATTTATTGTTCTACAACCTGTCGTAATAAGGACGGTAGCTACACGGTTGATTTACCGTTCAAAAATAGTCCTGAAAATTTAGGAAATTCATATATAACCGCAAAAAAAAGATATTTGTTTCTTGAAAAAAGATTTTTACGGTTTCCTGAACTACGTAATCGTTATAATGAGGTTATTTTTGATTATATTAATAAGGGAATTCTTTCTAAAGTTTCTCCTATCGAATGCCTCCAGCCAGGTTTTTATTTACCGCATCATCCTGTAATACGCGAGGACAAAAGTACCACAAAAATTCGCGTTGTTCTTGATGGTAGTGCCCAGTCGGATACTGATCTATCATTAAATGATATTTTATTTACAGGACATAATTTACAGTCAGACATTTTTAATATTCTTTTGGGTGTGCGTATTTTTTCAATTGCATTTTTTTCTGACATCCGCCAAATGTATCTATGTATACACATGAATCCTGATCATTATAAATACCAACGAATATTATATAGGTTTGATTCCAAGGATCCGATGTGTCCAATTGACACTTACGAATATACAAGAGTTTGTTTTGGTCTTCGGTCGTCTCCGTTCCTTGCATTGCGTACATTGCGCCGTCTCGCTCAGGACGAGAAACATAACTATCCACAAGCGGCGCAGGTTGTGGATAGAGATATATATATGGATGACCTGGCGTCTTCTGCGTCATCTCTTGATGAAGCAGTCACGATCGCAAACCAACTGATTAAGCTTTTTAAATCAGGGGGTTTTGAGCTAGTCAAGTGGACTAGTAATTCTTCTGAATTTCTAGCTTATATACCTGACAGTCATCTTTATACTGATGCTGTTTCATTTGATCAAGATGATAATAGCAATTTTAAAATTCTTGGCCTACGCTGGCTGTCGTCTTCGGACTGTTTTTTCTTTGATGTTTCACCGCCACACCTCACGGGCACAAAACGCGCTATCCTATCAGCCACCGCTCGACTTTATGATGTTCTAGGTCTAGTTGGTCCTATTGTTTTGTATAGTAAATTATTAATAAAGGAACTTTGGATTCTGAAAATTGACTGGGATGACCAACCACCTTCGCACATACTCAATTTATGGCAGCAATTTGTGCAGCAATTGCCCATGATTGCAGACCTTCGGTTTCCTCGACATTTGGGTATTCAAAAGACATCGCAAGTTACACTTTTAGCCTTCGCAGATGCCAGTGAAAAGGCGTACGGTTGTGTTATTTATGCTCATGTTGTTAATGATAATGACAAACCAGTAGTGCGCTTAATTTGCTCTAAATCAAAGGTATCGCCGCTTAAAGTGATAACGTTAGCCAGGCTAGAACTGTGCGCGATATTGTTAATGTCTAAGTTGCTTCGCGTTGTTTACGACAATATTTCTAAACGACATTCCATACATAAAGTAATGGCTTTTTCAGACTCCGAAGTCGCGCTATGTTGGGTGCATTCTAGCCCACATAGATTTAATACTTTTGTTGCCAATAGGATTTCGCAATGTCAAAATTATTTTTCCTCTGACTGTTTTTATTTCATCCCTGGGGTACAAAACCCAGCGGATTGCCTGTCACGTGGGCTACTGCCGCGTGACTTAATAAATCATAATTTATGGTTTAAAGGCCCTGATTGGACTTCCCTGCCTTTAACTGAATGGCCTGTAACACAGTTTGTCCCAAATTCCTCTAATAGAATTGCTGAAGAAAAAACAGTGTCTCATGTTATTTCTCAAACAGAAAATAATCCTCTTTTATTATTAAGTTTAAAATTTTCTTCATGGAACAAATTTCTTAGATCTTGCGTTTATTTATTAAGATTTATTAAGAAACTCCCCTTTAATGACGTCATTACAGCTAATGATTTAGACATCGCTGAGCTGAAAGTTATTGAGGCTATTCAAGGCTCTGCCTTTCCGGATGATATTTCTAATTTACGTCTAGGAAAACTATGTTCCCCACGATTAAGAAAACTGTCCCCGTTCATGTGTAATAATAATATTTTACGTGTAGGCGGTCGCTTAGACCATTCAAATTTAAATTATTTCCATAAGCATCCCGCGCTTCTTCCTAGATTTTTATCATCAAAAAAATCTTCATGCCGGCCCTCAACTTTTGCTGAGTATACTTCGGCAAAAATTTTGGATTTTTTCCGCTCGAAGTATTGTTAAACAACGTATACATAAATGTAATAAATGTTTTAAGCTAAATCCAAAATCGGTTTTCCCTTTTATGTCTGACTTACCGCAGTGTCGATTGGGTACTGAGCAAGCTAAAGCATTTACGCACACTGGAATGGATATGGCCGGCCCATTCTATATTACTATGGCTCGGAAACGTGGAGGTCGTAGTCAGAAAGCACATCTATGCATTTTCATATGCCTTGTGACTAAAGCCGTCCATCTGGAGCTTTCGTCAGATTTGACTTCAGCTTCTTTTCTAGATGCATTCAAAAGGTTTTTGTCCCGTCGTGGACCCTGTAGCTATTTATATAGCGATAATGGAGGAAATTTTGTTTCGTCAAAAGCTTATCTTAGTGAGCTTCATATATTTTTAAAGTCGGATGACTATTATAAAATGTTTAATAGTGAGTTAGCTAAAAACCGCATTACATGGCGTTTGAATCCCCCCAACGCCCCCCACTTCGGAGGAATATGGGAGGCAAATATAAAAAGCGCTAAATCTCTATTATTCCGCGTTATAGGGAAACAGATTTTAACTTACGAAGAGATTCTTACTGTTTTCATTCAAATCGAGGCTGTTTTAAACAGTCGACCTCTGTACGTACTGAGCTCGGATCCATCGGAGCCGACTGCTCTAACTCCTGCGCACTTTCTGTGTACTGCACCTTTACAATTTCTACCTGCAGCTGATGTCAGCGGCGAACGCGTTCATTTATTAAGTAGATTTTCATTAATGGACTCATTGGTCCAATCTTATTGGAAACGATATAAGTTCGAGTATCTCCATAATTTACAAGTGAGAGAAAAATGGAACACTCCGTCCAACCCTGTTACTATTGGGACCATCGTTCTAATAAACGTAGACAATGCTCCACCGTTGCAGTGGCCATTAGGCATTATAGTTAAAGTCTTTCCCGGCAAAGACGGCGTTATTCGTGTCGCTGAAATAAAAACTAAGAGTGGCATCTATACGCGCCCTGTTGTGAAGCTTTGTCCGCTTCCAACACAATAGTTACCTACTATTATTATAATTAATAAGTATTTCATATTGTGATAGTATGTATTTAGCTCTTATAATAGGTACGTTTTTAGGTTTACTTAGCTATGTAACGTAGATTTTTTTTATTTTTTATTTTTGTTTCGAAGGGAATCCTTCAAGGGCGGGGGAATGCTGGTTAAAGATATCAGTTTAATATATATATTTTTTCTATACACTTGTGATGACTGTTTATCCATACCAACCTTCCTAACCAACATGCACATAACTATACGTATCTATGTGTTCAACGCGCGCGGTGACGTTTCACATTCGTCTTTGGGCTACGTGCGCCTGCGAACTCGCTCCGCAATTTTTAAGTAATATTTGATGTTAATCACCTATAAAGTGAATCTGAACAATCTATAAGACTGCATAAACTAATTATAAATAGATGTGAATAGTGTATTCAGTACGTTTAGCACCGTAGAACTTGGACAATTGAAGCTGCCACGTGGTGCTGGTTTCACCGGGTGTTAATAACAGAAAAAGGGACTATTCAAGTAAGTGCATGTTTCCTTTCCTTACTTTTAAGCTGTTACCATTATTTCCACATCTATAACAGCTGAATTCCTGTCTCCAGTCATCACAAGTGCTAATATATTGTTCATCTGCGGTTACACTTTTCACAATTAAAAATCAAAGAATACAGTCCACTAAATTTCGTTTACCAGCTACTATGAAAGCTTATTAAATATAATTTTTTAACAAACTGGTATAGGCAATTAGGTCTTATCACCAACAGTTTCTAGAATTGAGATCGCAGCATATCTCCATACCGAGCAAGTTCAAGAAGGCCTGTGCCGAAAGAGTAGTGCCCTGAAGAGAGGGAAGGGGAAGGAACGGCGACATTTTGGCTGTAAACGCACACACCTGTATTTTCTTAGCATTGAACTCAACAAGATTGTTAGATCCCCATTTAAATACGAGGTTCAACACCCTGTTGAGCTCAATAGTAAGATTCTCCCTCTCTTTCTCGGTTTCAGCGCGCCCAGCCCCTGGGCGACCGTAATATCCCCCATGCACTGTACTGTCATCCGCATAACAATGAATGCTTCCTAATGGAAGCATATCATTGATATGAAGAAGAAAGAGTGTGGGGGATAAAACAGAGCCTTGTGGTAAACCAGCATTCACAGACATGAACCGCGAAGCGCATCCATCTGCGAGGACGCGTATTCTCCGCTCATGTAGGAAGCCGGCGATCCAGTTGCAGAGCTGATCGGGCAGACCGTATGCCGGGAGCTTGGAGAGAAGAGCCTTGTGCTAGACCCGATCAAAAGCTTTGGCAATGTCAAGGCTAACAGCCAGGATCTGTTAAATTTTTACCTAAAAACAAAGAAAATTACGTATCTTTTACTAAATTCTTAAAGCTCAATGATGAACAATATGCTCAAATACGATTTGAAGACACTTTTCAGTTTTTAGGAACAAGTTTAGAAAAATTAGCGAAGGGCTTGAACCAGTCCGATTTTAAGCATTTAAAAAAGAGTTTCCCGGTTGAAAAAGAATTATTATTGTTAACTCGTAAAGGAGTATATCCCTACGACCACATGAAGCACTGGAAATCTTTTTCTGAAAGACAGCTTCCTCAGAAAAAATATTTTTATAATTCATTGACCGATGAACATATCAACGATGTCGATTATGCTCATGCTCAAGAAGTTTGGTCTGCATTCGAAATGAAAGATATGGGGGCTTACACAGATCTTTATCTTAAAACAGACGTTTTGCTTTTGACTGATATATTTGAAAATTTCAGAGAAGTTTGCAAATCAAACTATAAATTAGATCCGGCATTTTATTTAACAGCTCCGAGCCTATCGTTTGATGCAATGTTACTTAAAACAGGCGTTAAGTTAGAATTATTATCTGACTTAGAAATTATTCGTTTTATACAAAAAGGGATTCGTGGGGGTATTTATTTGTGTTCAACGAGATATGCCCAAGCTAATAATAAATACATGCCTGATCATGATCCCAGCGAGCCAGATTCTTTTTTGGTTTACATTGATTGTAATAACTTGTATGGGTATAGCATGTCTCAATATTTACCTGTTTCAGATTTTATATTTTTGGATCAGAATGAAATAGATCAGTTAAATATTATGAATATTACTGATGACTCGGAATTTGGTTACATTCTTGAAGTGGATTTATTATATCCCGAGGAGTTGCATTCTAATCATAACGATTACCCTTTTTGTCCTGAAAAATTTATACCACCGGGTTGTCAAACTCCTAAGCTAATTCCAAATTTTTATTCTAAATATCAATACGTAATTCATTATATTTATTAAAAGACATGTATCGAGAATAGACTTATTTTAGAGAAAATTCATCGAGCCTTAACATTCAGACAAAATCCATTTTTTAAAAAGTACATTACTTTTGTCGCTTTGTGATGTTGATTGAAACTCCAAAATGCTCGGAACACACTTTAATTGTAAAAACCAACTTAATACATGAATTACTACACAAAAAATGATAGCGCGATTCAGAGAACAAGTGGCGCCATCTCTTGACAACTCTTAGAACTAATCTTGTATCGAACATCCCGCCCCCCAAAGGACCTCGTCCTTTCGACAATTCTATACAATAAATGCATAGTTAACATGAGTTATGAATCGAAATATTACCAACGAATATAAAATAAACTACTATTAGAGATGGTAAAATATCAGGTGAGAATCCAATGCAAACACATAATGTCACTTAACATATTTACTGATTACCAGATTCACAAAATTATTAGTCCACACACACGATCTTTGCACACACACGTCCGTCCCGCACCGAGTCACTGTGTCGCTGCTCTATCCCCGCGCGCCCGGCCACACCTGATCCTGCTCTCCTCTTACACGGCCGCTCCTGACAGAAGAACGTCCTCGTTCTCCATTGGCGTGGTAACGACCGGCAACTTGTTGAGTTGTTCTTGTTCGTCATTGAATGATGATGATCCAGGTGTTGGCTCGTCGAGGGCTCCCGTGTCCTCGGAGTCTTGTTCTGCATCTGTATAGCGAGTGACCCTTGGTTATATCGTCAAGTTTATTTATAGATGCTAGGTCTGCTAACTTTATGTACAGTCTGCTCATGAAATGAAATTTAACATCGACTAACACATAATGACTTGTGAGGTCTGCTCACACGAAATAACTTTGTAAGGTCTGCTCACACGAAATAACTGTGTGAGGTCTGCTCACACAAAATGACTTTGTGAGGTCTGCTCACACTGAACAACTTTGTGAGGTCTGCTCACACGAAATAACTTTGTTAGGTCTGCTCACACGAAATAACTTTGTGAGGTCTGCTCACACGAAATAACTTTGTGAGGTCTGCTCACACGAAATATCTTTGTGAGGTCTGCTCACACTAAACAACTTTGTGAGGTCTGCTCACACAATCGAAGTCCTGCAAATAGATCCACCATCTGGATATGCGTGGCAATAAATCTTTCTTTCTTTGAGTAAGTTTTAAAGCGTTACAGTCCGTAACAACTGTGAAATGTATGCCTACCAGGTAATGTCTGAAATGTTGCAGGGCCTTGACTACCGCCAGGGTCTCGAGCTCATACGAATGGTAGTTTGATTCAGCTCCTTGAGTTAATTTTGAAAAACACGCAACAACACGTTTATGTCCCGACTTATGAGTTTGAATTAGAACCCCACCATACCCTAGGGATCTGGCATCCGTATGCACCTCAATAGGTAGCGCCGGGTCATAAATAGCAAGTACAGGTTCACTCGTCAAATGTGATATTATATCTCGCCTAGCAGTCTCTTGTTCAGAGCCCCAGAAAAAAGGAACGTTCTTCTTCGTTAATTTTGCAATACAAGCCACTTTTGACGAGAAACCTGCAATGTACTTTCTAAAATACCCAGCGAGGCCCAGGAATTGGCGGACCTGCTTGACATTTTTAGGTATAGGGGCCTCGGTAAGCGCGTTCACTTTATGCACGCTCGGTTGTACCTGACCCTGACTAATAGTTCGACCCAAGTATTCAATTTTAGTTGAGAGAAACGAGCATTTTTTTAAATTAATCGAAAACCCTGCTTTTGTCAGAGTCAAGAGAACTTTGCGCGATAAAACAAGTCCCTCAGCAATCGTTTCGCTCATAATTAAAACATCGTCAATATAAACCAGCACTTTACCAGACCCAATTAGATGGTGCAGTGTCTTTGTCATGATACGCTGATACACCATTGGAGCATTTGCGAGACCATAAGGCATTTTTAAATATTCAAAGTGGCCTTGTGGAGTTACAAAGCCCGTTAGTGGCATGGACTCTTTATCTAATGGGATCTGGTGAAAACCTGTTGCCATATCCAGACTACTAAAAAACTTATGGCATCCCAGTCGATCAATATGATCATCTATAAGGGGCAGTGGGAATCGATCTTTTACCGTTACCTCGTTTAACTTCCTGAAATCGACGCACATGCGATCAGTGCCATCTTTCTTTTTGACCAAAAGAATAGGGCTTGCGTATTCAGATTCCGAATCTTGTATAACCCCTTTTCCATAAGGTCCCTAAAAATATCTTGGACGCGTAAAGACACTGCTTGGGAAAGTCGATATGGTCTATAGTGAACCGGTGTGTTACTATTGAGTTTAATGGGCATACTTCCAGTATTTACAGTTGAGACTGCAGTACCACTTATAAAGAAAGAGAAGAATTCTTTGATTAAGTTTAACAGTTTAACTAAATCACCTCCGGTAAGTTCGGTGTTAATCGCAAGTTGTCCACCAGACTCCACAGTCAACACAGTATGAGTATCGGAGGTTTTACGAGTAATA
Source organism: Nymphula nitidulata (assembly GCA_947347705.1). Classification (NCBI taxonomy): domain Eukaryota; kingdom Metazoa; phylum Arthropoda; class Insecta; order Lepidoptera; family Crambidae; genus Nymphula; species Nymphula nitidulata. Next base: position 15,007,365 of record OX374619.1, read on the forward strand.
CATTGATTGTCACGGGTACGTGTGTAAGTAATACCTTCGCGGTTAAGGACATCGGTTGCCACAATTACTGGAGTATTCATATAAATAGCATCAACCACAAATAAATCTACTTCAAGAGTGGCATCATCAAATTCAATCGGTAACGTTATGTAATAAGAAGACTCTACTTCTTGACCACCAATTCCCTTTAAAACACGGAATGCGGGCTTACGTGAACAATTAAAATGTTTTATGATCGCTGACGAAACGAGTGATATTGTGGAACCGCTATCGATTAACACGTCTACCGGGACACCCTGAATCACAGCAACGACTATGTCTCGAATTTGTCTCTTATCCATCTCACGGCAAAAATTTACATTAGATTGGTTGCGTGACTCTGATTTCAATTTGGCAAAACACGTTTCTATTTAATGACATATTTTTTTACAAAATGAACAGGGGTCTACTTTGTGTTGAATAGGTGTAGTCTGCGCACTAAATGTTTGTGTAGCCGTAGGTAAGTTACTGATGTTAGAAGTAACCTTCACTCTCTTAAAACAGTTTGCTTATACATGTCCCGGTTTTCCACACGAAAAACATTTATTACTCTCAAATCTCCGTTTTCTAATAACATTCAAACGTTTGCCTTTATAAGTATCTCGCTGGTTATATAACTCATTTTGGATTTGGTTTGTATTGGATGAACTTGGACCAAGCTTAACGTAAATAGAAAAGAACTTTACTAAGTCATTTGGCATCAAGTTAGCATTAGTCGCGGCTGCTCTTATTTGAGGATCAGTAATGCCACGAATAATAATTGAAGATATAAGTTCATCGCTTAAGCCCGCCACAATACGTAATCGAAGTAAGGAACGACGTGCGTAATCAGTGTACGTTGGATAATGATCCGAATTAGTTTTCATTACATGAAACAATTTGTCCGCTACGTCGATTTTTTTCGGACACAGGGGCTTAAATTTGTTTTTAAAGTTACTCCAACTACGGTCGTTTGTAACCCATTCATTGAGCCAAATACGCGCGTCTCCTTTTAAGCAGTTCCCGATTCTCGATAAACACTCGTTATCGCTCTAATTATTTAGAACTTTAGCCCTGTCAACCTCCTGACACCACACTTCAATGTCATGTATGGTTGGGTCAAAGTTAGATATATAGTAAGGTTGGTTTGATCTTAGAGCAGTGTTGAGGGAACGTAACGCGTTGCCAAAAACGTTTGTCAAAGTTTGCTCCGACGACGCACTCTCGGGTACCTGCTGTTGTTGAGTGACTGCACTTATTTTGTCGCACCCAACGGACTGACTATGGTGACACTTATATACGGAGCTTCGCAGGGGTGGCGTACCCGGCGGTGTACAACTTTCTTTAGACATTGTAATATTAGGCGGCGGTGATGTCGAAAAATCTGCTCTATTATCATTATCGTAGGCTTTCAATCGGGTTAGTATGGCGCCTAACATGTCCCGTACTAAATCCGTAGTACTATGTGTGCTACGAACCCTACGTGATGTAGACGGCGAGCGTTGTCTACGACTTGTACTAGTACATTCTCGAACTGTATCGTGGGAACGCGAACGACGGGACCGAGACGTATTTCGGGGCCTTCCTCGCGACCGCGAGTGACGTCGATGAGAGCTCGGGTTAGCCGGCATAGCGTTATCGCGTCGCACGCACTTAAATAACAACTTAAAACAATGAACAAAGAATTGCGTAATAGTTCAACTTCGTTATTTGAAATGATTTCTTTTCATTACTAAACTTTACACAAATAAGTCACTAAAACGAATAATGTTCTGATATCACAATATTTTAACAATTTAAGGATAGTCCAAATTTAAAACTTAGATAGTCCGAAGCGCACTTTGGCCGTGAGTTTTTCTGTAGAGATCCCACTGCTGATATTAGAGATGGTAAAATATCAGGTGAGAATCCAATGCAAACACATAATGTCACTTAACATATTGACTGATTACCAGATTCACAAAATTACTAGTCCACACACACGATCTTTGCACACACACGTCCGTCCCGCACCGAGTCACTGTGTCGCTGCTCTATCCCCGCGCGCCCGGCCATACCTGATCCTGCTCTCCTCTTACACTACATTATAAAATTAACAAAGGTTCAAATTGTATGAAATAACATATATTATGTACGCCTTTACTCATATTTACTTATATTTGTTCTTTATTTGTTCAAACGTTACGCCTTTATTTGTGCAAATAACACAATTTATTACAAGGGCGCTTCAAATGACCGTGTTTTGTTTTAATGGTAACTACCCGCGTTATGTTATCCTTTCCTGGATGCTTTTCCACTATTTTTCCTAACAACCATTTTGCAGGAGGCAAGTTGTCATCTTTTATTATAACGATATCGTTAATTTCAGGCTATTCTCGCTGTCTGGTCCATTTGGATCTTTGATTGAGAGTGACCAGATATTCCGCGGACCATTTGCGCCAATAATCGTTAACCATTTTTTGTAAGAGCCTCCATCTTCTTAGGCCAGATATTGGAACATTAGCTAGACTTAAAGACTCGTCTGGAATAATAAGCAAAGGTTCTCCTACCAAGAAATGACCTGGGGTCAAGGGTAAAGGATCATCAGGATTATTACTCATATAGGACAACGGGCGCGAGTTGAGGCAGGCTTCTATCTGGGCTAAAGTACCCCGAGGTGGGACCGACATACGGTCGGGCCGCTCCATCGACACTATAGCGAAATGTCTCCGGGCCACCCCGTGCTGTCGATGGAAAGCGGCTAGGTTGGTGCGTCGCTGAGGAGTTTAGTGGGTGAGAGCCCCACACAACCCCCCTTCCTCCCCCCGGGGGAAGAAGAAGGCTGGTAGAGCTTCTCCTCAGCGAGAGAAAAAAAAAGGCTTCTATCTGGGCTAATACGGTTGACAACTCCTCAAAGGTAAGTGTGCAATCCCCTATTACTCGTTTAAGGTGTTTTTTTGTAAATCGTATTCCCGCTTCCCATTATCCTCCAAAGTTCGGCGTATGGGGAGGAATAAAATGCCAGACAGTACCTTCTTCGGCCAAAAATTGTGAAATTTCGTGAGGCAGCTCACTTTTAGCCTTGTTCAACATTTGTTGAAGCTCTTTATTAGCCCCCACAAATTGGTACCATTATCACTGTAGAGATCGCTACAGTGTCCTCGCCGAGACGTGAACCTTCGAAAAGCAGCAATAAAACCTTGTGAACTCATGTCAGATACCGCCTCAAGGCGTATGGCTTTAGTCGACATACAAATAAATAAGCACATATATCCTTTATAGGATTTTGAACCTCTCCCTGGTGAAAATCTGATGTTAATATGACCAGTAAAATCAACCCCAGCGCATTTAAAAGGGTTGGATGGTTTTAGTCTAACCTCAGGAAGTTGGCCCATTAGCTGAAAGTTATTTTGTCTAGAATATCTTAGACAGATGAAACACTCTCTATAACATTTTTTTACCAGTTCTCGCCCTCTTATAATCCAAAACTTTGATCTTAAGAGATTCAACATTATTTGGGGACCTCCATGTAGCGTTTTCTCATGGGCATTAAAAACTAATAGTCTAGTAAGATAACTCTTACTTGGCATAATAATTGGATGTCTTTTTTCATAATCTTCTTGAGCTGCATGGATTCGCCCACCTACTCTCAATATTCCATTCTTATCTAAAACAGGACAAAGAGTGCAAAGTTGACTACTCTTATGGACTTGGTTTTTAGATTGTAACTGCTTAATTTCATCTTGAAAATAAAGTGATTGCGTTTGCTTTACACAGATCTATAAAACTTCTTCCATTTCCTTTGATGAAACAAACTTACTTAACCTAGGTCTTTGTTCTTTAGGTAAAGTAAGATTTAAAAACCTCTTACAATAGGCTAAGACGCTCAATAATTTTGGTAAGGACGAAAACTTTGTCCAGAAAAAATCTTCTTTACACTGGATACTCAGAGTTAGAGTTTTAACCGCCCTCTGTTCTTCATCTGTTGTGAACTCCTGATTTACGCTGTTATAATATTCTCGTTGCTTTAACCAATGGGGACCATGCCACCGTAATGTATTCGTAGTCGATTCGAGTACAGATATACCCCGAGAGGCACAATCAGCCTGGTTTTTTCATGCCATTGATCCTTGCTCAACATGGTAAGTATTTCAGATATTCTATTACTCACAAAAGTAGTCCATCTACTAGGTTCTCCACGAATCCACGCAAGCAAATAGTTGAATCCGTCCAAGCAAACAGCTTGGTTTGAGGTACGTTCATAATTTGAGATACCTCGAAAATAAGTTTAGCGGCAAGCAGCCCTGCACATAACTCCAGACGCGGAACGGATATTTCCTTTTCTACTGGTGCAACTTTCGTTTTAGCTGATACTAAAACGAAAGACTGATACTAAAAAATAAGCAGCCATCGAAGCATCCGCAAATACATGAAGTTCTACTTCGTCATTTCGCCTTTTATGAAGCCACCGTGGAACAACTACCTGAGGTATATTATTCAAACCACTTCTAAACCGTGTCCATTCAAATAAAAGATTTTCTGGAAGTGGTACATCCCAACTTATACCTCATTTCCACAGCGTTTGTATATATATCTTTGCTGTAATGATTACGGGGACAATCCAGCCCATAGGGTCACACAGTCTTGCTATATCGGACAATACCTTTCGTTTGGTTGGATCCTCTTTTATTTCAGGTAGTTGTATCGTGTACACAAAATTATCAGAATTTTTGTTCCAGGCAATACCTAAGACCTTAATCATATTGTTTATTTTAAATGTTAATGAATCTTTTGATCTCTGATTATCGCTATTTATATATTTTACAAGCTTTTCATTATTGCTACACCATTTTTGTACACTAAAACCTCCCGATTTCATTAACTGATTCATCTGCTCATATATATCTATTGCTTCTTCTTCCGTTTCACAGCCTGTAAGTAAGTCGTCCATGTAATAATCTTGTAATGTTAGCTTGGCAGCGATAGGAAAGTTATCCTTCTCATCTTTGGCTAACTGCTGAAGTGATTTTACCGCCAAATACGGTGCACACGATGTACCAAACGTCAATCTTAATAAACGATAATTTTTAATAGGTTCTTCTTTACTAGAACACCAGAAAATTCTCTGGAAGTCAGTATCAGACTCATCAACACGAACCTGTAAATACGTTTTGACTAAATCTGCAATATTTGAAATAAAACGAATTTACCGGATTTAACTCGCGTTTAATTAGATGTTACATTATTATTATTCACCCGACGTTTCGATTACTTTACAGCGATCGTGGTCACGGGAAGACTGAAGATGTCAGTTGTCTTTGATAAGTTTTAAGTTAACTACCGTCACTTTATGTTATATTTTGAGCGGTCCGAATTACGCATACGGAGCTCACGGTGTCAGTTTTTTGGGCAGTGTGAGGACGGGCTTGGGACTTTATTATTCGCAAGATGGGATCCCAAGCTGGTGGTACACTCCAACCATTTTCTCTATTGAAATTAGGATGTTTTTTGATTTCAATAGCCTCACGTAACATTCTAGGAATGAAACGGTGTTCTTTGGCGAGGATCTGGGGCTTGTCAAATCTGATATAGTGATTGGGTCCGTCAAAAGCGTGTTCACACACTGCCGACTTCGTTTCGCGCCTGTGTTTTACGTCAGCTATATGTACTTTTACCCGGGTGCCTATGCTTCTCTTTGTTTGACCTATGTATGAGAGGCCGCAGTCACAATCTAACTTGTATATGCCTGCATCTTGTAAGGGGATATTGCACTTGACAGGTGGTAGGAATTGGTTAATCTTCTTCGGCGGCTTGAAATAAGTTTTAATTGAAGCACGCTTCAAGATGTTGCCAATCTTGTCAGTGACACCTTTCATATATGGAAATACAGCAGGTTGACGTTCGACTGTGACAAGTTTCGGTCGGCTTCTATGACTTTGGCGTGGTATTTGCAGTTTGTTGTCCCGCAATAAATGCTTGACATGCTGTAGCTCAGCTGTCAGGTGTTGGTTGTCACAGATGCCGCGCGCTCTCTGAAACAAAGATTTCCCTACGGTAGACAACTGACTGGGGTGGTGATGAGAGTCACCATTGAGGTACCTATCAGTATGGCTTGCTTTACGATACAGTGTGGCTCAAGCTGTGATCTGGATTTCGGATAATTAAAATATCTAAAAAAGCTAGTCTATTGTTTGCCTCTAACTCCATGGTGAATTGAATTTTAGGATTGATGGAGTTAAGTTAAGTTGAGGTGATTAAATTGCTAAAAGGAAGCTATGTGATAGTGATATGCCTAATGAGTATGCAGACCTGCTTGAACATTGCCTCACATCAGGCTACCTATTGTGGAATGAGGAATTCTATGTACAAGTGGATGGTGTGGCAATGGGCTCTCCTGTATCACCCGTAGTCGCCGATATTTTCATGGAGGACTTTGAGGAGAGGGCCCTTAGCACAGCACCGGTAACACCAAGGTTTTATAAACGGTATGTAGACGACACTTTCACAATTTTACCAACTGATAAAGTCACTGCATTTCTATCACACCTTAACTCCATCAATCCTAAAATTCAATTCACCATGGAGTTAGAGGCAAACAATAGACTAGCTTTTTTAGATATTTTAATTATCCGAAATCCAGATCACAGCTTGAGCCACACTGTATCGTAAAGCAAGCCATACTGATAGGTACCTCAATGGTGACTCTCATCACCACCCCCAGTCAGTTGTCTACCGTAGGGAAATCTTTGTTTCAGAGAGCGCGCGGCATCTGTGACAACCAACACCTGACAGCTGAGCTACAGCATGTCAAGCATTTATTGCGGGACAACAAACTGCAAATACCACGCCAAAGTCATAGAAGCCGTCCGAAACTTGTCACAGTCGAACGTCAACCTGCTGTATTACCATATATGAAAGGTGTCACTGACAAGATTGGCAACATCTTGAAGCGTGCTTCAATTAAAACTTATTTCAAGCCGCCGAAGAAGATTAACCAATTCCTACCACCTGTCAAGTGCAATATCTCCTTACAAGATGCAGGCATATACAAGTTAGATTGTGACTGCGGCCTCTCATACATAGGTCAAACAAAGAGAAGCATAGGCACCCGGGTAAAAGAACATATAGCTGACGTAAAACACAGGCGCGAAACGAAGTCGGCAGTGTGTGAACACGCTCTTGACGGACCCAATCACTATATCAGATTTAACAAGCCCCAGATCCTCGCCAAAGAACACCGTTTCATTCCTAGAATGTTACGTGAGGCTATTGAAATCAAAAAACATCCAAATTTCAATAGAGAAGATGGTTGGAGTGTACCACCAGCTTGGGATCCCATCTTGCGAATAATAAAGTCCCAAGCCCGTTTGGGACTTTATTTTTACAAGAAGTGTTTCATTTAATGACACGTTGTTTACGCCCTTGCAAGAAGCATCAAACACAACGCGCACTTTAGTAGTTTCTTTGTCGTCTCTAACAACTGCATGATGAGATAAGTATACAGCCAATGGATCCTCTATCTCTTCTTTGTCTCCTATTTGTATCATGTGCTTCTGTTCCACGTAACTATCCATTACTGTTGCCGACGCACCTTAGAAGAGTTGTTCTGCATACACGAAGTCTGCATACCGTCCCACCGAAGCCACTATAAAACGCGTGTAAACTTAACAATAAGTGTTTCCAATTGTCTAATTTAGATAATAACATAAGATTACGAAATAAAGATTACGTATGTACTGTTTTTAATTACCCTAGATACATAGATAATGAGTTAGGTAGGTTATAACTCTTAACAATGTGCTTTCCACTATATAATTTTATGTTATAATTAGTTTTAAAAGGAATTAGAATAAGTAAGGCACAATTCTTGCACTTTCATAGATAAATATTAATAGGATTGCACTAAGTAATAGGTTTAAGAGATCATTAACATGTAAATAATTGAATAATTATAGGAATAGTGTAGTTAGATAAGCAAATTAATAAGTCAAATAGAATAAAATCTGAATAAGTGTAAACCAATCAGAGGGCTTACTTTAAAGTGACAAAGAGAGGGAACGACCGTCCCGCTCACTCGGAAAAATCGGTAAAAACCCTCTGATTGGTCTTATTATATCGTTCTAGCAACCAATAGTTGCAATATGTAAATTTTATATATTGATAGAGCAAAAAGCACAGTAAGGCATGGATTTAGCCGCTACTTGCTATGCACTCGGATCTCCAAACAACTGAAGCCACAAAGATCGCGCGTAAGCAGCTCGTACCTCCTGGTACCACCTTATACTACCCTGCCCTGCAAAGAATCTCCAGCAACACCACGCCGCGCACCATCCAAGACATACTTCGATGTGTTGCCGCCCTGCGCGTACCACCGCGTATCGCACCTCGCGCGACCGACGCCGCGCCCGCGCTCGCCCTAGTTGGCGCCGCTACACGCGCGCCCGACGCCGCGCCCGCGCCCGCGCCGACCGCCGCCGACAGACGCGCGACCGACGCCGCGCCCGCGCCGACCGCCGCCGCGCCTAAGCCCGCCCGCGTCGGCGCTACCACGTGCGCGCCGACCGCCACCGCCACACGCGCGACCGACGCCGCGCCCGCGCCCACAGGCGCCGCCAATCGCGCGCCGACCGCCACTATTACACGCGCGCCCGACGCCGCGCCCGCGCGCCCGACGCCGCGCCCGCGCTTACCGGCGCTGCCACACGCGCGCCGACCGCCACCGCCACACGCTCGACCGTCGCCGCAGCCCCCTCGCTAGCGCGCACGAAGACAGCGCCAACTCGCGTCCCAACCACAGTTGCGCGACCCGCGCCCGCGCCCCGCGCCTCGCCGCGTGTACAGACGCTTGCCCAGCCATCGTTCGCGGCTGTGGCTGGAACCCTGCCACAACGCGAGGTACGGCATCCGCGCGACCCGCGCCAGCAGCGCGAAGCCGCCCCTGCAACCGCATCCACACACAAAGAATCTGACACCTCTCTTCCGTCGGATCTCTGCACACCACCGTCACGAATGTCGCGGATTCCGACGCCTACGACGAGCCCTATGGCTGCTCCCACAACCGGTAGCAAACGCCCGCTCGAAACGCAATCGCCGCTGACACAGGCATCATCGCTCCCGCGCCTAGATCTGTCGCCTATGGACACGGCGCAAATAGCCCCAGAAGCGAACTCCCCGCCACCACCACCCACTGCTCCTCCACAGACCAGAAAACAAACCAGATACCCACCTTTGATAGTGGAGATACTGCCCGACTGGCCTAGGCACTTTAAAGCGTTACAAAGGCTTATCGGCCATCCTCCCAACGCCCGTCCGTATGGGAGAGGAATACGCTTTCTCCCTAAGGAAGAAACGGAGTACCGAGCAGTCCAGCGGTACCTTACTGATCTTGAAAAGACCGAGAAGATATCCTGGTTCTGCTACTCACTGCCGGCAGAACGAAGCCTAAAAGTAGCAATCAGAGGCCTGCCAGCAAACACCCTGCCGGCAAATATCGAAGAAGACCTCCGGGAACAAGGCTTTCTTCCCGAATATGTACGCCAGATACGCGCCAGAAGCGGCCGCCCGGGTTGTATATTTTATGTACAACTCCAGAGAACACCAGACACCATCCCGGCAATCTACGGGGTCCAGGAAATGCTGGGCATGCCGGGAGTATGCCTTGAGGCCTGGAGAGGAAGAAAAGGACCGGCACAATGTCACCGGTGCCAGTCTTTTCGACACTCCTCCTTCAACTGCCACAGGACTCAGGCTTGTGTGCGGTGTGGCGAGGAGCATGCCGCCAAGGACTGCCCTAGGCCCATAGAAGAGCCGCCCACCTGTGCAAACTGCGGGGGCCCGCACACGGCGAATAACGCCGCCTGTCCTACATTCCTGAAGGAGGCCAGGAACAGGAAAGCGGGCACTTCAGCTCGCACATATGCCGCCCAACCACCCCGCGGAGTAGAAAACCACCCAGACGGTGATGCCCCAAATAGTCTAATGGCAGCGGCTAACACCGGCAAGCCCACCACTAGCACCAAACGACGCCGGCGGAACAGGAAGAGCAAAAGGGGAACCGCAAGCGAAACTACGCCGCCCCCCGCAGATACACCAAATCACCCACCACCACCACCCGTCGAGCCCGCACCTGTGGTCGCTGCCCCCACCCGGGGGACGAAGGCGAAGCAGGACAGCAGGACGACGAATTCGGAGAGGCAACAGGCCATCGGGGAGTGCATAGAGGTACTCCAGCAGGTGCTGAAAGCCATCCAGCAGGGACTAAACCCGGTCCCTATTATCCTCAGAGGCCTTGCAGATCTCTATTCACAACATGAATAGTCCTCACAGAAGACCAGACTGCTACACAACCTTCTCCTTGAGCAGAAGATTGATATAGCACTCATCCAGGAGACACACCTACATATGAGCGACCGAAGGAGAATCCCCGGTTACCACCAATACCGGAAGGAGGAGATATCCCCACAAGGTGTGGCCTACAGGGGTCTCGCTGTCCTTGTGATGAGAAATGTGATCCACCAACAACTCCCCCCGCCAGGAAATCTCCGCGTATCATACGCCCTCGGCGTCGAGATCTGCGCCAATAACCAGTCCATCCGTGTGTTCACCTTTTACAAGCCGCCGAAGTGTAGGCTAGCGGTCACTGACATCCACGAGCTGCTGGACTCACCACTACCTACTATTATTGCCGGCGACTTCAACTGTAAACACACGGCTTGGAGCTCAACACGCATCTGCACAGAGGGTGCCCGCCTGTTCAACGACGCAGAACAACATGCGTACGATGTACTCGGCCCGGATGTACCAACTCACTACCCGTACCAGGCTACATACACACCGGAAGTAATTGACCTGACAATAGTACGCGGCTTCACCACCCTGCCCACGCTAGATGTCTTAGATGACCACGTCCTATCAGACCACCAACCCATCGTGGCTACGGTCCACCACGAACCGATACGGACGGTACCTAGAAGGCCCCGGCTGCACCAAAACTAGGATGTCTTCATGCACTACATGGCTGAGCATACCCCGTCCTTCCCCATTACCAATATGGAGGAAGTTGACCGACTTGCCGAGGAGCTCAGCCAGTGTACAACTGCTGCCCTGGAAGCTTCAGCTTCAGCCCAGTCGAAGAACACCCATAGACACCGAACTCTACCAACGACGATTCTAGCCCTGATCGAGGAGAAAAGGAGACTCAGAAGATCATGGCAAACCACTAGATGCCCTACCTCGAAGACCCAGCTGAACAAGCTCGCTGAGAGAACCTCACTATTACTGGCAGAAGTGACAGAGAGCTCATGGCTTGAGCTGATCGACTCAGTTGGAGACGACTGGAACAGCATCCACCGCCTATGCCGCCGCTTCGCAAGCAAGCCTCCTCCTATCCGCCCACTACTTGCAAGCGATGGGACCCACCGCTACAGAGCAGAAGACAGGGCTAAGATCTTCGCCGACCACCTAGAGACCCAATTTAGACCCAACCCAGCCACGGACCACCAACACACCTCTGAAATCCACAATTACCTGGAGAACTACTTCGCAGAGCCGATAGCTCCCGAAGAGAGCCCTATTATCATATCCCCAGGCCAAGTACTGAGGTCACTACGACGAACCCCGCTCAAGAAAGCGCCCGGCCCAGACCGTATCCCAAACGAAGCGCTGCGCCACCTGCCGCCGCGCTCATGCGCAGCACTGACGCGCCTCTACAATGGAATATTACGGACCGGCCACTTCCCGCATTCCTGGAAACTGGGACGCGTCGTTATGATACCAAAGCCGGGGAAGAATATTCTTAAAGCGGAAAGCTACCGGCCCATCACGTTGCTGCCAACCATCTCCAAGGTGTTCGAAAAGCTGCTGCTACCCTACCTATGCCAACACTTCGAGCCCCGCGACGAGCAGTTTGGTTTCCGAGCCGACCACTCAACCACCCACCAGCTTGCAAGAATCCTCCACCATGTGACCGTTGCCTCCAACAAGCGAGAAAAATCGGTTGCAGTACTGCTGGATATTGAGAAAGCTTTTGACCGAGTATGGCATCCCGGACTCCTCTACAAACTAGCCGAAACACCAATGCCCAGGCGACTGGTAAAGACTATAGCCTCCTTCTTAGAGGGCCGGCGCTTTCAAGTATCGGTGGAAAACGCCCTGTCCTCAGAGCGGCCAATACTCGCCGGGGTACCACAAGGAAGCTGCCTATCACCGTTGTGTTACTCCAAATACACGGATGACATCCCAACGTGCGACGGAGTAACACTCGCACTCTACGCCGATGACGCCGCTTATGTAGCGAACTCCCTGACAGCAGCCCACGCTGCCCTAAAAGTACAGCGAGTCCTAAATGCACTCCCCGACTGGCTCAACAAGTGGCGACTTATAGCAAACGCAGCCAAGACGCAGGCAATTGTCCTCAGCGCTACCAAGAAGATACCGCCCAAACTCGTATTCCTCGGACAAAACATCGAGTGGCTCCCTTCAGTCAAGTACTTGGGAATCACCATTGACCGCAGGCTCACCATGGCAACCCACGTGAGGAACACGGTAACCCAAGTTCGCACAGCACGCGCACTCCTCCGACCAATATTGACGTCCCGCCTCCCACTAAAGGTCAAGGTTGGCATATACAAAACATACATCCGCTCGCGCCTCACCTCACGCAGCCCCGGCGTGGTACGCACTAGTTGCCCCAAGTCGCCGGAAACAACTCGACGCCCAGCAATCGCTGACCCTGCGTACCATCGCAGACGCCCCGCGCTACGTGCGTAACGACGTTCTCCGCCGTGACCTTCAAATAGAGACCCCAGGTGAATTCATCAGTAGACTGACCACCAACCTGTTCGAGCGCGCGGCAAGGTCGCGCCACGTGCATATCCGTGACATCGCACCTCATCACGCTCGCCCGCCCGACAGAAAAGGATTACCCCGCGATCTCATCCGAACACTACCGGACGTAACGCCCGGACCTGACACCCTCCCGGCGGCTGGCTTGTAGGCGCAAGCCTCGCCAACCGCGCGGGAAGAAGAACACATGACATAACACCCTCCCGGCTACCAGCTAGTAGGCGAAAGCCTCGCTGGCGACCGGGTTAAATACTACTGACACCTACCACACCCACCACCTTTCCCGGCAACCGCCGAAACCATCAGGCCACTGGTCGGAGTGTCGCTCGCTGGGCTTCCATCAAAATGGTTTCCCCCGGCGGGCTAGACCTCACTAGTGGCCCGAAGATGAAGAAAGAAGATGCCAAGCGATACCCAACCCATCGACCCATCCGTAGTTGCGGATGGCGACTGCGATCACCGAAAGGGGCCATTGCCCCGAGCGGTTTCCCCGACCTCCCTAGGGAGGTAGAGAAGAAATCCCGGACGAATTGAAGAAATCCCGGACGAAGTAAGGCATGTCAGCTCCAGCCATACGAGCTCAATAAATCTGGAAGATACTAGACTAAAAACGTCTTTCACTCCTCGGCCGACACCCTATCGAAGACATCTAGAAAAAAGGCACTTTCTCCAGCCAGCGGCAACGTCTATCGTCTTGTGTCGTGGGCCTTGAGCCAGTAGTTTGTACCTACATAGGCTCACGAATTGTCCTAGGCTCACGCACAATTTTTGGTCCTTCGAGCTGGATCTTGGAAGAAGGAAGATGCCCAATACAAGATCGAAGACAACCGAACCTTCCACGTCGACCGATTGGAGTATGAACACGCCAACAGAGTCATCAACAAGTCAGTCAACACTGATGCAGAGGACGCCGCCACGCCCAGCTGGAGGAGCATCTCACTCCGTACCAGCCGCTCGCAACAGGGAAGGGGTGTCTCCTGCTCGCACTAAGGGAGACCACACCGTTCCTATCAGCACGCCAGCCGGAAAAGGGAAACCGACGCGCCCCACTGTTGCCGTACCAGAAGTTGAGCACACATCACACCGACCTGTCATACAGTCAGAGGACCTCATACATCAACATGAAGGATTGATGGCCCGGTTAACTGCTGAACTAGAAAGAAGACAGAATGCACGTATGGAAGAAGCATATTTTGCGGCGCCTACCGCTGCCGCGCCCTAGCAAGCATCACGACAAGCCAAAGAAACGCAAGAAAGAAGATTGGCCGTCGGTTCACGTTCAGTCCGTTCATCGAAAAGGGCAGAGATTGAAGTGAAAATGCAAATAGCGAAGAGAGAACTTGAAGTAGCTGAAGCCAAATCAAGAGTGGCTATGGCAGAACTAGAACTACTACAAGTTGAATCAGAAACAGAAGATGAAGCTGAAGATGAAAACCTGCGACAAAGGAACGTCGAGCATTGGCTGAACCATTCCAACCCAGTGGCCCCTGAAGGGAAGACCGACATACAAGAACTAGCACAAGCAATCGCGAAGCTATCAAGAAATTCTTCCGAAACCGCTGCAACTAGATACATCATCGAGCTCCCGCACTTCGACGGCACCAGTGAAGAATGGCTAGCTTTTGAAGAGAACCTTTGAAGACACCTTCGATGCGTTCACGCCTACTCAAAACCTAGCAAGATTAAGAAGATCACTTCAAGGAAGAGCACGAGAAGCAGTGAAGAGTCTCCTGTTCACAGCTGAAACACCCATTGAAGTTATGAAGGGACTAGAAGCTCGTTTCGGAAGACCAGGGGCACTAGCGCTTTCAGAATTAGAGAAGCTCAAGAACCTACCACGTGTCACCGAAAACCCAAACGACGTTTGCACGTTCGCCAGCCACGTTCGAAACATCATCGCCACCATCAATGCACGCGGCAAGACGCAGTACCTCAGCTCACCTGAAACAATGAAGGCAACAAAGATTAACAGAGAAGATGTCGTCTCCAATGAAGTACAGGTGGTTCATATACCACCGAAGCAGACGAGATGAAGAACAACAAGAACTGCAACTCAACAACGACTTTTTAGAAGTTGAAGCGGACATGTGCGGCGACTTCGCTCCACCCGAAGTGTCATGGGAGTCGAAGAAACATCGTCAGCAGCATGCACCACGCGAAGTGTCCTGGGACCAGAGGAGAAACACATTTAAGAAACCTACATACACTACGGCGCAAACAAGAGAAGCTCCTCAGAAGACAGCGTGCCCAGAATGCAGTGAAGAAAACTACATCGTCGATTGTCGCCGATTCAAAGAAGCCGACACAGATGCCAAATGGGAAATGGCTAAGAAGTCACGAGTTTGCTTCAAGTGCCTTCGTCACCAACATTTAAGAGTGACCTGCAAGGCGCCACCATGCAAGAAATGTACAAGATGGCACCACACAAGCCTCCACTCCGACAAGCCTCCAACGAAACAAAGAGACGCAGCGAACTGCAGTACGCTCGTTGAAGAAAAGGAACTCAGAGAAGAGATCGTCACGTCCGTACATGCTGCAACCAACGGGAAGGCCTACCTGAAGATGATTCCTGTGAACCTCTACAGACCGAAGGGATCCACCCGAGTACTGGCCCTACTAGACGAAGGGTCAACCGTCTCACTGCTGGACTCTGCTGTCGCAAGAGACATCGGAGTAGAAGGGAAGAAAGAAGCTATCACTATAGAAACAGTCGGCGGAGGGCAAATTAAAAAATGTGATTCGCATAAAGTTCAAAAGAAGATAAAAGGAGCTTTTAAGAAAAACAAGATGTCAATAGAAGTCAGAACAATAGAAGACTTAAATTTATCGAAGCAAGAAGTCAGCACCAAAACAATAAGGGAATGCAAGCATCTACAAACAATAGAAAACCAGCTGACTTACAAAAGAGAAGAACCTCGGTTGCTGCTGGGTCAAGACAACTAGGGGCTGATCGTTACAAGAAGACTAAGAAAAGGCAAGCCCTCGGAACCAGTCGCCTCACTCACCAGTCTGGGTTGGGTTCTCCATGGTTGTGATGCAAGAGACTACGCTACGGTCAAGTTCGTGAACCACAGCAGGCTCTTAGAAGACGACACAGAAGCTCTAGTACGACGTCACTTCGAAATAGAAGCCATCGGGGTGCAGCCACGCCGTCCTAGTAACGACGCTGACAGAAGAGCCCTAGAAGTGTTGGACGGGACCACCAAGAGGCTCCCAAATAGTAGCTTCGAGTCTGGGCTGCTGTGGAAGAGCGAAGATGGAACACTTCCGTTCAATCACTCTCAAGCTCACCAACGTCTCATCAACATAGAGAAGAAACTAGACAAAGATGAAGAATTGAGAAAGTCTTATGAAGAACAAATGAACAACCTATTGGACAATGGATATGCAGAGAAGGCGCCGACTACGAAGACTGAGGGAAGAACCTTCTACCTACCGCACTTTGCAGTGATGCACCCGATTAAGAAGAAACCAAGAACAGTCCTCGACGCAGCTGCCAAGTTCAACGGAAAGAGCCTGAATGATGTCCTGCTGCCAGGGCCTGATCTTCTCCAATCTCTTCTTGGAGTTTTAATCAGGTTCAGAGAGGGACCAGTCGCCGTCGTCGCTGACATCCAAGAGATGTTCCTGAGGATTCAAATGCGAGAAGCCGATAGAGACAGTCTACGGTTCCTGTGGCGCGGTGACAGATGAGAAGGAAAACCTGAGGAATACCGAATAAAGTCAGTGATATTCGGAGCCACTTCATCACCGTCCACCGCCATCTACGTCATGAATAAGAATGCTGAAGAATACAAAGAAGAATACCCAGCCGCAGTAGAAGCGATATGCAAGAATCACTACATGGATGACTATCTGCAAAGCTTCGCGACGGTGGAAGAAGCGAGGAAAGTGGCAAGTGAAGTACGAGAAGTTCACAGAAGAGCCGGCTTTCACCTGAAAGGATGTGGCAGCAATAAGCCAGAAGCCCTCGAAGATTTTCAAGACAAACTCAAAGAAGAAAGCATAAGAATAGCAACAGAAGAGAAGACTCTGGGGCTGAAGTGGCAAACAACAGAAGATACACTGGGGTTCAACTTAGGGTTCCGTAACACCCGCCCCGAGATACTGTATGAAGAGAAGACACCCACGAAGAGAGAGGTCACCAGCGCCGTCATGTCAACGTTCGACCCCATGGGTCTCGCCACACCAGTTCTCATCCAGGGGAAGAAGCTCCTCCAAGACGTCTGGCGCATCAAGATTGATTGGGATGACACGATTCAAGAAGAGCAGAAGGCCGCCTGGACCAGATATCTGAGAGAAGTGACCATCTTACAAGACCTACGAGTTCCCAGATGCCTCTCACCACATGGGGGCGAAGGTCAACTGCACACCTTCAGCGACGCCAGCGAGGAAGCTTACGCAGCGGCAGTCTACTTAAGAACAGTCGGACCAGATGGAAGAGTTCGTCTCGCTGATCGCGGGGAAGGCTCGAGTGACACCGACGAAGCCAGTCTCAATTCCTCGTCTGGAATTACAAGCAGCCTTGTTGGGAAGCAGATTAGCAAAGTCAATTGAAGAAGAACTTGGGCTCAAGATCACAGGAAAGACATACTGGACAGACTCTAGCACAGTCCTGCAGTGGATAAAGTCAGACCCCAGAAGATTCAAGACGTTCGTAGCTCATCGACTAGCTGAAATAGAAGAATCGACGAGGCCGCAAGATTGGCGCTGGGTGCCTACAAAAGAAAACCCAGCTGACGACGCTACACGAGGCACGCCGAATGAGTTTGATCATCAAGCAAGATGGTTCAAGGGGCCCGCCTTTTTACGGGAAGAGGAAGAGCAATGGCCCGCCAGACACTTCAAAGAGGCAGAAGAAAGCACCGGCGAAGAAAGAAAAATACACTTAGTCGCCGCGGCGCGAGTCATCGAACCTTTCACTCCGAACCTAGAGAGATTCTCCAGCTGGACACGGCTGGTGAGAAGCACAGCGCGTGTACTTCAATTTATAGAAATTTGGAAAAAGAAGCTCCAAGAAAGAAGAATAGTCAACGCAGCCAGAAGAGACGAAGATTGGAAGCCTCAGAAACGTGCTCAGAAGAAAGAATCACTCATACCAACTCCACTAAAAATAAGAGAAGAGAAGATCATTGTCCTCTTAGAAGAATCACATCTAAGAAGAGCCGAAGAAGAATTAATCAAGCAAAGCCAGCGTGATAACTTTGCTTCAGAAATAACTCGCCTGAAAGAAAACAAGCGTTTAGAAAACTCAAGTCCTCTTCGTAAAATAGACGTCTACCTCAACAGTCGCGACATCATCAAATTAAGAAGTCGAACAAGAAAAGCGAACATCGACAGTCAGAAGATGAACCCTATAATACTGAATGGAAAACATAGAATAAGTCGTCTCATCATAGAATATTATCACAAGAAGCTTATGCACTGCAACATTGCGACAGTTATTGTACAGGCCAGTTAGCTTGTACACTATAGAGTTGTTGTTAGTTAGAGTACGAGAAAGAATATCACCATAAGTTTCACTGTTTATTGTCTATTTAGGTACAAGTTAGTTTAAGTAGGTAGGTGATTGTTTACTTGATTGCGCACGCAACGCGAGTTGTTGACGTACTAATTATAAAATATAATTAAATTATTAATATTAGCTGTTTATGACGCGCAACCGTAAGTAGGTTGCAGCGTGCACAAAAATGTACGGCGGTGAAACCGTACATTCTGGGAAGCCCAAAGGGATGAAGAGCAATCAAGAGAAGGGACCCCTATTTACAAAGTAAAATATCAATAAGTAAGTATTTCAATTGTCGAAGTCGAAGGTGACGTTGTTCGTCCCAGCAGGATTCCGGCGAGGTAGCTCTGCTTGGCGAGGTAAAGTTTGTAGTTCGATATCTTCATAAGCTGGTCGTCGGACCGAAGGGTTTTTTCTCTTCCTGCTTAAAATCTTTTTTGCAGCCCATGTTATCAAAACTGCTATGCCTATTCCCAATAAGCAGTAACTAATGACATACTGATGAATGTCATGTGTTGTTATAGTGTTTGGGAAATGATCTTCTCTACTTCTAATAGAAACCAGCTTCTGATCTATCTCCTCCAGTTTGGATTCTTCCCGTTTGAACACCTGTGATATGTTGTGATATTTAAGATTCACGATGGTGTTTATTGACGAGTTCCATTGTGGTAAGCTCAGGTCATAGTTAAGATTTACGTCGCTATTGTATTGGTTGTGAGAGAAGATAGTTGATTGGTCTGATTGTAATACACATCCCTGTGTCAAGGTCACTATTCCAGACCCTTTTATGGATTTTGAAGTTATATTATTTCCACATATCGTACGTAGTGTACATTGGTCGCAACAAATCGTCAGCCAGCTGTTAGGCGATCGCAATTTGATCCATGCGTCCTTGCACTGTATTGTTTGTAGACCACACGGCGGACTCGAACGATGACCTAATAATTTAGCTTCGCAAGGCGAATTTTTATTATGTAAGTTAAACACTGGCAAGTTTTTGTTGCATATTAAATAATCTTGTTTTAATTGTATGCACGAGTTCATGTCGATTTCACTTAGCGTTATGTATGTGCTCTTTTTGAAGTTCACAGCAATGTATTCGGAACTTTGTTGAATTGCTGCTGTTTTTGTTTCTGTACGTATTGGCAATGGAATCGCTCGATAACACTGAAAATCTTCATTAGAGACCAGTGGTATATGTATCTCAAGCAAAAAATATTTCGTCGTTACTCTGGCCTTAATGTAGAGCAGCTTGTATAAATCTTTGATATCCTCTCTAATGTTTTCAATGGGCCAAGTTAAAGCTCTTGGTAATTTTCCAGAAATATCATTTACTTGTTTAATTAAGTTAACAGGAGTAATCAAATGTACATCAATATGTCCTTTGTACACGTCAGTTAACGTATTAAAAAGCATCTCTTGCATTCTCTGCAAGTTGTTTATGAGTAAATATAAGGCGAGCGATGCAGAGCTAAAATAGTTGCTGGCCATCACTTCTTCCATTTGCGACTCGATTTTAGCAAAATTTGTCTCTGTTTGATTTATAAAGTCATTTATCAATTTGAATTGCCGCTTTATATTATTCTCACTCTTCTTCAAAACATTGTTTTCAAGTTCGACGATTGAGGTGTGGTTTTTGATTAGCTCCATTAAGTACTTTTCATTATTTTGTATGGATTGTATATCTCTGTGGTATTTGTCGGCAAACCGTTGATCTGAGATTTCGAACAAACTGTTGGCTATGGAACCCACTCCGTCAATCAGTCCTCGCTTCTTTCGGTTACTTAGATGCTTTTGGGGGGCCAATAAGATGCTATTGTAATAGTTCACGATATCCATCTCGTGGTATAGTTGTTAGTTTTGCAATAGCGTGGGTGTCTTTCATATCATAAGTCGTGGACGCCGCTTAAGTAGTCATTCATGCGTTGCACACCTTCCCAATAGTTTGTCAAATTGTAGTACATGAGTAATGTCCATTCGTCATGTATTAATTGTATTTTTCCCAACGTATCGTAATAAATTGGACGGCCGGGCTCGAAGTTTGTAATTTGAGCGTCTGGTGTCAGGTCGCCGCGACTCTGCGCGCGTGCGCCTGTTACTATGGTAATTAATATAATTAACGTTGTAAACAATGTAGAAAAACATCGCTTTTTCGATCGTCTTGATGATGAGGTGGAGTTTTCAGGTACAGGGGTGCGATTCTGTATCGAATCTCGCATCTTACTTCGCAAGTCACTTCGAATTCAACTGTCAAATAAAGCAAAAAATGTATGAAAATTTGCTCTATTTGACAGTTGAATTCGAAGTGACTTGCGAAGTGAGGTGCGAGTTTTGTTACGGAATCGACAGGCAGTCTTCGTATCGGTCTTCTTTTCTAGTTTTTGCTCTCCATCATCTGGCTGTGCTAACGGCAGTGGTGACAGCTTTACGATAGGGCGTTTAATCGTCCCAGTTTGTGTTTTGATTGTAGTAACACGTACGTAGCCATCAGAGCCCATTTTCCAGGTGGCAGGTTGTTTTCTTTGACTAACACGATGTCACCCTCTTTGACGTTCACAGTTGCTTTATTCCATTTGCTGCGTGTTTGTAGTTGTAGTAAATAATCATTGCGCCAGTTCTTCCAGAATTGTTGTAACATATGTTCAGTAAGTTGCCATCGACGTCTTAAGTCAATATAAGTAGAATCTGAGTAGTCAGAAAGCGGAAGTGACGTCACCGGACCACCAGTAATGAAGTGGCTGGGAGTTAAATAGTTATAAAACTCTTCTGGATCCTCAGTGAGGGGACAAAGTGGTCTGGAGTTCATACACGATTCTATTTTCGTCAGCAATGTAGTGAATTCCTCAAAGGTGAGTTTCTGATCACCAAGTATCCGTTTGAGGTAGTATTTCATGGATTTCACTGCTGCTTCCCACAACCCACCGGCACTTGGCCACGCTGGTGCATTAAAGTGCCATTCTACTTCAAGTTTCGCCATTTCGTCAAAGAATTCTGATGACAAGTTTTGTCTGAACTCCACAAATTCTTTTCGTAGCAGCTTAGAAGCACCAATATAGTTTCTGCCGCAGTCGGAGTATACATGTTTAGGAGTGCCACGTCTCGCACACATTCTTTGGAATGCCCCGATAAAAGTTTCTGTGCTCAGATCCGATACGAGCTCAATGTGGACAGCTTTAGTGGCTAAGCATACGAAGATGGCTATGTATCCTTTCGATGTTTTCACACCTCTTCCTTTATTGAGTTTGACCTCCACGTGCCCGGTGTTCGTGAATGGTCGTGATGGAACAACTCGTGGTTGTGGTAGTTGGCCCATTAGTTGGTTGGTTTGTGTCGCCTTGTATCGATGACACCGAACACAGTGACGTAGTTGTGTTTTTACGGCTCTGTTTCCACCAACGATCCAGTATCTCTGCCTGATGTGCGCCAAAGTCAAGCGAGCGCCTCCATGCAGCATAGTTATGTGTGCTTGTTCGATGAGAAGTTGAGTGTATCGACTCTTCCGAGGCAAAATAATTAGATGTTTAATATCGAATGCCAAACTAGAGTGATTCAGTCTCCCACCGACACGTAGTATGTCGTTCTCATCCAAGTAAGGAGTTAGTTTGTAGAGAGTACTTTTATAAGGTATAGTTTTCCGTTTCGTAAGATATTGGTATTCGTCATCAAAATGCATTAGCTGAATAAATTTAATTATTCGTTCATTTGCCGGTGCTTGATAAGTATAGAGTCTCAGATTTCACTTTGTTGCGCATATTTGTAATGAAGCGTAATATCCAGGCAATAATTCGTTGTATTCTTGTTAATAAGCTGCAATTATTTAACAACTTATTAATAAAATTATCTTCATATTTTGTGTTTAGGGTTGTCAATACTCGGTTAGCTGTTTCAATAGTTGTAGTATACTGATAAGTTATATACTGATATTAGACGCCCAAAAATGTTGTTTAGAACAGATGTGTATTAGTGAGCTCCGTGATTAAATTCAGTTTTTTGGAGGATTTATATTTCTTTATCAAATGGAGTTGCACATTACTCGAAAGGTAGCGATCTAACCTATCGAACAGTGAATACCGTATCTCCGAAATCAGTGTATATTTTAAATTATCGCGAATATTATTTAACTTCAACCGTCAAAACACTCCGTATCCCTGACCTACGACAACCCGCGGCGATCTCGCTGGTGTTGAGTCACACTGCGCTGTCGTCCGACGAAGACCGACGGGCCACGACGGCCGCTCTCCGAGCCACACAGCCCGCGCCCCCCGCTCGCCTAGCCGCACGACGCGACGATCACCTAATCTACCACCGCACCGGAGGTAAGGCGAGTGCTGTTAATATGGCTACGTGCTCAGGGTGCAATCTCAAAGTTAACGAAGGCGACTATTCTATGAAATGCTCCGCATGTAAAAAGTTCTACGATCTATTATGTGCTGGGCTAACAACAGAAATATATATTTCTTTGTCAGTCGATGTTCGGCGGTCATGGATCTGTGTACAATGCAAGAGTAAAACTCCTAAGACTAGCAATCTTAGTACTCCCGTACGCCTTCTTATGGGTACATCAATGTCGATGAAAGATAGCACTATTACTGACACTGATGTCGTCAATAACACTATGACGGAATTAGAATTTGAAAACGTTACTGTACGACGAGGCCAAAATTTGCAAAAAGGTAGTGGATGTGTATGCGGGGACTTAACATTGCTCAGAACAGTTATTAGGGAAGAATTACTAAGTATTATAAAGGAACCTCTATCCTTGATAGCTCAACTATGCAAAGATTCAGAAACACAAAAAGTTGCTATACATAAAATTATAGGAGTTCAATCTTCCATACTTAATAAGTTGAATGAAATTGGGTCAAATGGCAAGGAAACTAATCCACTAAGCGCGGTTGCCGAGACTATTCCTAAAGCTCAAAAGAAGAAGGAGACAAGGCAGATAGCGGACGTTAACAAAAAGCCTGAATTTGTGAGTCCGAGAGTATCTAGCCCGCAAAAACCCAAAGTGGCCGATTCTGCGCCTTTACAGAACAAAACATTACCTGCTAACCAGTCTAGTGTTAAATCAAAGGATGCGCTTACAGTTACAGATAGCAAGGAATGGACAGAGGTAAAACGGAAGCAAGCTAGAAGTTCGCTAACCGGAGTTCTGAGAGGCACGGCAAAGCCGGGAATCACCATATTGCAAGCTGCCGAAAGGAAAAGATTCTTACACCTTTACTATCTCCAAGAAGGAACCACGGTAGAGCAAGTACGCACGCATCTCACGTCAGTATGTGGATCAGACGTCTGTTCAGTAGAGGCGCTGAAGGCACGCGGGGACTACGCATCATTCAAGCTTGGAGTCCCAATAAACCTAGCGGATCGGGTAATGTCCTGTGACAATTGGGCAATGGATATTTGTATCAAACCGTGGCGGCAGAACTTTCGCGGTGGGCAGGCCACGCGACAGTAATAAGAGAGTAACAAAAAAACTTCAAGTATATTACCAAAATGTCCGTGGCCTGCGCACTAAAACTGCATTGTTTTATAAAAATGTGAGTCTGTTGTCTTTTGACATTATTGGTCTAACAGAGACTTTCCTGACAAGTTCAGTATGCGATGGCGAACTCTTTCCCCCCGGCTACATCGTTATCCGGAAGGATCGTGTAGGAGACGCCGGGTGGGGGGGAGGTCTGTTGGCCATACGTGATTGCTACTCGATTCAAATAATTACTGAAGTAGACGGTATTACGCCTAACATGGAACTAATAAGTGCCGTAGTAAAAATTAAAAATATGAAATTGCTGTGTTTTGTAGTCTATTTACCTCCTAATTACAAGGAAGACCAATATTTAAATGTGCTAAATTATATGGAAAATGTAATTTGTTCTTATTCATATCTTGACATATTATTATTAGGCGATTTTAATTTAAATTCATTTAATGCCAATGTTAATGCTCAATTTGAAAACTTTTGTGCATTTTGTCAATTGCAACAGTATAATCAAATAATTAACAGTCATGGTGGTGTTCTAGACCTTGTATTGAGCGACCTTGTGCCTGATCGAGTGACGGTGACGTGCAGTACGGATTCCCTAGTGCCAATTGACAACTATCACCCCTCTCTTGATATCGAGATAGAGTTATCGGGTCAAGTGGGGGCTCGGCCGTGTTATTCGCCGCCGCCGCCGGTCTCCGCCCGCCTGGATGCATGTCCTAACTGGAACTGGCGCAAGGCGGATTTTCAAGCATTATATGCCGAACTCGCCGTAATAGATTGGTCGGATCTATTCAAAGTAGATGAAATAGATGCAGCAACAGAATTCTATTACGAAAAGTTATACCAGTGTATTGATTTGTTTGTTCCACTTAGGAATGCGGTTTCGCGCAAACATAAATACTGTTACCCGAGGTGGTTCACTAGAGAAATAATTGATTGCCTAAAATTAAAACATTTTCAGTTAAAAAAATTTAAGCAACTAGGCAAAGACTATAATAAGGAACTGTTCAAGTACTATAGGTGGCACGCCAAGAGACTAATTGACAATGCATATCGGCAGCACATACAGACCACTCAAAAAAATATTATTGACGAACCTGTCAAGTTTTGGGAATATGTAAAGGAGAAGAGGAAGGATAGGCAGCGTATTGATACGTTTACATTAAATAATGAGGAGCTAACTGGCCAGGAAGCTGTGAACGCATTCGCGCGGTACTTCGGTTCAGTTTTCTTAAAAGAAGTACCACGATTAGATCCTCTTGAGGCTGCACAAGAGGTCCATGCCACTCCTGATGCGAGAACGATATCAATCCTGGACATAGAAGAATCAGAATTAGGTAAAGCTGTAAAACGACTTAGACCTAGGTCGTCAACGGGACCGGATGGTGTTCCTGTGTTTTTTGTTAAAGACTGTATATCAATACTCAGAGCTCCGTTACTGTATCTGTATAATCTTTCGTTATATAGTGCAAAGTATCCAGATAAGTGGAAACTATCTAGGGTAACACCAATCCCGAAGGTAATGCAGTGCCGGACATAACATCTTATAGACCAATTGCAGTACTATCCGTTTTTGCAAAACTCTTCGAAACCATTCTTAACAACCATATAAGCCGACAACTAATTACTCATTTGCACGACAGTCAGCACGGTTTTCGAAGAGGAAGGTCGACTACTACAAACTTAACATCCCTCGTAGATTACGTATCTGCTGAGATGGATACCGGTAGGCAGGTAGACGCGGCATACTTCGACTACAAAAAAGCCTTCGATTTGGTGGATAATGACAGACTGTTACATAAACTTTCGGTTATTGGTTTCACCCCAAAGCTGCTACAGTTTTTTGCCAGCTATCTGAAAAATCGATGCCAGTTTGTTAGGCTGAATGGTAATGAGTCTGGCAATTACTATACTAGATCTGGAGTAAGTCAAGGAAGCACCTTAGGCCCTACCTTATTCCTTATTATGATAAATGACCTACCTGACGTGGTCAGATATGCTAAGTGCCTTTTATTCGCAGACGACCTAAAGTTATGTTTAGGGATAGGTAGTACGGAGGACGCGCACTTACTGCAGAGTGACATTGACGCAGTCGCTGTGTGGGGTGCTACAAATAGATTGACTTTTAATACGTCTAAATGCAAAACAGTTACGTTTTCTAGGAAAAGGCTGAATATATTGACTTCTTATAAACTATTTGACGCTCCTTTAGATAAAGTTGACGATATCCGCGACCTAGGACTAACATTAGATAATAAGCTTGACTTCCACAAACACGTAACTAATATATGTAAGTCGACAAGTAAATTGTTAGGTTTTATAATTAGAACATCAACTGAGCTAAACAGTCCCTCAGTAGCTATGGTATTATATAATGCCTACGTACGCAGCCGACTAGAATATGGGGCGATCATCTGGGACCCTCATGAGAGTAAATACAGTGTAATGCTTGAGAAACTGCAAAGAAAGTTCGGACGTTGGCTCTACAAGAGACAGTACGGGTATTATCCCTACCTGTTCCCCTCGATGTTCGTATACGGCATGGTGGGTCTCGCTACTCTCGCCTCGAGAAGGAAATTACTGCTTGTGGTGCACTACCTCTCCGTACTGTACCATAAGATAGATTGCCCGTGCGTACTAGAGCGTGTTTGTCTCAACGTGCCCAACCGGATATCTTGGGACTGCAACGGCTCAGTGGCGCCGCGGCGCGAACCGCGCCTATTGCCGATACCGACCACTCGCACCGTCTATGCTGCCCAAGCACCTACAATCCGCGCTCTACGTCTGATCGGGGATATGCTCGCTCAATATAAGGATTCTGATTTGTTTACCGATGGGCTAGCGGCTTTGGTGGCAACTACCCATGAGTTCATTTTCAACAAATAACATAATTTATTTTGATTCATCCGACATTACGATTTTTATTTAGTTTAATTTATAGTTGATAATATCTGTATCTGTAATAATAAGCGTCACATATTTTTCTATTATTTGTATTATTGTTTTTATATTCTAATGACTTTTGATTTTTGATATATGATATTTTTATTAAACTGTTAGTTATTTTAATTTAAGTTGACATATTTTATATTTTTATCGATATTCTGTTTCTGACAAAGGTAGTTGATAAGTATGACATTTTTAATTCTTTGAATTCTATTTTATAAGTAATCTATGTAAACTGTAGACTTGCATACTGGTGTGTTGGAAGCCCTGCTCTGTAAGCCAGCATGTGTAAATAAATAAATAAATAAAGTTGAGGTTTGTTTGATGTATTCATGAGATACCAAAAACTCTGAGCCAGTCCACCAAAGGTCGAAGTTGACTAGTTTGCTGGGAAGTATACCTCTTGATGCACAATCAGCAGGGTTTTGTTCAGATTTGATGTAGTGCCACTGTTTCGCTGGTATCACTTGTTGAATTTTTGTAATACGATTTGCAACGTATTTATTCCATCTCGAAGTCTCCCCTTGTATCCAAGCTAAGACTACTTGGGAGTCACTCCATGCTTCAATTGCTAAGTTGTAACCAGGAAATGCTTCTTTAGTCTTTTCCATACGTTTTGCTAAGAGCAGTGCGCCACAAAGTTCTAACCTAGGTAAAGTTATTTTTTGCGACAGAGGTGCAACCCTAGTCTTCGCAGTGAGTAAATTAATAACAGGGATTCTATATTCATTGTTCACGCGACTATATATGACGCAGGAGTACGCTTTTTCGCTTGCGTCACAGAACCCAAGTAGTTGTATATTGAGTCGCGTGCCACCATTCCATCTGTTTAGTTTCATGTTTCGAATTAAATGAAGCTCAGATTTCAATGTATGCCATTCTTTTTGTATATCTTCTTGAAGTATTGTATCCCAGCTGATGTTTTTGGTCATCCAGACCTTTTGGAAAAGAAGTTTTGCTTTTACTGTTATTGGTGACAGCCATCCCAAAGGATCGTAGAGCTTAGATATTTCGGAAAGCAGTTTCCTCTTAGTTATTTGATATATTGCTTCAGTTTCCAAGTTCCAGTTGAGTAGGAAAGTGTCTGTTTTAGGGTTCCAGCCAAGACCTAAGGTTTTCATTGAATCTTCGTCTTTGAAATCGAATATATTTTGAGTTGAAATTTGGCTCTCACTTAAGTTCTGTAGTAAAGCGGGGTGATTAGTCAACCACTTTCGTAAGTTCATTCCTCCCCCTTTTAACAAACTAATTAAGTCTTGTTGTAGTTTTAAGGCATTTTCAAGAGAGTTTTGACCTCCTACTAAATCGTCGACGTAGAATTCGTTCTGCAGGGTATTCGCAGCAGCTGGATACATATGTCCGTCGTCAGTCGCTAGTTGTTTCAGCGTCCTCATGGTTAGCCAAGGTGCACTCTCGGTACCATAGGTGACCGTGGAAAGCTGGAATTCTTGTAGAGGCTTATTCGGAGAGTCGCGCCATATGATTTTGTGCAAGTTTTGCTGCTCAGGGTCTAACCAAATACATCTATACATTTTTTCTACGTCAGCTATAAACGCGTATTGGTAAGTTCTCCACTTTAAAATCAGTACTAGGATTTCCTTTTGTAGGTTGGGGCCTTTTTCTTGTAAACTGTTCAAGCTATAACCGCTAGTAGTTTTCTGCGATGCATTGAAAACAGTTCTAAGTTTAGTAGTGGTTCACCCCTCCCTGTATACAGCGTGATGAGGCAGGAAACACTGCGGAGTTGAAGAGTCGGTACTTGTAGCTAGTTTCATATGTTTCAAGTCCAAGTATTCTCTTATAAAGTCTTTATACATCGATTTAAGTTTTTCGTTCTTTTCAAGCCTTTTCTCTAATTGTAAGAATTGCGACACAGCTATAGATCGCGATTTTCCGAGTTTTTGTTGTAAGTCAGTTATAAGTGGCAGTTTCACAACATATTTTCCGTCGCAGTTTCGCTGAACAGTTTTTATATAGTGCTTTTCGCATCATGTGATCGTCACTGGATATGTCTTGGTTTCCCGTATTTATGTCCTCTGTTTCCCAAAACTTGGTTAGCTCGTTCATATCAAAGTTACATGACAGTTATAAGTTTTTAGTTTGCCGCATAAAATCCACCCCAATTGCGTCTGTTGTGCAATGGGTGACTGCGGCTGATTACCCCTTAGGACACCCTCTAAGATGACTTCAGAGTAAACATCAGCGCCGAGAAGTAAATCTATCGGTCCCGAAATGTTGTATTCAGGATCAGCGAGTTTTAAGTTATTGAGATGTGTCCAAGTCGAGCTGTCAAACGTACAGCTTGGAAGATTGTTAGTTAATTTTCTCATTATCAAGGCTTGCACTTCAATGGTATAGTCGGAATGTATTGACTTGCATGTTAGATTTAATCGTCCTTTGCAGTCTCCCGATACCGAACCGACTCCTGTCACCGTAGCGTTCAGTTTTTTCCTTGGTAACTTTAGTAGCTGAGCGGCATTTTCCGATATTAGGTTAACTTGAGAATCCTGATCCAGAAGAGCCCGAAGTTTAATGTTCGCTCCATCTACTGTCATAACATTGAGTTGTACTGTTGGTAACAGGACTTCCATGTCTGATCCCGTCAGGTGATTTGAGCTTGTTTGCTGTTGGGTTGATGAATGCTTAGCTTTGTTATAGTTATTTACGTTGTTTTTATCAAAGTTATGCAATAACGTATGATGTTTAAAATTGCATTCTTTGCATCTTTTTGGTGACGAGCATTCTTTGTCGCCATGGTTGTATAAACAATTTTTGCAAGTATTATGCAATTTTGCAACTGCACTATTTCGTTGCGGTGCGTCCATTTCAATGAACTTTGGACATTGCATCAATACGTGACTTCCGTCACAAAGTGGGCATTGCCCGTAAGCAGCGTAATAAACCTTTGAGTTATTGGAATGTTTTTTAGCTTTATATGTAAACCTTTTTTCCGAAAATTTCTTGTTGAAAGGTTTATAGTTAGTAGATGGCTTGTTGACATCCTTCTTTGAGTTTTTGAGGCTTTCATATGCCATGAATTTGCTCTCCAAGTAGAATAGAAAATCATTTAGATTAGGCAGGTCTTTATGGTTTTGAAGTTCTTTGACATATTCGTTGAGTGAGTAAGAATCAAGTTTAAGTGTCATTAGGTGCACGATTAACGGATCCCAGCTGGATGTATCGACACCGATGTTCGATAGACCGTTCAAACATTCGTTTATGACGTCATGCATCCTTTTCAGATTGTAAGAGTCGGGTTGTTGTATGGTAGGCAGATTCAGCATAGTGTTGACGAATGACGTAAATTGTAGTCTAGTGTTATCATAACGCTGCAATAGAATTTCCCAGCACGAAGTGTAATTTGCTGCACTTATGGTAAGATGTTGCACCAATCTCTCGGCTTCTCCTCGTAACTTAGATTTCAGATGCTGCATTTTTTGTGCTTTATTGATTAAAGGATTGTTATGGATTGTTTCTAAGAACAAGTCTTTGAAGGAAATCCATTGCGAATAGTTTCCAGAAAATTCCGGAACTTCAATTCGTGGTGTGCTTTTCTCATAATGCACTGTTGACCAAATTTTACTATTAAGTGATCGTTTCATCTCGTCAT
Source organism: Nymphula nitidulata (assembly GCA_947347705.1). Taxonomy (NCBI): domain Eukaryota; kingdom Metazoa; phylum Arthropoda; class Insecta; order Lepidoptera; family Crambidae; genus Nymphula; species Nymphula nitidulata. Next base: position 15,037,752 of record OX374619.1, read on the forward strand.
ATTTATCTTCTGCGTTTACAAACGCGGCGTAGTACTTTTCGGCACTGCTGCCTTTTATTAAGCCTTCAACATCCCAATGCAATTTTTCGATTGATTCCCATTTTATTTTAATATGGAAAGGTGATCTTCTAACTCCCAATTTTTAGTAATTTTTTAAATCAATCTTCGACAAGGCCCTGTCGATAGCCTTAAAGTTGCTCTCTTGTTTATACAACAAGTTTTTTATATTTTCAGCCATGCCATCCTCCAGTAATCCCGATAGTTCGAAACTAATCTCAGTTCTTAGTAAGAGCTGACGAAGTAAAGTTTGCATGTCACCCTTAGTTGACTCATATAAAATTTTAGTTTTTTCATAAATCTGGTCATTGAAATAAGCAATTTGTTTGTCTTCGATTTCTCTTAACAGCAAAGTATGTCTCTCAGAAAAATCATTCCACTGAGTATCCAGTGACAACATACGTTTATTCAAATAGTCTTCAGTTTTTCGCACTTTTGAATCTTTTCTATAGTTGTTACATAGAGTTTTAATGTTTTCAAAACATTCTTGCTGCAATTGTAGTTTTTCCATGTTGAAGTTAGTTAAAATATCTTCTGTAGTCTACAGAAAAAAAATATGTAAAGTCAGGCTTCACACGTAGTAGACGGTGCAAAGCTCAAACCACTTTGAAGTAATAGTTTAAGTTGGAGTAGTTGTGTCAGTTTAACACATAAAATAGAAGATGGACGCGTTAGAAAGTAATTGTGTCAGTTAACACATACAGTATGCAGTATCCTTTCCAATCTTCTCCAAAAGCGATTCTTGTAGCTACAAACCGATATTGAAGAGACTTGGAACGATCGCTGGTTGCCGCATTCAGTTCGCTTGTGCGCTTGAAACAATATTTGCGCCTTCTCAATTTGACTGGTGAGACCCGCTTGTGGGAGGCCAGCCGAACCGATTCGCTATTGTCACAATACAACACAACACACTAAACACTTATTTTACACTCGAAGGACCATTTAATGTACAGGCCAGTTAGCTTGTACACTATAGAGTTGTTGTTAGTTAGAGTACGAGAAAGAATATCACCATAAGTTTCACTGTTTATTGTCTATTAAGATATAAGTTAGTTTAAGTAGGTAGGTGATTCTTTACTTGATTGCGCACGCGACGCGAGTTGTTGACGTACTAATTATTAAATATAATTAAATTATTAATATTAGCTATTTATGACGCGCAACCGTAAGTAGGTTGCAGCGTGTACAAAAATGTACGGCGGTGGAACCGTACAGTTATCAATGAAGTAAGACAGAAGTATTGGGTATTGGGTCTACGTACAACAGTGAGGGGACTCATACACCGGTGCCAGTGGTGCAAGGTACATAAGGGCACACCTCAAGTCCCACCTACTGGAGATCTGCCCGTCGAAGGACTGCGTCATCAACAACACCCGTTCACGTGCGCAGCGGTCGACTACTTCGGGCCAATGCAAGTCACCGTCGGGAGGAGGACAGAGAAGCGTTGGGGAGCCCTCTTCACATGCTTGACCACACGAGCAGTACATCTCGAGCTGGCCAACTCACTCAGCACCAGCTCGATGATAATGGCACTCAGAAGAATGGCGGCGCGCAGAGGGACGCCCAAAGTTATATTCAGCGACAACGGGACCAACTTCGTGGGGGCGAACCGAGAACTGGAAGAAGCAGCTGGTAAAGAAGGCATCAGGTGGAAGTTCATACCACCAGGAAGTCCGAACATGGGCGGCGCGTGGGAAAGGCTCGTACGCTCAGTAAAAACAGCGCTGATGGCAGTACTACACACCAGGGCACCACCAGAAGAGGTTCTCCACACCCTCTTGACAGAAGTGGAACACGTCGTAAACTCACGTCCACTTACCCACATAAGCTTGGACCCCAGCGACGAAGAGAGCCTCACGCCTAACCACTTCTTGTTGGGACGATCCTGTGGAGCACCAGCACCAGGAGAATTTGAAGATCACGAGCTCGTCGGGAAGGCGAGCTGGAGGACAGCACAACAGCTGACCGATCACTTCTGGAGAAGGTGGATAAAGGAGTACCTGCCGACCCTAATGCCAAGAAAAATGTCCAAACAAGATGCTGATGACCCCCGAGAAGGAGACATCGTCATGGTAGTAGACTCCACACTACCGAGAAGCACGTGGCCAAAAGGAAGAGTCCTGAAAACATACCCGGGACCAGATGGTCGAGTCAGAATCATAGATGTCCAGACACCATGGGGGATACTTCGGAGACCTACACGTCGAGTCATCATCCTGGTTCCTGCCAAAGCGTCGATACCTCAGAATGGGGTGCTTCGTACTGCGGGGGAGACTGTTGCCGACGCACCTTAGAAGGGTTGTTCTGCATACACGAAGTCAATCAATCAATCATAAGATTACGAAATAAAGATTACGTATGTACTGTTTTTAATTACCCTAGATACATAGATAATGAGTTAGGTAGGTTATAACTCTTAACAATGTGCTTTCCACTATATAATTTTATGTTATAATTAGTTTTAAAAGGAATTAGAATAAGTAAGGCACAATTCTTGCACTTTCATAGATAAATATTAATAGGATTGCACTAAGTAATAGGTTTAAGAGATCATTAACATGTAAATAATTGAATAATTATAGGAATAGTGTAGTTAGATAAGCAAATTAATAAGTCAAATAGAATAAAATCTGAATAAGTGTAAACCAATCAGAGGGCTTACTTTAAAGTGACAAAGAGAGGGAACGACCGTCCCGCTCACTCGGAAAAATCGGTACAAACCCTCTGATTGGTCTTATTATATCGTTCTAGCAACCAATAGTTGCAATATGTAAATTTTATATATTAATAGAGCAAAAAGCCCAGTAAGGCATGTCAGCTCCAGCCATACGAGCTCAATAAATCTGGAAGATACTAGAAGAAAAACGCCTTTCACTCCTCGGCCGACACCCTATCGAAGACATCTAGAAAAAAGGCACTTTCTCCAGCCAGCGGCAACGTCTATCGTCTTGTGTCGTGGGCCTTGAGCCAGTAGTTTGTACCTACATAGGCTCACGAATTGTCCTAGGCTCACGCACAATTACCTTTTTATATTCTTCATATAACTTCGGATTTTTATTAAGTTTCTTTTCCAGGAGCTGAAATCGTCGTAAAGCGACTTCTTTAGATCTTCCATAAAGACATTTGGGATCAGCTTCTTTAGATGGTAACCGGACTACATATCGCCCGTCGTTATCTCGCAAAGTTGTAGCTTCAAATATTTCCTCGCAACGTATTTCTTCTTTATTAAGACTTCTCTTAATATCTTTACTATCAGGTTCCCTTTCAATCTCCCAAAATAGTTTTAAAAATTGGTGTTCCTTTAATTGAACATGAAAATTATTCACTCGCTGATCCAAAATTGACACCTGATTATTTACGCGCCCTGATAATACCCAACCTAAGTGTGTATTTTGTGCAATTAAGCCCTTTCTCGCAGGATGTTTGATTATACCCTTTAACATTATCTCACTATATATATCCACCACGAGAATGACGTCAATCTTGCCAGGAGAACCATAATTTGGATCAGCTAAAGGTAAGTTCACAATATCTGACCATTCACTAATATACGCTCTTTTGGCAGGTAAAAATGATGTTAACGATTTCATTACATAAGCCTTAACACCAATTGAAAACTCTTAGTTCTGAACCTATTGTATGTTGAAAGAAACCATATATTTAATTCTTGTTTCTCCCTTGCCAAAGCCTGATACTACGCCATCTATGTGCATTTTCTTTAGGCCTAGTGATTGTACAGTTGCTTCAGTCACTGTTGTATATTGTTAGTATCTAGGTGGGTAGCGTGAATATAATTCCGTATCAATGTGTGTAAGTCCTGTCAACCAGTTCCCAATAAAGAGCCATTATGGAAGTACGTCTTTTATTTAACATTGGCGAACGAGGTGAATAAGGGTTTCAAAGGAACAGTTTACATGTATTTTTATTGTGTCGGAACTTGTGAAAACATAAATACGAGATGTCGATCGGAAAAATTGGCGATTTCGACATAACGACCGGGAACTGGAGCGCTTACACGGAGCGCATGGAGATGTATTTTCTAGCTAATAGAATCGCGGACGAAGTGAAGCTGCCTACTCTGATAGCAGTTATGGGGGAGACAGCGTACGAGTTACTTGCGACGTTAGCAAGCCCGGAGAAGCCGTCGTCGCTAACTTACAAGAAAGCAGTGGATTTATTGCAAACCCATCTTCAACCGAAACCATCTACATTGGCAGAAAGGTATAGGTTTCGTCAAAGAAGACAACTAGCAGAAGAATCCATTGCTACCTATGTCGCGGATCTCAAAAAACTCACGAGATATTGTGATTTCGGAAGTCAGCTGGAGGAAAACATGAGAGATCAATTCGTATGCGGACTGAGAAGTGAAACAATTAGGCAGAGGCTATTCGCAGAGGAAAATCTTAATTATAAAAAAGCTATCACGCTGGCTATGGCGTTGGAAGCAGCGGAACGAGACGCGAGCGCGGTAGAAAATAGCAAGTCATTTTGTAAGGAAACGGAAGTGAATGTAGTGAACGTCAAGCAATGTTTATCGTGCGGGAAATATCATCGAGGTACAGAGTGTCGGTATAAAAATTTCCAGTGTAGTCTGTGTCATAAAATCGGTCATCTCAGAAGAATGTGCACCCAAAAATTTTCCATGGATCAACAAATCGGTTCAAAACGGGTAGACCGGATAACAAACACAACAACGGCCGCGCAGCGCGGCCGTACATCGCGTCGGGGCCGATTGCGGCCGAGCGTCGGCGGAGGCGGCCGAGGCTACACTCGGCGGCAAGACGGCTCGGGGGCGGACGGCCATCGTGCCGCGTACTGGGCTCGTGAACCAGACAGTGAAGCCGAGTCAGAGGGAGAAAATCTCGATGAACCAATGTATCAAATGTCCCTAACGAAATATAAACCGGTTCGTATGTCACTTTTAGTTCAAAATAAGTCTTTAGAAATGGAAATAGATACAGGGTCGGCTTTATCTTGCATTAGCGCAGCCACCTATAAACAATTATTTACAGATTTAACTTTGCATCCTTGTAAACTGAAGTTAAGATTCTATGATGGGTCTGTAGTTCGACCGTTAGGTTATTTATCCACAAATGTTAAATACAAAAAGGCTGAAAAGACATTGGATTTATATGTCATTAATAATGGATCGACGAACTTATTGGGTCGACAGTGGTTATCAGAACTAGATATTGAGATACCTAAGTGTAGTGTGATAGTAAATAAGTTAGAGGAACATGCTGACGGCATTGATTCAATTACAAACATTATTTCCAGACATAAAGATCTCTTCGACGGCACATTGGGCAAGTACACGGGTGGATCGGTGAATCTGTGTGTTCGGGAAGGAGCAGTACCTATGTACTGCGCCGCGCGGCCCTTGCCTTACGCGTTGCGCGCGCGCGTCGACGCGGAGCTGGACGCCATGCTGGCGGCCGGCGTCGTCGAGCCCGTGGCGCGCTCGGAGTGGGCGACCCCACTGGTTATCGCGAGGAAAGCGGACGGTGGTATTCGCTTATGCGCAGATTACAAGGTAACACTTAATCGTGTTTTAATGGTCGATAGGTTTCCAGTCCCGAGAGTAGATGACTTGTTTAGCGATATGTCCGGGAATGATTTTTTTACAAAGCTAGACTTATCACAAGCTTATAATCAATTATTATTAGATGAGGAGTCAAAAAAATATACGGTTATTAATACGCATAGAGGACTTTTCATGTATAATCGTTTGGTGTACGGCTTAGCATCGAGTCCAGGAATCTTCCAAAAGTTCATGATGAACTTGTTTAGGGACGTCCCTGGCGTAATCGTATTTTATGATGACATTTTAATAAAAAATTAATGCTTAAGTAGTCATTTGAAAACAGTAGACCGAGTATTAGGCATATTAGAAAAGAATGGGTTAAAAATTAAAAAAAGTAAGTGCAATTTTTTGGCTAAACAGGTAGAATATTAGGGTTTCGTTATAGATAAACACGGGGTAAGGGTGAATCCTAATAAAATTAGAGCAATCACAGATATGTCTCGACCTAAAAATGTTTCGGAATTGAAGTCATTTTTAGGAATGGTGAATTTTTATGGAAAGTTTATAAAAAACTTAAGTGGCCATTTAACACCATTGTATGAGTTATTAAAAAAAGGTAACCACTGGGAATGGAACAAATGGCATGAAGTGGTGTTTAAGAAAATAAAAAACATGTTATGCAGCACGGAGGTGCTCGCACACTTCGACATGTCGAAGCAGTCGATAGTGACCTGCGACGCCAGCGCACGCGGGCTGGGCGCGGTGCTGGCGCAGCGTGAGCCCGGCGGCAGCGAGCGCGTCGTGGCCTACGCGTCGCGCGCGCTCACGCAGGCGGAGAAGCATTATAGTCAAATCCATAAAGAAGCTTTAGCTATTGTTTTTGCCATAGATAAATTCCATCAGTATTTATACGGGAGGAATTTCACCTTACGTACCGACCACAAACCCTTAGTCTCCATTTTTGGACCTCAAGTAGGAATCCCTAGTACGGCAGCGAGCCGTTTGCAGCGGTGGGCAATTAAGCTATCCGCGTACGATTTCGAAATAGAATACGTTCGTACGGATAGGAATACGGCCGATGCATTGTCACGGTTGATAAATGAACATAAACTAGAAACGGCGGCAGAGGAAAAAGACACCCCCGAGCAAACATACCTTCATTTCGCGGTCGAATCGTTACTATTAGATTATAATGTTCTAAAAAGGGAAACGAGGTCAGATCCATTGTTGAGTAGAATTTTGAGTTATATAAATGACGGTTGGCCCTCAGATTTCGAAATAAAAGAACTCAAACCATATTACAATAGGAAAACAGAATTATACAGTGAGTTAGGTTGCATCATGTGGGGACAGCGAGTGGTCATACCTGCTTCATGCCGGAATAGAGTGCTTGAAGAGTTACATGACTCGCATATGGGTATGGTGAAAACCAAGGCGTTGGCTAGGTCGTATGTGTGGTGGCCTGGCATAGACGAAGCCGTGGAGGCGAAGTACCGCTCGTGCGCGGTGTGCGCCGCGGAGGCCGACGCGCCGCCCCAGCACGTGCCGCGCTTATGGCCCTGGCCCAGCCGACCTTGGTCGAGAATACATGTCGATTTTCTGGGCCCCTTGGAGGGAATGACCTATCTTATTGTTGTCGACTCGTGTTCAAAATGGATAGAGGCTATAAAAATGCATAGTACTTCATCACGATCCGTAATCACTAAATTATTTGACATATTTGCAAGATTTGGCTTTCCAAAACAACTCATCAGCGATAACGGACCACAATTTATCAGTGAAGAGTTTAATATGTTTTTGTCTAAAAATGGCATCGAACATATATTCTCAGCTCCGTATAATCCCGCATCGAACGGGGCCGCCGAGGCCGCAGTAAAGATTTGCAAAAAAGCTATCAAGAAAGCTTTACAGGTCAAATTAGATGTTCATTCAGTTTTATGTAATTTTTTATTAACCTATAGGAATACAGAACATTATGCAACAGGTGAGAGTCCAGCAAAAATAATGTTAGGTAGGCAGTTGCGAATGCGTCTCGATTGTCTAAAACCTGATCGCGCCGCCCACGTCGGGAAACACCAGGATAAAGTGGAGACTAAGGCGGGGGGAGTAAATAGGTATTTAGAAAGCGGGACATTAGTGTGGTATAGAAATTACCGAGGCACAAAAAAGTGGCTGCCTGGAAAAATTATCAAACAATTAGGTAGTAGGAATTATACCGTTGAAGATAGTACAGATAAAAATGAGCTCCATAGACATATCGACCAATTAAAATTACGAGTGTTATCAAATAACGATTTATTAGAGTCAATAGCTACACCTGTAACTACGCATAGGCAAATGCGACCTTCGCTAATTTTTCCCACATCACCCAATAAAAGTAATACTTCGCCAACATCAGATGTCATCCAAACAGACCATGACCACGGTTTCTGTTCTTCGCCAAAAAAATATGATAACACGGAAAACAATACTAGTCCATGCAGAACACCGACCCAAACCGTGACACCTAAAACAATGCCCAACACAATGCCCAGTGTTGCCGCGAACAGGGAAGAAACTGATAACCAAAGTCGTTTTCCAAAAAGAAATCGCGTACCTGTAAAACGATATGGTTTCGACTTTGACTTTGTATGTGAAGATTATTTATAATTAACATCTTTTTTTAAAGAGGGGCATGTTGTATGTTTAACGTTAGGTATGTACGTGGTCACTTCTCGCTTCGATACAAAGCGATTATTTTATCTTGGTTAATAACTATTGTTAGATTATTATTTACTACATAGCTGTAATTTCGATGTAATGATAGAGAGAAAGCCGTTGTTAAATATTTGGCACCTAATTATGATTTAAATTTAACTATACATATATAAATAAGTAGGCATAGTTGTATCAAATATGATTTGTCAAATAAGGGTGGAGGTGTTGTATATTGTTAGTATCTAGGTGGGTAGCGTGAATATAATTCCGTATCAATGTGTGTAAGTCCTGTCAACCAGTTCCCAATAAAGAGCCATTATGGAAGTACGTCTTTTATTTAACAGTCACAAACGATGCCTCGGAGCCTTGATCGATGAGTGTTCGTATTAGTTATGAGTAGCCACTTGTTGATTTTGCCTTGACTATTGCAGTAGCCAAAAGCATATTATTACTCTCGAAATTCTCTGTGGCCACGTGAGCAACCACCTTCTTCTCCAAATTAGATGTTTCAACTTGTTCCACATTGCTTTTAGATGCCTGTGCTTCATTTGAAGTAGCTTGAAGAGAGCTTCGATTTTTTTCTAAATGTAGCAGCGTATGATGTGGTCTACCGCATCGACGACAACACGTTGATTGATGACAATATTTCACAGCATGGGTTGGTGCTAAGCAGTTAAAAATAACCGGTTTGATTGCACATAATCTACTCTCTCTCCCGGTGTTTGTCTCCCAAACTGCTTGCATTGATATAATTGATGTTGTCCCGAACACATCACACAAGCGATTACTCGTTTTTCGTCTTGTACATTTGAGTGAAATGCCTTTGGTTTAATTATAACCTTTGAGGTACTACCCTGAGATGCCTTGAAAATATTTTTAGTGCCATCTAACATTTCTAATGCTCTGAACCTGGTTTCCAAAAACTTATATAATTGATTCCACTTAGGTATTTCTTCATCTGCCAGTTGGCCTAGTACCTCCCATTGCTTTCTGGATTCCAGATCGAGCTTTGATAAAGTTAAATAATTTATTATGGAATCCCACGATTTAGTATCGATTCCAAGGTTTTCTAATGACTTCAAACAGGAGGACGTCGTATCTAATAATTGTTTGATGGCGATCACAGACTCCGTAGTTATTGTTTTTTGTCCAAATAACCGTTTCATAATTTCGTTACAATTGTATCTTTTGTTAGTATAACGGCGTTTCAATTGGCCCCACGCTTCTTCATAATTTGTATCAGTAGTAGACCAATTCTTCAACAGATTTTCCGCTTCACCACGAAGACTGCATTTCAGGTAATGTAATTTTTGTACAGGCGTTAAGGTAGAACTATTGTGTATGACAGATGTGAACAAGTCAAAAAAAGTTTGCCATTCTTCATAGCCTCCTGAAAAGGTTGGCAACTGTATTTGTGGTAACTTTATTTCACAACTTGATTGATGTTGATAGACACTATTGCCATCGTTAGTTTTACTTGGTTTACTTGTCTGGTGAGTGATTTTATTAAGGTCATCCTTCATTCTTGTTTTATATTCTGTATACAAATTTTCAAATTTATAAAAAATATTTTCTTCAAAATAACTATATTTACTACGGTCTGCTCTTTTTACCCCACCCGCTATAGTGTAATGTGTTACTGAATTTGGGCAATGACTTTTCTAAGTTTTCCGATCTTGCTTCTATGTATGATTGTGTCAATCTTTCTGTAATGTTTGATAATGAGACACGTACTATCATTTAACCCGTTTATTGAAGACTGATGCGACATACACTTTTTAACGTCTACCTACTTATAAAATATACTACAATTCTCCACCCTTAAATCAAACTTATTCTGTTTACAAATGTTCTATAAATCTTAATTGTATGTCTTATCTTATCTTATCATGGGGCCGTGACTTTGCCACGATGCACTTCGACCCTTCGGGATCTTTTGTGCCACCCCTGCCTTCACTCCTCCCACGTCCTGAATATAGCTGCCATAAGCTTCACTATATCTTTGGCGTGAAAGAGTCTATAGTCTACTGGCTTTGGATACGCCACTTCCAGAAGACTCATTCGGATCCTCGCTAGGGCATCGCATTGACACAGAAGATGTTCCATCGATTCCTGGCCTTCACCACATGCCCGACAAGGTTGTGCAGGGGAAATTTGCATTTTGTGTAGCATATAGTTGGTGGCAAAATGTCCCGTGAGCGCTCCCGTGAGGAAGCGAGCCTGTGTTCTACCGTTTGTAAAGATGTATTTACTCCATTCCCCTACCCTCCCCCCCATAAAGGACTTGGAGTGTCTTAATCGTGGTACCTTTTGCCATTCAGTTCTATGCCTATTCTTGACTTCTTCTGTAATGGCTGTGTTAATAAAACTTTGTGTTAGAGATATGAAGGGCTCAGGGCCCACGTACTTGTTTTCCGAGCCTTTCCGTGCCAGTTCATCAGCCTTCTCATTGCCAATCACTCCTACATGACCAGGCACCCATATCAGTCTTACCCTATTATACCTACCAAGCTTGTTTAGGGCTTGTATGGCATTCAGAACCAGGTCTGAGCTAACGCGCGGAGAGCTCAGTGCCTTGAGGGCTGACTGACTGTCACTAAGAATATATATAGTTTTATTCTTAGTCCTCTGTTCCATAATTTCCATTGCACATAGAATGATTGCATGTGTCTCCGCCTGGAAGACAGTGGCAAACCTTCCCATGCTTTGGTATATTTGAGTGTCTTTGTTATAGACCCCAGCACCTGTTCCAGAGTCCACCTTTGATCCATCAGTGAACCAGATTAGGCTTCCCTTTTCAAGGTATGGTGGCTTACATTTCCATTCCTCTCTTGTGGGAATGCTGATCTTAAATTTCTTTTCGAATATGAATTTGGGGCAGATTTTATCACATCCCATTTCCATATACCTGTCTAGGACAGAGGTTTCTGCCCATTTTGTGTGTTTCAACAGAGGTTTAGTAGTGTCCCACAGTCCTGTTACTTTGAGTCTATGTAACGCCTTCCTCGCCTCTGTTTTTATCATAATATGCAGTGGCGGGATGTCGAGGAGCACCTCCATCGCTGCCGTTGAAGTGGTTCTAAACGCTCCGGTTATCGCTAGACATGCTGTCCTCTGTAACTTGCTAAGCTCAGTTTTGCATGTTACCAGCCTTGTCCTAGGCCACCAGACGATGCTACCATAAGTTATAACAGGTCTGACCATGGTTGTATAGATCCACTTTATTATCTTTGGTTGTAGTCCCCACGTCTTACCGTAAGTGGAGCGACACATTCCAAAGACCCTTTGAGCTTTTATCAAGGTTCTCTCCATATGGAGTTTCCAGTTAAGTTCCTTATCTAGCGTTATGCCAAGATATTTCACTTCACTGGACCATGAAAGCTCCGTGTCATATAAATGCAGGGTTTTAAGCCTTTTCAGATTTCTCTGCCTTGTAAAGGGTATTACAGTTGTTTTACCGGGGTTTACTGACAGGTGGTTGGTGTTACACCAGTCTTCCAGCACCCCCAGTGCATACTGCATAATCTCCGATACTGTACCAGGGAATTTCCCATTGACTAGCACGACTAAGTCATCTGCATAGCCCACAGTGTAAAGTGGTCCCTCATTCAGTCTGTCCACTATAGAGTCAACTACAAGGCTCCAGAGTAGTGGAGACAGCACTCCTCCCTGAGGGCAGCCCCTTGTGGTATTTGCTATTAGTTTATCCCCTAGTAGTTCTGAGTAAATGATTCTACCTTTCAGCATGCAGTTAATCCACTTTCTGATTGTATGTGGCACTCCATGCTTCTTAGCAGCTCTTTTAATAGATTCAAAGGTAGTGCGATCAAAGGCACCTTCAATATCCACGAATGCACCAATGCACACCTCCTTGTTTTATAAGGCTGCTTCCGCTTTGCTAACTACATAATGCAGTGCCGTTTCCGTAGATTTGCCTGGCTGATAAGCACACTGTAGTCTGTGTAAGGGAAAGTTTTTCAATGGTCCCTCCCTTATAAACTTATCCACTAATTTTTCCAATGTCTTCAAAAAGAAAGATTGGAGACTAATAGGCCTAAAGGCCTTTGGGTCTTCATAATCCGGCTTCCCAGGCTGAGGGATAAAGATTACCTTGACCTTTCTCCAAGTTTTGGGAATGTATCCAAATGCAATACATGCTTTGTATAGCCTGCATAGATGCTGTCCAAGGTTAGGACTACCTTGCTGTAGAAGTATTGGATAGATGTTGCCTGGGCCGGGAGCTTTGTATGGTTGAAAGCTGGATAGGGCCCATTTGATTCTACTCTCATCCACTACCCTTTTAGCTATGTCCCAATCAAACTTCGAGGTCTTCTCATTTAGTTCCTCAAGTTCTATAGGATCATGCTCTTTCTCTATAATTTGTGATCCTGGGAAGTGAGTTCTTAGCATTACCATCAAAGTTTCCTTCCCAGAATCTGTGCGTTCACCGTTTGGGTCATTAATCACTCCTAACGGGATCGCATTCGTAGTCGATATAACTTTGGCTAACCTCATCCCTTCAGGAATAGAACTAATGTTCTCACAGTGGGTTCTCCAAGCCTTTCTCTTTGCTTTCCTAACCGCAGTACTATATCGTGTTAGTGCCTTGCCATACTCAGTGTAATCATTTCTGGCCTTTGCTAAGTTAAAAGCTTTCCTTGTCTCCTTTCTTATTTTGGCTACCTCAGGAGTCCACCACGGCAGCTTTTTCGCTATCGTTTTTCTGTCCGGACAGTTTTGTTGCCATACCGTCCCTACAGCATTTGTCAATCTCTCCGCTTCAAATTCAATATCAAGAACTGAGTTTAGATTGCTATTTATATTACCTAGTTCAATCCTAAGATCGCGTTTGTAATCGTCCCAGTTGGTAAATCTTGGATTTTTACGTTGCACAGTCATTGGTTTCCCAATGTCCCCGTACCTGAAGCATATATAATTGTGATCAGATAAGGTGATCTCATTTGATACATGCCAGTCCATAACATACCTTGCTGCCCTATTTGAAGCTATGGTTATGTCAATAACCTCAGCCCTCCGTGTATTAAAGAAAGTGGGCTTATTGCCTTTATTTAGTATTTGCATGGGAGTACTTACCAGAAAATCCAGTAACCTTTCTCCTCTTGCGTTGACGTCTGAGCTCCCCCAGACGACATGATGTGCATTTGCATCGCAGCCGATGATAACGTCAACACCCCCTCGGCTGCCATAGCTGATCAGGTTTCGTAGTTCCTCCGACACCGGATCCGCCTTTTCATATGGTAGGTAAGCAGATGCCATTATAAGCTCCTGTCTGTCCCTCCCCTGTCCCTCCCCATAGACCTTGATTGTTGTGAGGTCCCTGTAACAGAACTGTGATAGAGCCACCGCATTAAGGCCATTTCTGACATAAATGCAAGTTCTCATATCTTTAGTAGAACACACATAATATATAGTACCGCCTGTTCCACCTAGACTTTTGATCAGTCCCTGGTAAATATACGGTTCTTGAATCAAGGCAATGTCGTATTTTCCTTGTTGCAGCTCTCTCGCCAATAGGTCTGAGGCGGCCTTACAGTGATGGACATTAATTTGTACGCACCTTATGCCTGTTGCCATGCTGTTTGCGTAGATATCTTTCGCAGCGGGGTTTTTTTTTTTTTTTTTTTAATCCCCTCCCCCTTACTCTTGCCGTCAGACTCATCATCCATAATACTATGGGTGTTTGACGGCGAAGTCAACCAAAGGTTGAGACCATCCAGTGCCCCAAGGACATCATCGGTTCTTGGAGAGGACACCCGCTCCTGACATTCCATGTCTCCTTCAACAACCGACGACCCTGCCCCAGGCCCCCTTTCCGGTCCCTCCTTTGGCTCCTTGACTACTGAAGGCTCAAGGGCTGCCCCAGGATGCATGTGCCCCCCGGACGCCCCCTCACCCTCCATAGCCTGGGAATCCACAGGCCCATCTTCAGGCTTGCCACTGTCAAGTACCTTGAAGATACTCCTGTCGATTCCCGTGTACAGGCAGTAGTCATTTTGTTTTATGTAGGATGCAGACAATTTATCCATCAGCACAATCCTACGTGTTGACAGGCCCTCAACAAGTGTGTCGACGACCTGCCAACTGGATGTTTTAAGGCCCGGATGAATCCTCTGCATCATACGCAAAACCCTTCCCGTGTCCATGCGGGTGACATTTCGGGACTTCCATGCCATCTTAACCGGCTTTGGTAGGTCCCTCATGTCCACAACCCTGAGCTTCACTCCCTCAACTGTACTCCCGCTGAGAGAGCGAAGCCATCTGGCTGAGGTATCTCCGCCACACCCAACATGCAGCGCCCCAGCAATTATGCTACCCATGTTGATGAGTGGGACAGGTGTCGGGGCCTCCTCCAGGCGGTCCCAAATGGTTGCCTGAATGGCCCTGTAGTCCCCTTCATCCAACATTCTGGCCGGGTACTCTTCAGCAATGATGGCCAGCCTGACACACCCCGCCGCTTCCGCGTAGGAGCCATGGGTTTTAACCCTTTTGGCTACAGTGTCAGCCTGGCCCTCATCACTGAATTCCCTGGGCCTCTTGGTCCTGTCAACAGAAGCATCAGCAGCCCCCTGCCTTCGCAGTTCAGCCTTCTGTCGCTTCTGAAACCCGGACAGTTTCTTTTTATTTCCTTTGGGGACCTCCTCAGCATTGTCCGACATGGTTTCTCCAACTGTTGCCCCCGTAGGTTCTACAGTCAGAGACCCCGTAGCCTGACTCCCCTGAGGAGAAGCCCCCATCGGCGCCTCTAGCTCGCTGACCCCTGGTACAGCACCATCACCACCCCGTAGCCCACGATCGTCCCGCAGCGGACAGCGCCCATGTGGGCGGCCGTACGCACCTCGTGACGACGCAGAGCCAATCCGAGGCGATGACTGCGCCGCTCCCCTAAGAGCGCCCCTCCCCCGGTTTCCTTGTCCTCTGCCTGGTGGGTTCGACTCCCGAAGGCTTCGAGTCCCTGGCTTCGAACAGGATCCCTCTTTGGACGTGCCTGGTTGGCTCCAGTCCCCTGCACCCTGTGCCTTTGGCCCTCCCTTATAGGTCTGGCCCCAGCCTTGACTGGCCTCAAATTTTGGCAAATTTTTGCCCCCCCCGAGAATACGTGGGGCAGACCGAGCTAGGCTCGGTGAGGGATTCTCCAGCAGAGCTGGTACCCTCCTGGGGTAAACCTGTTTTTAAAGTTGCCTCCATTTTTCCTTTTGTTAACAATGTTGGTGTCGAGGTTGTAATCCCTCCAGGACAGATAGGAGTTAGAGGATAGGGAAGGATGGGGATTTATTTGGATGTGGATCATGGGATAGAGTTGGGGTACGGGTTATTTCCTGCAGCGAGGGAAAGCACATGCAGGCGAAGCTCAACACGCTTTGCTACTGGAGTCACAGGGTGGGTGTTAATGTGCGATGCCTGTTTATTTTGACACCAGCATTGCCCAGGGTGTACGACCCCCTTGAAAGGAAGGGGGTTCACCGCTACTCCTATTGGAGCACCACGGCGGTGACGTGGACGTGCGTGTTTGAACCTGGCGGTAGGTGCTGCTAGCTCAACATCGCACCCTTGAGCATACACCAACCGCCCAACACCCCAAAAAATTGTATGTCACTGAAACATTTGACTATTATTATTACTTAAACTAGAACTTAAGACTAAATTATTTATTTTTATAAAAAATTATATTTGGTGGGTTTTCTAATCTACATCGCCGCAACGACCGCGGACGGGACTGGGCAGGCGTGGGCGGCAAACACGATTCCTGTATTGGTTGCACCACACTACCATCAAGCTTTTGCATTAAATCCTCGTCATTTTCACTATGTATCCTCTTCTCGGGGGTCTGTTCCTTATTTCCAAAGAGCCTGCTCGAACTAGCGATTGTATCATCATTGCATGTAACTGGTATCTGTGTACCAGTTTCATGATCTGTACTGGGTGTGGGGAAATGAGAGAACTTCTTGTTCTCCGTCTTAGCTGATCAATATGTTTATGAGACTCCCTACCTAAAATATCGGATACTTTATAGTCCGTAGTCCCTACTTTTTGTGTTACTTTCCCTGGGAACCATTTCTCCCTACCCATATTATTATATTGTCGAAGCCAAATTTCATCACCTGATGATTGCAGTACTCTTCCTGTGCCAGGTGTGATTTTATGTTGGTGCCGAAGTTGAGATTTTATAACTTTATTTTCACAACTAGGTTTCAGTAGATCTAGTTTAGTACGTAAGCCCCTACCTAACATAAGCGAAGCTGGACTCGCTCCTGTTGTACAATGTTCTGTATTACGATAATTTAACAAGAATGTGTTCAAAAATAAAGGTACTTCAACTTTTTGACGAATCGCCTTTTTAATTACTTTTTTTACTGTCCGTACAGCGTTTTCAGCGGCACCGTTCGAGCTTGGATGATATGGCGCTATTTTGGCCTGTTTGGATACCGCAACTATTTAAAAATTGTGAAAATTCGTGACTAGTAAAAGGGGGGCCGTTATCAGAAACGATTTGTTTAGGAAGCCCCCAACGTGCGAATACCTCCGTGAGCTTACTTATTGTGCAGGTAGTGGAAGTACTGGCAACCTGAAAAACCTCCAGCCATTTAGTTCTAGAGTCAATAATCACGAGATACGTTTTACCACAGAGGGGTCCCAGAAAATCTACATGTATTCGTGACCAGGGCGAGGTCGGCCACGGCCACAGACTCGGCGTGTGTCGCGGCGGCGCGTCCGCCTCGGCCGCGCACACGTCACACGCCCGGCACATAGACTCGACCGCCTCGTCGACCCCGGGCCACCAAACGTAACTTCGGGCCATAGCTTTTGTTTTTACAATGCCCATAAGAGATTCATGTAATTCTGTTAACACCTTAGGTTTACGTATTTCCGGTATTACTAACCTATGCCCCCACATAAGACAACCTAACTCCTCATATAGTTCTTTACTTCTATTAAAATACGGTTGTAAGGATTTTATATCACATTCCAATGGCCAACCATCTCTAATATAACCCAATATCCTACTTATGCAAGGGTCTCGTTGCGTTTGGTTTTTTATTTCATTATAATCTACTAAGATGTCATTCTGAACAAAATGCAGGTAAGTTTGTTCCGGTAACAAGTTATCATTAGAATGAGTATTCAAGGTCACAGGTAACCGGGACAACCCATCCGCCCCATTATTTTTAGATCTAACGTATTGTATGTCATAATTATAAGCTGATAATTTAATTGCCCAGCGCTGTATACGGCTTGCCGCCATTTGTGGAATACCTATCTTAGGGCCAAAAATATTAACTAAGGGTTTATGGTCAGTACGCAAAATGAACCGCCTACCATACAAGTACTGGTGTAATTTTTCTAAACAAAACACAATAGCCAAAGCTTCCCGATCAATTTGGGAATAATTTCTTTCCGCTTCATTCAACGCACGTGAGACATAGATCACCGGTTTCTCGCGTTCTTTGGTTATCTCGTCACCGGCACTGGCGGCGGCGCTCGCGCACTGTGTCAATACGCCGCCTATTCCACGTGCGCTCGCATTACAAGTTAAAATTAATTGTTTACTAGGGTCGTAATGCGTGGGGGGTGGATGCTGAGAACCTCCCCGTGGTACCCCCTGGAAACTGAACTGGACCCGGTAACGCAGGTGTTCAGTCAGGCCGATCCTCTGCTTGGATTGTTTAAATTGTTGTGAAAGTGCTCAATATGTCCACCGTACGGCGCTCAATGCGATTGTCAAAAGGCCCTTCTCAGGGCCAACCAAAAGGCTCTTCTCTGGGCCAACCGGATGAGCCAATCGCGGCCCCGTCCTGTGATGAAGCGGTATCTCCATCGTACTCAGAGGTAGTGAGGGCATGCGAGTGGTCCATGGAATCGGAGGGACAGTCAGATGTCGAGGCTGTTGATGGAAGGCCGAAGGGGGCTTCCCCCAATGTGTCATATGCTGGAGTTGTTGGTATGGCGGGAGTAAAAAGAATAAGCCGTTCTGACCGGCACCCAGATGTGAAGTCCCTCAGGGAGGAGTCGAGGGCCTCGTCAAGGAAACGTCCCCTTGGGGGAAAGTTTTTTGCGGGAGTGTCATCGGATGACGAGTCGGACGTGGAAGTACGACGGCCAGGGTGCTTAGCAGCGAAGGTTGCACGCTCACGGGGTGGAAGGGGGGCCTACCACCATAAGGGTCTCCCTGAAGCTCGCAAAGAGCTGACGGAGGGTGGTCTGGACTCGGACTCTGAGTCGACCCTCACCGAGGTGGAGCCTGAGTCTGGGGCTAAAATTGTTCGAAAGGGGTCCCCTGAGCTGTCGGTGGACGAACTCTTAAAGAGGGCGGAGGAAGGGGCGGGTCTCATCTCCCAGGTTACCCGAAAATCCAAAAACCTCAAGGGTACCTTCATCAGGGAGATAGATGAGGCCTCGCAGGCAATGCTGGCAGCGGTACGGTCACTGGCTAATCGGGGCGCCTCTGAGGAGATGCGGAGACTGCAGGCGGACAACAAGCGCCTAAAGGGTCAACTGTCCGCCGTGATGGAAGAGGTGGCGGCCTTGAGGCGGGCGTTCTCTGAGCGTCCAAGCCCTCGAGGCGAGAAGAGGAGGAGTCCCGTGGCTCTGGTGGCGAGCCCCGAGCCGGAGCCGGTGCAGACTAAACCGGTGAGTTCGATTGGACAAGCTCAAGACCCAAGTAGTGTATTAACTAGGTCCGAATTTGCGGATGCCATTGGCCAGCTCCAAAGGGAGTTGATGTCCCACGTCGGGGCAGTGGTCGGGGCTAGACTGGAGGGCCTGGAAGTGGACGGTAGACTACTGCCCACCCAATCTCACCGCCCGCCACTAGCGGCGGACAAGCGTGAGGCACACGTCCTCGCGGCGTCCCGGGCCACCCCATCGGCTCCAACCACCCTCGCCCCCCCCGCAAATATGCCGAAAGAGGCGAGGGTGAACAAGTCTAAGGCCGTGCCTCCCAAGCCCCCAGCTGCTAGAGCGGAGGAGCAGATCGTGGGGCCTTCGAGAAAGGAGCAGCCAGTGGTGCTGGAGGAGGAGGGCTGGAATACCGTTAAAGGGAAGACTCGGAAGGCTCCAGCTCCGACAAAGCCAGTACTGGGTAAGACGGCCAAGAAAGTGGTCAGGCCACCCAAGGCCCCAAAAACTTTGGCGGTGGTGATCACCCTCAAGCCTGAGGCTGTGGTTGAGGGGGTCACCTACAGGGAGGTCATTTCTAAAGCCAAGGCGACAGTCAGCTTGAGTTCCCTAGGCATTGTGGGCCCTCCAAAATTCAGGCGGACTATGACGGGAGCTCGACTGTTCGAGCTCCCCAAAACAACCACCACGGCTCAGGCTGACGCCTTCGCCGCCAAGGTCGGAGAGGTATTGGGTGACGCAGCGAAGGTGGTGCGCCCCACTAAAATGACCGACATCCGCATCGCTGGTCTGGACGACTCAGTGTCAGCTGATGAACTCCGGGCCGCCCTTGCAGAAAGGGCGGGCTGCTCGCCAGATGCCATCAAGTTGGCTAAAATTTCAAACAGTGCCAGGGGCACGGGGTCGGCTGTCGCCTCACTCCCCGTGGAGGTGGTAGGCCAGCTGGTGGAGGCTGGACGCCTTTGTGTGGGGTGGAGCTCCGCCTCGATTAAGGTGCTCGAGCAGCGCCCCATGCGGTGCCACCGCTGCTGCGAAGTTGGACACACGTCGCAGCGGTGCCCTTCCAAAAAGGACCGCAGTGGATTGTGCTTCCGCTGTGGTACAGAGGGGCATAAGTCGATGGACTGCCAGGCTGTTGTCGCCAGGTGCACCGTCTGTGCGGACCGGGGGCTCCCCTCGGCACACCGAATGACGGGGGCGAGATGTAATCCGCCTCCAGTCAAGGGCCGTCCAGTCACCCCGGAGGCGGCAACCCTTCGAGCAGCAGCGCCCTGTGCCGCCCCTGTAGTGCCGATGGAAACCAACAATGCCTAGTAGGTCCATCGGCAACATACTACAGGGGAATATAAACCACTGCGCCGCGGCACAAGATCTTCTGTGCCAGTCAATAGCGGAGTGGGATATAGACCTGGCGGTCGTGTCAGAGCCATATTTCATCCCCCCCTCCCCTAGGTGGGTCGGGGCGACTGACGGCTCTGCCGTTGTAGTGGGGTCAGCGTCGAGAGATGCTCCCCCCCTGGTTCTTGTGGATAGGGGACCGGGATATGTGGCAGTGCGATGGGGAGGGGTACTAGTTGTATCCACCTACTTCTCCCCAAACCGCAGCAGGGCTGAATTTGAGTGGTTCCTGGCTGCGGTTGAGAGGGTGGTACGGCGAGCTGCTCCCCTCCCGGTGCTCCTGGCGGGGGATCTGAACGCAAAGTCTCGCGCGTGGGGGTCCCCCAGCACCACCGTTCGGGGTGGCATCTTGGAGCTCTGGGTTTTGTCCCTGGGGCTCGAAGTCCTCAACCGGGGCACCACCCCGACCTGTGTCCGATGGCAGGGCACGTCAAGGGTCGACGTGTCGTTTGCTACTTCTTCGCTTGCGGCCCGAATAAGAGATTGGCGGGTGATGGAGGAGGTGGAGACCTTATCGGACCATCTGTATATCCGATATGAGGTCTCCACGGCATCCCCAGGGGCTAATATCCATCGGGGCCCCTCGGCAAGGCCTCCTACTTTTCCGCGGTGGACGCTTGCCAAGCTCGATAGGGAGCTGGCGGAGGAGGCGGCAATGGTCCGTGCCTGGCATAATGGGCCCGACACCAGTGTTGGGGATGCCGACGGTATGGCGGAGCATTTCGCGGATGACATAAAGGCCGTCTGCAACGCCGCCATGCCGAGGACACGGGGCTACCCCCGCCGGGAACAAGTATACTGGTGGACGCAGGAGATATCCACCCTACGTACCGCCAGTATGGTGGCCAGGCGAGCCTTCAATAGATGTAGGAGGCGCGCTTCTGCTACGTCCGGTGAAGAAGAGGAATATCACCGGGCGTATAGGGAGGCTCATAAGGCCCTACGGGTGGCAATTTGCAGAGCCAGATGCTCAGGAGCGGTTTATCGCGCTCCTGGACGATGACCCCTGGGGGAGGCCATATAGGGTAGTGCGGGGAAAATTCTCCAGCACAGCGCCCGCCACTTCCTGTATGGAGCCGGGACTTATGCGGAGGGTGCTGGGGTCATTATTCCCAAATCCCGGACCATTCGCGCCTCCCAGGATGCCCCCCTCTGACTCCGCGCTGGAGGTTGGGGCTGACGGCCCCCCCGTGTCGCACATGGAGTTCGACATGGTGAGGGATAGGCTCCGGTGCAAAAATAAAGCACCGGGACCGGATGGCGCCTCATCCAAGGTGATGGGGATAGCTTTGGGCCCCCTGGAGGAGCGGTTCCGCGCGTTGCTCGACACGTGCATCGCGTCGGGTCGCTTTCCCAGGAGATGGAAGATGGGGAGGCTGTGCCTCCTTAGAAAGGAGGGCCGCCCTGCTGACTCGCCGTCGGGCTACAGGCCGGTGGTGCTGCTCGATGAGTCTGGGAAGTTTTTTTAAGAAAATTCTCGCTTCCCGGATCACCGAGCATCTGGAGGGCAGGGGGCCGGACCTGGCAGAATGCCAGTTCGGTTTCCGTACCCGCCGGTCCACGATGGACGCGGTGGCTTGCCTCAAAAGGTGGACTGAGGCGGCCACAACACGAGGGGAAGCTGTGATCGCGGTGTCTCTTGACATCGCGAACGCATTCAATAGCCTACCCCACGAGTGCATAGAGGAGGCACTCAAATTCCACCGAGTGCCTCTTTACCTCCGCGTCCTCGTGGGGGACTACCTTCGCGAGAGACAGGTCCTCTACGAGGACGCGGAGGGCCGCGTTCAGTCGTGGACGATGGCGGCAGGTGTGCCCCAGGGTTCCGTACTAGGACCCTTACTATGGAACCTGGGGTACAACTGGATTCTGCGTGGTGAGTTCTTGCCGCTGGTAGATGTCGTCTGCTTTGCGGATGATACTCTGGTTGCGGCAAGGGCCCGTGAATGGGACGAGGCGGTCCACCTTGCGTCGGTTGGCACAACCATGGTCATCCGGCGCATCCGCCTCCTTGGACTAGAAGTGGCTCTCTCCAAAACGAGAGCCATGTCCTTTCACGCCCCGAGACGCAGAACCCCACCGGGGCTCGAAGTCCGAGTGGAGAGAGTCCGGATCCCCGTCGAGGTTCACCTTAAGTACCTCGGCCTGGTTCTGGACTCTCGGTGGAAATTCGAGGAGCACTTTAAGCTCCTCGCGCCCCGGCTGTGCGCCGCCGCAGCCGCACTCGGACGGGTCCTCCCGAATGTAGGGGGGCCCAGCTCGTCATGCCGTCGACTTTATCACGGGGTGGTAAGGTCGATGGCACTGTACGGAGCCCCGGTGTGGGCAGAGTGCCTCTCCCTCCGCACACGAGCCCTCTTGCGGCAGCCGCAGAGGGTTATCGCGACCCGGGCCGTGCGGGCTTACCGCACGGTCAGTCACGGAGCTGCCTGCGTTTTAGCAGGCACGCTCCCGTGGGAGGTTGATGCCCTGGTTCTAGCCAGGGTGCATCAACACCGGGTTGCGTTAAGAGAGCGGGGGGAACGACTCGACCTAGACGAAGTGAGGCGGGTTCGTACCCTGGCGCAGAGGGAGGCTATTCGCCAATGGGGTGAGGCACTCGCCACCCCAGCAGCTGGCCACTGGACGATCGAAGCGATACGTCCGGTGTTGGAGGAGTGGGTTGGGCGCCAGCTGGGCAGCCTCACCTTCCGCGCATGGTGCAGGTACTGACCGGACATGGGTGCTTCGGTCACTACCTGTACCGTATTGCCCGTCGGGAGGAGACTCCGCGGTGTCATCACTGCGACTCCCCCGACGACACAGCCGAGCACACCCTTGTGGAGTGCCCGGCTTGGCAAAACAAGCGCCACGAACTTCGTGTGGCGCTCGGCGGCGGTCACCTCTCGCTACCAACCATTGTAAGAGCCATGGTTGGTAGCGAGAGGGTATGGGAGGCTGTCGCCTCCTTCTGCGAGACTGTGCTCACGCAGAAGGAGGCAGCGGAGAGGGAGCGGGAGGAGGATGCTCTAGCCGCCCCTATCCGGCGTAGACGGGTGGGTGTGAGGGGACGGGCGGTGACTGCCCGTCTTCCTGCGCCCTAAGCGCGGCCGCGTGCGTGGTTGGCCCCCACGCACGCATTGCACAAGCCGCGACGTCTGGGATTACCCAAGTGACTCTGGGTAATCTCCATCGGCGCGAAACCTGGCTACAAGGTCAGGTTGCCTGGGGGTGGGCTGGTGAAATTGCTTTGGCAGAGCCCAGGCTACCCCCGCGGAGGGCATTGGAGTTACCGGGGAGTTTTAGTGGGTATTTCCAGTGCTGCTAGCGCTGGACGACCCCCACACACGCCCGTCGCTTAGCCAGCGGCGGGTAGGTCTGTAATCGGATTTCTCCCCGTAAAAAAAAAAAAAAAAAAAAGGGTCGTAATGCGTCAACACTTCGGCACTATTTAATATTTTTTTTACTGTATTGAATGAGATTTCGCACGATTTATTCCATATCCAAGACTTCTATTTCTTAAGCAATTCATAAAGTGGAGATAAAATACTACTAATATTTTTTACAAATTTAGCGTAAAAATTAACTAACCCCAAAAAGGATCTCAATTCCGTAGTATTTTTAGGGCGGGGTATTTTGGAAATAGCTTCTATTTTGTCAGAGTCTACTTTAATGCCGTCCTTTGTTATTATGTAACCTAAATACTTCACTTCGCTTACCATAAATAAGCATTTGTTTTTCTTTAATTTCATTCCATGACTGTGTAGCCTTTGTAATACCTTTTCTAGTGTTATAAGGTGTTCTTTCTCCCCCCCATCTGTCGCGATAATTATGTCGTCTAAGAATATTTCTACATTCGGAATATCTCCTAGTAGGTTGCACATAATGCGCTGAAAAATTCCGGGACTCGAAGATAAGCCGTACACCAGTCTATTATACTTAAACAACCCCCTATGAGTGTTAATAACAGTCAAGTTTTTCGAGTCATCTAATTCAATTTGATTATAGGCTTGGGAAAGATCTATCTTAGAGAAAATTTTAGTACCATTTAGACCAACCAATAAGTCCTCTATCCGTGGAAGGGGAAACCTATCAATCAGCAAGACGGGATTTAAAGTTACTTTGTAATCTGCACAAATTCTAAGTCCCCCATCTGCCTTACGTACCGGTACCAAAGGCGTTGCCCAGTCCGAACAGGCTATTGGCTCAATCACCCCCGCCTCCAGCATCGCGTCCAGCTCCTCATCCACTCTTTGTTTGAGGGAGTAGGGCAGTGGACGTGCCCGACAGAACACTGGCAGGGCGCCATCTCGTACGCGTAAGGTCGCCTTTCCGCCCGTGAACCTGCCCAGTCCTCCCGTGAATAAGTCCTTATATCTGTCAAGTAACAATGAATAACTATTATTTTTACATACATTAACATTATGCGTACTGACATCTACTTGCTTATTTGGAAAACAAGGAATTTTAATTTGTAATTCCGTTAGCCAATGCCTGCCTAATAAAGATGTAGTACCACCTTTAATGACAAATAATTCCAAACTTTTACATTTTTTTTTATAGTTAACTATTGGTTTAATTATTCCGATGGGCTTTAACTTGCTGCCATCGTAAAATTTAAGCGTTAATTCACATTTTTCTAAAGGTCTATTTTTAAAATACTTATTATTCGTAACTTCATTAACACAAGATATCGCTGACCCTGTATCGACTTCCATTAATATACTATAACCATCAATCATTAGGGTTAAGCTCACCGGTTTGTAACCATTCAAACTCAGCTGATGCAACTCTTCTTCCGCCTCAACCAGACGGTCTTCACTGGACGAGCTGTTATCCTCCGATAGGTTCTCGGCGACATGATGTACACTTCTTTGCGACCCCCTCCGCACTCCGCGTTCTGGGCAAACACGCCGCAAGTGACCACGGCGCCTACATTTACTACATTCAAAATCTTTAAAACGGCATTTATCTGAGTGATGTTCCCGCGCACCGCACACTTTGCTCGCGCTGACTCCATGTCGAATTGAACTGCATACCGCGACTCCGCGCTCCCGCCCTGCCGCGTCCCCTCGACGACGTCACCGCGTGCACGTCGGCCTCCGCCCGCGCAGCACTGGCTCCCGCCCCCGCGGCTCCCGGTCCCGACTCCACCACCGCCGCGTCCCGCTCCGCTGCTTCCAAAGCGGATGCCAGCTTTACCGCACTCTGATATTTAAGGTCGTCTTCCGCGAACAATCGTTGTCTGATGACGTCACTTTTCAGTCCGTAAACAAATTGATCGCGTAAATTGTCTTCTAATTTGACCCCAAATTCGCAAAACTTGGCCATCTTTTTTAACTCTGCCAAATATTGCGCAACTGTTTCTTCGACTTTTTGTTTCCTCTGTCTAAAACGGTATCGCTCCGCCATGATGGATGTTTTTGGCTACAGATGATCACGAAGAGTTTTTACTATCTCATCATAAGTTCTAGAAGCCGGTTTAGCAGGACTCGTTAGATTGCTGAGTAACTCGTATGCCTCATCGCCCATTACAGCAATCAAAGTCGGTAAGCACATATTTTTCTCCACTCCATTTACTTTAAAATACATTTCCAACCGTTCCACGTATAATGTCCAATTACCACCGTCAACTTTAAATTCGCTAATTTTTCCGATCGAAACCATTATCTCGAATAATATGACACTGCACGCCACCAATAATAAATAAGAAAACCACTCTTTTTATTATTATTTTTTTCACTCGTCGCCAATGTAATGTTTGATAATGAGACACGTACTATCATTTAACCCGTTTATTGAAGACTGATGCGACATACACTTTTTTAACGTCTACCTACTTATAAAATATACTACACTTTCCTTAAGTGATTTCTTGTAATTGTTATAGGCATTTTCTAAACATTCTATTAAATCTTCTTGCTGTAGCAGTAAAGATTCCATTTTTAACTAATAATAAGTATCAAATATCTGTACACTTGCAGGTAAGTCGGTTAACACAACCTTTAAATGATTCACCAAACAATGTTTAAGTTTAAAGTAAAACTTCACGTGATAAATTTGCTAAGTCCATTCAAGAGTGAATTTTTCTAAGTCCATAGAATAACCATATCATAGGGAACGGGTCGCTCCGTTCCCTATGATATGGTTGAGCGGAGCGATGGCTGGCACATGCGTCATACTTGTGAACAGGTGCCACTAGTGGAAATGGTAATCTCTAAGCTTCCTTGATTTTGTAATAATTTACCTACATATTCATCAATAGTATAATTTTTGAGGGATTTTTGAGGTTTATGGCATTATAGGATATTATATATAAAACAATACAATTATTATTGTAATGACGTGCTCAGACAAGTGTTTAAAATTAATGAAAGATGTTTAGCTTTATTAGGTCTTTGTATATTAATTGTTGACCTTTGTGTATTGTAATACCTATATTGTGATGGTGCATTGTCGGACAGCCTTTAAATACAGTAAATATTCTTATCATTAGGTACTTATTGGTACTTTAATATACCTTTTTTTATACTCTGTGCGACACTGCGCTGCTAAATACTTTTACTGTGTAATTAAACATTGTAACTTAATGATTGAAAAGAGTGACTACACGAGTTTGTTGCCGGAATCTTCTCGGTAGTTCAACTTTTGGAACCGGTGTAAATTCAGACAGACTGACAGACAGACTGACTGACGGACAGACAGACAGACTGACTGACGGACAGACAGACAGACTGACTGACGGACAGACGGACCGACAGACAGACCGATAGACAGACTGACATAACATTCTTAGCTTACGTAGATCCAGATAAGACAGAGAGACAAACATTATGAAATTGTTAGTTAGTTAATATTATTTTTATGTGATAGACTTAAGGGTTTTTTTGTTGACGATTCGAAAGTGCTTCTTGGGGGCCTAATTGAATAAAGATATTTTCATTTTCAATAAAATTAAAGAGCTAATTTTTCTAAGTCCATAGAATGACTGCAAGAGCAAATTTTTGTAAGTCCACTATTTAAATATGAAAATTTTACAAGTGTTGGAACGTTATACACATTCCGTCTTATTAGAAAACGAGGACTAACTTTAGTACTAGGACTAAACTGGGTTTAAACGAGGACTAAACAAAATCGTTATTATAAAACGAAGACTAACGCTAAACCATGGACTAACTATGGTACTAAAGATAAACCGCCGTGACCCCTAGTTTATCTTTGGTACTAAGGTACTAAGTAAGTACGCTCGCGGGCTCGGGCCAAACATCTAGTTCGCTCTGAAGTTGCACCGCGCTGTATTGCGCAGCTTCTCGCCTACCGCGCCATTCCGCCGTGCGCATATCAGTCGACGCGTGTTCAGAGCGAACTAGAAGTTTGTTGTCAGGTTAGAATAATTTGGAATAATAGTAATATTACTGTTATTAAAAAATGACAACAATTTTAATGATTGAATAAACTTACTGGAGATGTCTAGTCGTCATCCTAATAGACATCGTCAACAAGTCAACCCCTTCGACTTGACTGACGAAAATTTCAAGCATAAATATAGGTTTACTAAATGTTTTGGTCAGAAAATAGTCGATTTATTAAGAGAAGAGATTTGGCCCACGATCCTCGAGGAGCTTCTTTGAGCCCTGAAATGCAAGTGGTTTTTGCATTACGCAACTGGGATCGCCACGAAGTAAGTGTTTTTAATATTTGTCAATCAACACTGATTTTTATGAATAGCTATATTAATTGCAGATAGTTTGCGAGTACCTACTAATATAGGTACATATGTTATTTTATTCACAGATCCAAGATGATACAACTGATTGTATACATGGCGTATCTTTACTGTAACGCAAATACAGATGGACTAAAGGAAATTCATAGAGGTCTCAAGTCCTCGGCAGCTCGGGTTAGCGCACCCGGATCGTGAAAGGCCGCGGGTTCGGATCACGCCTGGGAATATGAACTTTTTTCTAGTTTAAATATTCATTTATACTAAAAAAAAGATACATTTCTTTTGTGTAATTATATAGGTAGGTAATTAATATTAATAGTTACGATTTAATAAAGTTGATATTTGGTATTAAACCCAGTAAAAGTTGTTTTTATGATACCTAGAAAAGTAAGACTAATAAGCAACCATATTTTAGGTGGTTTATGATGCTGATTTCAAAATTATATAGTGTGCATGACTCAAATACAACTACATATAAATAACACAATCTTTCAACAGGTCATGTACACTTCACCTGAATCATACCTATGCTGAGAACTACAACTACATATAACGCAGATCTTTTAACTGGTCATGTACTTCACATGAATCGTACCTGAGAACTAAAACTATGTGTATCACTGGGCTTGTAACTTAATACAAGCCAAAGGAGAACCAGATTGAACAAATTCTTGCTGATTATTATTTTGTAGTCTGAGATATTTCAATAAAACATCATTAGTAATAAATTATTTTATTTATCTTTCATTACAAGTATATTATCCAAGAAGCGAGGCCGGAGCAGCAATAATTGCTAACCTAAGTAGGTACCAGACATTGGTCAGTGTGGAGACAGCAACCTACTGTATGTTGTCCTGATATGCAGTTGCAATAATAACTCATAATATTTTCTTTCCAACAAGTTGACAAAACATTTAAATATCTATGTGATATATTTTAATTGTTGGGCATATTTCATTTATACACAAATGATTATTTCATAATTTGCTCAACATCATACTATTTCCACGGGGTAATGTGTGTGTAGTACTGACTTTGTATGTGCCAAAACAGCAATTCGGAATACTTCAGCTTATTTCTTTATTGTGATATGTTATCTATAGTTCCCATATCAAAAGTGAACTAAGAAGTTCTATTGTTTTTAAGCCAAAAAACTATACATTATTTACATTTAGTTGTACATTTCCTAGATCCATTTATTTTTTCTTCATTTTTTGAGATTGTGTACAAGTACATCGGCCAGTCTGAAACATCTTTTTTTGTTATTATAAGTGTGCTCTACTTGTAACATTTCCTTTGCTTTTCTTTGAATTCTGTATTGCTTTTTACAATATTATTTTTAAACAAAAAACTTTTACAGTCAGTTCTAAAAGGAAGTTTAGTGATTGGGCAACTCCGGGTATTTATATTAGTAGAATTAAATTATTTGAACTATACTATCAAAAGTCCACTTCCACTGATCCATTTTTTATTGATTATGTCAGACAGTACTCCAAAATCTTTAAAAGGGTTTGTAATACTGCTAAAGCGAACTTTTTGAGTAATAAAATTAAGACATCAGACAGTAAAATAAAAGCCACTTGGAAAGTTATAAATCAAAAAAGTGGTAAAACAAAAGTTACTGATAGGTGTTTTAAAATTAATGTCAATGGCAAAACGATAGAAACAGATGATGGAGTTGCAAATACCTTCGAGACTTTTTTTTCCGAAATACCTATTAAAATCACAAAAGAATTGAATTCGTGTACTAAGCGCGCACTTGCTCTCATAGAGTCGAATGTTTATAAGTGCAATATTCCTTTCAATTTCCATGAAATCAACGTTAAGACGATCATAGAAGCTTTTAAGTCTTTGAATATGAAAAAGACTGAGGATTTATGGGGCTTTTCTGTAAGTGTTATAAATTCGATAATAAATGTTATCTCTCCTAAATTATCGTTTATATTTAATAAATGTATTAATGATGGTGTATTTCCCAATCAAATGAAATTCAGTAAAATAATACCTTTGTTTAAGGCAGGAGATATCAATGACCCCACTAATTTCCGTCCCATTTCTATTTTGCCGACTCTTAGCAAAATTTTTGAAAAAATTATTCTTAACCAATTACTTTCTCATTTTACGAGAAATGAATTGCTTCACAATAGACAGTTCGGATTTACTAAAGGAAAAAATACTACAGACGCGGGAATTGCGCTTATAAAACACATATTTGATGCTTGGGAAAATAGGCAGGATGCTCTAGGTATCTTCTGCGACTTATCCAAGGCGTTTGACTGTGTTGACCATCAAACATTATTGGGTAAATTAAAGCATTATGGTGTATCAATAAACTCATTAAAACTTATTGAATCCTATTTGACCAATAGAATTCAAAAAGTTGTTATAAACAAAACTGAGTCTTCTGGTGTGCCTGTGCATATGGGCGTGCCTCAGGGTTCGATATTAGGGTCATTGCTTTTTTTAATTTATATCAACGACCTCCCTTACTTTTCAAAAAATTTGTGTGAGACGGTATTGTTTGCAGACGACACCTCACTAATTTTTAAAATAGACCGAACTAAAACTGACTTTGAGGATGTAAATAATGCCATTTCAAAAGTGCTATCCTGGTTTGAAAACAATAATTTATTGTTAAATTCAAAGAAAACTAAGTGTATTAAATTTACTCTACCAAATGTAAGGCAGGTTAGTACTCATGTTGAAATCAATGAAGAAACTATTGAATGTGTTGACTCTACAGTATTTTTGGGAATTAAGTTAGATTCTCGTTTACAATGGTATCCTCATATCTCGTCCCTATCTAAAAGACTTAGTTCAGCTGCTTATGCTGTTAAAAAAATTAGGTCTTTGTGTGATGTTGAAACAGCAAGACTTGTTTACTTTGGTTACTTCCACAGTGTTATGTCATATGGCTTGTTATTGTGGGGCACAGCAGCCGACATTGAAGATATTTTTATTTTACAAAAAAGGGTTGTGCGTGCTATTTACAGACTCAAGCCACGTGATACACTGAGGGATTTATTTAAAGAAATTAATATTTTGACCGTTGCTTCTCAATATATATATGAGAACATAATTTATGTTCACAAATATAAACATACCTTTTCAAAACATAGTGATATTCATAACTTAAACACTAGATATAAAAATAAACTTGCTGTTCCAAGTTTTAGACTTCACAAGATAAGTCGCTCATTCATGGGGAAATGTATACACATTTATAACAAAGTCCCACCAAATGTAACTGAACTGCCTTTTCACAAACTTAAGTTATATGTGAAACAAACTTTAATGAAAAAAGGCTACTATAAGGTCCAAGAATATTTAAATGATAAGAATGCATGGACACATTAAAATTTCAAATGTTTTATATGTTTATTTACGAGTATTGTGACTATTAACCTCTGTAACCTATACTGTGATTGTGCACTGTCAGATAGCCTGAAAATAACGATATTATTTTAATTTAATATTTATTTAATATTTATTAACATTGTAATTTAATATTTGAAAAGAGTGACTACACGAGTTTGTTGCCGGAATCTTCTCGGTAGTTCAACTTTTGGAATCGGTGTAAATTCAGACATGACAGACGGAGAGACTTGACGTTGTTAGTTAATATATTTTTTGTAATAGTTATAAGAATGTGTTTGACGATTTAAAAGTGCTTCTTTGTGGCCTATTTAAATAAAATATTTTTTCTTTCTTTCTTTCTTTCTTTCAATAGCCTGACACATTTCTTCACATCTGTAAATTGAAATCAAATGTATTTTGGATGGATTTAGTATTAAATTATAGTTATGATGACTTTTTTCTTTTATTTATTTATCCAACAATCAATATACATCATACACATAAACTCATTCCAAAGGGGATATAATATAGAGATAAGAGGATTATGTAATTGTAAGTTATTTGTACCTATTTATGTAGGTACATTACCTAGACAAATAAAATAGGACAATATTTATTTCAGCATATCGAATCTGTAGTCTATTCTGTTACACTAAAGTATGAAAAAAGCAAAATTCAACTAAGTACTTACTTGATCATTATATTTTTTGCTCTTTTATTTTTAACATATATAATGTAGTTTTAGTCGACTTGTCCTCTATTATGTGCGTCGACTGAGCAATAAGTTGACGTAATATTTCCTTGGGTAATAAGAGCATTCGGTATTATTTTCATTGAAGATTAGCATTGCATAACAATGTTGAAAATATTGCAGCTTTATTTTGTTTTCATCACTCCCATAATTTTCACTCTATTTTTTTCTTTTGTTGTTCCATGTTAGGTAAGTTTATGAAAAATATTTATTTATCGATTTAAAGTCAATTTATTTTGGCTAGTGGAAATCTATTAAGAACTTTACGGAAAGGTAAATAAAAATAATTGTGATTTCTGACATTCAGTAGGTACTAAGATGCTTGTAGGAAAAAACTACAACCCGACACTCCTTTTCACGCTAGAGGTGTTCAAAATATTATAAAATTTGAAAAAGTGCATCAAAATTATTAATCATACTTATTGTATAAATCGAACAATAACAAATAATTAAATATTTTTACTTTGATAAGTTACTAAATGACTATAAAATCATCATTTAAAATAGTAACAATTAGAGAAACGAAACGGTCCACTGAACGGTTCGAGAATGAATGAATGATTAATGCCGTTTTTATTTATAATCTGTGAATTATTTACTAATCCATGAACTAACTCTGGTACTATTTGATCCTCAGTAAGTCTAGGATTTCTAATAACAATCCTAGTACTAACTTTAATACCGTATTAAACCTGGACCACTTAACTTAGTCCTAGTTTAAAACAAGTACTAAGTAGTTTTTTGTAATAAGATGGATTAGGTCTAATTTGGCACTGCACTTAGTCACTTTGTTTATTTTTCACTTCACTCACGAATTTTCTAAGTCCTTAAAACTTTTCTTCCCGGGTTTCGGCAACAGATGTCGCTTTGTGATGTTAATTGAAACTCCAAATTGCTCGGAACACACTTTAATTGTAAAAACCAACTTAATACATGAATTACTTCACAAAAAACGATAGCGCGATTGAGAGAACAAGTGGCGCCATCTCTTGACAACTCTTAGAACTAATCTTGTATCGAACAACTTCAAACACAGAATTGAGAAAAAAAACTGTAATTTCCTTTCAACAAGACTTTTTTAAGTTGTTAAATAATTCAGTATTCGGTAAAACATTAGAAACAACGAGAAAAGAGTTGATGTTAGATTAGTTAATAAATGGAGCGATGAATCAAATAAAACGAAGAAGTTTCTTTCAGCAGATAAATTGATTGCACGACCTAATTTTCATAGCGCAACTATTTTTTCAAAAAATTGCTATTAGATGAAACCAGAAAGAATAATTTTAGATAAACCCATTTATATTGGATTTACTGTATTAGAACTATCTAAAAGCCATATGTTTCAATTCCATTACTCTGTTATAAAGCCTTACTACGGAGATAAAGTGCAATTGTGCTATACTGATACCGATAGCTTTGTGTATAAAATTGAAACTAATGATTTTTATCATGACTTAAAGGAAAATTTTATGAATTACTTTGATATAAGTAACTATAACTCTAACAATATTTATGGGTTACCTTTAAAAAACAATAAAGTACCAGGCTTGTTTAAGGACGAGTAAGGAGGAGAAATTATGACGGAATTCATAGGACTCCGGTCTAAATTATATTGTATAAAAACTGCAACAGCATTCATTAAAGAGGCAAAGGGTGTAAAGAAAAATGTAGTAAGGGACTTGTCTTCATCTGAATATAGGTCGGCTCTGTTACACGATAAAATAATAAGAAAAAAAAATCTTATTTAGATGCATCAAGCATGAGATTTTTACGCAGAGTGTTAATAAAATAGCTTTGTCAAATTCAGATGATAAGCGTTTTATTTTATCAGACAAAATTTCAACCTGGGCATGGGGTCATAAAAAATTATTCTAAAATAAGTTTAATGAATGTTTTTATGTAAGGTTGTTAATGTATTGAGTTTAATTGTAACAGTAGTGTGTATTATGTGTCTACTTTGTAAGTTTTAGCTGCTTAATAAATAATAATTAATGTAGTTTTTATGGCAATAAGTTACCTACTCTACTAATAAAATTTATGAAAATATCATGTACTTGGTTTTATTTTTAAATCTTCCACATACCTAACTATGTATTGGTAATATATTAAAGATAAGGAATACTAAAGTAATATGTTAAAAAATTATAAGTCATGCTGAAACAGCACTAATTAAATGTGTTGTAATAAGGTTATTTGTGAAATAATCTAGAACAACAACACCAGGTGTTCGGTATGAACAGGTCAGCAAATATCAAATTACATTTTTGCTACATATATAAAATATTTTGCAATATTGCTAGCCGCTATTTCTGAAAGAAAAAAAGAAAGAAAAAATATTTTATTTAAATAGGCCACAAAGAAACACTTTTAAATCGTGAAAAAACACATTCTTATAACTATTACAAAAAATATATTAACTAACAACGTCAAGTCTCTTCGTCTGTCATGTCTGAATTTACACCGGTTCCAAAAGTTGAACTACCGAGAAGATTCCGGCAACAAACTCGTGTAGTCACTCTTTTCAAATATTAAATTACAATGTTTGTAGTTACAAAAATTTAACCTTTAGCAGTGCAATGCCGCCAAGCGAAAAAAAATGAAAATTAGAAGATAAGGTAAGTCAACGTACCAAGAAAGGTAGCCAATGTCAAAAATAATATCGTTATTTTCAGGCTATCTGACAGTGCACAATCACAGTATAGGTTACAGAGGTTAATAGTCACAATACTCGTAAATAGATATATAATACATTTGAAATTTTAATGTGTACATGCATTCTTATCATCTAAATATTCTTGGACCTTATAGTAGCCTTTTTTCATTAAAGTTTGTTTCACATATAACTTAAGTTTGTGAAAAGGCAGTTCAGTTACATTTGGTGGGACTTTGTTATAAATGTGTATACATTTCCCAATGAATGAGCGACTTATCTTGTGAAGTCTAAAACTTGGAACAGCAAGTTTATTTTTATATCTAGTGTTTAAGTTATGAATATCACTATGTTTTGAAAAGGTATGTTTATATTTGTGAACATAAATTATGTTCTCATATATATATTGAGAAGCAACGGTCAAAATATTAATTTCTTTAAATAAATCCCTCAGTGTATCACGTGGCTTGAGTCTGTAAATAGCACGCACAGCCCTTTTTTGTAAAATAAAAATATCTTCAATGTCGGCTGCTGTGCCCCACAATAACAAGCCATATGACATAACACTGTGGAAGTAACCAAAGTAAACAAGTCTTGCTGTTTCAAGATCACACAAAGACCTAATTTTTTTAACAGCATAAGCAGCTGAACTAAGTCTTTTAGATAGGGACGAGATATGAGGATACCATTGTAAACGAGAATCTAACTTAATTCCCAAAAATACTGTAGAGTCAACACATTCAATAGTTTCTTCATTAATTTCAACATGAGTACTAACCTGCCTTACATTTGGTAAAGTAAATTTAATACACTTAGTTTTCTTTGAATTTAACAATAAATTATTATTTTCAAACCAGGATAGCACTTTTGAAATGGCATTATTTACATCCTCAAAGTCAGTTTTAGTTCGGTCTATTTTGAAAATTAGTGAGGTGTAGTCTGCAAACAATACCGTCTCACACAAATTTTTTGAAAAGTAAGGGAGGTCGTTGATATAAATTAAAAAAAGCAATGGCCCTAATATCGAACCCTGAGGCACGCCCATATGCACAGGCACACCATTATTTAGTATTTCTTAAATTGGTTACAGTAGATTACTTAGTATTACTTCATTCGTTCATCAACTCGGTACTTTGAAAGAAAAAACCTCTTTGTAAGTAGATACCTATAATCATGTATTTAACGAATTATTTTATGTTTTTACATGAAATCATGAGATCTAACAGTTCAATTATTTTCAGATAATGCAGAACTCAGACGATACGAGTATCATGTTGTCTCAATTCACTCACGATCCCTGGGAGGGATTAACGCAGGCGTGTCAAGAGCTAGATACGAGGAACCAGAACAACGGGCTTCGTACTTCGGGGGAAAAGAAGTTAAAGCGGAAGACTGAAAATGGAAGAAAGAGAGTGCGACGCGCCGCTAAATCCTTCGTCATCAACAAGGAGCGTTCAAAAGGTCTAAGACTAATACAGATAAATGTGAGTGACCTGGACAGTGAAACTTCTTGTGCGATGACACAGGAGTCGGATGAGTTAAGTGATGACAATGTGATGCTTAGTGCTCAGTACGTGGTGACAGATCCAGTGGACGAAATAATGGACTTAACTGAGACAGTAATTAGAAAAATATCAAAATAGTTGTGTAATGATAGTTTTTAGTTAGTTTTATTTTTAAGATTTATTTAATGTAGGTACATAATTATTTTAAAAATATAAAAATTAAGAAATTAAAAAGCTCTTTTTATTATTTCGCTCTATGAAACAAATATTTAAAAAGTAAATAAAATATATTAGTATATTTTTATAAAAAATTATTACTTAAACATAGCTTACTTAATTGCGCAAATATTAAGTTAAAAATAAACATCACTTATTAAAAGAAATCGTAACAATAATTGCTGTAGTATCAATGTTTTAAACAAAGTACATTTTTTAGTGCACACATCTTTTTTCGGTAAATACAATTTAAAATTTTGTTTTCCCTCTCACAATAATCATTATATGTTAATATGGCAAAATTGTAAATAAAGCGCTTGAAACCTGAATCAAAGTTTTTTTTTCTCCACTTAGTAATTAAAACAAATTAAACTTGAAAAGTAAAAGACAAAAAGTAGTAGTCAACTAAAGTTTATTAAAAATCAAATAGTCACTTTATTTTCTACACACCATTTTTTCATGCATAAAACATTTTTTAAAGCACAAATTTTCCTATGAGTAAAACAATTGTAAAGATCATTAGAACATTTAAATTGGGAATACCTAAATAACTTATATCTATGATATTAATTTGTCCGCATAAATCTTGAACCCATTTAATCTTTTCTTCACCTTTTACAATAATATTTTTCTCTCTTAAATAAGGTTTTATAATTCTACGGAATTCCCTATAATCGATGTATCCTTCACTCCACCGATAACCTCTATTATTTTCAATTCACCACACGTTTTCTTTCTTCCTTAGTTAGTGTAGTGAAAGGGTATGGTGGTTTTATTAAAAATATATGAGTGTGCTCTAGAGTTGCTATAGCTGATTCTCTTATTAAATTCGTTTCCGTTATTTTTAAATCCTTAAAGATCTACAATTATTGTGTTGCTGTTCATGATATTTTCTTTACAATATTACTCAAAGGCTTATACTCGAATATACAGTCGTTTAAAATTAAATAATATGCCGCCGTCTGATCAGGTATTTCTAGATCTGTTTCGATTTCAACTCTCACATCAATTGATCCTTTTAACATTTCGCGTTGATGAGAACAGTCTACAACAAATAAGGGAGCGATATCTCTGAATTCTTTCAAGCTTAACAGAGGCTCTGGTCGACGTCCGTGATATGACTGTTGAAATCTTGCATACTGTTCATATAATAAATAAAACTTGTCGTCGGAGAAACTTATATTCAATCCTTCATAGGGGTAATACGATGAATTCAAAAATACTCTTACATCCCGTACATTGCAGTGGTCGAACTCTGACATTGAAATTCCACCTTGATGCTTACGGTTGGTTTTTAAGGCAATCACAACAAATGGCGGTTTTTCTATTTGCGATGAAGTTTTAATAGACCAAGTATGTTTACGTGTTTTTGGTAGTAATGGGTATTCGTACAAGTCCCAACTGCGAAAAGCTAGTGTAACAGATCTATCTTGTTCAAAATATTTTAATAAATTAATTATTTCACGATTGTGACGGAACCAAGGTCTGCCTCTAAGGAAGAGACATATTATTATTATTATTATAATTTTTTTTATTTATTTGACCAAATAAAAAAAACTTACATTTTTCACAATCTGCCAAACTGCATAACAGTTTGTCGGCAGTAGTTCTCGTGGAATTTTTAATCTTAACGTACTTAAAGTTATCACCAGAAAATCTTATTTTATAACTATCACTTACAACTATGTTCTTTAAAAATAAGCTTAAGCTAGACTCCATGAGATACCTAACAATGGAAAATTTATGCAACAATAGTGCAGACAAATTCTTATCCCACACATAAAGAAAAATCAAAAACTCATTTTTGTAACTCTGTCTGTCTGTCTGTCATGAGTCATATCTGAATTAACGTTAACTAACAATGTCATACTTTTTGTCTGTCTGTCGTGTCTGAATTTACACCGGTTCCAATAATTTACCTACCGAGAAGATTCCGGGAACAAACTCGATTATAACTAGATTATATAAGACTTAGCATTTAAGCTTGTTTCCAACTGTTGTGTCATACTCGATGTGCGGCCGGCAGCCGCCCGCAGCCAAGCACAACTACCTACTTATTTAACATTACCTTGTGTAAGCTATGGACATAAAGATAAATAATGTTTTCGTAGAATAGTCTTAAGATTAGTTCTACTGATCACACTCTTTAACAAGTTACTAGGGAGCTCATTATTATACACAGGCGTCAACCAACGTCTTTCACGCTTACCATAGTAATTATTCACTTTAGGAACGCACAGCTTAGGGTTTTTAGCTGATCGGGTTGCGTACGCATACTCTCTTACCTGTTTGTATTCATTTTTGTCATATTGTTCTGTTATTATATTCATTTTGACTTTTGCTTCTACTGGTAATATGTTACATAATTTAAACAGTTTATTATATTCTTTTTCTAGTGACTTCTTTACTTTTTTATCTACTAATAGTTTGAGTATTCTAATTTGCAGAGATTTCATTTTGTTTAAGTGTACAGGAAATGTGAGACCATACGCACCCAACCCGTATGATATTAAGGCGTCAGCTAGTGCATAATAAAGTACATACATAACTCCCCTTGAGACTATAAATTTCAAGTTTTGCAGTTTATAAAGAATTGACCGTAGTTTATCACACACCATGTCTACATGGGGGCTCCATGCAAAGTGTGTGTCGACTGTAAGACCTAAGTATTTATATGTTGATACAGTTTCAATATTTTCACAGCTACATACACTTAATTTCTTATGTAAGCAGTCATACGAGTGCCCTTTTATTTGCACTGTAATATTTTTGGTTTTATTAAAAGGAGAGATAATAGGCATACACTTTGTTTTATTCATATTAATTAATATCCCATTATCATGTGCCCAACGAACCACATTGTCAAAGTCCTCCTGCATAACATTTTCTATCTTGTCTTGATTTTTGTTGCTGTATATAATGCACGTATCATCAGCGTACATGTACGATTTGCAGTTCTTGATGACATTAGGCATGCTGTTCACGTGCATTATATACCCAACAGGACCATAGACTGATCCAGTAGGTACTCCGAATCGGATATCACCAGTCCTACTCTCACTCCTACATACACGAACCTTAAGTTGTCTATTACTTAAATACTCCCTAAACCATGCATTCACCGGCCCTCTTATTCCACATTCCTCCATGGACTGCAATAACCCGGGATGATCTAACGTGTCGAATGCCTTTTTAAAATCTATAAATAAAGCGAATACAATTTGTTGTTTATTTAATGCGCTGTTAACATTATTAACAAACTCGGACAGGGCCGTAGCCGTGCTTCTTTTTGGTCTAAATCCATGTTGTGTGTCATTTATAATTCTGTATTTTTCCAAGAAAAATATTATATTATATATTTTTCTTCGTCCGTGCGGTGACGGATTAAGAATACAATTCACCGCCCCATTTCTTCCCGTGGGTGTCGTAAGAGGCGACTAAGGGATTACCGAGCTACCAACTGCTCGACTGGTGGTAGGGTCTGAACACCCGTCTGGTTAGTGACCACCGTACGCATGGCGTAAAACCCGCCAAGTGACCACTTGTGGTCGCGTTCCGGGATCAGTCAGCGTACAACCAGAGCTTGGGGGGACGTTGCGGCGATGGATGCGGTCAGTGACGGCTTCCGTCTAACCAGAGCCAGGTGGACTGCATTGACCCGCCGACCAGGGAGACCCGAAGAAACGGCTGTTCCGCTGGCCGCCCGTGGTACAGTACAGGGGCCCAAGCGAACCTAACCAGTTCGTGAGGCTGCCCTATCATGCCACGCATAATCTTGGGGTGGTCCGTCGTGCCGGTTGGTGACCGGGTGGTGGGGTCCCGGCGGCCATTCCCGGGGGGGTTCGGGGGCCCTTCCGTTCGGCGGGTCAGCGCTTCTCTACTGTCGGCTATTACCTGGGGAAACAGGCCTCACGCTTTGACCGTATATATCGCGGCAACGTCCCCCCAATTCACGCCTCTCCTCCTTCTATATTAACTATGGCAGCGCTCAAAAACAGTTCCGGTCGTTCAGCGGTGCACACCCCCACCACAACCACGCTGTTTGAGGTCGAGCTCACTAACATCCGTGGGCTCCATGCTAACCTCAATGCCGTCCACCAACATCTCGAGACGGCTCGACCCGAAATGCTGTTTTTGACGGAGACGCAAATAATCCGCCCGGCAGACACTAGCTACTTGGATTACCCCGGCTACGCTCTTGAAGAGTCCTTCAAAGCGAAGGCCGGGGTATGCTTGTTTGTCCGGGCGGATGTTTGCTGTCGCCGTCTGCGCTGTTTGGAGGACCCTTCCCACTCTATTCTTGGGGTGCATGTGGACCTGGGCACACATAGCCGAATCTACGTGTGCCTCTATAGATCCCACAGCGGTGACATGGAGACAACTCGACTTTTCGAACATCTTAGTCGGGTGGCAGATGTTGCGCAGGAGCAGTTTCCAACCGCGGAATTGGTGTTTTTAGGGGACTTCAATGCTCACCACGAGTCGTGGTTAAGTTCCTCTAAAACTGACCATGCTGGTAGAACTGCCCACGCTTTCGCTCTCACGCACGACCTGACCCAACTGGTAAACCAGCCCACCAGGATTCCAGACATTGTCGGTCACGCGCCCTCATTGTTGGACCTTCTGCTGACGACTCGCCCGGATGGATATCGGCTAGAGGTTCGTGCTCCTTTGGGAACATCGGATCACTGCCTGGTATCCGCTGGGGTGCCACGGGCGTCGCCACCGGTACCTATGGTTGCCAAACGCCGCATCTGGCACTATGCGTCGGCAGATTGGGACGGTATGCGGGATTACTTCGCATCTGTCCCTTGGAGGCAGCGCTGTTTCAGTGAGCTGGACCCGAACGGTAGCGCTACTGCTGTTGCTGATGAGATCATGTTAGGGATGGAGTACTATATACCTCACTCCGATCTCATCAGTAGGGGTAGGCGTAACCTCTGGTTCAACCGCGATTGTGCCTTAGCTGTTGAAAACAGACAGTCGGCATACTGCGCTTGGATCAGGGGCCGAGCTTGCGGGGATCCCAACATTGACTCACTGAAAGCAGCCTATAACAACGCCACCAAGTCCTGCAAAAGGGCCTTCATCAGAGCGGATGCACAGCGCGTTGCACGAGTTGGCCAAGAACTTCTTACGCATCCTACGGGAAGCCGTAGCTACTGGCGTCTGGCCAAAGCCGTGCAATCCAACTTCTGTCAACCCTCGCTGCCCCCGTTGAGATGTTCTGACGGCTCGCTAGCTCACAAACCGCAAGAGAAAGCCGATCTCTTGGTAAAACTCTTTGCTGCTCACTCCCGAATCGATGACTGCAACTTACAGCCACCAACACTCTCCCACTGTGGCCACACAATGCGCGATATTCGTATTAGGCAATTCGATGTACGTGAGGAGCTTCAGTCCATCGACGTCCGGAAAGCTAGTGGAACTGATGGCATTCCAGCGATAGTACTGAAAAACTGCGCAGCGGAGTTGTCTCCTGTCTTAACGCGGCTATACCGTCTTTCTCTCTCTTCTGGGTGTGTGCCGGAATCTTGGAGAGAGGCCAATGTGCAACCGGTCCCCAAAAAGGGAGACCGATCAGACCCAGCTAACTACCGCCCGATAGCTGTCACCTCAGTTCTTTGCAAGGTCATGGAACGGATCTTAAACCACCAGCTGATCCGATACCTAGAAGATCACTCATTAATGAATGATCGACAGTACGGGTTTCGGCCGAACCGGTCAACGGGTGATCTTCTAGCGTACTTAATGCATGTCTGGGGTGAAGCTATTGACAAACGTGGTGAGTCACTGGCAGTTAGCCTTGACATTGCCAAAGCGTTCGATCGGGTCTGGCACAGGGCTCTTCTCTCCAAGCTCCCGGCATACGGTCTGCCCGCTCAGCTCTGTAACTGGATCGCCGGCTTCCTGCATGAGCGAAGAATCCGTGTCC
The DNA here is from genome assembly GCA_947347705.1 of Nymphula nitidulata. Lineage (NCBI taxonomy): Eukaryota > Metazoa > Arthropoda > Insecta > Lepidoptera > Crambidae > Nymphula > Nymphula nitidulata. The sequence continues at coordinate 15,080,182 of OX374619.1, forward strand.
TCGCAGATGGATGCGCTTCGCGGTTCATGTCAGTGAACGCTGGTGTACCACAAGGCTCTGTTTTATCCCCCACACTCTTTCTTCTTCATATCAATGACATGATTCCGTTAGGAAACATTCATTGCTATGCAGATGACAGTACAGTGCATGGGGGATATTACGGTCGCCCAGGGGCTGGGCGCGCTGAAACCGAGAGGGAGAGAGAGAATCTTGCCATTGAGCTCGACAGGGTGTTGAACCTCGTATCTGAATGGGGATCTAACAATCTTGTTGGGTTCAATGCTAAGAAAACACAGGTGTGCGCGTTTACTGCCAAAATGTCGCCGTTCCTTCCCCTTCCGTCTCTTCAGGGCACGACTCTTTCGGCACAGGGCTCCCTAAACTTGCTAGGCATGGAGATATGTTGCGATCTGAATTCCAGGAACTACATCGAAACCGTGATAAAAACAGCCTCTCGGAAGCTCGGTGTCCTGAACAAGGTGCGTCGATTTTTCACGCCTGACCAATTATGCCTGCTGTATAAAACTCAGGTCCGGTCTTGCGTGGAATATTGCTCGCACTTGTGGGATGGCTCCGCCTAGTACCTACTCGATGCCCTGGACAGATTGCAGCGTCGTGCTGTCCGTATCGTTGGCGATGTAGAGGTAACCAACAACCTTGAGCCTCTGCAATTGCGTCGAGACATTGCGTCGCTTAGCGCCTTCTATCGGCTATATCACGGAGAGTGTTCTGAAGAGCTATTTGACCTTATCCCACCTTCCCCATTCCTGCTGAGGAGCACGCGTGCCGATCTTCGGAGTCATCAATTCACTGTCTCCACCTCAACATCACGTACAAAGAAATTTAGTAGCTCTTTTCTTTGTCAAACTTCCAGAACTTGGAATTCTTTGCCAGCACATGTGTTCCCTCCTTCCTATAACATGGGTTCCTTCAAAAGAGGCGTGAAAAAGCACCTTTCGGGCCGGCAAGGTGGCGGCAGCTAGAGCAGTGTCTGAACTGCACTAGCTGTCTTCGCATATGGACTCTTCTTACCGCTTCACATCAGGTGGTGTTGAGTCATTTGTCGTGCTTTGTATAAAAAAAAAAAAAAAAAAGCTGTAATTTGTCCGACTATAATCTTTTCTACAATTTTGTTAATAACGTTTAAGATGGCTATTGGCCTATAATTTGTAAACTGCATATGGGAGCCTTGCTTATAGATTGGTCTAACTATGGCTAATTTTAATTCATTTGGGTACGTCCCTTTCTGTACACTCAGATTAATGAAATGCGCAATCACAGGAGACATTTTATATTTTATCTCTTGTAAGTCTTTTACTCTGACGCCGTCCGACCCCGACGCCTTATTGCAATCCATGTTATTGATCACCTTTAACACACATTCAGATGACACTTTTTTAAACCTAAAGCTAACATCACTCTCAGTTACATACGAACTCCGCTCCAGGAAATTCTCTAAACACTGGTGTTGACTTTTAATGTCTTCTATTTCTATTTCTTTGTAAAAGTATTACAAAAACCCTCACATACATATGTCTCAGTGTTCGTTTTTAACATGTACTTTTCAATTACACTATCTACCGTTTGCTTTCTCCGTCCTAACCAATTATTTATGTTACTCCATATAAACCTCATATCCCCATTACATTTTATTAAACTATTTTTTTTGTCCTCGTTCCTAGCACGATTGATAAGTTTGTTTGTGAAATTTCTATGTCTAGTGTACTCAATTCTATAATTGTTATTTTTTGGGTTTGATTTCCATTTCCTAAATAGATAATCTTTTTTTTCGAGCTGCATTTTCAGATTTTTATTCACCCACAATTGCGTATCTCGTTTACTATCGCAAGTGTGTTAAAAAGTACATGTTTTATATATTTCTTGGAATGTGCGAACAATTTTACAGTAAATTTCATGAGGATCTTTTATATCTAACATGCTTAACCAGTCTACATCTAATAATTTTTTCCTGATATTTTTATTATTGTAAATAATAATTGTCTGCCTGACAGAGTTCACAGTTTGTTTATCTATGTTCGCTACTAGTCCAATTAAATAATGATCAGCTACCTTGCTTGTGACTGTGTATGCCTGCAGTGTACTTGCCCTGTCAGTCCGAAGAAAGATATGGTCGATACATGATGCCACCCGTTGTTCTGCATTTCCACATTCGCGAGTAATGTCCCGCACACAACACTGCAATCCAGTCACTGCAGTCACAATTTCAGTCCGTGCGGTGACGGATTAAGAATACAATTCACCGCCCCATTTCTTCCCGTGGGTGTCGTAAGAGGCGACTAAGGGATTACCGAGCTACCAACTGCTCGACTGGTGGTAGGGTCTGAACACCCGTCTGGTTAGTGACCACCGTACGCATGGCGTAAAACCCGCCAAGTGACCACTTGTGGTCGCGTTCCGGGATCAGTCAGCGTACAACCAGAGCTTGGGGAGACGTTGCGGCGATGGATTCGGTCAGTGACGGCTTCCGTCTAACCAGAGCCAGGTGGACTGCGTTGACCCGCCGACCAGGGAGACCCGTAGAAACGGCTGTTCCGCTGGCCGCCCGTGGTACAGTACAGGGGCCCAAGCGAACCTAACCAGTTCGTGAGGCTGCCCTATCATGCCACGCATAATCTTGGGGTGGTCCGTCGTGCCGGTTGGTGACCGGGTGGTGGGGTCCCGGCGGCCATTCCCGGGGGGGTTCGGGGGCCCTTCCGTTCGGCGGGTCAGCGCTTCTCTTCTGTCGGCTGATAACTGGGGAAACAGGCCTCACACTTTGACCGTCTACATCGCGGCAACGTTCCCTCAATTCACGCCTCTCCTCCTTACATCATCTTCTATGGCAGCGCTCAAGAACATGAACGGTCGATCAGCGGTGCACACCCCCACCACAACCACGCTGTTTGAGGTCGGGCTCACTAACATCCGTGGGCTCCATGCTAACCTCAATGCCGTCCACCAACATCTCGAGACGGCTCGACCGGCTATGCTGTTTTTGACGGAGACGCAAATACTTCGCCCGGCTGACACTAGCTACTTGGATTACCCCGGCTACGCTCTTGAGGAGTCCTTCAAAGCGAAGGCCGGGGTATGCTTGTTTGTCCGGGCGGATGTTTGCTGTCGCCGTCTGCGCTGCTTGGAGGACTCTTCCTACTCGATTCTTGGGGTGCATGTGGACCTGGGCACACATAGCCGTGTCTACGTGTGCCTCTATAGATCTCACAGCGGTGACATGGAGACAACTCGACTTTTCGAACATCTTAGTCGGGTGGCAGATGTTGCGCTGGAGCAGTATCCAACCGCGGAATTGGTGTTTTTAGGGGACTTTAATGCTCACCACGAGTCGTGGTTAAGTTCCTCTAAAACTGACCATGCTGGTAGAACTGCCCACGCTTTCGCTCTCACGCACGACCTGACACAACTGGTAAACCAGCCCACCAGGATTCCAGACATTGTCGGTCACGCGCCCTCATTGTTGGACCTTCTGCTGACGTCTCGTCCGGACGGATATCGGCTAGAGGTTCGTGCTCCTTTGGGAACATCGGATCACTGCCTGATATCCGCTGGTGCCACGGGCGTCGCCACCGGTACCTATGGTTGCCAAACGCCGCATCTGGCACTATGCGTCGGCAGATTGGGATGGTATGCGGGATTACTTCGCATCTGTCCCTTGGAGGCAGCGCTGCTTCAGTGAGCTGGACCCGAGCGCTAGCGCTACTGCTGTTGCTGATGAGATCATGTTAGGGATGGAGTACTATATCCCTCACTCCGATCTCATCAGTAGGGGTAGGCGTAACCTCTGGTTCAACCGGGAGTGTGCCATAGCTGTTGAGAACAGACAGTCGGCATACCGCGCTTGGATCAGGGGTCGAGCTTGCGGAGATCCTAACATTGACTCGCTGAAAGCAGCTTATAACAACGCCACCAAGTCCTGCAAGAGGGCATTCATTAGAGCGGATGCACAGCGTGTTGCACGAGTTGGCCAAGAACTACTCACGCATCCTACGGGAAGCCGTAGCTACTGGCGTCTGGCCAAAGCCGTGCAGTCCAACTTCTGTCAACCCTCGCTGCCCCCGTTGAGATGTTCTGACGGCTCGCTAGCTCACAAGCCGCAAGAGAAAGCCGATCTTTTGGTAAAACTCTTTGCTGCTCATTCCCGAATCGATGACTGCAACTCACAGCCACCAACACTCTCCCACTGTGGCCGCACTATGCCTAATATCCGTGTCAGGCAATGTGATGTACGTGCGGAGCTGCAGTCAATTGACGTCCGGAAAGCTAGTGGACCTGATGGCATCCCAGCGATAGTACTAAATAAATGCGCAGCGGAGTTGTCTCCCATCTTAACCCGGCTATACCGCCTTTCTCTCTCTTCTGGGTGTGTGCCTGAATCTTGGAGAGAGGCCAATGTGCAACCGGTCCCCAAAAAGGGAGACCGATCAGACCCAGCAAACTACCGCCCAATAGCTGTCACCTCAGTTCTTTGCAAGGTCATGGAGCGGATCATAAATAACCAGCTGATCCGATACCTAGAAGGTCACTCATTAATTAATGATCGACAGTACGGGTTTCGGCCGAAACGGTCAACGGGTGATCTTCTAGCGTACTTAATGCATGTCTGGGGTGAAGCTATTGATAAACGTGGTGAGTCACTGGCTGTTAGCCTTGACATTGCCAAAGCTTTTGATCGGGTCTGGCACAAGGCTCTTCTCTCCAAGCTCCCGGCATACGGTCTGCCCGATCAGCTCTGCAACTGGATCGCCGGCTTCCTACATGAGCGGAGAATACGCGTCCTCGCAGATGGATGCGCTTCGCGGTTCATGTCTGTGAATGCTGGTGTACCACAAGGCTCTGTTTTATCCCCCACACTCTTTCTTCTTCATATCAATGATATGCTTCCATTAGGAAGCATTCATTGTTATGCGGATGACAGTACAGTGCATGGGGGATATTACGGTCGCCCAGGGGCTGGGCGCGCTGAAACCGAGAAAGACAGGGAGAATCTTACTATTGAGCTCAACGGGGTGTTGAACCTCGTATCTGAATGGGGATCTAACAATCTTGTTGAGTTCAATGCTAAGAAAACACAGGTGTGTGCGTTTACAGCCAAAATGTCGCCGTTCCTTCCCCTTCCCTCTCTTCAGGGCACTACTCTTTCGGCACAGGCCTCCTTGAACTTGCTCGGTATGGAGATATGCTGCGATCTCAATTCTAGAAACTACATCGAAACCGTGATAAAAACAGCCTCACGTAAGCTCGGTGTCCTGAACAAGGTGCGTCGATTTTTCACGCCTGACCAGCTATGCCTGCTGTACAAAACTCAGGTCCGGTCTTGCGTGGAATATTGCTCGCACTTATGGGATGGCTCCGCAAAGTACCTCCTCGATGCACTGGACAGATTGCAGCGTCGTGCTGTCCGTATCATTGGCGATGTAGAGGTCACGAACAAACTTGAGCCTCTACAATTGCGTCGGGAAATTGCGTCGCTTAGCGCCTTTTATCGGCTTTATCACGGAGAGTGCTCTGAAGAGCTTTTCAACCTTATCCCACCTTCCCCCTTTCTGCTCAGGAGCACGCGTGCTGGTCTTCGGAGTCATCCATTTACTGTCTCCACCTCAACATCACGCACAAAGAAATTTAGTTCTTCGTTTCTTTGTCGTACTTCCAGAACTTGGAATTCTTTGCCAGCGCATGTGTTTCCTTCTTCCTATAACATGGGGTCCTTCAAGAGAGGCGTGAAAAAGCACCTTTTGGGCCGGCAAGGTGGAGGCAGCTAGTGCATTGTCCTTTTCTGCACTAGCTGTCTTCGCATATGGACTCTCCTTACCGCTTCACATCAGGTGGTGTTGGGTCAATTGCCGTGCTTTGTATAAAAAAAAAAAAAAAAAAATCCAAGTGCACTCAGCATATCTAGGTACCTATTTGCTGTCACATCCAATTCTCGTTCCAAAATATTAATATTTATGTCTCCAATTACGATTAAATTGTTCTTTTTGGGTACATTATACAATATTTCTTTTAGTTCCGTTATAAATTTCAATTTATTTGTACTGGGAGGTCGATATATGACAAAAACATTTGTGTTGTAGTTGCTCGCCTTGAGGTGGTAGGTATTCATATTAGACTTAATAATAAAAATAACCAAAAACAATTTTCGGAAATACGACCCAAAAGCGCAACTAATTGCACGCCAGATGGAGCCAAACATTAAATCTAGGAATTTAGAAAGCGAAGGCTGGGAAAAAAATAAATATAAAGGAACACTATTGAACAAAAATTAAATAGCCTACTGAGCTTAGCTCGTAAAATAAACAAATGGCCAAAATACATTTGTCTTAAGCGGCCCGGGGTGAGTCGTAAATTGTAATATGAGGAACCAATATAAAGACAAGGAGACATAAAATTGATCTTAACAGACGGCAAAAAAAGGTTAAAATTACAATCTTTACAAATTAGACACAAAAGAACCCTCGTTCTATTGAGCAATTAAGAACTCAGTTATGAGGAGTAAAAAATTATCTTAAGACCACATGTTATGCAGAATTGGTTCCGCGAACTTCGGGGTGGGTGTTGTCTAACGAACCAATCAGAGAAATTGAGTGGGTCAAAAAGTGGGGAAAAGGGGATGTACCAAAGGCCATGTCAGAAACTTGGTGGTAGGATAGGCATTCAGTCTAGAATTGACCGTAGGGTTAGCTAGACAAGTCTTTTAGAGTCAGTGTTGACATAATCTACATAGTTGGTAACTAACCAACAATAAGACTAAATTCAGTGATTCAGAAGGTTCCAGGGCTGCATTTGGTAACGTACAAATTTCGATACATATTCCACTAAATTCATCCTAATATAATTGAAATTGCGTGCCCGGAGTTAATCCAGACAATGATAAAAATTCAACTCAATAAATCAGTTGTCCATTACAATAATATAACCTAGTGAAGACTAGAGAAGTACCGTAGTTGATAGGTAAAGTAGTAATGTGTTCATGATGATGATGACAATGATGTTAGTTATGACATTCAATAATTCATAGTAGCATTAGATTGGATACCTACTTGTATTAATTTATTATTGGTTTTCTAAGTGCATTTCACCTAATAGATGATTGTATAGTTATGGAGATTTACGATTCTAGTTGTATAATTCATTAATATGGGAGAATTATGAAAGTAAATAAGTAAATTCTGAAACATTAGCGTACATACTAGATTTAAGGTATAAACTGTAAAATAAATTGTAGACGATTTTACCTCCATTATAAAGCAGTGTTATATGAATGAAGAAGTCCACTTCTATTTTATTCTACAATCTAACCCATTAAGGTACATAAACAAATTACAATCTACAAGCGTACCTTCAACATTTTATCATTGTAATTATGTAAACGAATGAATTGTTTTGCAAAATCTTAAACCTTTCCTATGTAAATTATATATTTTTCGAGATAGATTTATCATAATACAGGGAAGACAATTCATTGAACTTGTTGTTACGAAATCGAAGATTATAAGGCATAAAGTTGATAAAGAGTCACAATTGAATGTATTCAGCGATTAATACCTCCCGATTGTAAACCTCTGAAATTTTAAATACTTTTAAGTATACCTACATGCTTTGTTGTAACTTCGTTTTGTGTTAAAATAGAATTTTACATAATTTGTAGTTAAGAGTGTGTGCATGTTTCTTTGTTTGTTATGTGCTAGATTATAAGTTCAAGCCGACAAGAGTTTTTAGTTTGAATGTTCTATTTTCTCTTGATCATAATGGCTAGGAATGGAACATTCGGTCATCCACTATCGTGAATGATCTAAATAATCCAAGTTTCGTATATTGCATAAATAAATTAATATTTATTAACATAATATTGAGTTTCCTTCTTATAGTTATAAAACCCCTAGCTTGATGGCATAGATAAGCGAATGTCATAAGACCACCCGCGGATAGCACAGCCAATATATAAGATGTTACAGTCAAAATCAATAGACTTTATACCGATGGACAGACACTCGCTTATTTATATTAAACAGTACTCGATAATTAGGGAATTGCAGAATTCTATACGCTAACCTCATTGATGCAAAAGCAAGAGCGTCTAAACTAGGATTGGCTTAGATGGTTAGAGCAGTCGTCCAGTTTATGAAAGGTCTCGGGTTCGATCCCCGCCTCAGGACATAGAATTTTCTAACTTAGATATTATTTTTGATTGGCTAGCTTAACTTATTCACACGCAGCAGGACAATGGGCTACGATCCACACTCATAGTACTACTATATTAGAAGTACCAGATGGTAAACCGTATAACTTAGGGTTAGGATTTAGCTAGGAGGAGAGCTAGGTCTGATGGAGATTATAGTGTACGAAGCAGCGAGACAGTAATAGCAGAAAGGCGAGCCGAGCACCCATGCAGAGCAACTCTTCAATTAGGGTAGTGGTTTGTATAGCGAGTATACTTGATTGATAGGAGAATTAGGTCAGGTCTTGTAGTGTTGAGTGTATCCAGTGCTGTGAGTTTAATGTTTAATTTCTTTTGTATTAGAGTCAGGAGAACTGCTCCAAGGGACGCGGGCTTACTAGCCTCGACTAAGTCGTTTCGCAACCTTCCGGGGGGAGCGTTCGGCCGATATCGACTGTAAGCCGATCCCTGACCTCATCAGGTCAATCGGTACATAGTTTGTGGCGGGGCTGCGGCAATTCTGAGCGTCTGCAATACACGTCCCGTCTTGACAATTGACCTTCGACCTTAGTTTGGCCAAACTAAACCTATATCAATAATACAAACAATACAATAAATCCATGGTACTGGGCGAGGTAGCTAAAAGCACCTATATTGATTCCATGTCTTCGGATGTGATGAAATTGAAGCTTCTCAGCTTATTATAGAAGGTCATTGTCCGCCCTATAACCTGACGACAGGGCCGGTTACCGGCGTAGGTTTCCCTAACGCTAGAGTGAATTGGTGGCTTACCGGCGATATGAAATCGCGCACCTTCTAAACACCTTAACTCACGCCATCCGAATCACTTACTAGGCACACACATTGCCTATTCACATAAAAGGCTGCTTATCAATTATATACGACTAAATGGCCTCAGTAACACAAGAAGTATTACGATACTCGCCAAGTAAGCTCGGTGGAATGGGTAGGTGTCTGAAGCTGATCCAATACGACTTAATGTGCCGAGAAAAAAAAAGAAACTTGCTACGAATATTAAATCTTGTTAACTCGCACAATCAATACTCTCTTCGCTACTGTACTCTCTAAGCCAACTTATGTATTTGATATACACAAATTATAGACATGAATGAAATCTAGACGATGTACCACCACAGAAATGGTGCCGTGACCAGAGGATCCAGCTACGTGTTCGGAGCAACGACGCGAATGGATTAGAACCTATATATATTTATATATTAAAAAAAAAATACACAACGTAGGAACACATTATCGAGTACTAAAAGTTTGCTTTCAGAGATGCCACGGACGGACAAATTGTGCATGGTTATATACCTATGTGTTTAGCTAGATATCACCAGAAGGAGATGACTTCACATAATTTATGTGCTAATGTTTGATTGTGTAACTTATGAAATATGAAATTTCAGATTACAGGGTGGAACGCGAGGAAATACGACAACAGACGTTTTAGAGATCACTAATTCGGTAGTTAAATTAATTTTTCTTCAGTCGCGCGTACTTTGACGAATTAGTATAGTATAATAGTGACCGTACTAATAGTAGCCGCGAAATTGACGACCGGTATATTTAATAAAATGTCGGAACGTAGAGGTAGACGCGTAGAGAGACGAGGTAGGTCGAATGATAAAGGTAGTAACGCCGAGAGATCAGAGGAGCGGACCGAAGGTGTAGGGAACGCGACATTAGAATTGTTATTGCAGCGGATGAATGAATTTCATGACAAATTACAAAAGCTTAGTTCAACTAATAAAGACGAACGAAATGGGTCACAGAACGTACTACCACGCGAGATGGCTGGGGGAGAGAGTAGTAGTGATATTGGAGGTCAATCGCGTGAAACCGTCAGTCCCACGTCTGCGACTTCGCTAGATACGAGAAATATATTCGTCATTCAGCCTAGATTAGATCATTAAATGCTCATGATCGAGAGGTAGATATTGCTTTAGAATGTGTCACGGGACATGCGCGGAAGGTCATGGAATTGTATGCAAAAGGATGGTCTACATTTGCCGATTTTGAGGCCGACTTTAGACGCAACTACTGGACCGAACAAATACAGGAATCTGTGAGATATAGATTGATTAACGCAGTATATTTAGAAGACTCAGGAGTCACGTTGTCGGAACATTTCGCGGAACAAGCGGAGTCGATGCAGTCATTGACAATTGAATTTAGCGAGCGGGATCTCGTGAATTCTATAATGCGACATTATTCGATAGATATCCAACAGTTATGGTTTACTAGAACGGAGGAACCTACTTTATTGAACGGAGCGAAATTCCTTAGAAGTTTAGAGCAGAATGTTGTCTCGAAACGGCGGCCTTTCGTTACGAGTAATTATAGCGGCAATATCCACAAAAATAAATACATTAGGCGGCCAGTCACTGCTACGATGTCAGCTGGCGTATGGCAGGATAGACGAGGATCATCGAGAGGTAGGGGAAGTCGGCAAGGGCGGTTAGGTTATAGGTCAAATTATAATAGGGCCGCGTCATCTTCAGTTAGAGGGGGAGGATTTCACCCCGCAAGGCACGCTATCACTTTTGTAAAGGACGGTGAGGCTTCTGTTCCATTGAAATCTGTGGGGGAAGACAAAACAAAAAACTGATGTCCCCTGCACAGGAAAGTCCTGAAAACTTATCGATGTGTGAAAACGGGGAACTAAGGACTTTAGAACGCGTAGATAATAATGTAGCTTACAAGATTCTAATTAGATCCGGTTGGAAGGTAGGACAAGGCTTAGGAATAAACGGAAGAGGTATTAGGCGGCCGTTGAAGAGAAACGTAAGTGAGGACGATTACGATTTTAAAACAATAGCAAACAGTATAGGAATCTTATTAGAGGATCAATTTTGTAATATCGTAGAGTGCGACGAGAGTGTAGCTATATGTGAGTCTTGTAAGAATAGAGGCAGAGAGGTGTACACTATTTTTCATGAGTTAGACGAGACGGGTGAGATGGGAGATGATTATTCGTTACCTAAATTACCTGAAGGATGTGTGTGGTTGTATGGGAAGTATATGAACGCGCTTATTGACACCGGAAGTCAGATCAGCGGGATCACGAGAGAATTGTATGATTCTATACGGAGAGAGTGTGGAGAATTATCCGAGGTCGTTATCCCAACTGTACAGGTACAAGGAGCGTTTGGATCACGTAGTGAGAGTACAAATCGGTTAGTGTTAATAGAGTTCAAATTAGGTAGCACTTTAGTTGAGGCACCTGTGTTAATTATGCGGAAGTTACCCAGATCTTTAATATTAGGTTATGATTGGTTAGAGCGTGTGAAGGGAGTCGTAAATTGTGGTAAAGAACGGACGTTAACGATCGAACACTTGGGGGTAAAATCCAGTATCAGATTAAATTCAGATTGCGAGGTCGAACGATTAGGGGGAGAGACGAATGCCACGGTTATCGGCTTGATGTTAAGACAAAACGCTCATACAGTAGAATGCCCAATGTCAAACGATAAAACAAACAGTAATGACAGTAGGAAGGTTTTTTTAAATGAAATGAATTTGAGTAACGAACAAAAGAGACTGTTGTCACATGTATTGGAAAAGCATAGTAAGGTATTCACGAATAAACTAGGGCTTACGGACAAATATGAGCACGTTATAAAATTGGTTGATGAGACACCTTTCGTTAGGCGGAGTTATCCAGTGCCTTTGTTACATAGGGAGAAAGTTAAGGAAAAGTTAGAGGAATTAGAACGATTAGGGGTTATCCAACAGGAGGCCACCCCATACTGTAGTCCACTTACGTATACAAGGAAACGAGACGGATCAATGAGATTCTTATTAGATGCGAGGGAGCTCAATAAGAAAATGTTGGGAGATGCAGGTTCACCGCCTCTCACGTCCGAGATTCTACAATCCTTTCACGGAGTAAATTATATCAGTTTGATTGACTTAAATAATGCTTATTTTCAACTACCGTTACATCGGAATTCGAGGAAGTATACTGGCTTTACTTTCTTGGGAAAGACTTATACTTATCGGGTACTACCGCAGGGTCTAAAGACTTCTGTAGCAGGGTTCTCAATAGCGATGGATCTTATATTAGAGGGGGTACGAGAATTTTGTATTAATTACTTAGATGACATAATTGTGTTTACCACGGGAGACTTACGATTACACCTAGACCATCTAGATCGGGTATTAGACAAGTTAGAAAGCGCCGGGTTGACAGGCAGGTTAGAGAAGTGTCAATTTCTATGTGTGGAGGTAAAACTGTTAGGTCACATAGTAAACACTAGCGGAATACGTATGGACCCAGATCGTGTAAGAGCCATACTGGATTTTCCAATACCTCGAAACACAAAACAATTACGAGGATTTTTGGGGTTGATTAACTATTTTCGGAAGTTCATTCCTAAATATAGCGAAGAGGTTCGACTATTGTGCGATCTATTAAAACAGGATGCAAAGTGGTCCTGGACAAAAGAAATGAATGAATGTTTTGAAAGGGTGAAGAGGTTATTTATAGACACAACACTCCTCGCACATCCGGATCCAAAGGCTACCTATTACCTACAGACAGATAGTAGTAATTTAGGGGTCGCGGGATATGTGTATCAGTTGACGGAAGATAAGAAAGAGCAAGTTATAGGGTTTTGTAGCAAGTCATTGTCGGAAACAGAACGTAGATGGACGGTTACCGAGCAAGAGTTATGGGCTATTATTTATAGCTTATCAAAATTCGAGACGTATCTAAGGGGGGCGCGGTTAGTGATTAGGACTGATCACAAAAGCTTAATATTTTTGCAATCATGTAAGTTGTTGAGCGCACGTATGATCCGTTGGACGCACTATATAGGTCGGTTTAATTATACAATTGAACACGTCAAGGGACAAAATAATGTAGTGGCGGATGTTTTATCACGGCATATAAAGGGGGTAACCGATGTAAGGACGAATAAGGCGTCGGGGCCTGAGATGAATTTATTCAAGGTGCCGTTAGGACGAGAAGTGAAAGATAAATGGAAGAGCATAGGTAATTATCAGAGACGCGACCCGGTCACTTGCAAAATAATCAAACGTACAGAATCAATAGGAACCTCTGAATCACAATACTACTGTCTTGAGGGAGGAATACTTTATAGAAAGGATATACACACAGGGACACTTAGGTTATATGTTCCAAAGGAACTCCAGGCGGATCTGATCATTAATATACACGAGGAGTTAGGACATTTTGGTCGGTATAAAATTTACGCTTTGATGAAACGACAATATTATTTTGCGGACATGTTACGCGAGATAGGGCGGATAGTGCGAGCTTGCGATGCATGCCAAAAGTCTAAACATGCGTTAGAGACGCATACGGGGCCCATCAAGACAGTATTGGCTCGTGACGTTGGAGAAAAAGCTTTTTGCGACATTTACGGTCCTTTACCCGCAAGAAAGTACGGATATAAATATATTTTCGTTATACAGGACGCTTTCAGTAAGTTAATAAATTTGTATCCTTTGCGTAGGGCTGTTGGGAAAGCCACACTAACTTGCGTAAAGAAGTTTCACGAAAAGATAAAAATTAGGTCTCTATGTTCTGATAGAGGTGCGAATTTTATATCTAAGGTTTTTGAATTGGGAGTTAGGCAATTAGGTATAGAATTAACACATACATCAGTGAGAAACCCGCGGCCAAACTCAACGGAAAGAGTGAACAAGGAGCTCGGGCGGTTATTCCGGACTTATTGCGACAAATCCCATCGTTCCTGGGTAGATTTATTACCGAATATTGAGGATTGCTATAATAAGGTGACACATACGACGACGGGTTATACTCCAATCGAATTAGTATGGGGAACTAAAACCATATTATCTACCGATTTTACTAGGCAAGGACAAAATAGAAACGAACGTTTGGTGGAAACGTTACAACATATACGACAACAGGCTCGGGTGAATATGGATAAAGCGGCTGCTAGTAGGGAAAACTATTATAATAAAAAACCATAAACTAATTCATTTCGAAACAGGAGACTTAGTAAAGCTTAGGGTTTTAGCAAGATCAGACGCGGATAAAAGGTTAACGAAAAAATTCATGCGGTTATTCGAGGGGCCATTTCGGATCGGGGCAGTTCCTTATGACAACGTTTATACATTGATCGATATGCAAACCAATAAAATAAAAGGAAATTATAACGCGATACACCTTTTCCGCTATTATCTAAACAAATAAAAGATGTTTCAACATATTGACTGACCAATAAACAGCGGTGTCAAAAAAAAAAAAAAAAAGAATTAACAAAGAATGGATCACAAACAATGGGAAGGGCCAGAATTTTATAAGGAACTAACAAGGACTGCTGTGCGAAATTTTGGGGTTTCGTGAGATATAGTAGATGAGTGTGAGAATTTTTTTTTTGTAGAGCAGCATCCAAATTTAGTCGAGGTTTATGAGATAGAGAAGTGAAATATATTTTCAAACATGGTTGATTGTGGGGTAGGGTGAAAATAGGGTCTAAGGATGTTTCAAAATCTATTTGGGGGAGTGTGAGGTGGTAGGTATTCATATTAGACTTAATAAATATAACAAATAAAAATAACCAAAAACAATTTTCGGAAATACGACCCAAAAGCGCAACTAATTGCACGCCAGATGGAGCCAAACATTAAATCTAGGAATTTAGAAAGCGAAGGCTGGGAAAAAAATAAATATAAAGGAACACTATTGAACAAAAATTAAATAGCCTACTGAGCTTAGCTCGTAAAATAAACAAATGGCCAAAATACATTTGTCTTAAGCGGCCCGGGGTGAGTCGTAAATTGTAATATGAGGAACCAATATAAAGACAAGGAGACATAAAATTGATCTTAACAGACGGCAAAAAAAGGTTAAAATTACAATCTTTACAAATTAGACACAAAAGAACCCTCGTTCTATTGAGCAATTAAGAACTCAGTTATGAGGAGTAAAAAATTATCTTAAGACCACATGTTATGCAGAATTGGTTCCGCGAACTTCGGGGTGGGTGTTGTCTAACGAACCAATCAGAGAAATTGAGTGGGTCAAAAAGTGGGGAAAAGGGGATGTACCAAAGGCCATGTCAGAAACTTGGTGGTAGGATAGGCATTCAGTCTAGAATTGACCGTAGGGTTAGCTAGACAAGTCTTTTAGAGTCAGTGTTGACATAATCTACATAGTTGGTAACTAACCAACAATAAGACTAAATTCAGTGATTCAGAAGGTTCCAGGGCTGCATTTGGTAACGTACAAATTTCGATACATATTCCACTAAATTCATCCTAATATAATTGAAATTGCGTGCCCGGAGTTAATCCAGACAATGAGAAAAATTCAACTCAATAAATCAGTTGTCCATTACAATAATATAACCTAGTGAAGACTAGAGAAGTACCGTAGTTGATAGGTAAAGTAGTAATGTGTTCATGATGATGATGACAATGATGTTAGTTATGACATTCAATAATTCATAGTAGCATTAGATTGGATACCTACTTGTATTAATTTATTATTGGTTTTCTAAGTGCATTTCACCTAATAGATGATTGTATAATTATGGAGATTTACGATTCTAGTTGTATAATTCATTAATATGGGAGAATTATGAAAGTAAATAAGTAAATTCTGAAACATTAGCGTACATACTAGATTTAAGGTATAAACTGTAAAATAAATTGTAGACGATTTTACCTCCATTATAAAGCAGTGTTATATGAATGAAGAAGTCCACTTCTATTTTATTCTACAATCTAACCCATTAAGGTACATAAACAAATTACAATCTACAAGCGTACCTTCAACATTTTATCATTGTAATTATGTAAACGAATGAATTGTTTTGCAAAATCTTAAACCTTTCCTATGTAAATTATATATTTTTCGAGATAGATTTATCATAATACAGGGAAGACAATTCATTGAACTTGTTGTTACGAAATCGAAGATTATAAGGCATAAAGTTGATAAAGAGTCACAATTGAATGTATTCAGCGATTAATACCTCCCGATTGTAAACCTCTGAAATTTTAAATACTTTTAAGTATACCTACATGCTTTGTTGTAACTTCGTTTTGTGTTAAAATAGAATTTTACATAATTTGTAGTTAAGAGTGTGTGCATGTTTCTTTGTTTGTTATGTGCTAGATTATAAGTTCAAGCCGACAAGAGTTTTTAGTTTGAATGTTCTATTTTCTCTTGATCATAATGGCTAGGAATGGAACATTCGGTCATCCACTATCGTGAATGATCTAAATAATCCAAGTTTCGTATATTGCATAAATAAATTAATATTTATTAACATAATATTGAGTTTCCTTCTTATAGTTATAAAACCCCTAGCTTGATGGCATAGATAAGCGAATGTCATAAGACCACCCGCGGATAGCACAGCCAATATATAAGATGTTACAGTCAAAATCAATAGACTTTATACCGATGGACAGACACTCGCTTATTTATATTAAACAGTACTCGATAATTAGGGAATTGCAGAATTCTATACGCTAACCTCATTGATGCAAAAGCAAGAGCGTCTAAACTAGGATTGGCTTAGATGGTTAGAGCAGTCGTCCAGTTTATGAAAGGTCTCGGGTTCGATCCCCGCCTCAGGACATAGAATTTTCTAACTTAGATATTATTTTTGATTGGCTAGCTTAACTTATTCACACGCAGCAGGACAATGGGCTACGATCCACACTCATAGTACTACTATATTAGAAGTACCAGATGGTAAACCGTATAACTTAGGGTTAGGATTTAGCTAGGAGGAGAGCTAGGTCTGATGGAGATTATAGTGTACGAAGCAGCGAGACAGTAATAGCAGAAAGGCGAGCCGAGCACCCATGCAGAGCAACTCTTCAATTAGGGTAGTGGTTTGTATAGCGAGTATACTTGATTGATAGGAGAATTAGGTCAGGTCTTGTAGTGTTGAGTGTATCCAGTGCTGTGAGTTTAATGTTTAATTTCTTTTGTATTAGAGTCAGGAGAACTGCTCCAAGGGACGCGGGCTTACTAGCCTCGACTAAGTCGTTTCGCAACCTTCCGGGGGGAGCGTTCGGCCGATATCGACTGTAAGCCGATCCCTGACCTCATCAGGTCAATCGGTACATAGTTTGTGGCGGGGCTGCGGCAATTCTGAGCGTCTGCAATACACGTCCCGTCTTGACAATTGACCTTCGACCTTAGTTTGGCCAAACTAAACCTATATCAATAATACAAACAATACAATAAATCCATGGTACTGGGCGAGGTAGCTAAAAGCACCTATATTGATTCCATGTCTTCGGATGTGATGAAATTGAAGCTTCTCAGCTTATTATAGAAGGTCATTGTCCGCCCTATAACCTGACGACAGGGCCGGTTACCGGCGTAGGTTTCCCTAACGCTAGAGTGAATTGGTGGCTTACCGGCGATATGAAATCGCGCACCTTCTAAACACCTTAACTCACGCCATCCGAATCACTTACTAGGCACACACATTGCCTATTCACATAAAAGGCTGCTTATCAATTATATACGACTAAATGGCCTCAGTAACACAAGAAGTATTACGATACTCGCCAAGTAAGCTCGGTGGAATGGGTAGGTGTCTGAAGCTGATCCAATACGACTTAATGTGCCGAGAAAAAAAAAGAAACTTGCTACGAATATTAAATCTTGTTAACTCGCACAATCAATACTCTCTTCGCTACTGTACTCTCTAAGCCAACTTATGTATTTGATATACACAAATTATAGACATGAATGAAATCTAGACGATGTACCACCACAGAAATGGTGCCGTGACCAGAGGATCCAGCTACGTGTTCGGAGCAACGACGCGAATGGATTAGAACCTATATATATTTATATATTAAAAAAAAAATACACAACGTAGGAACACATTATCGAGTACTAAAAGTTTGCTTTCAGAGATGCCACGGACGGACAAATTGTGCATGGTTATATACCTATGTGTTTAGCTAGATATCACCAGAAGGAGATGACTTCACATAATTTATGTGCTAATGTTTGATTGTGTAACTTATGAAATATGAAATTTCAGATTACAGGGTGGAACGCGAGGAAATACGACAACAGACGTTTTAGAGATCACTAATTCGGTAGTTAAATTAATTTTTCTTCAGTCGCGCGTACTT
This sequence comes from Nymphula nitidulata, assembly GCA_947347705.1. Taxonomy (NCBI): domain Eukaryota; kingdom Metazoa; phylum Arthropoda; class Insecta; order Lepidoptera; family Crambidae; genus Nymphula; species Nymphula nitidulata. The sequence goes on from OX374619.1 coordinate 15,098,489, forward strand.
TGACGAATTAGTATAGTATAATAGTGACCGTACTAATAGTAGCCGCGAAATTGACGACCGGTATATTTAATAAAATGTCGGAACGTAGAGGTAGACGCGTAGAGAGACGAGGTAGGTCGAATGATAAAGGTAGTAACGCCGAGAGATCAGAGGAGCGGACCGAAGGTGTAGGGAACGCGACATTAGAATTGTTATTGCAGCGGATGAATGAATTTCATGACAAATTACAAAAGCTTAGTTCAACTAATAAAGACGAACGAAATGGGTCACAGAACGTACTACCACGCGAGATGGCTGGGGGAGAGAGTAGTAGTGATATTGGAGGTCAATCGCGTGAAACCGTCAGTCCCACGTCTGCGACTTCGCTAGATACGAGAAATATATTCGTCATTCAGCCTAGATTAGATCATTAAATGCTCATGATCGAGAGGTAGATATTGCTTTAGAATGTGTCACGGGACATGCGCGGAAGGTCATGGAATTGTATGCAAAAGGATGGTCTACATTTGCCGATTTTGAGGCCGACTTTAGACGCAACTACTGGACCGAACAAATACAGGAATCTGTGAGATATAGATTGATTAACGCAGTATATTTAGAAGACTCAGGAGTCACGTTGTCGGAACATTTCGCGGAACAAGCGGAGTCGATGCAGTCATTGACAATTGAATTTAGCGAGCGGGATCTCGTGAATTCTATAATGCGACATTATTCGATAGATATCCAACAGTTATGGTTTACTAGAACGGAGGAACCTACTTTATTGAACGGAGCGAAATTCCTTAGAAGTTTAGAGCAGAATGTTGTCTCGAAACGGCGGCCTTTCGTTACGAGTAATTATAGCGGCAATATCCACAAAAATAAATACATTAGGCGGCCAGTCACTGCTACGATGTCAGCTGGCGTATGGCAGGATAGACGAGGATCATCGAGAGGTAGGGGAAGTCGGCAAGGGCGGTTAGGTTATAGGTCAAATTATAATAGGGCCGCGTCATCTTCAGTTAGAGGGGGAGGATTTCACCCCGCAAGGCACGCTATCACTTTTGTAAAGGACGGTGAGGCTTCTGTTCCATTGAAATCTGTGGGGGAAGACAAAACAAAAAACTGATGTCCCCTGCACAGGAAAGTCCTGAAAACTTATCGATGTGTGAAAACGGGGAACTAAAGACTTTAGAACGCGTAGATAATAATGTAGCTTACAAGATTCTAATTAGATCCGGTTGGAAGGTAGGACAAGGCTTAGGAATAAACGGAAGAGGTATTAGGCGGCCGTTGAAGAGAAACGTAAGTGAGGACGATTACGATTTTAAAACAATAGCAAACAGTATAGGAATCTTATTAGAGGATCAATTTTGTAATATCGTAGAGTGCGACGAGAGTGTAGCTATATGTGAGTCTTGTAAGAATAGAGGCAGAGAGGTGTACACTATTTTTCATGAGTTAGACGAGACGGGTGAGATGGGAGATGATTATTCGTTACCTAAATTACCTGAAGCATGTGTGTGGTTGTATGGGAAGTATATGAACGCGCTTATTGACACCGGAAGTCAGATCAGCGGGATCACGAGAGAATTGTATGATTCTATACGGAGAGAGTGTGGAGAATTATCCGAGGTCGTTATCCCAACTGTACAGGTACAAGGAGCGTTTGGATCACGTAGTGAGAGTACAAATCGGTTAGTGTTAATAGAGTTCAAATTAGGTAGCACTTTAGTTGAGGCACCTGTGTTAATTATGCGGAAGTTACCCAGATCTTTAATATTAGGTTATGATTGGTTAGAGCGTGTGAAGGGAGTCGTAAATTGTGGTAAAGAACGGACGTTAACGATCGAACACTTGGGGGTAAAATCCAGTATCAGATTAAATTCAGATTGCGAGGTCGAACGATTAGGGGGAGAGACGAATGCCACGGTTATCGGCTTGATGTTAAGACAAAACGCTCATACAGTAGAATGCCCAATGTCAAACGATAAAACAAACAGTAATGACAGTAGGAAGGTTTTTTTAAATGAAATGAATTTGAGTAACGAACAAAAGAGACTGTTGTCACATGTATTGGAAAAGCATAGTAAGGTATTCACGAATAAACTAGGGCTTACGGACAAATATGAGCACGTTATAAAATTGGTTGATGAGACACCTTTCGTTAGGCGGAGTTATCCAGTGCCTTTGTTACATAGGGAGAAAGTTAGGGAAAAGTTAGAGGAATTAGAACGATTAGGGGTTATCCAACAGGAGGCCACCCCATACTGTAGTCCACTTACGTATACAAGGAAACGAGACGGATCAATGAGATTCTTATTAGATGCGAGGGAGCTCAATAAGAAAATGTTGGGAGATGCAGGTTCACCGCCTCTCACGTCCGAGATTCTACAATCCTTTCACGGAGTAAATTATATCAGTTTGATAGACTTAAATAATGCTTATTTTCAACTACCGTTACATCGGAATTCGAGGAAGTATACTGGCTTTACTTTCTTGGGAAAGACTTATACTTATCGGGTACTACCGCAGGGTCTAAAGACTTCTGTAGCAGGGTTCTCAATAGCGATGGATCTTATATTAGAGGGGGTACGAGAATTTTGTATTAATTACTTAGATGACATAATTGTGTTTACCACGGGAGACTTACGATTACACCTAGACCATCTAGATCGGGTATTAGACAAGTTAGAAAGCGCCGGGTTGACAGGCAGGTTAGAGAAGTGTCAATTTCTATGTGTGGAGGTAAAACTGTTAGGTCACATAGTAAACACTAGCGGAATACGTATGGACCCAGATCGTGTAAGAGCCATACTGGATTTTCCAATACCTCGAAACACAAAACAATTACGAGGATTTTTGGGGTTGATTAACTATTTTCGGAAGTTCATTCCTAAATATAGCGAAGAGGTTCGACTATTGTGCGATCTATTAAAACAGGATGCAAAGTGGTCCTGGACAAAAGAAATGAATGAATGTTTTGAAAGGGTGAAGAGGTTATTTATAGACACAACACTCCTCGCACATCCGGATCCAAAGGCTACCTATTACCTACAGACAGATAGTAGTAATTTAGGGGTCGCGGGATATGTGTATCAGTTGACGGAAGATAAGAAAGAGCAAGTTATAGGGTTTTGTAGCAAGTCATTGTCGGAAACAGAACGTAGATGGACGGTTACCGAGCAAGAGTTATGGGCTATTATTTATAGCTTATCAAAATTCGAGACGTATCTAAGGGGGGCGCGGTTAGTGATTAGGACTGATCACAAAAGCTTAATATTTTTGCAATCATGTAAGTTGTTGAGCGCACGTATGATCCGTTGGACGCACTATATAGGTCGGTTTAATTATACAATTGAACACGTCAAGGGACAAAATAATGTAGTGGCGGATGTTTTATCACGGCATATAAAGGGGGTAACCGATGTAAGGACGAATAAGGCGTCGGGGCCTGAGATGAATTTATTCAAGGTGCCGTTAGGACGAGAAGTGAAAGATAAATGGAAGAGCATAGGTAATTATCAGAGACGCGACCCGGTCACTTGCAAAATAATCAAACGTACAGAATCAATAGGAACCTCTGAATCACAATACTACTGTCTTGAGGGAGGAATACTTTATAGAAAGGATATACACACAGGGACACTTAGGTTATATGTTCCAAAGGAACTCCAGGCGGATCTGATCATTAATATACACGAGGAGTTAGGACATTTTGGTCGGTATAAAATTTACGCTTTGATGAAACGACAATATTATTTTGCGGACATGTTACGCGAGATAGGGCGGATAGTGCGAGCTTGCGATGCATGCCAAAAGTCTAAACATGCGTTAGAGACGCATACGGGGCCCATCAAGACAGTATTGGCTCGTGACGTTGGAGAAAAAGCTTTTTGCGACATTTACGGTCCTTTACCCGCAAGAAAGTACGGATATAAATATATTTTCGTTATACAGGACGCTTTCAGTAAGTTAATAAATTTGTATCCTTTGCGTAGGGCTGTTGGGAAAGCCACACTAACTTGCGTAAAGAAGTTTCACGAAAAGATAAAAATTAGGTCTCTATGTTCTGATAGAGGTGCGAATTTTATATCTAAGGTTTTTGAATTGGGAGTTAGGCAATTAGGTATAGAATTAACACATACATCAGTGAGAAACCCGCGGCCAAACTCAACGGAAAGAGTGAACAAGGAGCTCGGGCGGTTATTCCGGACTTATTGCGACAAATCCCATCGTTCCTGGGTAGATTTATTACCGAATATTGAGGATTGCTATAATAAGGTGACACATACGACGACGGGTTATACTCCAATCGAATTAGTATGGGGAACTAAAACCATATTATCTACCGATTTTACTAGGCAAGGACAAAATAGAAACGAACGTTTGGTGGAAACGTTACAACATATACGACAACAGGCTCGGGTGAATATGGATAAAGCGGCTGCTAGTAGGGAAAACTATTATAATAAAAAACCATAAACTAATTCATTTCGAAACAGGAGACTTAGTAAAGCTTAGGGTTTTAGCAAGATCAGACGCGGATAAAAGGTTAACGAAAAAATTCATGCGGTTATTCGAGGGGCCATTTCGGATCGGGGCAGTTCCTTATGACAACGTTTATACATTGATCGATATGCAAACCAATAAAATAAAAGGAAATTATAACGCGATACACCTTTTCCGCTATTATCTAAACAAATAAAAGATGTTTCAACATATTGACTGACCAATAAACAGCGGTGTCAAAAAAAAAAAAAAAAAGAATTAACAAAGAATGGATCACAAACAATGGGAAGGGCCAGAATTTTATAAGGAACTAACAAGGACTGCTGTGCGAAATTTTGGGGTTTCGTGAGATATAGTAGATGAGTGTGAGAATTTTTTTTTTGTAGAGCAGCATCCAAATTTAGTCGAGGTTTATGAGATAGAGAAGTGAAATATATTTTCAAACATGGTTGATTGTGGGGTAGGGTGAAAATAGGGTCTAAGGATGTTTCAAAATCTATTTGGGGGAGTGTGAGGTGGTAGGTATTCATATTAGACTTAATAAATATAACAAATAAAAATAACCAAAAACAATTTTCGGAAATACGACCCAAAAGCGCAACTAATTGCACGCCAGATGGAGCCAAACATTAAATCTAGGAATTTAGAAAGCGAAGGCTGGGAAAAAAATAAATATAAAGGAACACTATTGAACAAAAATTAAATAGCCTACTGAGCTTAGCTCGTAAAATAAACAAATGGCCAAAATACATTTGTCTTAAGCGGCCCGGGGTGAGTCGTAAATTGTAATATGAGGAACCAATATAAAGACAAGGAGACATAAAATTGATCTTAACAGACGGCAAAAAAAGGTTAAAATTACAATCTTTACAAATTAGACACAAAAGAACCCTCGTTCTATTGAGCAATTAAGAACTCAGTTATGAGGAGTAAAAAATTATCTTAAGACCACATGTTATGCAGAATTGGTTCCGCGAACTTCGGGGTGGGTGTTGTCTAACGAACCAATCAGAGAAATTGAGTGGGTCAAAAAGTGGGGAAAAGGGGATGTACCAAAGGCCATGTCAGAAACTTGGTGGTAGGATAGGCATTCAGTCTAGAATTGACCGTAGGGTTAGCTAGACAAGTCTTTTAGAGTCAGTGTTGACATAATCTACATAGTTGGTAACTAACCAACAATAAGACTAAATTCAGTGATTCAGAAGGTTCCAGGGCTGCATTTGGTAACGTACAAATTTCGATACATATTCCACCAAATTCATCCTAATATAATTGAAATTGCGTGCCCGGAGTTAATCCAGACAATGATAAAAATTCAACTCAATAAATCAGTTGTCCATTACAATAATATAACCTAGTGAAGACTAGAGAAGTACCGTAGTTGATAGGTAAAGTAGTAATGTGTTCATGATGATGATGACAATGATGTTAGTTATGACATTCAATAATTCATAGTAGCATTAGATTGGATACCTACTTGTATTAATTTATTATTGGTTTTCTAAGTGCATTTCACCTAATAGATGATTGTATAGTTATGGAGATTTACGATTCTAGTTGTATAATTCATTAATATGGGAGAATTATGAAAGTAAATAAGTAAATTCTGAAACATTAGCGTACATACTAGATTTAAGGTATAAACTGTAAAATAAATTGTAGACGATTTTACCTCCATTATAAAGCAGTGTTATATGAATGAAGAAGTCCACTTCTATTTTATTCTACAATCTAACCCATTAAGGTACATAAACAAATTACAATCTACAAGCGTACCTTCAACATTTTATCATTGTAATTATGTAAACGAATGAATTGTTTTGCAAAATCTTAAACCTTTCCTATGTAAATTATATATTTTTCGAGATAGATTTATCATAATACAGGGAAGACAATTCATTGAACTTGTTGTTACGAAATCGAAGATTATAAGGCATAAAGTTGATAAAGAGTCACAATTGAATGTATTCAGCGATTAATACCTCCCGATTGTAAACCTCTGAAATTTTAAATACTTTTAAGTATACCTACATGCTTTGTTGTAACTTCGTTTTGTGTTAAAATAGAATTTTACATAATTTGTAGTTAAGAGTGTGTGCATGTTTCTTTGTTTGTTATGTGCTAGATTATAAGTTCAAGCCGACAAGAGTTTTTAGTTTGAATGTTCTATTTTCTCTTGATCATAATGGCTAGGAATGGAACATTCGGTCATCCACTATCGTGAATGATCTAAATAATCCAAGTTTCGTATATTGCATAAATAAATTAATATTTATTAACATAATATTGAGTTTCCTTCTTATAGTTATAAAACCCCTAGCTTGATGGCATAGATAAGCGAATGTCATAAGACCACCCGCGGATAGCACAGCCAATATATAAGATGTTACAGTCAAAATCAATAGACTTTATACCGATGGACAGACACTCGCTTATTTATATTAAACAGTACTCGATAATTAGGGAATTGCAGAATTCTATACGCTAACCTCATTGATGCAAAAGCAAGAGCGTCTAAACTAGGATTGGCTTAGATGGTTAGAGCAGTCGTCCAGTTTATGAAAGGTCTCGGGTTCGATCCCCGCCTCAGGACATAGAATTTTCTAACTTAGATATTATTTTTGATTGGCTAGCTTAACTTATTCACACGCAGCAGGACAATGGGCTACGATCCACACTCATAGTACTACTATATTAGAAGTACCAGATGGTAAACCGTATAACTTAGGGTTAGGATTTAGCTAGGAGGAGAGCTAGGTCTGATGGAGATTATAGTGTACGAAGCAGCGAGACAGTAATAGCAGAAAGGCGAGCCGAGCACCCATGCAGAGCAACTCTTCAATTAGGGTAGTGGTTTGTATAGCGAGTATACTTGATTGATAGGAGAATTAGGTCAGGTCTTGTAGTGTTGAGTGTATCCAGTGCTGTGAGTTTAATGTTTAATTTCTTTTGTATTAGAGTCAGGAGAACTGCTCCAAGGGACGCGGGCTTACTAGCCTCGACTAAGTCGTTTCGCAACCTTCCGGGGGGAGCGTTCGGCCGATATCGACTGTAAGCCGATCCCTGACCTCATCAGGTCAATCGGTACATAGTTTGTGGCGGGGCTGCGGCAATTCTGAGCGTCTGCAATACACGTCCCGTCTTGACAATTGACCTTCGACCTTAGTTTGGCCAAACTAAACCTATATCAATAATACAAACAATACAATAAATCCATGGTACTGGGCGAGGTAGCTAAAAGCACCTATATTGATTCCATGTCTTCGGATGTGATGAAATTGAAGCTTCTCAGCTTATTATAGAAGGTCATTGTCCGCCCTATAACCTGACGACAGGGCCGGTTACCGGCGTAGGTTTCCCTAACGCTAGAGTGAATTGGTGGCTTACCGGCGATATGAAATCGCGCACCTTCTAAACACCTTAACTCACGCCATCCGAATCACTTACTAGGCACACACATTGCCTATTCACATAAAAGGCTGCTTATCAATTATATACGACTAAATGGCCTCAGTAACACAAGAAGTATTACGATACTCGCCAAGTAAGCTCGGTGGAATGGGTAGGTGTCTGAAGCTGATCCAATACGACTTAATGTGCCGAGAAAAAAAAAGAAACTTGCTACGAATATTAAATCTTGTTAACTCGCACAATCAATACTCTCTTCGCTACTGTACTCTCTAAGCCAACTTATGTATTTGATATACACAAATTATAGACATGAATGAAATCTAGACGATGTACCACCACAGCCTGCAGTTCCCCAGACAACAGCTCGCAGTGCTCCACATGCACTTTATTTGGTGTAAAGAGAATGTCCTGGAAAGACGTGTAAATAATCTTATCCAGGCGGGATCATAACCGGAAATAAAATTTTATAGGGAAAAGTTGTCTCCGTAACTTGTATGACAAATACCCAAATAAACGTAGATAAAACACTCACTAACCTGGATATATCTGCAGAGGCGCCTTCCTTAACTCGTATAAGCACTTCAGCAGTCAGGAGGAGAACAGCTTGATGATAATATTCTTAACATATCACAGGAAGACCAGCAAAACACAGTTCACATTACGTATGCGTGTGAGTAAGTAAGTTAATGATCGATACATATAGGCCAATCAGCGTTAGAATTCTTGGTCCAAAAAAATGGCCGTCTATTGCAATTGATGAATTTTGCGACTGCTAGCGCCATCCATCGGTACAGTAAGTGAATACCCACGCATAATTGGGATCTGCCACAAGCGTACAGGAGACGAAAGTTAAACAAAGAATTGTGTGTAATTAAATGATTCTTAAACAAATCAACGTCTTACTTAGGTATATAGGTAGATAATGCAGTGAAGCTTAACCATGCTCCCCGCCTTGGAAGTTCGGAGAACTTACAAATAAATACCGACTTTAAACAATTTATAAAGTTGTATGAAAATTTATATATAATAAAGTATGCTAAAGCTAAAATACGCAAGGAAAACTAACTGCTAACTTATTACTAAGCACTAATATGTCATTATCTAATCTGTGCTATTATGACTATTGCGTCGGCAAAGGATAGAGTTTTACAACTGGTCGCTTGAAAATACGATTTCGAGCCTTCACCGTCGCTACGCGAACTACCTTATCGCTACCAGGGTGAACGTCAATAACTACACCTAACGGCCAACACAAAGGCGGAGTGTCGTCCTCACCGATAAGCACGACAGTTCCTATTTTGATGGACTGCTCTAATTTATTCCATTTTTGACGGACCTGCAACGTATGCAAGTACTCAACTCGCCATTTTCTCCAAAAAGACTGAACCATTTGATCGAGCATTTTTTTACGTTGGTTCAGACTTAAAGTAGCATCGCAGAAAGAGGCTGGTAAATACTGCAATGGAGTCGACATCAAAAAATTCGCCGGGGTTATCACTTCAGGATCAGGGTCAGATGAGATTACATTGAGAGGCCGCGAATTCATAATGCACTCAATTTGTATTAAAACCGTCTGTAATTCCTCATACGTAAGTAGCTGGTTCCCTACAACCCTATGCAAGTGACTCTTAAGACTTTTAATATTTGATTCCCACACAGACCCAAAATGTGGGGCTCGAGGTGGAATTGTTTTCCATTCTATGCGGCGTTTAATCAACTCCCTTTTTAGAGATGGTTCATACTCTGAACCGATTAAAAAATTATATAGCTCATCTAAGTGAGACTTCGCACCTATAAAATTGGTCCCGTTGTCAGAATAAAGACAAGCGACAGGCCCACGACGTGATACGAAACGCTTAAATGCTGCTAAAAATGCATCTGAAGTTAATTCTGTTACAAGCTCAATGTGTACGGCCTTAACAACCAAGCACACAAAAAGACATATGTAAGCCTTCTGTGACCTCTGTCCGCGACGCCGGCATAGCGTGATGTTGATGGGACCAGCGTAATCAACCCCCGTGTGGACGAATGCTTTCGCTTCCTTTACGCGATATGCGGGCAAGTCCGCCATAAGTGGAGTAGGATGAGTAGGACTCACACGAAAACAGGTATTACACTTGCGTATTCTGGCCCTCACAACCGTTCTGGCATCCAATATCCAATAACGCTGCCGTAAGATAGACATCAATAGTCCGGGTCCAGTATGACAATTGAGCTTGTGGTAGTGATCAATTATAAGATCTACCAAGTGATCGTGTTTGGGGAGAAGAACCGGATGTTTAGCCTCAAACGGTAAATCTGATTTAGACAATCGTCCACTTATGCGTAAAATATTATCACCGTCAAGTAACACCAAAAGATTACGTAGTTTCTTGGAAGGTAGTTTACCTTTCCTTAAAAGTGAAAGGTCCTCAGCAAAGTGCACAGCTTGCACTGCTCGAACTATAGCCTTTTCAGCAAAAATAATATTATGTATATTCTCGGTATTTGATAATTTTTTAATGAACCTATAGACATATACTACTGTACGAAGTAATTTATCCCAAGTAGATAGTCGACTCGTTAAACTGTATAGTACAGATGGTTCAGATTGGACTAGAGCTGCGAGCACAGTAGCTTTGTGCTCAGGTAAATCCTGACTAACTGTAGGAGAGAATGGTGTGATAGGCCAATCAGATAGCGCGCACTGCATCCATCCTGGACCTTCCCACCATAATCTATGTGACACCAACTGTGAAGGCAATATTCTACGAGACAAACAGTCGCTAGGGTTCTCACTTCCAGAAACATAATAAAAATGTCGTGAATATAAATTCTCCTGACATTGAGCAATCCTGTTACTGACGAACACTGACCAACGATGCGGTGATGAATGAATCCATGAGAGCGCTATTCTTGAATCTGAGAACGCATATATATTAGATATAGTAATACGAGGACTATATGTGTCATGTACGATCTTCACTAACTTGGCCATCAACAGTGCAGCACACAACTCTAAACGCGCTAATGTCGTTACCTTAGCAGGTGCGACCTTAGATTTTGCACATAACAAACGAACGGTAACGTTACCATCAGAATCAGTAGTATGCAGGTAGATCACACACCCATAACCATGCATACTAGCGTCACAGAACGCGACGATATTGACAGTACAGTTGGCAACAACACTTATATGTCTGGGAATTCTTAAAGTTGCTAGCAGAGGGAATTCCTGCGTCAATGAAGCAAAACGTTGAGTGATTATCTCAGGAGGAGTGTCATCCCAACCCACATTACAGAGCCACAGTTCTTTAATCAATAACTTAGCATATAATATAACAGGTGCTACTAAACCAAGGACGTCAAAAATCCTGGCTATTACAGAAAGCATATTTCGTTTCGTGCATTTTTCAGATATTACAGTTGATGCAAAGAAAAAGAAATCCTCAACTGGGTCCCATGAAAGACCTAAGACCTTTGAAGTAAAATTACCTTCATCGAAGTCGATGGTACAACAATGAGTATCTGGAAGATTGGCAAGGAATCCCGGACAGTTACTATTCCACTTTACTAAATCGAAAGCTCCTGATTTTAGTACAGCAAATAATTGTTTAGACAAAACTGTGGCAGTATCTTTATCTATAACGGAATGTACGAGATCGTCAGTATATAACTTCGATTCGACAACCTTAACAGCGTCGGGATACAAGAGCGTCATGTCCGAAGCCGAAGCCAACTCACGAATGACACGCATGGCTAAGAAAGGACTGGGCTTTAATCCGAACGGCACACGGTTAAACTGAAAAGTACGTATTGGTTCATTACTGTTGAAACGATATAATATACGTAAATATTTACGTTGGTTATCTACAACACCAACCTGCATATACATTTGGCGGATATCCGCAGTCATCGCTACTGGGAACAAACGAAAGTTTAATAGTAACAAAAATAAATCGGCCTGTAGATTCGGTCCGGTATGTAATACGTCATTTAGAGACAAACCCGTGTGCGTTTTCGCACTAGCATCTAACACAATCCGGGGTAACGGTTTGTCCGATCTTATGACGGCATGGTGAGGTATATAATAGCCCTCAACTGACAGCTGGTTATCAGGGACCTCAGACAGATAACCGTTGTCGATATAATCACGAATTACCTTGTTATAATTCTCCATCAAAGAAAGATCACATTTGAACTTTCTTTCCAAGGCCATAAATCGGCGTTGGGCACTTACACGCGAATCACCCCATTCGGATGGACTTCTAGAGAAGGGCAACGCTACACAATAACGTCCCTCATCACTACGAGATACTGACGATGTAAATAAATTTTCACATTCGGTTTCTTCAGGGCTCAAATACTTCACAAAGGGAAGTTCTTCGAGCTCCCAGAACTTCTGTTTTAAATTATTAAGTGCGAGGCAAGAGTACGAATTATGCTCGCTGTTTACATCAGGCACATCCCCCATCAGTACATAGCCAAAGGTAGTCAAAGACACTGGAGGAGCACGCGAGCCCGACTCAACCTTATCTCCCAAATAAATATGTGGGAACATCTGAGCACCTAATATAAGATCAATATTGCCAGGAACATTCCAGTTCAAGTCAGCAAGAGGTATATTATCCAAATAATTCATTTTATCACCCTTTACAATAAAGCGCGAGGGCAATTTATCAGTTAAACAGTCCATTACTAATGCATGAATGTTATATCTACAATTTTTATTTACGCGAGACTCAATGTCTAGATAAACATAGCCATGAATCGGTTTAGAAGAGGAGCCTATCCCTTTGACAAAAGAATTACTCAACGGGATTATAGGCAAGTTGAGTAACTTACAACATTCTAAAGTTATTAAGTTATTTTGACTGCCATTATCGATCAAACATCTTATAATTATTTTATTTCTATTATCATTAACCTTAGCTAACACTTGCGCCGTTGCTAATAAAATAGAAGAAACAGGCTTCATATTACTATTCCCACTAAGTACGCAATTATTATATCTAAGCGGTGCTGTGGTATGCGCATGAGTCACGCATTGATCTTCGCAGCTATTGTGCGCCTCGTGCTCAGTGGACGCATCGCGAGCCGAACCACTCGACGACAGTGGCGGCGGAGGTCTGATAACCGCGGAGTCGTTCAAATAACACTCCGGAGGCGCAGGCGACATTCTACTACTGTACACTCGTGATGGTTTTGTTTGAGCAATGTTTTTATTATTAAAATGTAAAAGTGTATGATGTCGCTTGTTGCATAACTCACAAACAAAACGCGAATTACAACTCGAAAGTGAGTGTGACAAACTTAAACAATTAACACATCCATTGTTTGCCTTTATGAACTCAAATCTTAATTGTGGTGAGTTCAAATCTTTAAATTTTTTACAATCATATAACGAATGGTTATTTAACTTACAAAAAACGCAGGCTAATGTACAGCTTCCTTTATTCGCTACCACGTAGGTATGACTACGAGGTGTATGTGAAGATGCAAGTTTGTTTACCGTGCTGCTACTACTTGATTGACGTGACGTCATAGGGGAATTATTATAAGACTGAGATCGAAGTAATATCTTAACTTGATTTCTCATGAATGAAATTAAATCTATATATGAAGGAATTTTATCGTCACTAATTGACATCTCAAATTGACGTACTATTTGTAAGTCAACCTTACGAAGTGCTAAATTTAACAAAATAAAATCCGATAAATCAGGAATATCCAATTGTTTTAAAGCGGAAATAGATGAAGAGTATTTTTCTACAAACGTATCTAGACTACTAGCGTTATTTACACAACCTTTTAAATCGAATATATTGTGTAAATATTGAGTACCTAAGGCGCGTTTGTCTTGATATTTTTTTACTAAGGTATCCCACAATATTTCGTACGTGTCACCTGTCGGTATTATTCCAGCCGTGACCTTCAATGCCCCGTGCGTAAGTTTACCAACGAGATATTGCACACGTTGCGAGTCCGTCAACTGATCGTTATTACGGACATTAGACTTAAACGACTCATAAAATATAGGCCAACTTTCTATTTTACCATCAAATGACGGTATTTCTATAGGCGGTAACTTAATTGAGCATTTATTCTTCGTAGAACATTGCGATTGCGATGATGAAGGCTGAGCTTGAACTAGCTTATTGCGGGTGCGTTTAACCTGCACATATAAATCCTCAAAGGTATCCAAAGCCTGGTAATTAGGTTTCACCGTTGGATGTAAACACAGCTTTATGTCTATAATGTCGTCTATTAATTGTTCATATTTTTGACGCAAGTCGTCAATAGTCTCTGACTCAACCATGAATTTTTCATTCGACTTTGAGTCGAAAGTCGAAATATTTTTCGACGCATTGTACAGCCGATCAATTCGCGAAAAAAATCTTTCTTGTTTTGAAATGAGCCTTTCTCGCCAACTTTCGTTCCATTTCTGTAAGCTTCTCAGCCATTATAAATTGTTTACAGTACGCTAAACTAAGTAAGCTCACCGAGCAATTAACTAAACCTGAATTATAATAATTATTGGAATAATTAAAGTAGTAAATTATTAAGGTACTAAGCCTGTACTGAATAACTTTACGTTATGAAAAAACGACACACTAATTTTTGTTATAACAAATGTGGCGACTACCGCCTAACACAATCTAATGAGAATAATTTGCCTAAATGGCATGTAATTAATAAGAAAACGGATACAAATCCGGCTCGGAGGACCATAAATTAACTATGGAAAGACGTGTAAATAATCTTATCCAGGCGGGATCATAACCGGGAATAAAATTTTATAGGGAAAAGTTGTCTCCGTAACTTGTATGACAAATACCCAAATAAACGTAGATAAAACACTCACTAACCTGGATATATCTGCAGAGGCGCCTTCCTTAACTCGTATAAGCACTTCAGCAGTCAGGAGGAGAACAGCTTGATGATAATATTCTTAACATATCACAGGAAGACCAGCAAAACACAGTTCACATTACGTATGCGTGTGAGTAAGTAAGTTAATGATCGATACATATAGGCCAATCAGCGTTAGAATTCTTGGTCCAAAAAAATGGCCGTCTATTGCAATTGATGAATTTTGCGACTGCTAGCGCCATCCATCGGTACAGTAAGTGAATACCCACGCATAATTGGGATCTGCCACAAGCGTACAGGAGACGAAAGTTAAACAAAGAATTGTGTGTAATTAAATGATTCTTAAACAAATTAACGTCTTACTTAGGTATATAGGTAGATAATGCAGTGAAGCTTAACCATGTCCCTTTTAACATACATTAAAATTCCCCCACCTCTCCTGTTTTCTCTAGTTATCGAATGCATATTATATCCGTTTATATTATATCTATACGTTTCTTCCTGTTTTATATTGATTTCCGTTAAACATATCATATCTATTCTATGCAGGCATTCCTTTACTAAAACTAACAATTCATTAAAATGTTTCCTTAATGAGCACACGTTCACATGTATAATTTGAAATGCATTTTTTTGTTTATTAACTGACATATACCAGGCTTGTAAGTCTATATATTTGTGATACTCAATATCCTGCATGTTCAATTGCGATATATGATTAAAAGGCATTATAAGAGGTAAAAATTAAACTAATATATTTAATAAGATAGTATGTGTTATTATTATTTATGTAGTACAATTATATACCAAATATTTTATTATTCTTCTCTTTTTTCAATATAGGTTTCAATATCGCTCTCAAAATTAATCTGATACACTTTTTTTTCAACTTCGTTTTTTTAATGAGTATTTTCCCGTCTTTTATCCATATAAATTTAAAAGTTTCTTTCAGTTTCGCTTTCACATTCCAGAAAAGCTGACGAATTTGACGGGTTAGGTGCTCATTTATATAGATTCGAGTATGATTCTCATTTTTAAAAATGCTACTGTTTTTAATAATTTTTTTTTTGCATTTTAACCACTCTGAGCGAGCATCTCTCGTTCGCAGCGAAACAACTAAGGGTCTCGGGGCTTTATTGTTGTCGCCAGACATTCTCCAGACCTTTTCTATGTCCTCCACCTTCAGATCTAATTCTTGTGCAATTTTCCCCACTATATTCATTAGGTTTTCCCCTTCTTTATTTTGCACATTTATCAGCTCAATTTGCATGTCAAGTTCTTTCTGTTCAATTCTCATTATACGCTCCTCCAATGATTTGTTATACTTTTCAAGATATATATTTTTTTGTATCGTGTCTTTTAATCCATTTTCTTGCTTTTTAGAATCCTCTCTCATTTCTTTCCTAAATTTTTCTAATTCCACATATTTTTCTCCAAGATAATCAACTGATTTTTCAATCTCCTCGTTTTCCTTTTTAATTTCATTAATCTGACTCTTTATCTCAATCATATCTGTGTGAATCCTGAGGAACCGAGAGTTTTGTTCTTCCTTCATCGAGCTAAGAAGCAAGTTCATTGTTTGCATTTGTTCACTCAGCGCAGTTATGCTTTTGTTCATGATTTCTGAGCTACAGCATGAGGTTTTCTGTCTTCTATGTGCCTGAGTCCGACAGGAATCACTGCTATCACTGTCTCCGTCATCACGTTTCTTTTTCTGTCTGATATTTATCCAGTTATCGCTGGTTGCGCTCTTATCCCTCGCCACTGCAATATTTGGTTCAGAACCATATATTACCTTACCCTTGTCTGGTGTACGGTGCATTGTTGTTATTTTATTTTATTATTATTTAGTGATTTTGTAGGTGCAAATAGGCGTACACCTGTTTACAATTGGCAAATAAGTAGTTAAATAAGATATTCCGTAATCGGTTAGCGGAGGGCGGGGCTATCTGCACTCGATCCTGCGGTCGCAATTACTGTAATATAAAGATCCTTTTTTCGCGTATAGCTCTGTCCTTGTCACTTATTTTAATATTTAACGAAACCCAGAGATGCTTCCGGCGCACACGCGCGATCCACGAGAACTGGTTGAAGAGAGTTTGCAATTGATGTTTGTCTAGTTCGTTTGTGGATTTAGTCATCAATTGGATATATTAAACATTGAGTATGTATTCAATTGCTCATGGCGAGAGTTATAACGAAAACTCCACCTAGCGTCAAGTATACTAACTACCAATAAAAAGTGTCCAAAAAGCACGCTTTCTTAAAGCATCGTTTGGCTGTCTAGTGGCAGGCAAAGGAACTATTTATAAAAATAAAACAAAGGAAGTTTATAGGAATTATTTAATTTATTTGTGGATGAAATTATTTCATCTGATTTATATTAGAATAATGAAAATAAAATAAAAAAATAAAATGTTAAAATATATACTTTTTTTTAAATTGTTCTTAAAACTCTTTAGGATAACTCTACCAAATTTAAGAGGATGGTCAATATTAGCACAGTGCTTGAGTTTTGTGGGTTTTGGTATTTAGTCGTATTATATCCATGCGTTGTAGGACAACTGGAGGGAAAGATCGTCGAATAGGAATCGAGAACTTTAGGCTTGCCAACATAAAATTTACCGAAGTATTTTAGGCGGGAACCAATGAGGAGGCTGAGATGAAGAAAATGGAATTAGATTGGTCGGAATGGTTGGCTAACTGCAAATGGTTTCTGTCAGGTAAATTGGTGGGGATTTAAGGCTATAAAAGAGGCTGATCAGGATCATTCGGGACTTTTTTCGCCCTGCTCTTGAAGAGTTGCAGAAGTCCAAGGAGGAGACCCCGACGTGAAGAAGTCCAAGGAGGAGACTCCGCCCGACGTGATCTAGATATAAGGTATGTGCTTGAAGGTAGGTGTTATTATGTCGTTTGTTGATTTACTTTTATGTGTTTTTGTTTTACATTGCGAAATTTTGTGTGATTTTATTTAATATGTTTTTGATATTACTACCACAGTTCCATTCCAAAATTTTCGAGAAAAGTACCTATGTGTCTGCAATACGAATAATTTACCTGTAGTATTGAAAGATCTTCCTGATTATGGGTTTGCAATTTCTTTAAAAAGGTGGCTTTTAAATAATGCATTTTATGATATTAATGAATTTTTAAACTATAATAAAAGTATGAATATATTATTATGACATAAAAAATATAAAAATTCTGACCAATTCATAGGATTTTATTATTGTATGCCCGATAAGGGTAACTGTTCGCTACTCACTGTATTGCAATAACACCTAGCTTTAAGAAACTTTGTAACAGTTTGACAATAAATATGTTCTATTCTATTCTATATGTCTTACGGCTATCTCATGTACTTGCGTTGGATTTAAATTATGTTATTGGTCGTTTTCTACAATACGGATCGTCTTTCCTATCATATGTTGCTGCTTATTTTCCTAGGAATATAAAATGGGTATGGTTAGGTAGGACTTGAATTTAAGGTGTTATATTTTATTGACCTACCTACTGGTGCTTTTATAATTGCGGAAATTATGTGTAATTTTAATTAATATGTTTGTGATTTTTAAATATTTTTATTTTACAGCTATCTTACGTATTGTATTTGAATAATTTGATCGCACGATATTTTATTTTACGTGTCATTTTATTTAATATGTTTGTGGTTTTAAAATATTCTTTTACTGCTACCTTACGTATTGGAGTTAAATAATGTTATCGCCCGTTATTTTATTTTACGTGTCATTTTATTTAATGTTTGTGACTTTTAATGATTTTTTACAGCTACCTCACGTATTGGATTTCAATAATGTTATTGCCCGTTATTTTATTTTTACAATTTGTCGTTTGAATTAGATATGTTGCTGCTTATTTTATGTTGCGTTCGTACTATGTTATCATTTGATTTTATGTTTGCGGTTGTCATAGAGTTATTGAATACGTGTGTTTTCCGAACATTCATTGCGGCTTCAGGTTTAGTCGAATGGAATTCATATTAGGGAGCGAGTCTTTGTGTTATATTATGTGCTGTGAGCGTTGTATAGTTTATAGCGGCACTCTGATTCTACCTACATCGTGGTGCATGTCCCTATTTATAGTATATGATAATATTTGGTTATTTTATTACAGCTTTAGGTTATTCTACCGACTATGTTAGATTTATTAGCATGGTTGTGCCAACTTGATACTACCTACATCATGTGTGTACCCCTATTTATAGTTTAAGATAATGTGTGTGTTCGGGTTAGAACTAATTTGATAAAACTGATTAAAGTAAACTGATGTATATTTGTTATAAAAAACTATAAAATAACTGTGAAATAATTATAAATGATATGAGTACGCGCGACTTGATTGCTTGATGATTGCGAACTGATACGGTAAAATTATAATTTCTAATAAGTAACTAATTTGTGTCAATTGTGAAAATGCTGATGTGACAATGTACGCGCTTGCTCGTACATATTCCCGGGCGGGGAAAATAGGGGTTAGTAATGGTAATGCACAACTGATGATTTAACAAGGTGATATAATTTCATTTAATATCTAATATGATTTGTGTTAATTTTCCCGATGAATTAACAATATGAAGGGCATTATTCTTAAATTAGGATGATTCCGTCATGTCGTTCATAGATTTAAATACCGATCTATGCACAATAGCAGACGATCCTATATCATTCATTTCTAATCGCGCACTCACACTTTGTACGGTTGGCGGCGTACGTTTATTTTTTATTGACATTCGCGCACGATTTTTAGTGAACTCACTAATTTCACTGTAATGATCACTACACTGTGCACTGTTCGAACTGGCAACTCCAGCGTCGGGCGCCCGCGTCACCGCCACTGCCAGTGCAGCGGGCGCGGGCGCTGCTGCTGCCGCCACCGCCGCCAGGCCCCCGTCACTCTCGAAATGCAGCTACTCGATACGATACTCACGGGCTCACGGGCTCACGGCTCACGGTTACTTTGTAGCGGAGTTATTTGAAAACTATGATATTTTTTAAGATATCCATTGAAATCAAATAATGTCAGATACAATTTTGTTCACAATTAAATACTGGTGGTGAATAATGCATTTATTTTGAAAAGGAACAATATCATGTTTATAAAAACACCTTCGCAGATAGTGCATTATTTTAGAATAAATTTGGTAACCAAAAAATAGTTATAGTGAGCCAATTTTGAAAGATAGACATATGCTGTCGCGGACTTTTTTTTAGAACTTTTAAAGGAGAACAATTCTTACTTACATGATTTTAGCGTAACTTTAACCATTTGCGCAGCGCACGCAACTAAAGCTCTGAAAAGGAATATTTTTCCCCCGTTTCTGCAATATTTTTAATTGATGCTCATCTGCTATTAGTCGTAGCGTGACGTTATATAGCTTATATAATACCTCGATAAATGGATTATCCAACACAAAAATAATTTTTCAATATGAATCAGTAGTTCCTCAGATTAGCGCGGTCAACCAAACAAACACACAAAGAAACCCTTCAACTTTATAATATTAGTATGGATTTAAAAGGTGAATACGACGATGGTCGTTTTCGTTTCGATTTAACCTTACACTAGGGGCACAGATTACCAATAATCTAAGGGTGTTACTGTTATGGAGCTCGATTTACAAATACGATTCGGGGGAGTACTAGTTGCACGTTGCACTAAAACACCTTCAGAAGTAGCTCGACTAACGTTTTGACTTCCCGGCAAAAAATGCGTTGACTTATGTAGCGGGATACTTCTACATAAATGTGGCAAGAAACATAACTGTAGCGTCTTTAATTCTCTACTAAACGATGAACCTTATATGGACGATACCAGACTGTACATTCATTTTAAATCGTACAATAAAAAATCTTTGTTTTACGGAGGGCTGAAAGTCCCACCGGAGGCTTTTATCAATTACGTGGATGAATTAGAAAAAATGTATTTTTTTAATTTTTTGATGAAGTCTTTACGAACCAGCCGGGAAGCACTTCAATGAATATACTACAAGAAATTGATTTTATCCCACCTTGCCCCTGTTTTCCAATGGATTACTTTGTTAAAGTTATTTTATACGATTTAGAATATTAACGAATGAATAAAAAGATGGAAAAAAAACATTGATCATTTTATAAAATTAAATCACATTTAATTGACTAGCTTTCTTTGCATTCACTTCATTGCATTAGATGTATAAATAAATAAAAAAAGTATAACTTCAGTCATTTAATTTAATTTATGGTCGTGGCATAACCCTTACGTTTTCGCTCGATGACGCAATCACGCGGTGTACGCGGGATTCTCGACTCTCGGCACGCGTTTGTAGAGTATATTTCTTCTCGCGTCGTCTAAAATGGCTAATAATAATAATGCTAGTAGGTTAATATAACGAAATTTTTTCACCATTTGTATTAGAGTGAAGTATCTGTCCTGTTATTAATCTGTGCCGCCGCTGATCCTCTCGTTCTGATGCGTCTCCACACAAGCGTTGCCACTATGACACCTATTATGGCGAATAGTATATATATCGTCACATAGTGGTGGACATCGTGATATGAGACCTCTTCTATCAAAGGTTGACCTTCTTTCATTATATCTATGTCATTCTGAATCTTTTGGAGGTGCAACGATCGATCATAGTTTTTTGCTATATTCGTCTCTGTAGAGGATTTTGGTAACGAGATGTTGATGATATGGTTCAACTGGTAGATTTCCGATATTTCGAAATGCGACTTAATTTCAATTTTACTGCGGTCTTGTCTCTGCGAGTAAGTAAAGAAGTCAGCTGATTTTATAATGCATGCCTGATCAACATTAAAAAATCCAGCGTGACTCAATTGTAGCGGTGTAACTTGATCCTCACATACTAGTTTCAAGTGACATTGTGTACAACAGAAATAGAAATAATTATTTGGCTTATTTAATTCGATCCATCTATTAGAGCAAGGCTTTTTAATAGTTTTACATTCCTTTGTGTTAGGGTAGGCTTCACAAAAATTATGATCGTCCTTGATGACGTAAATAAGCCTCTTGAGGCGACACAAAGTTGTCAAGGGGTTCAAAGGGGTGCATGAATGTAAATCTTCTTCTTCGATTTTTATAAAAGAATCTTGTTTGAGATTGACGGCCACGTAATTTGATATAGGTTCCGTTGCTATCTCGGTATAGTTTTCTGATAAGTGGGGTACCGGGATAAGGTGTAAAATTTCATATGTTTCTTCTGCTATAAGAGGAATCTTGATTTCTATAATAATAAAATTAGGAGTAACTCTTGCTTGTACTCTTAATAAATTATAAATTTGTGATAAATTGTCGATTTGCTTGATGGGTACCGCTAAACCCTTTGGGAGTTGTTCTGTTATCACACTCAGTTCATTCCTTAATTGGATGGGTGTAAGTAAATGTAAATTAATGTTGCCGTGATATATATCTGTAATGGTGTCCAATAATATTTGTTGTGTGTTTTTTTAGCTGAAGATAACATTGTTTGCTAGCATAGCAATAGTGATGAAGTCATTAGCGGGGGAAATTGTTTGAATTTCCGATTCAAGTACTTTAACACTTTTTTCAACTGAGTTGATTTTCTGATTTATTAACTAATGCTGTTTGTCAATCATGCTTTCCGTGCGTTTTAACAGATTGAACTCGACTTCTATTACTGAAGTTTGATTCTTCCAGAGTGCAGCCAGATGGTTTTGGTTCTCTCTGATAAGATGGATATCATGTTCATACTTTTCGGCGAATCTCTGATCTAAAACACCGAAAAGACTGTTGGCAATAGATCCAATCCCGTCAATTAATTCACGTCTGAAGCGACTACGTGATGTTGAATGATGATTCACCAGCATGTCATTATAATATTGTAGTTCAGTGACTTCGTGCCGTAATTGTAACATGATATTTTCACAGTGGGATTGATTTTGTATTTTTGTGCATATATTTTCTAGATAATTTATATACATATTGACTGCCTTGCTACCTTCTTGATAAGGCTGCGTGTCATAATAGACAATTAGGCGCCACTCATCGCGTATCAAATTCATGTTCGTAATATGATCGAAATAAATGCTATTATTACCCGGTAAAACTGTCGTTTGGTATGCACATTGTATTTGTGATATTGATAATAAAAATAATAACAAGGGTGTTGCAAAGGTTGATAAAGAACATTTATTCTTTTTAGTCAACTTAGGGGTCAATTCTTGCTGTTTCCGTGTTTTCGTGAACAGGAAGAACCGATAATTTTATTACTGGTCGCCTTATTAGCCCGTTTTTTGTTTTTAGAGACACAACCCTTACGTAGCCATCACTACCAGGGTGCAGTTCTACGACACGACCCAAGCTCCATTTACCCGGGGGAAGGTTATCGTCCTTGATAACTACAACGTCGTCTAACCTTATATTTTCTCGGGGATATCTCCATTTACTCCTTGATGAAAGCTGAGTCAAATATTCGTCACGCCAGCGCCTCCATATATCACTGAAGATCTTTTGGGTGAGATACCATCTTCGAACACGAAGATCTTTTTCAGTGTCATAAATGGTCAGAATGGGACCACTAGCTAGAAAATGAGCGGGGGTTAAGAAGTTCAAGTCATCGGGGTATTCTGTTAGTGGACAGAGGGGGCGGGAATTCAAGCATCCCTCCAATTGGCTGAGAAGCGTAATGAACTCTTCATAGGTGAGATGTTGTTCACCTATGACTCTTTTCAAATGATGCTTGAGGCTTTTAACTGCGGCCTCCCATAACCCACCTGCTGAGGGCCAAGAGGGTGCGTTGAAATGCCATTCTAACCCCATGCTTGCTATCTCTGTCCGAAAGTCTTGATCGTTAAGGTGTTGCAGTTGTTCTATTTCCTGATTTAGTACTTTTCGAGCTCCTATAAAATTGGTTCCTTGATCGCTATACATATGACCGGGAACTCCTCTGCGGGCTGCCATCCTTCGTAATGCAGCAAGGAAAGCGGACGTAGTGAGGTCGGAAACGAGCTCCAAGTGTACGGCTTTAGTGACCATGCACACAAATACCGCCACGTATCCGTTTGTGGTCTTGATCCCACGACCCTTGTTGGCTTTTACACTCACGTGTCCTGTGTAATCTACTTGAATTTGAAGCGGAGAGATTGACAAATGCTGTAGGGACGGTATGGCAACAAAACTGTCCGGACAGAAAAACGATAGCGAAAAAGCTGCCGTGGTGGACTCCTGAGGTATCCAAAATAAGAAAGGAGACAACGAAAGCTTTTAACTTAGCAAAGGCCAGAAATGATTACACTGAGTATGGCAAGGCACTAACACGATATAGTACTGCGGTTAGGAAAGCAAAGAGAAAGGCTTGGAGAACACACTGTGAGAACATTAGTTCTATTCCTGAAGGGATGAGGTTAGCCAAAGCTATATCGACTACGAATGCGATCCCGTTAGGAGTGATTAATGACCCAAACGGTGAACGCACAGATTCTGGGAAGGAAACTTTGATGGTAATGCTAAGTACTCACTTCCCAGGATCACAAATTATAGAGAAAGAGCATGATCCTATAAAACTTGAGGAACTAAATGAGAAGACCTCGAAGTTTGATTGGGACATAGCTAAAAGGGTAGTGGATGAGAGTAGAATCAAATGGGCCCTATCCAGCTTTCAACCATACAAAGCTCCCGGCCCAGACAACATCTATCCAATACTTCTACAGCAAGGTAGTCCTAACCTTGGACAGCATCTATGCAGGCTATACAAAGCATGTATTGCATTTGGATACATTCCCAAAACTTGGAGAAAGGTCAAGGTAATCTTTATCCCTCAGCCTGGGAAGCCGGATTATGAAGACCCAAAGGCCTTTAGGCCTATTAGTCTCCAATCTTTCTTTTTGAAGACATTGGAGAAATTAGTGGATAAGTTTATAAGGGAGGGACCATTGAAAAACTTTCCCTTACACAGACTACAGTGTGCTTATCAGCCAGGCAAATCTACGGAAACGGCACTGCATTATGTAGTTAGCAAAGCGGAAGCAGCCTTATAAAACAAGGAGGTGTGCATTGGTGCATTCGTGGATATTGAAGGTGCCTTTGATCGCACTACCTTTGAATCTATTAAAAGAGCTGCTAAGAAGCATGGAGTGCCACATACAATCAGAAAGTGGATTAACTGCATGCTGAAAGGTAGAATCATTTACTCAGAACTACTAGGGGATAAACTAATAGCAAAGACCACAAGGGGCTGCCCTCAGGGAGGAGTGCTGTCTCCACTACTCTGGAGCCTTGTAGTTGACTCTATAGTGGACAGACTGAATGAGGGACCACTTTACACTGTGGGCTATGCAGATGACTTAGTCGTGCTAGTCAATGGGAAATTCCCTGGTACAGTATCGGAGATTACGCAGTATGCACTGGAGGTGCTGGAAGACTGGTGTAACACCAACCACCTGTCAGTAAACCCCGGTAAAACGACTGTAATACCCTTTACAAGGCAGAGAAATCTGAAAAGGCTTAAAACCCTGCATTTATATGACACGGAGCTTTCATGGTCCAGTGAAGTGAAATATCTTGGCATAACGCTAGATAAGGAACTTAACTGGAAACTCCATATGGAGAGAACCTTGATAAAAGCTCAAAGGGTCTTTGGAATGTGTCGCTCCACTTACGGCAAGACGTGGGGACTACAACCAAAGATAATAAAGTGGATCTATACAACCAAGGTCAGACCTGTTATAACTTATGGTAGCATCGTCTGGTGGCCTAGGACAAGGCTGGTAACATGCAAAACTGAGCTTAGCAAGTTACAGAGGACAGCATGTCTAGCGATAACCGGAGCGTTTAGAACCACTCCAACGGCAGCGATGGAGGTGCTCCTCGACATCCCGCCACTGCATATTATGATAGAAACAGAGGCGAGGAAGGCGTTACATAGACTCAAAGTAGCAGGACTGTGGGACACTACTAAACCTCTGTTGAAACACACAAAATGGGCAGAAACCTCGGTCCTAGACAGGTATGGAAATGAGATGTGATAAAATCTGCCCCAAATTCATATTCGAAAAGAAATTTAAGATCAGCATTCCCACAAGAGAGGAATGGAAATGTAAGCCACCATACCTGGAAAAGGGAAGCCTAATCTGGTTCACTGATGGATCAAAGATGGACTCTGGAACAGGTGCTGGGGTCTATAACAAAGACACTCAAATATACCAAAGCATGGGAAGGTTTGCCACTGTCTTCCAGGCGGAGACACATGCAATCATTCTATGTGCAATGGAAATTATAGAACAGAGGACTAAGAATAAAACTATATATATTCTTAGTGACAGTCAGTCAGCCCTCAAGGCACTGAGCTCTTCGCGCGTTAGCTCAGACCTGGTTCTGAATGCCATACAAGCCTTAAACAAGCTTGGTAGGTATAATAGGGTAAGACTGATATGGGTGCCTGGTCATGTAGGAGTGATTGGCAATGAGAAGGCTGATGAACTGGCACGGAAAGGCTCGGAAAACAAGTACGTGGGCCCTGAGCCCTTCATATCTCTAACACAAAGTTTTATTAACACAGCCATTACAGAAGAAGTCAAGAATAGGCATAGAACTGAATGGCAAAAGGTACCACGATTAAGACACTCCAAGTCCTTTATGGGGGGGAGGGTAGGGGAATGGAGTAAATACATCTTTAAAAACGGTAGAACACAGGCTCGCTTCCTCACGGGAGCGCTCACGGGACATTTTGCCACCAACTATTACACAAAATGCAAATTTCCCCTGCACAACCTTGTCGGGCATGTGGTGAAGGCCAGGAATCGATGGAACATCTTCTGTGTCAATGCGATGCCCTGGCGAGGATCCGAATGAGTCTTCTGGAAGTGGCGTTTCCAAAGCCAGTAGACTATAGACTCTTTCACGCCAAAGATATAGTGAAGCTTATGGCAGCTATATTCAGGACGTGGGAGGAGTGAAGGCAGGGGTGGCACAAAAGATCCCGAAGGGTCGAAGTGCATCGTGGCAAAGTCACGGCCCCATGATAAGATAAGATAAGAATCAACTTCACAATGATAGAAGGGTCGCGATGGGTTACTTCGCGCAGCTGGTAAATCAGCCTTAATTTGCTGTTGATGGCCAAAACTGTGTTTTTACATATGACGCATAGTCAAAGTCGTTTCTTGATTGTGCTATTACCTCCTATAAGCCAATACTTTCGTCTCACAAAAGCGCTAGTTAGTCGTGCACCGCCATGGAACGTCACATCATGCGCTTGATCGATGATGAGTTCGGCCAGCCTGGTATTATTGGGGATGATCATTGGGTGCTTCATTTCAGGATCTAAGTTCGCATGTCTGAGCCTGCCACCGACACGTAAGATACCCCTTTCATCTAATATGGGAAATAGATTATTTATTATTTATTTATTATTATTTATTTATTTATAACTTTATGTACACACAATTTATAAGAAGAAACAATTTTAAATTAAACTTTGTACAAAGGCACTGCTTATTTCTAAAGAAATTTCTGCCAGCAGACCTGCGAGAAGGATATGTTAGTTACAAATTAATGTAGACACAGTGTGTAAACAAATATGAATTGACTTAACATAAAATAAAAATAATTAAATAGATACATATATACTTATATAATATAACATAGATATAATATATTTAAACATATAATATATATAATATAACATAACATATATATAATATAACATAACATAGATATAAACAGCATTTACGGAAGAGAGGAAAGATAGTGTTCTTTGACGCGTCGCTTGAAGGCGGAAATAGTGTTTAAGTCACGTATGTCAGGCGGTAGTAGATTCCACAAACGAACTGCATGAACGGTAAAGGAATAGGAATAGAAATCAGTCTTATGAGGTGGGATGTTAAGCAGGTGTTTGAGATTGGGTCTGCAAAGGGTATCAGTAGGACGTAAGAAAGTAAAACGTTCCTGCAGGTATTCAGGATAGGATGGATCACGGAGGACGTTAAAAAGGAGACATAAAAGCCGAGTGTTCCTACGAAGACGAATAGGAAGCCACTTAAGTTCCTTACGGTACTGAGAGACATGGTCGTACTTTTTTAACCCATAAATAAAACGAATACACACATTTTGCAACCGCTCAAGCTTGTTGAGGAGCTCCTCATTGGCATCCAGAAAGCACGTGTCAGCGTAATCTATGAGTGGTTGAATGAGAGATTGCGCGAGAACGATCTTTGAGATTACATATTTTACTGTTATTATTGACACTTTTTCCTTCTCGTAATCTGCTTACTTCTTCGCAAAAATACTTTTCTTGAATGCACATGATTATTTTTGTTTTTGCGACGTTTAATTTTTGCAAGTTAAAATGACTTTGACCAGGTTTCTTGGTGCCTAATCTTATTATTCTAACTAATATCCTAATTGCTGTAATAAATGAACTAGTGATACATAAAATTCTCTCTATAATTTTAGTGGTACTTGATAATTGTATAACGTTAACTTGCTTTATTTTTATCATTTCTTGATTTGTTGTATAATTTATATTGTTTATTTATGTTTCAGCTTTATAATCTGGAAGCCACTGAGGCCTCTCCCACCAGAGCCTGTGATCTTTAAGTTTTGGGGCTGTGAGACCTCGGCTAGCGCAGTCAGCCGGGTTCTCTTTTGATTTAACATATCTCCAGCATTTTGCTGACACTAACTCTGTGACTTGTCTCACGCGATTTGCAACAAAGGCCTTCCAGCGGCTTGAGTCACCGTTGAGCCAGCCTAAAGGTCTATTCACACATATCAGTGAAGCCACAGTTCCGGCACAGTACCGGCACAGTTCCGTATCAGTGCGAAATATTATTTCATGCATTATCTATGAACGTATCTCCACTTGTCCGTGTCAGTGACGGCACAGTGCTCTCAGTGTCGGTGCCGGCACCGGCAAGCACGGAAGGGATCGTCGACAACGATATTTTTTGCCGGACGGACAGATCACGGACAGATCACGGACGCCGGCATCAACAAAAACAAAATAGAGGATGAGCGATTAATAGAATTGGTTCGTGAAAATAGAGTTTTATATGATTTATCTCATGCAAAGTATATGGATACGAAATACAATCACGATTGACGACGGACACGTTTTCACTGAAGCTCCGTGAACTGAGCAGGCACTGACATGTGTGAATTGAATCACTGACGCAACACTGAAGCACTGATACGGAACTGTGCCGGTACTGTGCCGGTACTGTGCCGGTACTGTGCCGGTACTGTGCCGGTACTGTGCCGGTACTGTGCCGGTACTGTGCCGGTACTGTGCCGGAACTGTGGCTTCACTGATATGTGTGAATAGACCTTAACACCGCCATCGAGTCAGCCCAGCAGAAAATTGTAACATTATGGTCTTGTAGGCAATTCTTGATTTTTATTATTAATTTAGCTAATAAAACTGCCCCGCATAATTCGCGGCAATGAGGTATTTTTATTAAGGGGGCCCACTTTTGTTTTGGCCGCTACCAACGTTACTTTTGTATGGTTTGCTCTCTGTATTTTGATGTAAACTACCGCGGCATAGGCTTTTGTGCTTGCATCACTGAATCCATGCAGCTCTACCGAATCCTTTTCCAGAGTTTGAAGCCACTTAGGTACTTGATATTCACCAATAACGTCGATATGCTCTTTTATTTTTACCCAATCGTCATATATGTTTTTCGGTACAGACTCGTCCCATAGAATATTTGCCTTCCACACATCTTGAAATAGTATTTTAAGCTTTATCGTGAATGGGGCGAGCCATCCCAATGGATCAAATAACTTGAATAATTCGGATAAAAGCGTTCTTTTCGTAAATTTGATCGCATTTGAGGAGATACTTGCTATACTTTGCTGGAAGGTGAAGTAGTCATGTTGTGGACACCACCTCAACCCTAAAGCCTTTGTTGTTTCAGCTCGTTTGAAATCGAAGCTTTCCTGTTGTTTTTGATCAACATCAACGTTCTTTAACAATTCCGGCGCGTTGGATTTCCACTTCCGTAGGTTAAAACCTCCTGATTTTAAGAGTTTTATCATGTCATTTTGTAGTTGTTTTGCAGCTGAAATTGAGTGGGAACCATGGATCAGATCATCCATGTAGAAAGAACTTTCCAGGACCGAGGGCGCTGAACTGTCTTGATAATTGCCCTTCTCGTCTCGAGCCAATTGTTTCAGCGTCATCATAGCGAGAAACGGCGCCGCTTTTGTTCCGTAAGTTACCGTAGCAAGCTTATATTCTTTTAATTTTAAATTTTGATTATCTCTCCAAATAATTAACTTTAGGTCTTGATCTTGTTTGTTAAGCCAAATCTGCCTAAACATTTTTTCCAGGTCAGCTGTAAACGCATATTGATGTTGTCTCCACTTGATCAAGAGATTTTGTATGTCTTGCTGTAAATTAGGACCCCTAAACATAAGGTCATTTAAGCTGTGCCCTGTCGAAGTTTTTTCCGATGCATTAAAAACAACACGTAGCTTTGTAGTAGTGGACTCGGCGCGTATTACGCCATGGTGAGGTAAATAACACTTTGACGTGCAATTCGAGCTGCTAGGTGTCATATGACCGAGCGATAAATATTCATTGATAAATAACTTATATTCATTTGCTAATTGCTGGTTTCTTGTCAATTTGTTCTCTAATTTATAAAACTGTGCAACGGCCTTTGACTTGGAATGACCTAAATTTTTCTTGATAGTTAAGTCGTAACGGCAATCTTACTTCAAAGTGGCCATCTTCCAGTCTTTTTGTGGTCGATTTATAAAATTGAATGCATTGTTCATCTTCAGAGAATAAGTTAGTTTCCTAGGAGATATCTTCCATTTCCCAAAACTTTTGCATTTCTTCCATGTCATGAAGAACCACGTTACATTGGATAGTTCTAGTATTTCCACTCAAAACCCACCCTAGTTGGGTTTGTTGGGCAACCGGTAAAGCAGAGTTCGACCTAGATATGCCATCTAGTAATATTATGGAATAAATGTCGGCTCCTAATAATAAATCGATTGGGCGGCTATCATAAAATGTAGGATCAGCTAACTTGATATGATCCAGGTATGACCAATCAGGATTCTTAAATGATTGATTTGGTAGATTCTTGATAAGCTGGCTCATGATAATGGCATCAGTTTCAAATGTAAAGTCATTAACCCTTGACCTACATTTGATAGTAACTACCCCTTATCCGTTGGTTTCTTTATCGCCGATTCCTGAAATGACTCCGTTGCATTTATTTATTTATTTATTTATTGCTTGTCACATGGTACATTATGGTGGTAAAAGATTCTTTCAAAACATTGAGCACGTGACACCCTGCAAGGGCACTGCAATTTTAAGAGAGCGACACTCATCTAATAGAGAGACACAAATTTAAGTATGTTACATTTCAATCATAAGTTAATTATTTATCTTTATCTGCAAAGAACTCATTTAATGTATAATAAGCCTTTTTAGAGAGATATGTTTTTAGATTTTTTATAAAGGCTTTATTGTTTGAATGTCTTTTATTTTATTGGGAATATTATTATAAATATTTATAGACATACAGTATGGGCCTGATCTAATTAGTTGAAGAGTTTTACCTGTTGGGAGATTTAATTTATTTTTATATCTGTCATTACGTTTAATATTAGTATTAGCAGAGTATAGATGCATGTGTTTTTTTATAAATTTGCTACATTCCAATATATATAGGCAAGTCACAGTAAGAATATTGTGTTTTACAAAATATGGTTTACATGATATCATTTGGTCAATGTTAAATATAATTCTAATACATTTTTTTTGCAGTATAAATAAGTCTTGTATGTCGGTACAATTGCCCCATAACAATATTCCGTACACGAGTCTAGAGTGTGCGTAGGCATAGTATGCAGTGAGGGCAGCTTTGGTATCAGTTGCTCTTTTAAGGTTGTATAATGAATATATGAAAGACGATATTTTTTTAGTTAGTTTTTGGATGTGCGCTTTCCAATTTAGATTGCAATCTAATTTTAGTCCCAAAAGAGTAGTAGAAATTTCTGATTTTATGTCGTTATCTTTAAAATTATATTTTATGTTAAGAGGCGCTTTTTGGTAAGGTCTAAATTGTAAAATTTTAGTTTTTTCAAAGTTAAGTAATAAATTATGGGCACTTAGCCAGCTGAGAATTTTCCCTAGAATTGAATTTAGTGTAATTGTTAATTCGTTTAAATTAGTGCATGGTACAGTTATAGATATGTCGTCAGCAAAAAAAATGCAATAATAATCCAGTATTCTTGGCAGGTCATTTATATATATCAGAAATAAATCACTTTCTTTTGGGGGGTAGGCACAGAAATAAACACACGTAAATTTTGTTGCTCTTCACATTTTATTAAGATTAATTAATTTAATAACAATTGTTATATGTATTTTGAACTTTAATTGTACTGTAGCCCCCCTATACTCGTGATACACTAATTTATCCTGTCATACCTGGGTTTCATAAAATTATCAGCAACTCATCTATTATCACCTGCGCCTTTATCATGGATTTAAAACTGGCTGCCAGCTTGGAAGACTTAGAGAGCCTATTTAGCACACGTATGAACGACTACGAGGCTAAACTACAGAAGGCGACATCTGGATCCACACCAAAACATACAGAAATTGGTTCGCTCTCACGTGAGTTCACTGAATTTAAAACATTTGTTTGGCAAGCTTTAACTAAGTTCAAATCACAAATTCAACTCCTCTCACTGGGCTTTGATAGACACGAGATGGCTATGCGTCGTAAGGTCCTTTTATTTCATGGAGTTGCTGAGGGCACCAATGAAAGTGTTTATGATAAGGTCCATAATATATTAACTGAACAATTAAAATTGTCTGATGTTGCAAAGGACAACATACATATCTGCCAGAGACTTGGTTCTCCACAGCGCAGGCCCCGCCCGATCCTTGTCAGGTTCTTTAATATGGAGCATCGTCATCTCGTATGGGATAGCAAAACTTCACTAAAGGGCTCTGGCATTACCATCTCCGAGTTTCTAACACATGCTCGACACCAAGTCTTTTTGACTGCACGTAAACATTTTGGTGTGAAAAGCTGCTGCTCTATGGAGGGCAAGATAATGATTATTACCCCTGACAAGTGTCGTCACAAACTCGACACGGCAAGTGAGCTACAAAATCTTATCACTAAATTTCCTTCTGGTTCTGTGGGCACTGAAGGTGCTCAGGGCGCCTCAAACTCCACGCTATCGGATGCCACAACATCAAGGGAGCCGAAAAGAATACGGCGACGTAATTAAGTCTTCACCAGCATAGTTTTGAGTAGCTTTTTAACTTGACTGTATTGCACTGTATACATGTTATTATGTATATTGCGTAGCTATACTTTTTTTTTCTTCTAAATATTTACTGATAAAGTTATATAATGCAGGTATTTCTAAAAATATTGGCCTTCCTATAAAATTTAGGCTTAACGTAAGTACAAACAAAGAGAATGTAATGTGTTGTGTCAAAATAGCTATAATATATAAATCAGTCAATTGTATCTTACTCTCAGTCGCGAATACAAAACCGAAGGAATCACACGTGACGTTTTTAATTTCAACCCCAAGCCAATTTGTGTTGGTTTGTAAACGAAACGGTTTATGTCAGTTGAAAGTGACAACTACTTAAACATATATATCTCTCTGTCTAATTGTCTATGTCTCTTGTATTGTGTCACCCTTTGTTATCCGCTGATTAAAATCCTCTTTAATTATAGTAATCTTTCTTTTATTTCACCAAATAACCATCAGGTTATGGGCCCAGAAGGCTTTAGTGCACGGGCAGGAAATAATTAATGGTGAAAATAGTCCAAGTAAAGTATTATAATATCAATCAGATATAACCTCAAAATGTCTGGCGTGGCAGGCGTGTCTTCGGCAATACCAATAGAGAAATTAAAAGGTATTGAGGATTATCATAATTGGAAATTTTATATGAAGAATCTATTGATTCACGAGGATTTATTTGAATGTGTGCAAACTGAAGAAGGAAGCAAAGATGTGAGAAAAGACCAAAAGGCTTTGGCAAAAATTTGCTTATCAGTTCACACGAGCGCTCAATCGCATGTACGCAATGCGAAGACAGCTTTCGAAGCTTGGAGAAATCTAGAATCAGCTTATGAAGACAAAGGCTTAATCAGAAGGCTAAGCTTACTAAGATCACTTTGTGATACGAAACTAAGTGAGTGTAGCGGTATGGTGAGGTGGTAGGCTATTCATATTAAACTTAATAAATATTTTTTTTTTTTTTTTTTTTTTTTCGTCTGCGATCAGTCCTTAAACTATAAGCAGATTTGTTGTGTTTTATGGCAGGTGGAGCGGGCTCCTCAGCAAGAGCCTCTACTCATTAATTGTGGATGCTAATAGCGATTTTCAAGGTCTAAGATGTTGTGCCTTTTCAATCTTTTGGTGTAGTGATGAATAGTCAATTGACGAGCCAGTTTGTTGGGATGATGAGTTACCCGCTCCTTATATTTTGCAGCAACTCCACGAATTTCCTCCCTAACGGTGGTCATGTTTAGTTGTTCATGGATTTCGCCATTGGTTATGTACCATGGTACGTTAGCTATCGATCGCAGAATCTTGTTTTGTTGACGTTGCAACATGTTTATACTGGAGTCACTTGCACTACCCCACAATTGGATACCATACATCCACACTGGTTTGAGCACAGCCTTATATAATAAGAGTTTGTTGTCCATTGAGAGTCCAGAGTTCCTTCCTAGCATCCAGTAAAGGTTTCTGTGCCTTATTGCTAACTCAGCTTTTTTAGCGTCGATGTGCTGCCTCCAAGTTAACCGTCTATCAATGTGCAGGCCCAAGTATTTAACACAATCCTCATGCGGCAGTGAGTGATGCCCAATCTAACTGATGGACAGTTCCCTTTTCTTAAGGTAAAGGTTACCTGAACCGATTTTGTAATGCTTGCCTTTATTTTCCATTTTTGTAGCCAGTTGTGCAGTGAATCCAATCCAGTCTGTAACAGTGCGGAGGCCTGTGTGCAATCCTTGTGACTAGCAAGGACGGCAGTATCATCCGCGAACGTTGCAGTAGTAACGTCAGGGGCTAATGGGAGATCGGCAGTATACAAATTGTACATCATGGGTCCAAGTACTGATCCCTGGGGCACACCGGCCCTTATTTTATGGAAGTCTGAGTTGCTCCCCTCCTCGCTGACGTAGAATATCCGATCATCCAGGTAAGACGCAAGTATGGGATAATAGGTGTGAGACAAATATAGCTTGATCTTAGACAGCAGTCCATCATGCCACACCCTATCGAATGCCTGTTGGATATCAAGAAACACAGCCGAACAGTACTCACCTTGCTCTAAGGCCTTTCTGATAGCTTCGCATACTCTGTGTATTTGCTCTATTGTACCATGTTGCTTTCTGAAGCCAAACTGATGGTCAGGTATGATTCTGCGTTCCAATAAATCGGGCAGCAGCCTGCGCAGCAGGATTTTTTCGAATAGCTTTGACATAGTTGGAAGCAGGCTGATCGGCCTATAAGACGTCTTTTCCCCAATAGGTTTTCCGGCTTTGTAAATCATGATGATTTCAGAAACCTTCCAAGCTCTCGGGAAGTAGCCAATTCTGAGCATTGTGTTAAATATTGTGGCCAAAAACACTATTGCCTTTCTCGGCAGTTCTATTAGGACTTCCTTGGGGATTCGGTCAAAGCCTGGGGCCTTCTTGTTGTCGAGTCGTTTTATGGTTCCCATAATCTCCATTGGTGATACTGCTTTTGCTGGTAGGTCCATTTGAAGTGCCTGCCTAAGTATTGAAGCAACATTCTCACCAGATTCATCGTCTGTGATGTCGTTAGGTCTAAACACTACCGACAAATGTTTAGCGAATAGATTTGCTTTTTCTTGACTAGTTCGGGCCCAGCTCTGTCCATCGTCTTTTCTTAATGGTGGCTTTGGTAGCTTTGGCCTGCAGTTCGAAGCGGCTGCTTTCCATAGTAAATAGTCTGTAGATTTGGTAGCAGTAAGAGACTCCAGTTTGGTACGGAGAGTTGTATGCCTCACCTCCTTAAGGGCTTTCTTTAGTTCTATAATCGCTTTATTAAAAGCTCTCTTATCTGACGGTTGGCGACTTTGGTGCCATACCCGGCGCAGTCTGCGTTTCTCTTGGACCATGATAAGTATGCTTAGTGGTATATTTGGCGAAAAGTCTCTGCGTGTCACTGGTGGTGAATTTTTCCAGCAGGCTTTTTGTATTAGGTTAGTGAAACTCAGAACAGCCGAATCCAATTCATCCGGCTCCTTGAGTCTAACATTGAGATTTAGGTTGCTCTCCATATACTCTCTGAAGGAGTCCCAGTCTGTGTTTTTATTGAAGAGTCTATCCTTCATCTCCATCTCGATAACTGTCTCGCTAATTGTAAGGATTACCGGAGTATGGTCCGAAGAGCCCTCAAGACATGACTCTGCTTTCAGGAAGTGGGTAGAGAATCCTTTTAGTATAAAGAAATCAAGCAAATCGGGTATTCTGGTGCAGTCAGCAGGCCAATAGGTTGGTTCAGGGGGGGAGAGTGTATTCAGGTTGTTTTCGTCAATGGCTTGTTTTAGTTGTCTTCCTCTCGTAGTTGTTAGCCTGGAGCCCCAATGCACATGTTTTGAGTTCCAATCACCCCCGGCCACGAATCGATTTCCAAGGGTTGAGAAGAAGTGGGAAAACCCAGCCGAGTCTATTGAGTGTCTCGGGGGACAGTACACTGCCGCCACATTGAAGTGGCCATACTTATCTTCTACAGCAATGCTTGTGGCTTGTAAATGACTGGTTTCATATTCCGGTAGAAGGTGATGTTTAATAGTCTCTCTGACTATTATGGCAGTGCCTGCATGACCTGTTCCATCCGGATGGTGGGTAGTGTATATTTGGTATTCTTTTATTTTGACATTGCTCCTTTCTGTACAATGGGCTTCAGAAATTAGTGCAATGTGTATTTTATGTTGCTTCATTAGTAGTTCTAGTTCTTCTTTATTCGGAGCAAGTCCGTTGATGTTCCAGGTAGCGATTCTTAGAATCATTTGTCCAGTTTTTGTAGAAGTGTGGTTATGAGACTCACAAGGGTACTCATTTGTTGTAGTATTTTGTGAAAATTTTCATTTTGTTGTAGGAGTAGTTGCTCTATAGAGGTTTGATTTGACATATCGGTATGCGTTGGGTAGTTATCAAAAGTTGCTGTAGCTTCTTGTCTTGTACTTTTTGCGTAGTCATTCTTCATTTCCTTCGTCGGGTTTTTGTGCTTAATTGTCATCGGCTCAACTAGCACCTCAGTTTGGTTGGATTTCTCTACAAAGTTTTCATTCCACCTCATTGGAGTTTCTATTCTGGGGTGAGTTTTATTCGCTTTTCTCAACTGTATTTCCTTAATAAATATAACAAATAAAAATAACCAAAAACAATTTTCGGAAATACGACCCAAAAGCGCAACTAATTGCACGCCAGATGGAGCCAAACATTAAATCTAGGAATTTAGAAAGCGAAGGCTGGGAAAAAAATAAATATAAAGGAACACTATTGAACAAAAATTAAATATCCTACTGAGCTTAGCTCGTAAAATAAACAAATGGCCAAAATACATTTGTCTTAAGCGGTCCGGGGTGAGTCGTAAATTGTAATATGAGGAACCAATATAAAGACAAGGAGACATAAAATTGATCTTAACAGACGGCAAAAAAAGGTTAAAATTACAATCTTTACAAATTAGATACAAAAGAACCCCCGTTCTATTGAGCAATTAAGAACTCGGTTATGAGGAGTAAAAAATTATCTTAAGACCACATGTTATGCAGAATTGGTTCCGCGAACTTCGGGGTGGGTGTTGTCTAACGAACCAATCAGAGAAATTGGGTGGGTCAAAAAGTGGGGAAAAGGGGATGTACCAAAGGCCATGTCAGAAACTTGGTGGTAGGATAGGCATTCAGTCTAGAGTTGACCATAGGGTTAGCTAGACAAGTCTTCTAGAGTCAGTGTTGACATAATCTACGTAGTTGGTAACTAACCAACAATAAGACTAAATTCAGTGATTCAGAAGGTTCCAGGGCTGCATTTGGTAACGTACAAATTTCGATACATATTCCACCAAATTCATCCTAATATAATTGAAATTGCGTGCCCGGAGTTAATCCAGACAATGATAAAAATTCAACTCAATAAATCAGTTGTCCATTACAATAATATAACCTAGTGAAGACTAGAGAAGTACCGTAGTTGATAGGTAAAATAGTAATGTGTTCATGATGATGATGACAATGATGTTAGTTATGACATTCAATAATTCATAGTAGCATTAGATTGGATACCTACTTGTATTAATTTATTATTGGTTTTCTAAGTGCATTTCACCTAATAGATGATTGTATAATTATGGAGATTTACGATTCTAGTTGTATAATTCATTAATATGGGAGAATTATGAAAGTAAATAAGTAAAATTCTGAAACATTAGCGTACATACTAAATTTAAGGTATAAACTGTAAAATAAATTGTAGACTATTTTACCTCCATTATAAAGCAGTGTTATATGAATGAAGAAGTCCAATTCTATTTTATTCTACAATCTAACCCATTAAGGTACATAAACAAATCACAACCTACAAGCGTACATTCAACATTTTATCATTGTAATAATGTAAACGAATGAATTGTTTTGCAAAATCTTAAACTTTTCCTATGTGAATTATATATTTTTCGAGATAGATTTATCATAATACAGTGAAGACAATTCATTGAACTTGTTGTTACGAAATCGAAGATTATAAGGCATAAAGTTGATAAAGAGTCACAATTGAATGTATTCAGTGATTAATACCTCCCGATTGTAAATAAACCTCTGAAATTTAAAATACTGTTAAGTATACCTACATGCTTTGTTGTAACTCCGTTTTGTGTATCTGATTAAATAAGTTAAAATAGAATTTTACATAATTTGTAGTTAAGAGTGTGTGCATGTTTCTTTGTGTGTTATGTGCTAGATTATAAGTTCAAGCCGACAAGAGTTTTTAGTTTGAATGTTCTATTTTCTCTTGATCATAATGGCTAGGAATGGAACATTCGGTCATCCACTATCGTGAACGATCTAAATAATCCAAGTTTCGTATATTGCATAAATAAATTAATATTTATTAACATAATATTGAGTTTCCTTCTTATAGTTATAAAACCCCTAGCTTGATGGCATAGATAAGCGAATGTCATAAGACCACCCGCGGATAGCACAGCCAATTTATAAGATGTTACAGTCAGAATCAATAGACTTTATACCGATGGACAGACACTCGCTTATTTATATCAAACAGTACTCGATAATTAGGGAATTGCAGAATTCTATACGCTAACCTCATTGATGCAAAAGCAAGAGCGTCTAAACTAGGATTGGCTGAGATGGTTAGAGCAGTCGTCCAGTTTATGAAAGGTCTCGGGTTCGATCCCCGCCTCAGGACATAGAATTTTCTAACTTAGATATTATTTTTGATTGGCTAGCTTAACTTATTCACACGCAGCAGGACAATGGGCTACGATCCACACTCATAGTACTATATTAGAAGTACCAGATGGTAAACCGTATAACTTAGGGTTAGGATTTAGCTAGGAGGAGAGCTAGGTCTGATGGAGATTATAGTGTACGAAGCAGCGAGACAGTAATAGCAGAAAGGCGAGCCGAGCACCCATGCAGAGCAACTCTTCAATTAGGGTAGTGGTTTGTATAGCGAGTATACTTGATTGATAGGAGAATTAGGTCAGGTCTTGTAGTGTTGAGAGTATCCAGTGCTGTGAGTTTAATGTTTAATTTCTTTTGTATTAGAGTCAGGAGAACTGCTCCAAGGGACGCGGGCTTACTAGCCTCGACTAAGTCGTTTCGCAACCTTCCGGGGGGAGCGTTCGGCCGATATCGACTGTAAGCCGATCCCTGACCTCATCAGGTCAATCGGTACATAGTTTGTGGCGGGGCTGCGGCAATTCTGAGCGTCTGCAATACACGTCCCGTCTTGACAATTGACCTTCGACCTTAGTTTGGCCAAACTAAACCTATACCAATAATACAAACAATACAATAAATCCATGGTACTGGGCGAGGTAGCTAAAAGCACCTATATTGATTCCATGTCTTCGGATGTGATGAAATTGAAGCTTCTCAGCTTATTATAGAAGGTCATTGTCCGCCCTATACTACCTGACGACAGGGCCGGTTACCGGCGTAGGTTTCCCTAACGCTAGAGTGAATTGGTGGCTTACCGGCGATATGAAATCGCGCACCTTCTAAACACCTTAACTCACGCCATCCGAATCACTTACTAGGCACACACATTGCCTATTCACATAAAAGGCTGCTTATCAATTATATACGACTGAATGGCCTCAGTAACACAAGAAGTATTACGATACTCGCCAAGTAAGCTCGGTGGAATGGGTAGGTGTCTGAAGCTGATCCAATACGACTTAATGTACCGAGAAAAAAAAACTTGCTACGAATATTAAATCTTGTTAACTCGCACAATCAATACTCTCTTCGCTACTGTACTCTCTAAGCCAACTTATGTATTTGATATACACAAATTATAGACATGAATGAAAACTAGACGACGTACCACCACAATGGATAGCTATATATCAAAAATAAAAGATGTGGCACAGCAACTAAATGACATAGGTTCCCCACTAGAAGATGACTTCGTAGCTGTATTGATGCTGAATGGTTTAACTCCAGATTATGGCCCGCTAATTATGGCCTTAGAAAACTCAAAGCTTGGAAAATTGGCTAGCGAAACAGTTAAAACCAAACTATTACAAGAAACTCTCAGGCGAGATGAGAAAACAGATACAGCCTCCGCTTTGACTGTAAAAAGGCCAATCAAATGTTATCGGTGTAAAAGGTCCGGTCACATGAAAAAGGATTGTCCGAGGAATTCTGTTGGTCAAAAAGAGAAACCTGTTTATAAAACCAAAAGATACTCTCAAGGTGGAGATAAGGCACTGCTGTCTGCTTTATCAGTCAACCTTAGCAGTGATAAATGGTACTTGGATTCTGGTGCTACAAACCATATGTGCAACAATAAAAGTGTCATGAGTGAAATTGAAACTACTAAAAGGTGCGAAGTGAATGTGGCTAACGGTGAAAAAATGACAACTTCAGAGTGTGGTACTGTTAAAGTACAACTGAAAGACTATGTAAAAACAATAAGCAATGTATATTATGTGCCAAATTTAACTAGTAATTTGTTATCAGTCAGTGAGTTGACAAGAAAAGGTTATAAAGTTAATTTCGATTGTCAAAAATGTCAGATTATGGATTGTTTTAAAATTATAGCCACGGCTACATGCATTAATGGTATCTATCAATTGGATACTGTAGGTTTGTCTATAAATTGTAGTGTAATTGCAGAGAGTGTCATGGCGCCTCAGTGTATGGAGTTGCGTAATGGTGAACAAGCACTGAAAACTTGTGGTTCAATGGACAAATGCAAGGTAACACAGGAGGTTTGGCATAAAAGGTTGGGTCATCTGAACTCCAGAAGTATGATGTTAATGAAGAATGGGATGGTTTCTGGTATGTATTTTGACAGTTCTGATTTTAGATGTTGTATTTCTTGTATAAAAGGAAACAAACTAAATTACCTTTTCCGAAGAAATCATTTAGTAGAGCTAAAGAAATATTAGGTTTAGTGCATACAGATTTATGTGGTCCAAAGCAATTAAAGTCACTAAATGGAGCAAGATACTTCCTTACATTCATCGACGATTTTACAAGAAAAACTTATATTTATTTTTTAAAATCAAAAGATGAAGTATTTACAAAGTTTAAAATTTTTAAGGAAGAAGAAGAGAATGAAACTAACAAGAAAATAAAAGTTTTAAGAAGTGACAATGGTGGTGAATATATTAATAGTGTTTTTCAGGAGTTCTTACAGGCGCATGGGATAAACATCAAACTACAGTCCCATATTGCAGTGAACAAAATGGTGTTGCTGAGAGAGCCAATAGAACTATCATGGACAAAGTACGCTGTTTGCTTGAGGATTCTAAATTGGACAAGCGTTTTTGGGCTGAAGCAGCGAACACTGCTGTGTACCTGAAAAATAGATCACCAACCAAAGCTGTAATGGGAGTCACTCCAGAAGAAAAATGGTCAAATAAAAAGGTAAATGTTAGTTATTTACGAATTTTTGGATGTATTGCATATGTTTTGAAACCAAATCAAAGAAAACTAATTTATTTTACCGTAACATGATGCAGGCTGATTGTGACATTGTCTGCTTAACCGAGACGTGGCTTTTACCTGGTATTTATGACATGGAGCTTTTTGATACCCGCTATAATGTATATAGATGTGATCGTGATTACGTTTTACGCGGTGACCGTTATGGTGGAGGTGTGCTCATAGCCGCGCGCCGTCATCTATTGGTGCGTTCTTCTAGAGTTGTGACTATGCCTGGGTCGGCTGCTGAGTTGATTGAGATCTCTATTAGCTTTAAGTCACGATCTGTAGCTGAAATACTACATGTTTATTGTGGGTACTTCCCCCACTGTCCACTGCATTTCGAATGCTTGTGTAACTTTTTTGAATCTCTTTCTGATACCGTTATTAACAATCCTGATGATCACTATCTAATTGTGGGAGACTTTAATGTTTCTTCAGCTCAGTGGTCTTCTACCGGATCCGCATTAAATATAACTAATTGTGGCAGCAACGGAGACAATCTTGTACAAGCTCTGCATAGCTTTTTGAGTTTTTCAGACTTTAAACAATACAACGGTGTTTTCAATTGTAATGATAGATTGCTTGATTTAATAATAAGTAGTGGCGGTTGCGTTGTGTCTAGGTGCACGGAGCCACTGGTTGGGGAGGATGCTCACCATCCGGCGTTGAATGTTTGCATTTCTTTGCTGTGTCCTGGTGAGCTTCGTCCCATGCCACGCACTGTGCGGCTATTTCGTACCGCTGACTATCAAGTTGTAAATAATGAACTCGCATCAATTGACTGGAAGGATCTCTATGAATGTAGTGATATAGACGTGGCTGTTACAAAGTTTTATAACACCGTAAATACGGTCATTCATAACCATGTCCCTGTTAGGACTTTTAAAAATGACACTCGGTATCCGCCCTGGTTTTCGCCTGCTCTTAAAAAAATTATAAAGGAGAAGTTGAAATACCATAAAAAGTGGAAAACTTATGGTAGACAGGGTGATTATGACACTTTTAGTTTATTACGTGATAGGCAGAAGCGAGTGCAGCGCGAATGCTATGACAGATTTATTGTTAAAGCTGAAATGAAAATAAAAACCAATAGCAAACATTTTTGGACATTTGTAAAATCTAAGAAATCTAATGGCGAGCTGCCTGATACTATGTTTTTAAGTAATAGTGTTGCTTGTGATGGAATAGAGATTAGTAAACTATTTAACAAGCACTTTCAATCTGTTTTTGAGACCCATGTATCCTCCTCTTCCTGCGATTTATTCAAGGGAGTGACCAGCACTAATAGTGTAGCTTCAATTGGTTCTGTTGAGTTATCGGTTGGTTTAGTTGAGAAATATCTAAAAAAGCTCGATATCACTAAAGGCTGCGGACCGGATGGAATTCCGCCAGTATTTTTGAAGTCTTGTCATAGCGGTCTCGCGTTTCCTTTGTTTCTAATGTTTGATTTGTCTTTGAGGAGCGGTACAATGCCACAAATTTGGAAGCAGTGTCATGTGGTTCCCATATTTAAGTCTGGTGATAGACACAATATAACTAATTATAGACCAATTTCTAAAATAAGCATTATACCAAAACTGTTTGAAAAAATTGTGTATGATTGTATTTTTCCTTTTGTGAGGCCCTTAATCGTCGATCAGCAGCATGGTTTCATCAATAAAAGATCTACTGAAACGAACCTTTGTGAGTTTGTGCATAGAGTGGCGACTGCAATGGATCGGGGTGGTCAGGTGGACGCCGTGTATACTGATTACTCCAAAGCATTCGATAAAATTCCACATACTGTTTTAATACAAAAAATTGGTGCCGTTGGTATACACGGTGATCTCCTGCGTTGGCTCGAGTCTTACTTGAGAGATAGAAGCCAGGCAGTTACTATAA
This sequence comes from Nymphula nitidulata, assembly GCA_947347705.1. NCBI lineage: Eukaryota > Metazoa > Arthropoda > Insecta > Lepidoptera > Crambidae > Nymphula > Nymphula nitidulata. The sequence goes on from OX374619.1 coordinate 15,142,326, forward strand.
AGGGCTTTTGTTCCACGTTTGTCCCTGTTTCTTCGGGAGTGCCTCAGGGATCTCATTTGGGACCTTTGCTATTTAATCTATTCATTAATGACGTGGTGTCCATTCTGAAACATTCTGATGTCCTTATTTATGCTGATGATATGAAAATCTTTAAAAAGATTGAATCGCCCTTAGACTGTGCCCTGTTACAGAGCGATCTTAATGCGCTTTGTAATTACTGTAATAATAATTATCTTTTACTTAACTCTAAGAAATGTAATACAATCTCATTTACTCGTAAGTCGAAGCCCATAAATTTTAACTATCATTTGAATAATGAAACTCTGACAAGAGTCAGTGAGGTGAGAGACTTGGGCGTTTATCTGGACTGTAAGTTATCGTTCAATAAGCATATCGACCACATAGCCGCAAAAGCTTTTCGTATGCTGGGCTTTGTTCTTAGGATTAGCAGGGACTTCAGGCAGGCCTCTACTCTTGTGCTGTTATTTAATTCGTTCGTGCGTTCCATTCTGGAATATGCGTCGACGGTTTGGAATCCTCATTATAGGGTTGGTATTGATACAATTGAAAAAATATGTAAAAAAATGTATAGGTACGTTAATTTCAAGGCTTCAAGCCACAACCAGTCTCTGAATTGCACAGTGTCACTGGAAAATCGTCGCTTAGAGAGAGATCAAATGTTTCTATACAAGATTTTGAGAAACCACGTCGACGCACCATTTCTTTTAGAAAATATCTCTCTGAGATGCCCTCGGACAGGTTCTCGTTCCCATAATTTGTTTGCTATGCCAACAACTAAGACAAACTATTTGAGTAATACTTTTCTGTATAGATCTTGTGCCGTGTACAATAATACATTTAAGGAGATTGACCCTTTTAATTACAGTAATGTGTTACTCTATAAGATACAAATTAGAGATAAGTTGTACATGCGAACTACCGGCTCGTCTCTGTAGTTTTTTTAGTATTTTTTTTATTGTGAATTAAATTTAATTAATAATATAATAGAATAATTTATAATTTATCCTAAATTAGAATAAATAGAATAATTTATCCTAAATTAATTTTAAAGTTAATTTAGGATATTTCTTATACATATTTTTTTGTTAATGACTTTTTAAATATTTTTATGATAGTTGTAAATAATGTTTTCTTTTTTTAGTTTTTTAGTTCACTTAATTAATAATCTCTTTGTAAAATTTAATCGTTAATATCTTTTTCCCCTTATTTTGTATATTTTCGATTTGGATTTTAAATTTATTTAGTAATATTATCAAAATTTAATTAGATTTAAATTGAATTGGTATATTTATACGTCTCTTTTAACTTTCTGTGGAAACTTCGCTGATTTAAGTTTTATTTTACTGTGTTCGATTTTATGTGCAATGAAATTTGTATGTTTCCCAAATAAATAAATAAATAAATAAATAAAATTGGATTCAAAATCAAAAGCATATATATTTGTAGGCTATTGTACAGATACAAAAGGATATAGGCTTATTGACCCATTAAATTTAGAGCAATGTATTAAAGCAAGACATGTAACTTTCATAGAGGATTCTTTTTGGAAAATGAATAATAGCTCTCATGATTATAACCAGTGCATAGCTTATGTACCTAGTGGTACATATAACTCAGGTATAATCCAACAAAGTTCACAAATTGAAACTTGTGATCTTAGTGATGTTGAAAATACACAACCATCTGATTATAGAAATACTCGTAGGGAGACAATATTTGATATAGATAGTTCATTGGAAACAGATGCCTTGTCGGATGAAACTTATATTCCAGGGCCATCCTCAATGGAAAGTGAAGATTCAAACACTATGGATTTTATGGATGCTACTGAATAGGAGGCGCAGTTAGCAGAGGCAGGAGCAGCATATATAGAGGATGATGAGCCAGAGACTATGCAGCAGATGCTTGCCAGTGATGAGGCTGACCAATGGAAAGAGGCCATGCAAGATGAGTATAAATCTTTCATAACAAATAATTGCTGGACACTTGTAGATATACCTGAAGGTCAAAAACCTATTAAATGTAAATGGGTTTTCAAGAAAAAGAAACATTTAGATGGTCGGATTCTCAAATATAAAGCGCGCCTGGTAGCAAAAGGGTATACACAAAAACATGGAATAGATTACCATGAAACATTTTCACCAGTTGTCTGGTATTCAACCATAAGATTATTATTAGCATTAGCTGCAGAATATAGTATGGACATTAATCATTTAGATGTTAAAACAGCATTTCTAAATGGAAATTTAAATGAAACTGTTTTGATGGAACAGCCTGAAGGTTTTGTTATAGCTGGTCAGGAAAAGAAGGTATATAAGCTCAATAAAGCCATATATGGTCTAAAACAAGCAGCTAGGTCATGGTATGAAAGGATTAATGGTGTTCTATTAAATAAGTTGCATTTCAAAAGAATATCTTCAGAACCATGTGTCTACTATAAAGGACAAAGGGGAGAAATGTTGATAATTGCACTTTATGTCGACGATATCATTTTGTTTTCTTCCCCCTCATTAAAAGAGGAGAAGAACATATTAAAGCAAAAACTAATGAAAGAATTTGAAATGAAAGATTTAGGTAATGCGCATCAAATCTTAGGAATGAGGATTGAGAACTCAAATAATAAAATTACTTTGGATCAATCAAACTATATTCAAAAGGTTTTACATAAATTTAAAATGTCTGAGTGTAAGCCTGCACGCACACCAATGGAAGTGGGACTGAAACTACAGAAAAATGATAAAGAAGATACTAATTATGATTACAGAGAATTAATAGGATGTTTGATGTACATTGCAGTTTGTTCCAGGCCTGACATAGCTCATGCAGTAAGCGTACTAAGCCAGTTTAATGAATGTTATGCTCAGGAGCACTGGAAAGCAGCTAAAAGGGTTTTAAGATACCTTTTTTTTTTTTTTTTTTTACCAGGAGAAATCCATTGACGGACCTACCCGCTGCTGGCGAAGCAGCGGGCGTGTGCGGGGCTCGCCCAGCGTCTGAATTGACCCTGGGAATACCCGCTAAAACTCCTGGATAACTCCCGTGCCTTTCGAGGAGGTGGTCTGGGGTCTGCAAGCAAATTCACCAGACCAGGGTTTTAAGATACCTGAAAGGTACGTGTCATTATTCTTTATCTTACCAAAAGGAAGGCCTAGATATCAATGGTTACACGGATGCAGATTGGGCTGCTAGTGTACTTGATCGCAGGTCTTATACAGGATATCTTTTCAAATTAGGTAATTCAGTTGTGTCTTGGGAAAGCCGCAAACAGCGTACTTTAGCTCTATCAAGCACTGAGGCTGAATACATGGCACTTTCTGATGCATGTAAGGAGGCTATGTTTTTACATTCATTCATATTAGAATGAATGAATTTGATTTTTGAGCCAAGCCCAAGCCAATTTGAACCTTACGTTGAGCTATCGTAGTGTCCATAGTGGTCCTTCGAGTCGGATCGGACAGCGAGCGCGGTCGAGTAGGTATGCCCGAGAGACTTGAGAAAAAAAAGGGTCACCTGTTTGCATCGAGTGAGCGTAAACAAACGGCGGTGTTAAAAGATTGAAATAATTAAGTTATCATCGGTTTTTTGGACAGTATTTAGTGGAATTTCGAAAAAGTAATAATTGAACTTTGTTGCTGAAGGTGTGAACTATACAGTGAATACATTTTTACGTATAAGGATTAATAAACAATCATGGAAATCGTCGAACAATTATTAAGTGAATTAGAAGATCTTTCTAACATCATTACAAAGACGAATGATAACTTTCAGAAATGCCCGAAGGCGCGGATAAAACGTGGTTACATTACAGTAAAATTAAAAACACTTGACGATTATTGGATTCAGTATCGCATGGCACATACTTCTTTATTAAAAAATGTAACAAAGGAACAACGGAAATTACTTCCGTATTTTGTAAAAGAACAATATTACATTTGTGAAGAGATTGTGTTACAAACAAAAACCGCTATGGAAGACATCTTATATTCAAATGAGCCACGACCAACACCTTCAACTTCTACGAGTCCCGGAGGCATGATAGTCCGGTACGGCTAGGCGATTTTGAGGTGCTAAGTTACAAAAATTCTAAAGTTTCTGAATTTTTGCAAGGGGATACACTTCTACCTAAAAAGCTTATATTTAATTTTTGTGTCAAATCTTGCTATTGCATTTTCAGTAATTCAATATTTTGTGACTTAAATGTTAAAATATAAATAAAACTGCCAAAAATAATTTAATGTGTCAAATGATAATAATATTGAGTGTAAAATAGCCCAGGCTGTGTGCAAACTAAGTGTGTGTCGTTTTCGTCAAGTGCAAATCGACAGGGGGCCCAATATATGTTTAAAGTGTCAAAAAAATATTATAGTTTATAAAACAAATACAACCTAACTCAGGGCACCTAAATATGATCCAGACGTGATTTTGTGCCAAACTAAGCCATGGGTTATTATGATATTTAATAATTTAGCTTTTCCTAGCCATAGCGGCTGTAAAAAAATATTAAAGTTATTAGAGTTTGTACAATTAATAACATAAAAGCAAAATATATCTGCTACAAAAATTTGTGTCACTTTAATCCATGATATACTTAAAAAATATATTTCATTTCATACATAAATATTAGTTCGCTCGCGCGTTGTGTACCGCACAGAGCATTTACACACGTTTGCAAAGAGTAGCAAGTAGGAACAGTCAACCGAAGGTCACGTTAACACAAACGCCCGAATTAAGCTAAACGTTTTGTACTTTAATTCGATTTCTTTTAGGTTGAAAATTGATTGGATTTTTTTCTCATATTACGGTCACCTGACCTGCTGTTGTTTGTACAGTCGACAGCACAGCAAGCGTAACAGTATGACCGCGAGCTTGCCCTTACTGCGTTCGTAATAGAGGTGGTTTTCGTATTGCAACTGTTACACTTGATATGCTGTAGTCTGTAGTGTTACATTTAAGTATAAAATCAGTTCTTGTGACAATAGTATACAGAACATAACAATTTCGTATTAAAAGTAGGTATATTTTTTGTTTATAAACATTTGCACATTATTAATGGTTAGATCGGATAATCCGAATTAATTTCATATCCGTTATAAAGCCCTACATAATGAAAAATTTAAGAGCATACTTTATTTGATAAATAAAACAAGTGCGGGTACCGCGGTTGTGAGCGAAATTATATAATAATAATTTTATACAGAGTGGCGCGGTCAATGCGACAATAAATTAAAACTTGGGCTATATTAGTTCATAGAAATGGTATAACATTGGCTGCATTACTTCATAGAAATGTCATAAAATTATCAAATCAATACGATGTTTTTGAAAGTGGCAAACCGTTTCTATTAACTAATATGGCCTTATTGGTGGTATTACTTGTGGCCGCGTTCCGGGATCAGTCGGCGTACAACCAGAGCTTGAGGAGACGATGCCGCGATGGATGCGGTCAATGGTGGCTTCCGTCTAACTAGTGCCAAGTGGACTACGTTGACCTGCTGGCCGCCCGTGTCACAGTACAGGGGCCCAAGCTTTCCTATCCAGATCGTGAGGCTGCCCCATCATGCCTCAGATAATCTCGGGGTGGTCCGTCGTGCCGGTTGGTGACCAGATGGTGGGGTTCCAGCGGCCATACCCGGGAGGGTTCGGGGGCCTTTCCGTCCGGCGGGTCAGCGCTTCTCTGCTGTCGGCTGTTTGACTTGACTTTGCTGACCTGGCGAAACAGGCCTCACGATTTGACTGCCTATATCCATCCATGGCAGCGACAAGTAATGTGTATGGTCGTACAGCGGTGCACGTGGACCTGGGCAGTCATTACCGTGTCTACGTTTGCCTCTAGAGATCCCACAGCGGTGACATGGAGACAAGTTTCGAGTCGAGTCGAGTTTTTGAACACCTCAGTCAGGTGGCAGATGTTGCGCAGGAGCAGTTTCCAACCGCGGAATTGGTGTTGTTGAGAGACTTCAATGTTCACCACGAGACGTGGTTATGTTCCCCAAAACTGACCATGCTGGTAGAACTGCCCATGCGTTCGCTCTCACGCACGACCTGACTTAACTGGTTAACCAGCCCACCAGGATTCCAGATATTGTCGGTCACGCACCCTCTTTGTTGGACCTTCTGCTGACGACTCGGCCTGAGGGATATCAGTTAGAGGTTCGAGCTTCCTTGGGATCATCGGCTCACTGCCTGATTTCCGCTGGGGTGCCACGGGCGTCGCCACCGTCTCTGTGGTAGCCAAACGCCGCATCTGGCACTATGCGTCGGTAGATTGGGGCGGTATGCGGGATTACTTTGCATCTGTTCCTTGGAGGCAGCGCTGTTTCAGTGAGTCGGAGCCGAATACTAGCGTTACTGCTGAGTGAGCTGGTGAGATAATGTTAGGGATGGAGTACTATATCCCTCACTCCGATCTCGTCAGTAAGGGCAGGCGTAACCACTAGTACAATCGCGAGTGTGCCTTAGCTGTTGAGAACAAACAGTCGGCATACCGCGCTTGGATCAGAGGTCGAGTCAATGGGGATCCCAATAATAACTCACTAAAAGCAGCCTATAACAATGCCACCAAGTCCTGCAAAAGGGCCCTCACGCTCAGCGCGTTGCACGAGTTGGCCAAGAAATACTAACGCACCATACGGGAAGCCGTAGCTACTGGCGTCTAGCCAAAGCCGTGCTATCCAACTTCTGCCAACCCTCGCTGCCCCCGTTGAGATGCTCTGACGGAACACTTGCTCATAAGCCGCAAGAGATAGCCGATGTCATGGTAAAACTCTTTGCTGCTCACTCCTGAATCGATGACTGAAATTCTCAGCCACCGATCAGACCCAGCTTACTACCGCCCAATAGCTGTTACCTCTGTTCTTTGCAAGGTTATGGAACGGATCTTAAATAACCAGCTGGTCCGATACCTAGAAGATCACTCATTAATTAATGATCATCAGTGTGGGTTTCGGTCGACACGGTCAACGGGAGATCTTCTAGCTACCGTATTTAATGCATGTCTGGGGTGAAGCTATTGACAAACGTGGTGAGTCAGTGGCTGTTAGCCTTGACATCGCCAAAGCTTCTAATCGGGTCTGGCACAGGGCTCTTCTCTCCAAGCTCCCGGAATACGGTCTGCCCACTCAGCTCTGCAACTGGATCGCCAGCTCCCTGCATGAGCGGAGAATCCGTGTCCTCGTTGATGGATGCGCTTCGTGGTTCATGTCAGTAAACGCTGGTGTACAATGCTCTGTTCTATCCCCCACTCTTTTTCTTCTTCATATCAATGATATGCTTCCATTAGGAAACATTCATTGCTATGCGGATGACAGTACATTGCATGGTGGATATTACGGTCGCCCAGGGGCTGGGCGCATTGAAAGCGAGAGGGAGAGAATCAATCTTACCATTGAGCTCAACAGGGTGTTAAACCTCATATCTGAATGGGGATTTAACAATCTTGTTGAGTTCAATGCTAAGAAAACACAGGTGAGCGCGTTTACAGCCAAAATGACGCCGTTCCTTCCCCTTCCCTCTCTTCAGGGCACTACTCTTTCGGCATAGGGTTACATCAACTTGCTCGGTATGGAGATATGCTGCGATCTAAATGAGAGGAATTATATCGAAACCGTGGTCAAAACAGCCTCACGGAAGCTAGGTGTCCTGAACAAGTGGCGTCGATTTTTCACACCTGACCTGGTCCGGTTTTGCGTTGAATATTGCTCGCATCTGTGGGATAGCTCCGCCAAGTACCTCCTCGATGGGCTGGACAGATTGCAGCGTCGTGCCGTCCGTATTATTGACGACGTAGAGGTCACAAACAGCCTAGAACCTCTACAACTCCGTCGTAAGATTGCATCGCTAAGCGCCATCTATCGGCTTTATCATAGAGAGTGTTCTGAGGAGCCTTTCGACCTTATCCCACCTTCCCCTTTCCTACTCAGGAGCACGCGTGCCGGTCCTCGGAGTCATCAATTTACTGTCTCCACCTAAACATCACGCACAAAGAAGTATAGTAACTCGTTTCTTTGTCGGACTTCCAAAACTTGGAATTCTTTGCCAGCACATGTGTTCCCTCTTTCCTATAACATGGGTTCCTTCAAAAGAGGTGTTAAAAGGGCCGGCAAGGTGGTGGCGGCTAGAACAGTGTGTTTTGAAACTGCACTAGCTGTCTCCGCACATGGACTTTTCTTACCGCTTCACATCAGATGGTGATGACTCATATGATGAGCTTTGTATATAAAAAGCGGTTTGGTGAGTTAAAGCAGTTGTGGTAACGACTGAGACCAACGGCTTAGCGTGCCTTCCAAAGCACGGAGGAGCTGGAGATTATAAATTATGATTGACCCATCTCGGGGCATGGCGAAAGTTGCTTTGTTTTTGCAATCGAAATTATAGCGTTCAAATAACTACGCTATCGCCACCGAGATACTCAAATCACTGTATAAATTAATTAAATTAAGAACAATCTAGCACCAACTCCAAAAAATATGTTTCTAGGGGATGAGTGTACCTACCTACTCAATTTAATTATTTTATCCTTTTCAGTTTTTTTAAGTCGGTTTTAGTAATTGTTTAAAAAAATTTTTCACAATTTTTAGTGTTAACTTTCTAAGGTCAAAGCTAGATGGGTGACCGTCAACTTATATTGTGTCCCACTATCGTATCGTTTCACTAAAAAGTCATAGGAAAACAAAAATCCGCAATTTCACATACGTAGACGACTTACTGATTTCAGTTTTTTTTATTTAAAAACCAAACTACCCAACTGATTTTGAAAAAAAATTATGGGACTAAATGGCAACTATTCCGCATCAAACAAAAAAAGAATTACATAAATCGGATCAGTAATCTCGGCGTGATCGGTGTACATACAAAGAAAAAAAATGCGTAGACGACTTACTAATTTCATTTTTTTTTATTTATTTAAACCAAACTACCGAACTGATTTTGAAAAAAAATTTATGGGACTAAATGGCTATTCTGCATCGAACAAAAAAAGAATTACGTAAACCGGATCAGTAATCTCGGCGTAATTGTTGTACATACATAGAAAAAAAACACAGCTTTACCACCCAACATTAGCCCACAAATATGACATGTTTTATTAGTTTCCATTTTTTAACGCAATTATAACAAGTCACTACTCGTACAACAGCAAACAAATAGCACCTCGCTCCCGGCCGGCAGCCGGTCGCCGGAGCCAGTGACTGCCTACGCGCTCCTTTGCCACGCGCGCAGTGGCCGCGCTAGTGTTCTTCGCACCAAAACGTTGAAAATATAATAAATCAAAATTACATGGATAAAAACGACACAAATTAAGCATAGAGCTTCGTTTTACCTTGATATTAATAAAGACATAAACTCTAATAACTTGAATTTTCTTTTATGGCTATTACAGGTGGTTAAATAGGAAAAAAAATATAGTTACGAACACCATGGATGAATATGACACAAAATGATTTAAACAATAGATACTAGAGTTAGAGAACCGTTAACACTTATTTCACCAACTTTAATATTTTTCTATAGCTATTACAGCGATGGGTAAGGTATTTAGGTAAAACCAGTATTCCCATGGAGTGAGATGGCACAAAAAGCTTATGTATATCAGTTATGACTTTGTTATCATCATGGAAGTTAAATTTTCAACTCTAATTTTCTTTTCAACGAAATAATGCACAAAAAGACAAATACCTAAATTGTGACCTTAGCAACCACCAAAAATGACACAAAATCATGATTTGGGTTGGTCGAATAGTATACTAACTGTATGCAAAAAATCATAAACTTTAATATTTTTGGAACCTCAAAACCTAGCGGTACCGGACTATGAATACCTCGGTGAATCAGCAAACAACAGTTCCCGCAGTTAAACTACCACGAATAGAACTACCGAAATTCTCTGGCAGCTATGAAGAATGGCCCACATTTCAAGACTTATTTATTTCTCTCGTACACAATAATTATACAATCAGTAACGTGCAGAAATTACACTATTTGAAGTCAAGTGTTACCGGTGAAGCTGAATTATTGTTACGGCATGTTCAAATTGATGAATCGAATTATTTTCAAGCATGGGATTCTCTCAAAAAACGATACAGTAACAGACGATTAATTGTGTCATCTTTATTAAAGCGCTTATTTAACCAAAGAAAATTAAATAGCCAAAATTCTAACCACATTAAATCATTACTAGATACAACTTCCGAATGCTTGAACAGCTTAGAAAACATGCAAATTAAAATAGAAAATTGGGATCCACTGATTAATTTTCTTGTTGTTCAAAAATTAGACACAGAAACGCATAAAGAATGGGAAGAACATGTTGGAATAAAACAAGATGACGAACTGCCTACATTCGAAAAATTGAAAAACTTCTTAGAAACTAAATTTAGAACACTTGAACTCATACAGCAACCTGCTTTGTCTAGAGAGAGAATAGTACGATCACACCATATTTCTGCTGCTGCTTCAGAAAGAACCTGTCCATTATGCAAAGAAAAACACACGCTTTCTCACTGTAAATCTTTCGGTAAAATGGAACCAGATGAAAGAAGTAATTTTGTTAAATCCAGTTACATCTGTTATAACTGTTTGGTTGCTGGTCATAGAGTTAAAGTTTGTCGACTCCCCATCACATATAGATTATGTCACAAACGTCACCACTCTCTTTTACACACAACTAGTTCATCTCGTACCTCTGGTCCTATTGAGAAGAATAATACACAACCAAAGGTTTTACACTTCAACGTAGAAGAAGATACAACAACACTTGAAGAGATGAAATTAACAGTGATGACATCGCAAACACATACAGCTCACAGTACAGCTGTTGTCTTACTAGCAACGGCTTTGGTGCAATGTAAAAGTGAAGAAGGTCACACCACAGTTCTGCGAGCCCTCATAGATCCTGGATCTCAAGGATGTTTCATCAGCGAGAGAGCGGCACAAAACATAAGAGCGCGACGGTATCCAGTTAAGGGAAGTATTATTGGAGTAGGTGAGCTCAAGTCAAAGACTAATCAAGCAATTCACATTGAGATTGATTCAAGAAATGAACCATTCAGTATGAGAGTAAAGGCTTATGTAATATCAAAACAACTCACCACTCAGCTACCAACACAAACACTAACAACAAGAAACTGGAAGCATTTAGAAGGACTTACCTTAGCCGATCCTACTTACAATCAATGTGGAAACATTGACCTGCTTCTTGGCGTTAATGAATATGCACAAATAATTCAAAACGATATTGTCAAAGGTCCGCCAGGGTCACCATGTGCACAAAAAACAACCCTAGGTTGGATTTTATTTGGCAAAATTGACGAGCAGTCACAAACAGATGCGTCAATCATAGTCATGCATCACCATATGGAAATAGAAGATATGTTAAAAACACTATGGGAAATAGATACAGACACTGGAAGAAAATTAACAAAGGATGAAGAAACGTGTGAAATAAATTACAAAGAAACATATACAAGAAATACAGAGGGAAGATATATTGTTAGACTACCATTTAAGACAAACAATTTAAAATCAGTAGAAGGAAACACTAAAGAAATTGCTATGAAAAGATTACAAATGTTAGAGAAAAGATTCGACCGACAACCAGACTTAAAGAAAAATTTTGCTGCAGTTATGGAAGAATATATAAAATTAAAACATATGGAGGAAGTGCCGCAAGAAGAATTAAACAAAAGATCTGTGTATTTACCACACCATGCAGTCGTAAGATCTGAATAGGAAACAACTAAAATCCGCGTTGTCTTTGATGCTTCCTGCAAGGGCACTAACAGTGTATCACTGAATGACGAGCTGTTGAACGGACCTGTCTTGCAAGAAGATCTCAGAAGCGTCTTTATGAGATGGAGAATGCACAAGGTTTGTTTTGTAAGTGACATAGAGAAGATGTACAGAATGATCCTCGTAAACAAAGAAGACACTGACTTCCAGAGAGTATTGTGGAGAGAGATACTTCAAAATCTGACGAAGTCAAACATTACCGGCTACTAACAGTCACTTTTGGTACTGCATCAGCACCATATCTTGCAGTGAAAACACTAATGCAAGTAGCTGATGATGAGGGTCAACAATATCCTATAGCAGCTAAAATAATACGCGAAGATTTCTACGTCGATGACGTCATGCCAGGGTGTGACACAGTGCAGCAAGCTATAGACGCAAGTAAACAACTACAAACTGTACTCGGAAAAGGTAAATTTCGACTGCAAAAATGGTGTTCTAATAATTTAGAGTTCTTGAAATCTATAGAAGAAAAAGACAGATCAGTAAAGGCACGCTTAGATATGACAATGGATGGGACAGTCAAAGCCCTTGGGGTATCATGGCATTTTATAGAGGATGAATTCATGTATACTTTCAATTTACCTACTATGCCAATTAACACTACAAAAAGAAACTTCCTGTCAGACTTACAAAAGCTCTTTGATCCATTAGGATGGATTGCTCCAGCGATTGTTTTGGCAAAAATATTTGTACAAAAATTATGGCTACAGGGTGTTGGACACGTCGAATGGAAGGCTATAAAAGAAGATTTGCACCATGTTAATACAATAAGAATTCAACGATGGCTGTACACCTACAACTGTTTGAAAGAGAACATATCACTGCACGGCTATAGTGATGCATCCATGCATGCCATCGCAGCTGTTGTATATTGCAGAGTAATTGAACCAGACGACACGATAAAAATAAGCATTGTAGCAGCGAGAACTAAAGTTGCACCTGTAAGGACTATCTCAATGCCTCGTCTTGAACTCTGCGCTGCTGTACTCTTGTCAAAACTTCTGCGTCAAACGTCTCAAGCAATGAGAATACCATCTGATCAGGTCTTTGCTTACACTGACTCATCAGTCGTATTGTCTTGGCTGTTCGGAGAGCCCAGCCGTTGGAAACAATTCGTGGCGAATCGAGTGGTCCAGATCACAGATAATCTCCCTAATAGTCAGTGGCATCATGTTCTGTCTGAGCAAAATCCAGCAGATGTAGCGTCAAGCGTCATTTTCTACTGAAGTGTAAATACAGTTGTACTTCTTCACCGCGTAAATTAATCTGTTTATTTTCACCATCTAACAACCTTATATCGATTGCGCTTATTGAACTTTGGTTAACGGGGAAATATATTAAATTCTTAGGAACTTCAATTATTCGATAACCAGGTGGTACGTTAGGAACAAATTCATAAATTATATGGCTTGCTTTCCCATTCACGACTCTGTACTTATATTAGCCTTTATTGTTTCTTTTGAGAAACCTAACATTTTACCAAGTGAGTCATCTTTGTCGAAACGAACGTCTTAAGTCCAAAATATTTTTGTTTTTAGTGTATTATTATATTCACTATTCAATTTTATTACACAATTCTGTATATTGTTTTCTAAAAAATCACACATATCTTGAAGTTTATATGAGCCTTCAGGTATTTTGAGTACTTTATTATCACCATAATAGAACTTATTATTTCTTGCGTCAATATTAGGAATGGAATTAAAAGTTGATAAATACAAGAGTCCACATTCATATTCATTGCGTACATCCAAAGTAGGCGAATAATTTGTTGTTAAAGAAGTTTCTTGTCCAGTTATGGACACGGTGAAAGACATTTTCACACTGATATAGATTTTTTATTACAGTACTAATATAAATGTTTTTCCCAAAATTGTTGTAAAAATTTCAGACATAGATGGCCACAATTTACGATATCAAATGATTGATGGTTTACATAATTGTAATTTATTTAAAAACCTTTCAAATATTTTATCAGTTTTAATGGCGGTTTCAAGTTTCCGAAACTGTCAAAATATTCGCAGTGCTGATTTTGCTTAATATAAGCTACCCAATGAGTTCCTTGGTTGTTAGAACTATCTAAGTTTAAAATTGCACATTCTACCTTTCTTGGTTTTGGAGGTAAAGTGTCTCTCATAAAGACACCTCGAAAATGAGGAATATCTGTAGCGTATTCTAATGCATCTAAATTAGTTAGCGTACGTCGGGGTAGCCTTTTGCTCAGTTTTTTGAACCTCTTAAATATAAGCCCAATCCTTTTTTATGAGGCTTGATGAATAATTCTTTGCCTAGAGCAACCGCTTCCATCATCCTATTAAGTCGTTCAGTTTCCTGAAGATTCCTTCGAGCAGCTTTAGAATCAGTGACAGCTTTCGCTATACCAGCTGCACTTCCAGCTAATAAACCCAGTGCAGACAATCCAGCAAATATTGGAATAAGAGGTAGCACTCCTCCACTTTTCGGAATAGGTATACAACGCCGTAAACAAATTCCTTTTTTATTGGTAAATAGTTTTTTTGCTGCACTGTAAGCGAAATTGATAGCAGATCGATTATCTTTACACTTAAGCTTTTTTACTTGAGATTGTATTTGTTTGACTATTTTTTTTAATGATCGAATTCCAGCACCTGCCATTAATTTTGCTTTCGTAGCATTCTTCACTATCAAGACGCGACCTTTTCTCCTTTGCTGGTCTTTTGACCTCTGTCTTTTTTAGCCATGTTCAAAAGTTCTAAGTCAGCTTTATGTCGTGCGTTCAAATCACTATTATTGTAGGCAATATCGTGATACATACACGCTTCATCCAACTTGTTAATACCACGATCACCTCTTTTCAATCTGATTTGAAGTTTTGTCCCAGGACCGCAATATTAATATCCAGGTAAATGTAGCTCAAACGGTAAATTATTTATTACGCTGTTGATAATACCACTTCCTTCCTTCATTGATTGAAATAAAATAACCATTTGAATAAAAAAAACTTTATTTATATAATACATATATAATCATAATAATAGGGCACTCTTTTTAATCCAACTATTCTCCTTACTACTAAGACCTAACCACTTAACAAATAAATTATTACCTTTTTTTTGATATTTTTTTCTATAAGATAGATGTCAGGAAATATTGTTTTTTGTAACTCATACTTATAAAAATATCCTAAAATCTTTTGTTTATGCTTATCTTCAATTTGATAAGTGGGTGGATAGGTGTCGTTTACTTTTACAATAGTAAATATTTCTGTTGACCAGTTGGGTGTATAACCCTTGTAAAAATCTCCTTTATATTTACTTATACGAACATGATCACCAACATGCAATTTGTATTTCATATTTTGACGACCGGCTGGCCAAGTGGTCTGTACCCCAGGCTACTCGGTCAAGAGGTCCCGGGTTCGAATCCTGGTAGGAACAAATGTTTGTATGATGAGTACGAGCATTTGTTTACGAGTCATGGATGTTTATATGTTTATTTAGTATATTTCTTACATTTATATACATATTATTATCATTATTTCTCCGTTATCTAGTATCCATAACACAAGCTCTTAATGATGCTTACTTTGGGCTAGGTAATAGGTGTAGGTGTGAAGGAGTTTACTAAACTATTATTAATTATCTGTGTCCAGTACCGCAGAAGACTGATGTGGGCTGATGATGATGTTAACTTTAAAAAAAAAAAAAAATATAACGATTTACTTTAGATCTTTGTTATTCGCTTACATTTAATAAAGCTAACATCTGATTAGATGAATTAATATCAATGGGCTTAAATTTTGTAATTCGATGTACAGTATTATTGTAATCCTTAAAGTTAATCCATAAATTTTTATCCCACCACTTATACTGCCCACATAAGCTAAATCGTTTGTATAACAAAGTCTTTAATGTTCTTATTACTCGTTCAACAATAGACGCCTTTTTTACAGAATAGGTGGAATAATGGTTTATTTTATATTTTAACATTAAATTGTTAAACTCATCATTATAGAATTCCTTCCCCAAATCTGTTTGCAAATTCTTAGGACAACGGTTTGGCTTTGTTAGTATACTTTGCATAGCTTTTGTCACACAACTTGTTTCTTTTGATTTTAAAGATTCTACCCAAACATATTTTGATAACGCATCGATTACTACTAATACATACTTATATCCCTTATTATAACATGAGTGCTTTTGGAAATCTATTAGATCAGCTTGCCATAAATCGTCTATTCCCTTTATTACTGTAGGACGACGTAAAAAATTTTTTCGTACTACTTTATGTAATTCATCAACAATATTTTGTTTACTCATTGTTGATTTTTTTTCAAGTCGATTAATTTATCAATTTCTGTTTTGGTATAGAATGACGTTAAAATTGAATTATTTGTGGCTTTTTTTATTTGTTGTAAATAGATTTTAACATCACTTTTTATTCTTTTCATATCATTCCGCAATTGTTCAATTTGAAGGTCAACGTATTTCTTATTTACTGCTTCGTCTTCATTCTCAGGTAAAAGCAAACCCTTTAACTTTGAAGATTTTAAGTCAAAATCACCGGTTTCAGATTTTACCAACGTATCGTTGAATGTATTGAGGTATTCAGATATCCTTAAACACTTATGAACGTGGTGACCAAATTTATCAATATCCATTGCCGTGTGTTTGGTTTGTTGACAGTTATGTGACTGTTTTATTTGTTTGATGTAAGTCATTTATATTTTATTTATAATACCCACCTCGTACAGTTCTTCGATAATTGCAATAATTTCACTATCTAAGCCAGTATTACCCGCATCGCGAGACGCTATGAGTAACTTAAGCCTTTCAACCAATTCATTAGGATTATCCCAATAAAGCAAATCTGTATCTTGTTTAACTTTTTTCAAAAGTCGAATCCCTTTTCCAATTGAAAGGCTTTCTGTACTAGTAGTTGGATTTTTTGAGAATTTAAATAAGGGTTTTATGATGTTCATGTACTTGTAGCCTATGTTACTGTTGATGGGTTTTTTAGGACCATAATTACGTCTATGTGCATTAGTTTCCATTAGTAATTCCATAAGCTCCTCCCTTTTTTTTAAAATATAGTTCCCAATTTTCAAAGTATGATCTTGTTCATTGACTATTGTATTCCCAAGCTTAAGTTTTCCACGATCGACCCTAACCCCGATAGGAATATCTCTCGCTTTTGCTTCAGTTGACATTGACCATGATAAACTTAAGTTTTTTTCACGTGGTGATGAATGAGTTAATTTGAACGAAACTTCACTGACATTAAGATGTTCTGGTGGTGAAGGCATAATTAAGGTTTTATTCAATTGTTTAGTGACTTCATCTTCTGATATATCTTCTTCACTTCTAGGTTCCTCGTTATCTTCATTAGAAGAATACGCATCATAGCTCTCATCATTATGTTTTATCTTTCTATTTCTATATCTTTCTATATTTAGTAATTAAAATAGAATAAAACTAGAAAAATTTCACGTCCTGAGGCAGGAATCGAACCCGCGACCTTTCGCAATCCGGGCGACTGCTCTGACCACTGAGCCATCCAGGACTTGGGATATCCCTGTGAAATTCTTCTAGTCTATCTTGTATTTGCGTTTATGAGCTAACGTCCACCCTACAATGTCGAATTTTTTTTTTTTTTTTTTTTTTATACTAAGCACGACAAATGACTCAACACCACCTGATGTGAAGCAGTAAGAAGAGTCCATATGCGAAGACAGCTAGTGCAGTTCAGACACTGCTCTAGCTGCCTCCACCTTGCCGGCCCGAAAGGTGCTTTTTCACGCCTCTTTTGAAGGAACCCATGTCATAGGAAGGAGGGAACACATGTGCTGGCAAAGAATTCCAAGTTCTGGAAGTTCGACAAAGAAAAGAGCTACTAAATTTCTTTGTACGTGATGTTGAGGTGGAGACAGTGAATTGATGACTGCGAAGACCGGCACGCGTGCTCCTGAGTAGGAAGGGGGAAGGTGGGATAAGGTAAAATAGCTCCTCAGAACACTCTCCGTGATATAGCCGATAGAAGGCGCTAAGCGACGCAATGTCTCGACGCAATTGCAGAGGCTCAAGGTTGTTGGTGACCTCTCCTCATCGCCAACGATACGGACAGCACGACGCTGCAATCTGTCCAGGCATCGAGTAGGTACTTGGCGGAGCCATCCCACAAGTGCGAGCAATATTCCACGCAAGACCGGACCTGAGTTTTATACAGCAGGCATAATTGGTCAGGCGTGAAGAATCGACGCACCTTGTTCAGGACACCGAGCTTCCGTGAGGCTGTTTTTATCACGGTTTCGATGTAGTTCCTGGAATTCAGATCGCAACATATCTCCATACCTAGCAAGTTGAGGGAGCCCTGTGCCGAAAGGGTCGTGCCCTGAAGAGACGGAAGGGGAAGGAACGGCGACATTTTGGCTGTAAACGCGCACACCTGTGTTTTCTTAGCATTGAACTCAACAAGATTGTTAGATCCCCATTCAGATACGAGGTTCAACACCCTGTCGAGCTCAATGGTAAAATTCTTTCTCTGCCTCTCGGTTTCAGCGCGCCCAGCCCCTGGGCGACCGTAATATCCCCCATGCACTGTACTGTCATCTGCATAGCAATGAATGTTTCCTAACGGAATCATGTCATTGATATGAAGAAGAAAGAGTGTGGGGGATAGAACAGAGCCTTGTGGTACACCAGCATTCACTGACATGAACCACGAAGCGTATCCATCTGCGAGGACACGGATTCTTCGCTCATGCAGGAAGCCGGCAATCCAGTTACAGAGCTGAGCGGGCAGACCGTATGCCGGGAGCTTGGAGAGAAGAGCCCTGTGCCAGACCCGATCGAACGCTTTGGCAATGTCAAGGCTAACTGCCAGTGACTCACCACGTTTGTCAATAGCTTCACCCCAGACATGCATTAAGTACGCTAGAAGATCACCCGTTGACCGGTTCGGCCGAAACCCGTACTGTCGATCATTCATTAATGAGTGATCTTCTAGGTATCGGATCAGCTGGTGGTTTAAGATCCGTTCCATGACCTTGCAAAGAACTGAGGTGACAGCTATCGGGCGGTAGTTAGCTGGGTCTGATCGGTCTCCCTTTTTGGGGACCGGTTGCACATTGGCCTCTCTCCAAGATTCCGGCACACACCCAGAAGAGAGAGAAAGACGGTATAGCCGCGTTAAGACAAGAGACAACTCCGCTGCGCAGTTTTTCAGTACTATCGCTGGAATGCCATCAGGCCCACTAGCTTTCCGGACGTCGATTGACTGAAGCTCCGCACGTACATCACATTGCCTAATACGTATATCGGGCATTGTGTGGCCACAGTGGGAGAGTTTTGGTGGCTGTAAGTTGCAGTCATCGATTCGGGAGTGAGCAGCAAAGAGTTTTACCAAGAGATCGGCTTTCTCTTGCGGCTTGTGAGCTAGCGAGCCGTCAGAACATCTCAACGGGGGCAGCGAGGGTTGACAAAAGTTGGATTGCACGGCTTTGGCCAGACGCCAGTAGCTACGGCTTCCCGTAGGATGCGTAAGAAGTTCTTGGCCAACTCGTGCAACGCGCTGTGCATCCGCTCTGATGAAGGCCCTTTTGCAGGACTTGGTGGCGTTGTTATATACTGCTTTCAGTGAGTCAATGTTGGGATCCCCGCAAGCTCGGCCCCTGATCCAAGCGCGGTATGCCGATTGTCTGTTTTCAACAGCTAAGGCACAATCGCGGTTGAACCAGAGGTTACGCCTACCCCTACTGATAAGATCGGAGTGAGGGATATAGTACTCCATCCCTAACATGATCTCATCAGCAACAGCAGTAGCGCTAGCGTTCGGGTCCAGCTCACTGAAACAGCGCTGCCTCCAAGGGATAGATGCGAAGTAATCCCGCATACCGTCCCAATCTGCCGACGCATAGTGCCAGATGCGGCGTTTGGCAACCATAGGTACCGGTGGCGACGCCCGTGGCACCCCAGCGGATACCAGGCAGTGATCTGATGTTCCCAAAGGAGCACGAATCTCTAGCCGATATCCATCCGGGCGAGTCGTCAGCAGAAGGTCCAACAATGAGGGCGCGTGACCGACAATGTCTGGAATCCTGGTGGGCTGGTTTACCAGTTGGGTCAGGTCGTGCGTGAGAGCGAAAGCGTGGGCAGTTCTACCAGCATGGTCAGTTTTAGAGGAACTTAACCACGACTCGTGGTGAGCATTGAAGTCCCCTAAAAACACCAATTCCGCGGTTGGAAACTGCTCCTGCGCAACATCTGCCACCCGACTAAGATGTTCGAAAAGTCGAGTTGTCTCCATGTCACCGCTGTGGGATCTATAGAGGCACACGTAGATTCGGCAATATGTGCCCAGGTCCACATGCACCCCAAGAATAGAGAAGGAAGGGTCCTCCAAACAGCGCAGACGGCGACAGCAAACATCCGCCCGGACAAACAAGCATACCCCGGCCTTCGCTTTGAAGGACTCTTCAAGAGCGTAGCCGGGGTAATCCAAGTAGCTAGTGTCTGCCGGGCGGAGTATTTGCGTCTCCGTCAAAAACAGCATTTCGGGTCGAGCCGTCTCGAGATGTTGGTGGACGGCATTGAGGTTAGCATGGAGCCCACGGATGTTAGTGAGCCCGACCTCAAACAGCGTGGTTGTGGTGGGGGTGTGCACCGCTGAACGACCGAAACTGTTTTTGAGCGCTGCCATAGTTGACGATAGAAGGAGGAGAGGCGTGAATTGGGGGGACGTTGCTGCAATATATACGGTCAAAGCGTGAGGCCTGTTTCCCCAGGTAATAGCCGACAGTAGAGAAGCGCTGACCCGCCGAACGGAAGGGCCCCCGAACCCCCCCGGGAATGGCCGCCGGGACCCCACCACCCGGTCACCAACCGGCACGACGGACCACCCCAAGATTATGCGTGGCATGATAGGGCAGCCTCACGAACTGGTTAGGTTCGCTTGGGCCCCTGTACTGTACCACAGATTAATAACAGGACAGATACTTCACTCTAATACAAATGGTGAAAAAATTTCGTTATATTAGCCTACTAGCATTATTATTATTAGCCATTTTAGACGACGCGAGAAGAAATATACTCTACAAACGCGTGCCGAGAGTCGAGAATCCCGCGTACACCGCGTGATTGCGTCATCGAGCGAAAACGTAAGGGTTATGCCACGACCATAAATTAAATTAAATGACTGAAGTAATACTTATTTTTTTTTTATTCATACATCTATTGCAATGAAGTGAATGCAAAGAAAGCCAGTCAATTAAATGTGATTTAATTTTATAGAATGATCAATGTTTTTTTTCCATCTTTGTATTCATTCGTTAATATTCTAAATCGTATAAAATAACTTTAACAAAGTAATCCATTAGAAAACAGGGGCAAGGTGGGATAAAATCAATTTCTTGTAGTATATTCATTGAAGTGCTTCCCGGCTGGTTCGTAAAGACTTCATCAAAAATTTTAAAAAATATATTTTTTCTAATTCATCCACGTAATTGATAAAAGCCTCCGGCGGGACTTACAGCTCTCCGTAAAACAAAGATTTTTTATTGTACGATTTAAAATGAATGTACAGTCTGGTATCGTCCATATAAGGTTCATCGTTTAGTAGAGAATTAAAGACGCTACAGTTATCTTTCTTGCCACATTTATATAGTAAGTATCCCGCTACATAAGTCAACGCATTTTTTGCCGGGAAGTCAAAACGGTAGTCGACATTTAGAGCTACTTCTGAAGGTGTTTTAGTGCAACGTGCAACTAGTACTCCCCCGAATCGTATTCGTAAATCGAGCTCCATAACTGTAACACCCTTAGATTATTGTTAATCTGTGCCCCTAGTGTAAGGTTAAATCGAAACGAAAACGATCATCGTCGTATTCACCTCTTAAATCCATACTAATATTATAAAGTTGAAGGGTTTCTTTGTGTGTTTGTTTGGTTGACCGCGCTAATATGAGGAACTACTGATTCACATTGAAAAATTATTTTTGTGTTGGATAATCCATTTATCGAGGTATTATATAGGCTATATAACATCACGCTACGACTAATAGCAGATGAACATCAATTAAAAATATTGCAGAAACGGGGGAAAAATATTCCTTTTTAGAGCTTTAGTTGCGTGCGCTGCGCAAATGGTTAAAGTTACGCTAAAATGTTAGTAAGAATTGTTCGCCTTTAAAAGTTCTAAAAAAAAGTCCGCGACAGCATATGTCTATCTTTCAAAATTGGCTCACTATAACTATTTTTTGGTTACCAAATTTATTCTAAAATAATGCACTATCTGCGAAGGTGTTTTTATAAAAATGATATTGTTCCTTTTCAAAATAAATGCATTATTCACCACCAGTATTTAATTGTGAACAAAATTGTATCTGACATTATTTAATTTCAATGGATATCTTAAAAAATATCATAGTTTTAAAATAACTCCGCTACAAAGTAATCGTGAGCCGTGAGCCCGTGAGTATCGTTGCGTTTTGCGCGGGAAACTTTCAACGAGCGTGCGTTCAATCTCGCTTGCGGCGGCCCACTGCCGGTCGGATCGCCAGATTTCCACTTAGCGGCCGCTACTTTTAACGCTGCATTTCGAGAGTGACGGGGGCCTGACTGTACCACGGGCGGCCAGCGGAACAGCCGTTTCTTCGGGTCTCCTTGGTCGGCGGGTCAATGCAGTCCACCTGGCTCTGGTTAGACGGAAGCCGTCACTGACCGCATCCATCGCCGCAACGTCCCCCCAAGCTCTGGTTGTACGCTGACTGATCCCGGAACGCGACCACAAGTGGTCACTTGGCGGGTTTTACGCCATGCGTACGGTGGTCACTAACCAGACGGGTGTTCAGACCCTACCACCAGTCGAGCAGTTGGTAGCTCGGTAATCCCTTAGTCGCCTCTTACGACACCCACGGGAAGAAATGAGGCGGTGAATTGTATTCTTAATCCGTCACTGCACGGACAAAAATAGAATGTTGAAATATTCTATTTCAACATCCGAAACGAGTATTTTTACAAATACCGACGATTCGGTTAAGTTGGGGCAGTGCTTTCAAATATTCTTAATTTTGATTTTAACATTATTCTCTTACATTATTATCTTTCTATATTGTTTTATATTTATTTATATTTCTTGGTTTTCAGATATTTTATTTTTTCTTTTCTGTAAGTTAACTAATTCAGAGGATCAGTTATAGGTTTGAACATGGTTGCGAAAACTCTATCGTTATTAGACTTTGCATCTTTAATCATTTCCACTTTTCTTTTTACAGCTGTTGCTGCTTTGACTATTTGTTTTTTTAAATGGCTTTCCATGCGTATATATTTCTGTTCTATTCAGTATCTCAATGATGAATGAATATTTAGAAACGGGTATTCGCCTATGAATGTTAATCTAACTCAATAAAGGTATCGATTTTTTTTCGATAACATCCTTTGTTTTTCTCACAGTCTTTATTGATGACTAGATAACTGTACGGACAATTCCATACTGTCGAGCACATATCTCAAAATTGTAACCATCACATATCAGAACTGATATGATATGTGGGTTCTGATATGTGGTTGTGGTTCTGATATCTGGTCTGTGGTTCTGATATCTGGTCTGTGGTGGTTGCTTAAATAATCTTATAATATAATCAGATTATTTAAGCAACCATGTTGCTTAAATAATCTGATTATATTATTTAAGCAAGATGGTGTTTCAAATTAACATCATCTTGCTTAAATAATATAATAAGATTTGAGTTGTCTCTCACAAGTTGTTTCGGTATTTTTGTATAAGTTTGATTTATATAAAAACAATCATTTTTTTTATGACGTCCCATAGCAAAATAGTCACGGATACTATTTTGATTTTCACATGCAACACCGTCGAATATTATAATTGAATCAGGCATAGCTTCATGTGGTGTTAAAACCTCACTATTATGGTTATATTTGTCATAAGATATACCTGTAACCATATTCAAAACATTTTCTAAAAAAATGAATTTGGGTTGATATAAAGATTTAGAATACACATAAAGGTTGCGAAAACGTGGACCATCTTTGTGTAATAATAAACTTATTACTAAATTGGTTTTTCACAATTTGAAGGACCACAAACAATACAACGAATAGTATCTGGTAATAAGTTGCCATGCCGACTCATTTGCTGATACAGGTAAAAAAGATTCCAATTTTTAACCGACTTCAAAAACGAGGAGGTTCTCAATTCGGCCGGTATGTTTTTTTTTTTTTTTTTTTTTCTATGTATGTACACCGATTACGCCGAGATTACTGATCCGATTTACGTGATTTTTTTTTTGTTCGATGCGGAATAGCTGCCATTTGGTCCCATAAAAATTTTTTTAAAAACAGTTGGGTACTTTGGTTTTAAATTTAAAAAAACTTAAATTATGAAGTCGTCTACATATGCGAAATTGCGAAGTTTTGCTTTTCAAATGACTTTTTAGTGAAACGATACGGTAGTAGGAAACAAAAACAAGTTTACGATCACCCATCTAGCTTCGACCGTAGAAAGTTATCACTAAAAATTGTGAAAAAAAAATTTTAAACAAAAATTAAAACCGACTTCAAAAAACTGAAAAGGATAAAATAATTAAATTTAAGTAGTATCCTCTAGAAACATATTTTTGGAGTTGGTGCTAAGTGGTTTCCAAAAACAATAGAAAGTGAAGCACCGACTCCAAAAATATGTTTCTAGGGGATACTACTTAAATTTAATTATTTTATCCTTTTCAGTTTTTTGAAGTCGGTTTTAATTTTTGTTTAAAATTTTTTAATGATTCTTTTTGTTTGACGAATTTCATAATAGCCAATAGAGATTGACCGCTAAGATTCATGGATGTAATAATGATCTTACACTGTTAACGCTAAAATATTTATAAAACTGAGTTTTCTTTTAAACCTGGAACGGTAGTTGCTGCAGGCAGAACACGTGTTATTTTAGTTCAAGAACATTATGTTGAGTATCGAAAGCGTATTCTCTTTTGAGCTGTTGAACATTCTAATCTGACTCGAGCTGATAACATTACTGTCATTCTTGTTATTGGGCATACTAACCAACAAGTGAGGTCGCGTCTGCGACCGAACGAAAGTGAGTTAGAATGCCCAATAACATACTACTAATATGCCCTATTTTCCCACACACATAACACTCACTATTGATGAAGGAACACCTTTCCGCTCTATGGCTGCCCTGGCAGCGATAGCATCGCTGGCCGCCGCCGGCACGGCCATTGGGGCGGCGCGCGCGCGCTCGCCTATCGTCAGCGGCGCGGGGTGCACCCACCGCGTGCACTGGCTCCGCGCCTGCTTGGCCGGCCTGCGCCGCCGGCCCCCCACTGCTGCCGTCTCGTACCACCGCCTCAAGCGATAACGCCAACTCCGTGGCGCGCGTGAATGTCAGCTCTTCGTCCTTCTCCGTCATAATGCGTTGTTTAATACGTTCGCTAAGAAGACCGTGAACAAATTGATCACGTGGATATTCTTTTAGGGTATCGTTCGACGAAAACTTACATGCTTTGCTTAATTTTTTTAGATACACTAGGTATTCATTAATAGACTGGCCCTCGACTTGTTTACAAGATCTAAATATCATTCTTTCGGCGATCACAGATCTTTTAGGAGACAGATGTTCGTCTACAAGATTTTCAATCTTATCGATAGGTATATTTTCTGGTTTTTCAGGGTAACATAAGTCTATAATTAAGTCTAAGGCTTCAGTGCCTACAATCGCCACTAGGTGTTTAGATTGCTTTGTTACCTTAATGTCGTGAATCGTAAACCATGCCTTCAATATGCTCATGTAAGTCGGCCACCTGTCTACGTGCAGTTTAAATTCTTTTATGCTTCCCAAATATGGTACGCCACTTTCGCACATGATTACACTCTGTCGTATGCTTATTTATTACTAATATCGTTAATCCTCGTCGCCAAAATGGTGTGTATTATACGATTTTTGAAAAAGGAGATGATGCAATAAAACCACGCAGTACAAGACTGATTAGTATTTATTGGTGCGGTAGTTGGTTGTAGAACTACCTACATATTATATACGGCAAGTACAATCGACCGCAAGTAGTCAATTACAATATAGTATATAAGTACTTATAATTACACGTAATACATACCAATAAAGCTATCTAATAGATACAAGGTATAGCTGTGAGTGCGGCTTTTAAATGTGTATATCTGATTTGAAGAAGTACCTACTGTGCAGCTAATAATTGGTGAAAAAAAGGTACAGTGGCGTGATTTCATATTATACTTACGCTCAGCTGTTTTGCCGCAGAAGCGCGCACTCAAGGTCCACCGGTCTAGTTGGTCATTACCTTGTTCGGTTGTGAATTTTTGCTATTGAGCTCGCTCTTACGGATCCTGTGTTCATCTTGACATCGTCGTCGCTCATAACACTCACTAGCACTCGCCTACTCAATATTATCACTGTCCGCCTAAAAGCTAATTGAATCGCATTTTATAAGATGAATTGCATGGGTTGTAGGAAGGCTATCAAACAGTCTGACTTACTTAAGTGTGTAGCTTGCAAAGGATGCTATCACTTTCGATGCTTAAACATGGCTGCTTCATATTTTAAGACTCATTCCGGGGAATTGAATCTATCGTGGCGCTGTGACTCGTGCGCAAATATCGCACACCCAGATCAAAACTGAGTCAACTCAAATATCGTGAATTTGGAGTTATCGTTATACTCGAATGCTGGGTGGACCCACGCAACTATCCAACATAACAGGTACAAGAAAGCCTTGAAGGAAAAGTCGCTAGATGGCGACAGCTTTCTTTTGTTGAATCGACGCATGTTACCCCCTCCCACCCTAAACAAGTGTATTGTCAGTTGGCTTTCGCAGGTCTGAGAAAGTGCATGTTTTTACTTGAACGAAACACGGATATTTCGATTTATTACAGTTTTGACGAACAGTATACGTGAGACAATATGAGTTGTTACAGTTTTGGTGAATAGTTCTGCTACATTACTTAGAGATATTTCAACTTGTTCCAGTTTTGTTTGACCAGGTACGTAATTATTTAGTAACTATTTTGACTTGACTTTGTTTAGATGAATCAACATGTAAATTTCTAGTTAACCTACTATTGTTGAAACAAATTAATTCTCATGTTTTTTTATACTAAACCTGACATTTTACATGTTTTGCCTGAAAAATCTTGTATGCTTTTATACTGACCGTTTTAAAAGTATACTGTTTTTAATCAATCTATTTGCCACATTGTTTTAAAAGGTTTTGTTTGAGTTAACTCACTTTTTTTGGCTAAGTGTAAGAGTAACAATATTAACTTTTTTTTTCAGAAAAAAAAATGAAACGAGGCCGTATTCTTGTTAATATTATAAAAGAAAGACATCAGGAGAACCTATTAACAATGAATGAACAAGAGTCGGCAAAGTTTATAAATGTAGAAGTACAAAATAATAAAGAAAATAGGTCAATAACCACTGCCTTGCTAACAAAATCATGTATTAACCAACAAAATGAAAAAAATCTTGACACACCAAGTGATAAGGGTCTAATAGATGACTCATATACTGCAGATTGTGTTCAACAGAAAGACAAAGAACTGACTCTTAACGCAATTCCAAATTTAGAAAGGTATGAAGAAAACTCATTAATAATCAATGAAGGAGAGACGGCCACATCTTCAAACTTTGAACAACAGAAGAACAAAGAGCACACGCCAATAGATATTGCCTTACTGACCAAACCATGCAATATGCAGCAGATTAAAAATGATCTTTATATTTCGGCAAGTGATGAAAGTTTTATAGATGATTCTGATACTGATCCAAGCTATGTCCGACAAAAAAAGAAGAATCTGCCCCCTAAAGTAATTCCTAATACATCTTCGTCTTCTTCAAGTAATACTAGCTCATCTAGCACTTCAAATTCTAGTAGTAGTTCTAACAGTAGTTCTGATTCTGAAACTGAAACCAGGGATGTTATCGATGTTGTTAACCAGACTCCAAATGAAGATATTGTTAATGACTGTCGCAATGGTTATCCCAATGAAAATCATAATGATCAGCCCGATGAAGATCGTAATGGACAGCCTAATGAAGATTGCAATGATCAGCCTAACGAAGATTGCAATAACCAGCCTAATGAAGAAGCAAAAAAAGGAAAGAAGAGGCTAAGAAGAGAATCGACATGGAAAGTAAATATTTGTAAAGTTCTGAGGAATTCTGGTAAGGCCTATCAATCTTTATCAAAAACAAAGAAACTTGTTCGTGAAAGGAAGGTTCGCACGACTTGCGGCGAAAAATGCAGACTACGTTGTAATTTGAAGATAAACGAAGAAACACGACAAAATATTTTTGACGCTTATTGGGGCCTCGGTGATCTTCAGAGGCAGAGGGAGTATATAATAAGGCATACTCAAGAAATTAAACCAAAGTACAGGTATTCTAGCACACAAGAATATAGAAGTCTTAATAAAGCATTTTATTTTGAAATTGCTGGCAATAAAATCAGAGTATGTAAGGCTTTTTTTAAGGGTACATTAGATTTAAGTAACACGGCTATTACTACTGCACTCACTAAAAAAAAAATGCTTCCGGTATTGTAGCCAATGATTTTAGAGGGAAACATGGAAAGCAACCCAAAATTGATACCGAAATTAAAGTCAGTGTTACGGAGTTTATAAATAGTATCCCAAAGATTGAGTCCCATTACCTGAGAGCGCAGACATCACGGGAGTTTATTTGCAGTGACAAATCTCTTGCTGAAGTATATAGACACTTTATTAGAAAAAAATCCTGACAAAGACATAGATATTGTCTTCTATTCCGACAATTGCTGTGGGCAGCAGAAAAATAAATATTTACTTTCTGTTTATGCTTATGCTGTTGTCACTAAACGAGTTGCGTCGATAACGCATAAATTTCTTATACGTGGTCATTCTCAAAATGAGGGTGACAATGTTCACAGCGTCATAGAAAAACAAATTAAATGGCATATAAAATCTGGTCCGATATACACCCCACAACAATATTGCACTTTGATACGTACAGCTAAAAAAACGGGCAGTCCTTACCTAGTGGAAGAGATGACGTTTGAACAGTTCTACGATACTAAAATCTTGCAAGAAGAGTGGGGTACCAATTTTAATTTAGATGAAGACCGTAATCAAGTTAAATGGCACGACATTAAAGTCTTAAGGGTGGAAAAGGAGCAGCCGGTAGCATTCTTCTATAAAACGTCATTTTCAGATGAAAATTACAAAAAGGTGTTTGTTCGCAAACGCCGAAACAAAGATGATCAGATAGGATTTACAGGGCTTACACAAGCCTACACTCATAAAATACCACTCTCTGAGGCAAAGATGAAAGACATTAAGGATCTAATAAAAAAACACGCAATCCCACAGGTTTATGTAGATTCATATTTTAAAAATGTAGTTAATAATAGCTAATTGCTTTTGTTAATTGAGTGCTTAATTTTTTAAACCTGGATGTGCCTTTTAAGTTCATATCTATAAGTATTTAACATTTTATTTTAATTTTTGAGACGTTTTATTATTTTGTTATTCAGTTTATATAGCAATAAGAGACTGGTGTTTTTAAAGGTGGGCAAAGTGACATCCACGTAATTTTAATGGTTGATCTCAAAAATACCAAATTATGACTAGAAGTGTGAAATATTTTAAGTAGTTTTATAAGAGTTTGTTACTAATTTATAATTATAATTTCTAAGATGATTCTAATCTTATTTTTTTTATAAACAAGATTAAAATTCTTATTATTTAAGTAGGTACATGTAAAAAAACGATGTTATTTTGAAATGTTTACCTTTAAAAAATTGTGCATCAATGTATTGTATATGTCGGCGCACAACGAAAAGTGAAAGGCGCTACGTTCGAGCGACGTCACAACCGGCCGCCATGACACCTCGCCGGGCTATATAAAGTCCGCCCAAGCACAGCTACAGTCAGTCGGCTTCTAGGAGCCGACGTGGAAGGACCGATCACTTCTGATTGTCCGATACCACATCTCTGGCTATTCGTAGTCTACCTACACTAGCTAGTAATATTCACAAGTCGATAAAAATAGGACCGATCAAATCTGATTGTCCTTGTCGGCAGCTGCTTTGTAGCCCTGCTACACTGATGGTTGGATTCACAGGGTGAATTAGCCGGCTATTGGATTGTGAATATTCTAGTTTAATTCTTTTGCAAAATTTATTGATCGTAATTAAATTAATAAATTATTGTTAACTAATTGATTGAGCAGTTAGATAATAAGATAAAAATTTTGTTAACAATAAATACATTAAATTGAAAATTGCCTTTTTTAGTAAAATTAACCTAATCGATTCTTTTTCTTTACTACCCACTTTTATAATTAGCCTTTTTAATTTCAATTCAACATGGACTCCGATAAAACGAAAGATTTAGACCCTCTACCTTGTTCTGATCTCACATCAGAAGTGGGATCGCATCCCATGCGATCCTCTATCTCTCAAAACCATACAATAGCCCATGCAGATCCGGCTACTGTACCACCCGCGTTTTTCACTCATATGATGGCCATGATGCAGCAGATGACTGAAAAGCTTTCTTCGTCAGTTGCACCTAGCAAAACTCGTATTAGCGATATTTACCTTCCTAGCTATGACCCAGATGGTGACATTAATGTCCGGGATTGGTGTAGTCACATTTCAGCGGCCATGACAAAATATAATCTTGAAGACTACGACGTCCGCATGAAAGTAACAAGTTTACTAAAGGGTCGTGCTAAGCGTTGGGCAGACCGATGGCTTGTTACTACTTCTTCGTGGGAGGAGCTCAGTCAAAACTTGATTTTAACTTTCGAGCCTGAGGGCAGGTATTCTCGCGATGTCCTTAAGTTTAGAGAACATGTTTATGATTCGACTAAAGACATTTCCGAGTATCTCTCGACCTCATGGTTTCTTTGGAAACGATTGACAAAGGATAAATTACCTGATGATGATACAGTGGAAGCAGTCATTGGTACCATAAATGACGAAAAGCTTCGCATCGAATTAATAAACGCCAAAGCCAAATCAGTTCCTGAACTTATATCTGTAGCTTCTTCCATCCGTTGCAAACGGCCCAGTTCTAGTGCTACTAACGGGATACCTCCCTTTAAAAAGGCGAGATATACAGACTCTAGAACTGACAAAAGAGATTATCTGTTTTGTAATGGCTGTAAGAAACCCGGTCACGATGTTACCAATGGTCGCTATAGGATAGTTTTTTTTTTTTTTTTTTTTTTTTTTTTATACAAAGCACGGCAATTGACCCAACACCACCTGATGTGAAGCGGTAAGGAGAGTCCATATGCGAAGACAGCTAGTGCAGAAACGGACAATGCACTAGCTGCCTTCACCTTGCCGGCCCAAAAGGTGCTTTTTCACGCCTCTCTTGAAGGACCCCATGTTATAGGAAGGAGGAAACACATGCGCTGGCAAAGAATTCCAAGTTCTGGAAGTACGACAAAGAAACGAAGAACTAAATTTCTTTGTGCGTGATGTTGAGGTGGAGACAGTAAATGGATGACTCCGAAGACCAGCACGCGTGCTCCTGAGCAGAAAGGGGGAAGGTGGGATCAGGTCGAAAAGCTCTTCAGAGCACTCTCCGTGATAAAGCCGATAAAAGGCGCTAAGCGACGCAATGTCTCGACGCAATTGTAGAGGCTCAAGTTTGTTCGTGACCTCTACATCGCCAATGATACGGACAGCACGACGCTGCAATCTGTCCAGTGCATCGAGGAGGTACTTGGCGGAGCCATCCCATAAGTGCGAGCAATATTCCACGCAAGACCGGACCTGAGTTTTGTACAGCAGGCATAGCTGGTCAGGCGTGAAAAATCGACGCACCTTGTTCAGGACACCGAGCTTCCGTGAGGCTGTTTTTATCACGGTTTCGATGTAGTTTCTAGAATTGAGATCGCAGCATATCTCCATACCGAGCAAGTTCAAGGAGGCCTGTGCCGAAAGAGTAGTGCCCTGAAGAGAGGGAAGGGGAAGGAACGGCGACATTTTGGCTGTAAACGCACACACCTGTGTTTTCTTAGCATTGAACTCAACAAGATTGTTAGATCCCCATTCAGATACGAGGTTCAACACCCTGTTGAGCTCAATAGCAAGATTCTCCCTCTCTTTCTCGGTTTCAGCGCGCCCAGCCCCTGGGCGACCGTAATATCCCCCATGCACTGTACTGTCATCCGCATAACAATGAATGCTTCCTAATGGAAGCATATCATTGATATGAAGAAGAAAGAGTGTGGGGGATAAAACAGAGCCTTGTGGTACACCAGCATTCACAGACATGAACCGCGAAGCGCATCCATCTGCGAGGACGCGTATTCTCCGCTCATGTAGGAAGCCGGCGATCCAGTTGCAGAGCTGATCGGGCAGACCGTATGCCGGGAGCTTGGAGAGAAGAGCCTTGTGCCAGACCCGATCAAAAGCTTTGGCAATGTCAAGGCTAACAGCCAGTGACTCACCACGTTTATCAATAGCTTCACCCCAGACATGCATCAAGTACGCTAGAAGATCACCCGTTGACCGTTTCGGCCGAAACCCGTACTGTCGATCATTAATTAATGAGTGACCTTCTAGGTATCGGATCAGCTGGTTATTTATGATCCGCTCCATGACCTTGCAAAGAACTGAGGTGACAGCTATTGGGCGATAGTTTACTGGGTCTGATCGGTCTCCCTTTTTGGGGACCGGTTGCACATTGGCCTCTCTCCAAGATTCAGGCACACACCCAGAAGAGAGAGAAAGGCGGTATAGCCGGGTTAAGATGGGAGACAACTCCGCTGCGCATTTATTTAGTACTATCGCTGGGATGCCATCAGGTCCACTAGCTTTCCGGACGTCGATTGACTGCAGCTCCGCACGTACATCACATTGCCTGATACGGATATCAGGCATTGTGTGGCCACAGTGGGAGAGTGTTGGTGGCTGTGAGTTGCAGTCATCGATTCGGGAATGAGCAGCAAAGAGTTTTACCAAAAGATCGGCTTTCTCTTGCGGCTTGTGAGCTAGCGAGCCGTCAGAACATCTCAACGGGGGCAGCGAGGGTTGACAGAAGTTGGACTGCACGGCTTTGGCCAGACGCCAATAGCTACGGCTTCCCGTAGGATGCGTGAGTAATTCTTGGCCAACTCGTGCAACGCGCTGTGCATCCGCTCTGATGAATGCCCTCTTGCAGGACTTGGTGGCGTTGTTATAAGCTGCTTTCAGCGAGTCAATGTTAGGATCTCCGCAAGCTCGACCCCTGATCCAAGCGCGGTATGCCGACTGTCTGTTCTCAACAGCTATGGCACACTCCCGGTTGAACCAGAGGTTACGCCTACCCCTACTGATGAGATCGGAGTGAGGGATATAGTACTCCATCCCTAACATGATCTCATCAGCAACAGCAGTAGCGCTAGCGCTCGGGTCCAGCTCACTGAAGCAGCGCTGCCTCCAAGGGACAGATGCGAAGTAATCCCGCATACCATCCCAATCTGCCGACGCATAGTGCCAGATGCGGCGTTTGGCAACCATAGGTACCGGTAGCGACGCCCGTGGCACCCCAGCGGATATCAAGCAGTGATCCGATGTTCCCAAAGGAGCACGAACCTCTAGCCGATATCCGTCCGGACGAGACGTCAGCAGAAGGTCCAACAATGAGGGCGCGTGACCGACAATGTCTGGAATCCTGGTGGGCTGGTTTACCAGTTGTGTCAGGTCGTGCGTGAGAGCGAAAGCGTGGGCAGTTCTACCAGCATGGTCAGTTTTAGAGGAACTTAACCACGACTCGTGGTGAGCATTGAAGTCCCCTAAAAACACCAATTCCGCGGTTGGATACTGCTCCAGCGCAACATCTGCCACCCGACTAAGATGTTCGAAAAGTCGAGTTGTCTCCATGTCACCACTGTGAGATCTATAGAGGCACACGTAGACACGGCTATATGTGCCCAGGTCCACATGCACCCCAAGAATAGAGTGGGAAGGGTCCTCCAAGCAGCGCAGACGGCGACAGCAAACATCCGCCCGGACAAACAAGCATACCCCGGCCTTCGCTTTGAAGGACTCCTCAAGAGCGTAGCCGGGGTAATCCAAGTAGCTAGTGTCAGCCGGGCGAAGAATTTGCGTCTCCGTCAAAAACAGCATAGCCGGTCGAGCCGTCTCGAGATGTTGGTGGACGGCATTGAGGTTAGCATGGAGCCCACGGATGTTAGTGAGCCCGACCTCAAACAGCGTGGTTGTGGTGGGGGTGTGCACCGCTGATCGACCGTTCATGTTCTTGAGCGCTGCCATAGAAGGTGATGTAAGGAGGAGAGGCGTGAATTGAGGGAACGTTGCCGCGATATAGACGGTCAAAGCGTGAGGCCTGTTTCCCCAGTTAACAGCCGACAGAAGAGAAGCGCTGACCCGCCGAACGGAAGGGCCCCCGAACCCCCCCGGGAATGGCCGCCGGGACCCCACCACCCGGTCACCAACCGGCACGACGGACCACCCCAAGATTATGCGTGGCATGATAGGGCAGCCTCACGAACTGGTTAGGTTCGCTTGGGCCCCTGTACTGTACCACGGGCGGCCAGCGGAACAGCCGTTTCTTCGGGTCTCCCTGGTCGGCGGGTCAACGCAGTCCACCTGGCTCTGGTTAGACGGAAGCCGTCACTGACCGAATCCATCGCCGCAACGTCTCCCCAAGCTCTGGTTGTACGCTGACTGATCCCGGAACGCGACCACAAGTGGTCACTTGGCGGGTTTTACGCCATGCGCACGGTGGTCACTAACCAGACGGGTGTTCAGACCCTACCACCAGTCGAGCAGTTGGTAGCTCGGTAATCCCTTAGTCGCCTCTTACGACACCCACGGGAAGAAATGGGGCGGTGAATTGTATTCTTAATCCGTCACCGCACGGACATAGTTTCTAATAATCAATCAAATTCTAACAATGTTCAAAACCAGCTACGTCCATCGCCCTCTTTTGGTCCAAATAATGGTAAAACATCAAAAAATTGTTCATTTTGCCACGGAATTGGACACACTTACGAGACTTGTTTTAAAAGAGAAAAGGCTATTTCGAACGTTAATCTAGTAGGTAGCTCCAAATTAACATTCTTTAAAGTAATTATTAATGAGTTAGAATTTTTAGCTTTATTTGATAGTGGTGCTGATTGTTCAGTGATCCGTGAATCAACTGCTTCGAAATTGCCAGGAAAAAGACAATATTCTACACATTATTTGAAGGGTATTGGCACGCCCGTTCTTTCAATTCAAACCATAGACACTATTTGTCAAATTAATAATATAAGTATAGAAGTAAGATTTCATATTCTTCCTGATTCTGACCTGTCTGTAGATTTGTTAGTGGGTACTAATATTTTGCAAAATACTGGCTTGGTAGTAGTTGTTAGTAGTACCAGTGCAACACTGGTCCAACAAACAAATGTGATGCATATTCAACTTAAACATCCTGAATTTGACAAATTGAATACTGACCTGACTGATGATTTTGAAATAGAGCAATTAAAGGCTCTTTTGAATAAATTTTCTCATATTTTTATTAATGGTTTCCCTAAAACGCGCGTTAATACAGGTCAGCTTGAAATCCGCCTTAAAAACCCTGATAAGTTTGTAGAACGCCGCCCTTATCGACTTAATGCAATTGAGCGTGAAAAAGTTAATAACATTATTAAGGATCTTCTTGATAACAACATTATTAGAGAAAGTCAATCCCCATATTCTAGCCCTATTATTCTTGTAAAAAAAGAAAAATGGTGAAGATAGAATGTGTGTAGACTTCAGAGAATTGAATTCTAATACCGTGCGTGATCATTATCCTTTGCCACTTATTGCTGATCAAATCGATCAACTTGCGAATGGTTACTACTTTTCAACGTTAGACATGGCGGCAGGGTTTCACCAAATTCCTATTGCTGAATCTTCAATAGAAAAAAACAGCTTTTATTACTCCGGATGGTCTTTTTGAATACACTACTATGCCTTTTGGACTCTCTAATGCTCCAGCTGTATATCAAAGATGTATAAATAAAGCACTGAATGACCTTTTAGAAAAAATTGTTCAAGTCTACATCGATGACGTCCTCTGTAAAAGTACTACTTTTTCTGAGGGTATACTTAGTCTTGAAAGGATATTTTCTGCCCTGGAAAAAGCAGGTTTTTCAATTAACGTTAGTAAATGTTCCTTTTTTAAAAGATCAATAGAATATCTTGGCAATATCATAGCTGACGGTCAGGTCCACCCCAGTCCTAGTAAAATAGAAGCTCTCTCCAAATCCCCCTTACCAACAACAGCAAAACAAGTTCGCCAGTTCAATGGATTGGCAGGGTATTTTAGAAGATTTGTACCGAACTTCTCAAAAATTATGATTCCCTTGTATTCATTAACAAAACAAGGAGCAAAATGGGAATGGTCTTACGAGCATGAAGAAGCCCGTAATATTATCATACAACATTTAACATCTGCCCCTGTGTTAACCATCTTTAGAGAAAACTGCCCCATAGAACTTTATACAGACGCAAGTAGTCTGGCCTATGGAGCAGTCCTAATTCAAATCATCAATGGCCGACAGCATGCAGTAGCCTACATGAGTATGCGCACTACTGATGCTGAAAGTCGGTATCATTCTTATGAACTAGAGACTTTAGCTGTGGTAAGAGCCATCAAGCATTTTAGACACTTCCTTTATGGACGCAAATTTAAAGTCATAACTGACTGTAATGCTTTAAAAGCATCAAAAAGTAAACAAGATTTATTGCCTCGCATCCATCGTTGGTGGTCTTTCTTACAGGGTTTCGATTTTGAAATAGAGTACAGAAAAGGGGAACGCATCCAGCATGCAGATTTCTTCAGTAGAAATCCTATATGCACGACACTTTCTGTATATAATGAACAAAGATCTCGAGTGGTTAAAAATAGAACAGTATCGTGATCAAAATCTTCGACTATTGATTAATCAAATTCGCGGTGGTTCGAGTGTTGAAGGCTATGTACAAGTTAAATGGCACAACATTAAAGTCTTAAGGGTGGAAAAGGAGCAGCCGGTAGCATTCTTCTATAAAACGTCATTTTCAGATGAAAATTACAAAAAGGTGTTTGTTCGCAAACGCCGAAACAAAGATGATCAGATAGGATTTACAGGACTTACACAAGCCTACACTCATAAAATACCACTCTCTGAGGCAAAGATGAAAGACATTAAGGATCTAATAAAAAAACACGCAATCCCACAGGTTTATCAGTCGGTATCATTCTTATGAACTAGAGACTTTAGCTGTGGTAAGAGCCATCAAGCATTTTAGACACTTCCTTTATGGACGCAAATTTAAAGTCATAACTGACTGTAATGCTTTAAAAGCATCAAAAAGTAAACAAGATTTATTGCCTCGCATCCATCGTTGGTGGTCTTTTTTACAGGGTTTCGATTTTGAAATAGAGTACAGAAAAGGGGAACGCATCCAGCATGCAGATTTCTTCAGTAGAAATCCTATATGCACGACACTTTCTGTTAATGTAATGAACAAAGATCTCGAGTGGTTAAAAATAGAACAGTATCGTGATCAAAATCTTCGACTATTGATTAATCAAATTCGCGGTGGTTCGAGTGTTGAAGGCTATGTACTAGAAAACGCAATACTTAAGCGAGTACACAAACCTAACAATGAAGTCCTCGGCATTCAGCATTTAATCGTTGTTCCAAATTCCTTCCAGTGGAGCCTGATAAATTCATTCCATTCCTCTCTCAAACACCTAGGATGGGAAAAAACTCTATCCAAAATTAAAGAATCCTATTGGTTTGATAAAATGAGTACCATTATAAGAACTTTTGTTGATAACTGTATTGTATGTCGGTCCTCAAAAAATTCTTCTGGTGCTATACAAGCACAGCTTCATCCAATACCTAAGCCTAGTGTAACGTTCCAGGTTATCCATATGGACATAACTGGCAAATTAGGTACTCCGGCAGATGAGTATGTCGTAGTTAGTATTGACGCTTTTTCTAAATACGTCCTTTTGTACTATTGTAATAATAAAAGTCAATTTAGCACGTTAGCTGCTTTAAAGCAATTAATTCATTTATTTGGTTCTCCAGCACAAATTGTCACTGACGGTGACAGAGCCTTCTTGGGAGCATTTTTTAAAATATTGTAATAATTTTGGTATTGACATTCATACAATTGCGCCAGGTGTAAGCCGAGCAAATGGTCAAGTTGAGCGGGTAATGTCAACTTTGAAAAACGCTTTGACCGCTATAAAAAATTATGAAACTGAAGCTTGGCATACAGCACTGGGGGGTTTACAAATTGCGCTTAACTGTGTAGTTCATAAAACTACTGGGTTCTCACCTTTAGCACTTATTACGCGACGCCAGCACTGTGTTCCTCCTGAACTACTCCACCTAGTTAACATTGAAGAACAAACAATCGACTTAGAGTTGCTTCAAGAACACGTTAAAAAAGCTATGCTTGAAGCCGGTGTCAAGGCAAAACAAAGGTTTGACAAAACTAAAGCTCGAATTCAACCATTTAAGTTAGGAGAATATGTACTGGTTAAAAATAATCCAAGAAATCAATGTTCTTTAGACTTAAAATATAGCGAACCATATGAGATTTTTAGGATCTTGGACAATGATCGGTATCTTGTACGACGCGTGTGTGGCAGTGGTAAGCCACGGAAAGTCGCGCAAGATCAGCTCCGGCGAGCTCCTAATCCTGGTCAACAAATAACCGTGTCGGCTGAAGTTTATGCAAGCAACGACAACCAAGAGATGCACGATGTCTCTTATGCCTCCAACTCACGAGGTTCAACCACAGATATGGCACCAGTGATTACTGCAACTGTACATGAGT
This sequence comes from Nymphula nitidulata, assembly GCA_947347705.1. Lineage (NCBI taxonomy): Eukaryota > Metazoa > Arthropoda > Insecta > Lepidoptera > Crambidae > Nymphula > Nymphula nitidulata. Next base: position 15,180,982 of record OX374619.1, read on the forward strand.
CTCCTTCGGACCTTACGCATGTGTCAAGCCCTGAACTAATACCCATGATTTCACGCCGTGATTCATCTTCTACTGATACAGCAACTGAAGTTTATGACACAGCGCCAGAGGCAGATGAAGTCTCTACAGATACAGCCTCCGAGCAAGGTGATGAACTACAACAGTCTTGACCGTCTGGTGAGCATAATTATTTAGTTTTCAAACTATCCTCTATTTTATTTCTTTTTAGAGCCCCTGTGTAACACGGTCAAAGAACCCAGAGCACAGCATCACGTACCCCCTTGTTTCCTTAGATCCTCTGTGTAACACGGTCAAAGAACCCAGAGCACAGCATCAGCCTTCCTTATTACCCCAAATTCTGTGTAACACGGTCATGGTGGACCCAGAGCACAGTATCAATCATTTGACAATTTGTGTAACACGGTCATGGTGGACCCAGAGCACATTATCAATCATTTGACAATTTGTGTAACACGGTCATGTTGGACCCAGAGCACAATATCAATCATTTAACAATTCGTGTAACACGGTAATGTTGGACCCAGAGCACGGTATCAATCATTTAACTATTTGTGTAACACGGTCATGTTGGACCCAGAGCACAGTATATTGGTGTAGCACGGTCGTAGTACCCAGAGCACTGTTTGTTTATTAAGAGTGTAACACGGTTGCTATACCTAGAGCACCTTACCCAAGTCCTACTCTGTAAGGTACGGAGTAAGTTAAGTAAATTTATTTTCAGGATGTTGCAGAGCACGCACCAGACATCAGAATGGCCGTGTCGGCGCACAACGAAAAGTGAAAGGCGCTACGTTCGAGCGACGTCACAACCGGCCGCCATGACACCTCGCCGGGCTATATAAAGTCCGCCCAAGCACAGCTACAGTCAGTCGGCTTCTAGGAGCCGACGTGGAAGGACCGATCACTTCTGATTGTCCGATACCACATCTCTGGCTATTCGTAGTCTACCTACACTAGCTAGTAATATTCACAAGTCGATAAAAATAGGACCGATCAAATCTGATTGTCCTTGTCGGCAGCTGCTTTGTAGCCCTGCTACACTGATGGTTGGATTCACAGGGTGAATTAGCCGGCTATTGGATTGTGAATATTCTAGTTTAATTCTTTTGCAAAATTTATTGATCGTAATTAAATTAATAAATTATTGTTAACTAATTGATTGAGCAGTTAGATAATAAGATAAAAATTTTGTTAACAATAAATACATTAAATTGAAAATTGCCTTTTTTAGTAAAATTAACCTAATCGATTCTTTTTCTTTACTACCCACTTTTATAATTAGCCTTTTTAATTTCAATTCAACATGGACTCCGATAAAACGAAAGATTTAGACCCTCTACCTTGTTCTGATCTCACATATAAGTAAGGGAATTATTTTGTTATGTTATATTATGGTATTTCAGAACAAAAAGATATCTCAAAAATTAAATTGGGACCAAAAAATGTTATTTGAGTCTTTGAAAGTATTTGTAACTTTCTGTAAATTTTAATATTTTGAGACATACTTTGTTATTTATTATTAGCCTCAAATGACATAAGAGCCTCAAATAACATTTTATGGTCCCAATTTAATTTTTGAGATATCTTTTTGTTCTGAAATACCATAATGTAACAATAACAAAATAATTCCCTTAATTATACAATACACAATTATTATTGATGCACAATTTTTTGTGTTTTAGTTCATGTTGTTTCATTAGTAATGTATATTATAATTTTTATTACTCTTTTAAATTAGTTTTGTTTGAAGAATCGTTATCTTAATTTTTGTTCTAATATAAGTTCAACTCAAAATGGTTCAATAAAACTGTTTCAAGTCTAAATGTGGTCTTATTTGTAAACAAAGTCACCATCCTAAAGTGTAACAACTCAAATAATACTGATTATCGGTAAAAAGGGTTGATTTTTAGCCCCAGTTTACATACCGTGTTATTTTCCTACGTATTTATAATGTAAAACAATATTGAGTTTCCGAACTTCCCTAACAAAAAATGCAGTAACACGTTTTTTTCGTCTCCTGAAAAATGACCTTTTTTGAGTTGTCTCAGTTTTGATCTAGGTGTGCGATATCACTCGTCGGAATAGAACGACAACACTTCCGTCGGGTCGCCGTATAGGCAAATGACTGGGCCGCCGCCGGCGCCGCTGATCGCGGTTTCGGCACTCCCCCCGTCAACCCCATCGCACCTTGTCAATATGTCGTGTGACGAGTCATTGATGGACACATCTTCTTTATTATTAAATTTAGACAATGAACGTGCACATTAGATTCCGAAGCATCTATCACTATGAGGCAATTTAGTTTGCTAATAGATAAGAAGCTGGACAGCATTAGAGCGACTCTTTCCCTCGAGATACATGAAAATTAAAAACCGAAATGGTAGCAGTCACTGAGACCTTAAAACAGGAGTTTACTAATACTACTGACTTTTTAAGCGACGAGCAGGCAGACATTAAAAAATTAAAACCGACTCCAAAAAACTGAAAAGGATAAAATAATTAAATTTTAGTAGGTACTCATCCCCTAGGACCATATTTTTGGAGTCAGTGCTTCACTACCTATGGTTTCTGGAAACAACTTAGCACCAACTCCAAAAATATGTTCCTAGGGGATGAGTACCTACTAAAATTTAATTATTTTATCCTTTTCAGTTTTTTAGAGTCGGTTTTAATTTTTGTAAATTTTTTTTTTTCACAATTTTTAGTGATAACTTTTGAAGGTCAAAGCTAGATGGGTGACCGAGAGCTTATATTGATTTCTACTATCGTATCATTACACTAAAAATTCACAGGAAAGCAAAAACCCGCAATTTCGCATATGTAGACGACTTAATTTTACCAGTTTTTTTGATTTAAAAACCAAACTACCCAATGGATTTTTAAAAATTTTTTATGGGACCATATGGAAACTATTCCGCATCGATCAAAAAAAGAATAATCAATATCGGTTCACCCAGTCAAAAGTTCCGAGGTAACAAACATACAAAAAAAAAAGTCGGTTAAAAACATACAGACGAATTGATAACCTCCTCCTTTTTTTGAAGTCGGTTAAAAAAATCTTGACCTAGCTAATACCCGTATCGCGGATCTTGAAACTACAAATGCTAGGCTGCAGTCCGATCTTGCGAAGCTGAAAATGCGCTTTGACCATGTTGATAGGACCCCAAGAAGCTGTAATCTTGAGGTTCACTGTGTCTCTGAACGCCGCAATGAGAATCTGGTAGAAGTGCTGAGGAAACTTTAAGATAAGATAAGATAAGATAATCATTTATTCACTGAAAACATGGTATTACAAGATGTTATTGAATATATTGATTTTTATTTATATATATATTTTGACGACCGGCTGGCCGAGTGGTCTGTACCCCAGGCTACTCGGTCAAGAGGTCCCGGGTTCGAATCCCGGTAGGAACAAATGTTTGTAGGATGAGTACGAGCATTTGTTTACGAGTCATGGATGTTTATTTGTTTATTTAGTATATTTCTAATATTTATATACATATTATTATCATTATTTCTCCGTTATCTAGTATCCATTGAAGTATGGCGAATTATTATGTTTTACTGCAACATCTATAATTTTATAAGTGACTGTAGCATAGAGGTAAAACGCCTAGTTAGCACTAAGTTTCTTGTGTATTAGTTATTATAAGTATTTTATTATTAAAGCTCAGACTTCGGTACCGACAACATGTTTTATTGGACACCTTAAACCTTACTCCTGTCTACACGTCGCACTCCACACCACATGGCGACCCTGCCGAACTCATCGATCAGAAGATAATGAAAATAAAGAAATTAATATTGAATGAAGATTAGAAGATATATATTCAAAGGTCACCCAAGAACTACGAAGCCTTCATTTTACTTCAAAAACAAAATGGGAAGCAAACAGAGTAAAGAAGAAGTCATTATCGCCCAAAATGCCAATGGAAGTGCCACCGCTGAAACGTCACAATCGGTCAAGCTTGCTGAAATACTACTCATCGTAATCGTGTTCTTGCTGCTGGCTTCACTTGTCTACTACTTATTCAAGAAGTGTCGCAACCAGGCTATGAAAGCCTTACGACGTGAATTGGCCCGAAATAATTTAGCCAATAATAATACGTCCACCTACGAGATCTCGGCGTCACCCTAATACCATCGAAAGAACGAGCGGAGCCCAGGGAAAGCCCGGCCCACGGAGTCCAGGGTATAGCCCGGCCCATGTTCGAGCGGAGTCCAGGGAAACCCCGGCCCACGGAGTCCAGGGTATAGCCCGGCCCACCAACCACGGACTGCAGAGCTGTTGCAGTTCTCCACAACTACAACACGACTACCGTCTTCAATTTTTGGCGGAAGGCAGCGAATCTTCAAGGCCAGCCCACTACTCACAATGAAGTAAATAAGAAGTTAATTATAGGTACTGTAATTTTTTTTTCTCTATATCATTAATTTTGAATTTATTCTATAAGTAATGATTTTTTTAATGCTTTTATATACTTAATTTAAAAAAGGGTACCGCAGGTTTCAACTGCCGTAGTATAATATACTTAATGGATAAATATGTCCGATGAATTAATTAGAGTAGAGAAATCTTTAAGGTACATTAGTGATTACTTGGTAAAATTAGGCCCTGAAAGGCGTCAATCTCATCTAGGAATTAATAAACTAGAAGAAGCAAAGCTAGAATACGAGAAAGTAGAGAATATTTTGTCTCAGGTGTACTCGCAAATAGATCGTTCTGAAATAAGTACAAAAGGAACGATATATATAAATAAATTAGTAGGAGATATTAATTGTCTATATAGCAAAATAGTTTCCTTAGTAACTTTATCATACAGTTCGCAATCTCAAACAAAAATGGCTTCCGAAAAATTATCTAATTTTGACATAAAAACTGCAATCGCACTTTTACCTACGATGACGGGACAAGAAGCCGTCACTAAGCAATTAATAGATAGTATAGAGCTCTATAGCACCATGATTAATGATGAATCTCATCAACAACTAATCACTTTTGTCTTAAAAACAAGACTATCACAAAGTGCAAAATTACGTTTAGATTCTAATTATAGCAGCGTAGAGCTTTTGGTAAAAGATATGCAATCAAAATTACTTCAAAAGTTGTCATCTGTCGCTATACAGTCACAACTACAGCGTACAAAACAAGGTCACAGGACTATCGAAGCATTTGGCAATGAACTAGAAAATTTATTTGTAAAGTTAACAATAGCTCAATCTGACGGTAAGGACAGTGCATACGAAATTTTACGACTTCTTAATGAAAAGATAGCAATAAAAAGATTTTCCGATGGACTGTCAGACCTTCGACTTAGCACAATCATAGCATCTCGACAATTTTCATCACTCCCAGAGGCAATCAGAACAGCCATAGACATAAAAGTCATTGTCGACCGAATACGAAGTCATGAAGGTGAGACACTCTAATTTTAGTTCCCACGCGTCGCATCGCAATAATCGACAAACAAATTATCGACAAAGTAACTTCAGATCAAATAACCAACAACATTATAACAATAAGCAGAATTATAATTCCTTTTCGCACCATAATAATACACCTAGTTACAATAATTCCCACAGATCTAGTAACACACGATATAACAATAATCGGCGTAACGTTTCTGGTAACTGGAATCAAAACGTTAATGTGACACCGCGTCGAGTTCACGGCAACGCTGCGGAATTGCGATCGCGCAGCGCTCCACGCGTTCACCATGCTCAGCATTCTGCTGACACAAACGATAACCATGCGCATTATTCAGGAAACACACAGTTTTTTCGTACCTAATAAAAATAATGATAATTTAATTTTAAACTATAGTAATAATAATTGCTTAATTAAATGTTTAGCCGATAGTAATATAGAAATTAATTTGTTAGTTGATAGTGGCGCTAGCCTATGTGTTATTAAGTATGAATGGTTAAGAAATTATCCGGATTTAGAAAGTAAAATATATGAAGATAATATTATTATTAGAGGAATTTGTGGAAATCTCCATTCTGTAGGTTATATTTACTTAAATTTAATAATAAATGGAATATTATTTACCCACAAGTTTTACATTTTTGAGAACCTAACTTGCTCAGCCAATGGAATTTTAGGTCAAGATTTTTTTAATAAATATAATGCTATCATAAGCTATAAAGATTGTACCTTGACATTGACGAATGTAGGACAATCAATAGTAACAAGTATTATAGGTAACGGATATGTACATTCGATACCACCGCGATGCGAAGTTATAAAACGCATCCCCACTAATTTAATTAGTGACTGTGTAATTTTGGCGCGCGAAATTCCTGCTTTTTGTGGAATATTTATAGCCGGAATGGTTGCTAAGCCCAAATATGGATTAATTGACGTGCGTATCTTAAACACTACTGACGAGGAAAAGCTCGTAGATTTTTCATTTCTAGAAATTCACAGTCTAAATCAATTTGATATATGTGAATTTGACAAGAGCTATAATTCGGTTAACAGAGTTAAAACATTATTTGACTTATTAGACTTAAGCTCATACTTGAACAAAGAAGAACAAATTAACATTGAAAACATATGCGCAAAATATGCCGATGTCTTTCAACTTCCAGGAGATAAGTTATCTGTAACGAATTTAATGGAGCATACGATTAAATTGCAAGACAATGTAACCCCAATTTATAGGAAACCTTATAGGATACCACATTCCCTAAAGAACGAAGTACAAAAACAAATCCAAGAAATGTTACAAAACGACATTATCGAGGAATCAACTTCCGAGTGGTCTAGCCCAGTGCTACTTGTACCAAAAAAAAGTGACAAACTAGGTAACAAGAAATGGAGATTAGTGATAGACTACAGAAAACTTAATAATGTAATACAAGACGATAAGTTCCCACTGCCCAATATTTCGGAAATACTAGATTCTCTCTCTGGTAGTATTTATTATTCAAAGCTAGATTTATCACAGTCGTATTATCAATTATCTGTAGAGGAAAAATCACGTAAATATACAGCTTTCACAACAGATAAGACATATCAAATGAAAAGATGCCCTATGGGACTTAAGACCAGTCCGAGTGTATTCTCAAGGCTCATGACAATTGCAATGTCTGGTCTAAATTATAAGCAAGCATTTATTTATTTAGATGACTGTATTATAATTGGAAATTCATTAGAAAATCACAATAAAAATTTAATTAAAGTTTTACAGCGATTCCGTCAGGTGAATTTGAAACTTAACCCTCTAAAATGCGAATTTTTACAGAGAGAAATAATGTATTTAGGTCACAAAATAACTTCCAACGGAATTATACCAGATCCTTCAAAAACTGATACACTACAGAAATATCCCAGACCCACAAACGTGAATGAAATTAAAAGATTTGTCGCGTTTGCAAACTATTATAGAAAGTTCATACCACGATTCGCTAGTATAGCTCACCCCTTAAACAAGCTATGTAAGAAAAATACACAATTTCAATGGTCATCTGAATGCGAAGCAGCATTCCAAACTTTAAAACAGGCATTAGACAGCCCCCCTATACTACAATACCCAGATTTTACAGAAAATAATACATTTATCCTTCAAACTGATGCATCAAAAATCGGATTAGGCGCAGTTTTATCGAATAGCAACGGAGGAGTTGTAGCTTACGCTAGCCGTAGCTTGAAACCAGCCGAAATTAGGTATCCGATAATTGAATTAGAATTATTAGCAATAGTTTGGTCAATCAGACATTTCAGACATTATTTATATGGGAAAAAATTTAAAATTATAACGGACCATAAACCACTTATCTATCTATTTAGTATGACAGACCCATCAAGCAGACTAACCAAATTTAGATTAAATTTAGAGGAGTACGATTTCACTATAGAGCATATTCCAGGCACGCAAAATGTTGCTGCCGATGCATTAAGTCGCTTACCCATCACTATCAATGAATTAAAGGAATTAAATCAAAAGGTAGTGTCAGTAATAACAAGGGCACAACAACGAAAATTAGATTCATATCAAAATAATGCCGAATCTACATTAACTAGTAGAAATCCCGCGATCCATAGGCCTGATCAACCTAAGGTCGTAGAGATACTGAAAAAACCAAAGGACGGAATAGAATTACTAATATGTGCACCAAACAGTAAATATGAGAATATTTTAAATAATAATAATATTGATGTAATTAAAAGTTACTCTGGCAATTGCATACACGACCCTTCGAGGAGTTGTATTTACCTATTTACTCGATCGTCATCTACTTACAAAGTGCTGATGAGAGAAATAGAGTTATTATGCACGAAGCTAAAAATAAATGAGCTCACTGTTATAAAAAATAAATCTAATGAAAGAGATATTAAATTGTTATTGAAAGAAATCAATACGATAAAGTCGCCGCGGATTCTTGTAATCAAAGATGTAATACGTATTACTAATCAAGATGACAAAACCTTGATATTGAATGATTTTCACCTATTACCCACGAGTGGCCACGCGGGAATAAATAGGATGATAAATAATATTAAAAAATATTATTTTTGGACCGGATTGGACAATGACGTCAAGAATTTTGTTAACAAATGTAAACTTTGTAAATTACATAAATTTACAAATAAACACGTGAAAGAGCCTATGGTAATAACCACAACGGCACATAGTTCTTTTGAAATTATAAGTTTAGATTTGATAGGACCATTAGATATAGACAATTATAGCTATAAGTATGCGTTAACACTGCAGTGTAACCTAACAAAGTTTGTAGAAGCGTACCCACTGCAAAATAAAAGTGCAGAGACCGTAGCTCAAACTTTTGTAAATAATTTTATTTTAAGATACGGAGTGCCACAAACTATAATTACAGACCAAGGAACAGAATTTATATCATCTATTTTTAAACAAATATGCAACATTTTAAATATTCAGAAATTACAGTCAACGGCTTACCACCATGAAACAATAGGAGCTCTAGAAAACACACATAAAAATTTAGGAGCATTTCTCAGAATTCAATGTGAGTCAAGTAAACAGGATTGGAGTACATGGTTACCCTACTGGTGCTTTGCATTTAACACAACTGTACACTCTGAAACAAAATATACTCCGTATGAACTCGTATTCGGAAAGCTTTGTACGTTACCGAGTAATCTAGTAACGGAACCTATTGAACCACTTTATAATTATTATGATTATCCATTACAAATGAAATTTAGACTAAAAAAAGCTCAATTAGAAGCAAGGAAAAATGTTTTAGTAAGTAAGGAAAATAGAAAATTATGTTATGATAAGGATGTTAACCCTATAAAATATAAGCCTTTTGCCATTTTGTATTGTTAAAAAATCAAACACGAGAAAAACTTGATAGAGTTTATTTAGGCCCTTATGTTGTTATACAAGATATTTCTCCCAATGTTAAATTATTAAAGAATAACAAAGAATATGTTACTCATAAAAATAACACAAAATTGTTTTATCATTAATTTTTTTAACGAAAAAAAAACATTGTATTTTTTTTTCTTTTCTTTTACTGTTGGGGTGTGACAGTGTACTTTTCCGGGGAGGTGAAGTATGGCGAATTATTATGTTTTACTGCAACATCTATAATTTTATAAGTGACTGTAGCATAGAGGTAAAACGCCTAGTTAGCACTAAGTTTCTTGTGTATTAGTTATTATAAGTATTTTATTATTAAAGCTCAGACTTCGGTACCGACAACATGTTTTATTGGACACCTTAAACCTTACTCCTGTCTACACGTCGCACTCCACACCACACCATAACACAAGCTCTTAATGATGCTTACTTTGGGCTAGGTAATAGGTGTGAGTGTATAAATATTATTATTATTATTATATTGACATGCACATGTTTTGCTACTATAAATAGCATGCAAATCATAAAATATTGTTAAAAGTCTTACAAAATAGCATATAATTTTACAGATGTCAAATCAAATTTTAATACAATTTTAAGTCAATTTCTTTTCTATAAAATAATTCAATATCAAAAATTCACAATAAAATATATAAAATTACAATAAATTGAATTTATTCAGCACAGAATAATCATTCAAATGAGACCCATCTATTTTTATCCATGAAATGTTTAAGATCATAAAAGTTGTTTTTATTTAACCATTTATTTAATTTATTTTTGAATACATTTCCAGACAGAGCTTTAATGCCGTCAGGAATTTGATTATAAATTTTCACACACATGGATAAACAACTTTTACCATACCTATCAGACTTAGGAGCATCAATCAAAACTAGTCTGTTTGGATCTCTCTGAAGCCAGAGGTTTTTGTTCATGAGCTTTTTTGAAAAGATTCTTATTATTATTGACAAAATTGCATACCTCAGATATATATATATATATATATATATAATGAAGGTAACGGTAGCAAGCCAAGACTCTTAAATAGTGGTTCACATGATTTATCATTTGCGAAATAATTAAAATACCTATAACTGATAGCGATATACCTATAACTGATTCCTTCCCCTCGGACCTCTGCTCATTATGGACGTGAATTAAGTTGCAGTATTATTAATTTTTTGTCAAAAAATTATTAATTTACTCAAAATAATATCAAGTGAATAAATAGGACTGCATAGAAAACTAGAGGCTAAAATTACGCCGTTCCGTTTACGGGTGCGAGTGTGTGCTATGTTAGAAGAAACCAACTATATTGTATTGAGTGTTGCAATGTGTAAACGGGAGGTCTAAGTACTGTGGACGGGAAACAAAATCGTATGAAATCATCGATAGCGACCAGTTCGTCTTGAGCCCCTTTACACACGACTTCTGATATCCTGGTACTTGATACGGACTGCCTGGAGGATGCCTTTAAGACGTACCCCCCCGCCTGCAGTTGCGGTACCTCCGCCGTCCGAGGTATCACCTCACTCAAAGCGCCTGGAAACAGACACAAGTATAGCCTTGCGTGAGCGCAGTACCGTGGGAGTTTCTTCGGCAATTCAACACTACGATTCGGCACCTGATTTAAGGTCAATATTGGAAAATGTAACGGAGAGAAAGAAAAGGAAATGCGAAGATAGTGACCCTGGTATTACAGAGGAGATAAGGGAAATGTTTGTATCATTCGCGCAGGACCAAGCAGCCAGATTTAATCACCTGCAATCAACAATAAAAAGCCTAAAAGAACAAAACAATGAACTGACACATAGCGTTGATATGATGTCAAGTAAGTATGATGAATTGCTATCCAAAATAACTCGGCTTGAAACCGAGAGACTGGCTGACAAAAAGATTATAAATACGCTTTAAGAAAAAATTGAATATCTAGAACGTAAAAATAGATCTACGGGAATTGAAATTCGGAATGTACCCAAAAACACAGGTGAAAACCTGAATGATATTTGTAGAATCGTACAAAATATTGCGAGAACTATCAATGTGGAAGTTGACCCGAATTCTATAAAAGATACTTATAGACTAAAGACACACAAAGATTATTCTGTAAGTCTTATAATGGTGGATTTTACAACAGTTCTGATTAGGGATAACTTTTTAGAAAAGCTAAAATCTTTCAATAAAACCAAAAAAGTAGGCGAAAAACTGAATACAGGACATCATCATCAAATGTAGCATTAAGGAGCACGACACGAACTAACTTGCTACTCAAGATTAATTAAATTATCTGCTTTGAAGTGATCAGTTGCGAGTGACCTTTACATAATCGTATAATTCGACTTACCGTTAATCCAGTTGGTTACGCCAATAATAATTTTGGTATTTTTAATTTGTTGTTTTTTGGTACATACGTCACTTAACCCATTCTCCTATCCCTTTCGCACGTACTGCCGAACCGCATCGCCGCCCGCGCCGCTCAGGGGCGCAAGCAGTGACATTACGACCGCAGTTCCCTAGCTACACCTAGAAGAACAACATATTGCTCCGCTTTATTACTTAAACCGCACCGGACACTGAGTCCTAGTAATTTCAAGTGTTTCGCGCCTTCCGCGATCATAACGTAGACAGTGAGTTTGTGGTGGACTTCCTGACCCGAGATCCTGAGGAAAGTAGCGGGCCCGCTGCTGTTAGCCACTTCCAGGAGAAATACGAGTGTGTCAGAAAATAAACATTGTTTAAAATACTTACCTATAAATTACTATCTAATTAGCAATAAATTATAATAAAACAAATGTTTATGAAATTTACTATTTCAACAAATTATTGTAAAATGTAACTAAGATCGATTTCCGGTAAGGACATCGCGCCATCTTTGTTTAGTAGAAATTGTTACTGTTATAGAGTATTAAAAACATTACAATCAATAATAATAATTTAAATAAATAATAAACGAATAATTTAATGTGTCTTGTTGGTATATCTGATATTACTACAAATTATTGTAAATTGAAAGATACGGTTTCCGGTAAGGAAACCGCGCCAACTGATAGAAAATAAGCATTGTTTAAAATACTTACCTATAAATTACTATCTAATTAGCAATAAATTATAATAAATAATCATGAAATAGTCGATATAATAATTATTTTAGTATTTAGTTTTAAATAAAATGTTTCTGTATATTATTGTAACATTTAAAAACACAGACTTCCGGTGGATCACGCCACTTTTGTTTGTTAAAACAAGACAAAAACAATTTAATTGTTAAAATGATTAATCATATAAGATATTACAATTTTAGGCTACATTTTCATGTCACTTGAATAAAGAAAAGACTTGTTTTATTTTTGTACACGTGGTCTGTGATCGTTCGATGACGTAACTTGTTTGTCACTGTTTATTTTTATTTATTTATTTATTTACTTCAGGCAAATTACACCCATATAGTAACAATTCTAATTCATTATATAAATTTAAAATTAAAATAAATTAAAATTAAAATTAAAATAAAATCTAAAATCAAAATCAAACTCTAAATTAAAATCAAAATTAAAATCAAAAATAAAATCCAAAATAAAATAAAAATTAAAATTATAATCAATATGATAATCAAAATCAAAATTAAAATCAAAATTAAGATTAAAATCAAATTTAAATCAAAATAAAAATTAAAATCAAAAAATAAAATAAAAATTAAAATTAAAATCAAAATACAAATTTAAATAAAAATTAAATTTAAATAAGTCTAGCACACATGAAATAATAACAGTCAATATTGTCAAAGTCACCACAAGTTATATTTTCAAAATAATATTTTGACATTTCTCAGTAGGTGAACCATGCTACAATGGTTCAGGTACTGACAGTCAAACCTTTCTGCAAATACCTTCAGGATACCGCTGTGGCTAGCCCTCACCCTACGCACCAGGGATGTGCACCGTTTGCGCATGATGGAGTGAAAGCTATCCACGCGCGCCTCGGCGAACATCCCAGATGCACTGCAGAATCTTGGCAGCCCCAACAGCGTCCTGAATGCATTATAAAAAGTAGTAGTTTATAAAAGCGTGAGCTCCGGCTTAGTTAGGTCATTCTTTGTCGAGCCCTCGGACCGAGCACAGCGCCAGTTAAGTATTACTTGTGTTTTGTTTAAAATGTGAATATAATACAGTAAGAATATTGTTAGCTTATAGATTAAAAAGGTGGCGTAAGGATGAGGATGGAGGGGTTGGAGGTTGCATCCTCCCGGGGCTCAATGGGCTCCGGTTGTGTTTGTATCGGCTCACATAGTGAAACTCATTGAAAGGTGTTATTTCAATGTGAATGAGGATGATAATCCTTTTCTTTCAATATAAATTATATGGTTTCCTTTCTATAGCTTTGTAAAGTGAAAATGGTATTTATTCTGTGATATTGCTAAATATCTGATAATTTCCGTGTAAGTTACTATTGAATAACATAAAAATGCATTTATGCTTTATTAAATAGTGATCACTGTCAAATAAATGAGTTTTCCTTTATACTTTGATTTTATTTGTTCCATGTACTTGAATTGCTACTCATATACATCTACATTCCCACCATATTTCTGACAAGTGCGTGACCGCGCTCTTGAAGGTTAGTGCGTGCATCCATCCCATTCTCCTTTTATCGTTGTGTGTACCAAAAATATAGTTCGACTGCTTACTGACTTATCGAAGGTCAAAAACATATTGGCGTCAACATTTGTGGTCCTTCTCACTGGATTCTTCCAACCGCCCTTATTAGGATACCTATTAGTGTGGGCCCTAATAAGCGAATTATTAAAATATAAATATTATATTTCGCATACGACCATTATTTTTCATATAATTATTTTAGCGTGCCATTGCGTCACCGTTTAAATACCTAGTTTCAATACCTATTTACCAAACGTAACAAAAGATTTAGTCTAATATTATCTTTCTCATTTTATAATTACATTAGCAAAGATCGTCAATAGGATAGAATAATAATAAATGTTTACATCTACCCTGTTTATATTTGTTAATGGTCAGATCAAACTAGTAAACAAGTTTCTTCCCGCAGCTAAATTGTGCCTTATTGTATAGGAGATTAGTAGCATTGTAACTTATTCTTATAAATTATTACGAACAATTATTTATTCAATTGTAATACTAATATTTACATTCGAAATGCCACCAAAAAAGCAATCGCCTAATAGTGATTGTTCCGATTATGAGGACACACACGATCCTGAATTAGTTTTATTAATCGCAAAACGCGAGGCTATTTTCGAAATTGTACAAAGGATTTTTGATATATCGTGCGACATTCACTCATTTTATGAATAAAATACTGAGGTAGTTTCCAATATTTATTGAGACTGCTATACACTGAGATACAATAATTACACTGTTAAAGTACACGTGGTAAAACACACAAACAGAGTAGAGACTACCGTTCTCGACCAGTTGCAAACTAAGAGAGAGTCTACTGCCGTGGGCTGAGCCGTGTTGGAATCGGAATCCCCACTCTACTCACCCCACCGCACTCCATTGTGATTGGTAGTTTTCTGACCAATAAGAAACACGAACGTACTAAAAAGTCATTTGAGTAACTTTTGATACTTACAATTATTTTTACTTAAAATTATAAATTACTAAATTAAAATAAATCACATGTTTTTACATTAAACAATATTTTTATAACGAATCACAACATTCGGCCATCCGAATATGTGCAACCTCCTGGTGCACACCAAAATCACAACATTCGAAGTAATGATACACTTACAATATTTTTGTTAAATAATATCATGCTCTAACTAAATTCTAGTATACGATGCTTTTTTATATATATACAAATTATATTTTAAGTAGTTTGTTTTTGTCGTTGCAGTATTGCCAAGGGAAGGTCATCCTCACTATCACTGTTCGAATCATTCGTACTTTCATCAGACTTTTCTAAGGTATAAGAGGACCCCAAATTTATCCAGGGCCGGATCCTGTCTGCTGCAACGACACTCTCAAACATTTTTTTCTTTTTGCTAAATCCTGGGACATCAGCAATTTTGTATCTTTCGTTACCCAGAGATTCCACTATTTTATATGGACCAATGAATTTAGATAAAAGTTTTTTACTGTTGCCATGATTGTAAAAATTCGTTCTCGTAATTTTAACTAAATCACCTTTCTTGACTGCAGCGGGGGCCCTATTCGCATCATATTGGCGTTTTTGTTTTTCTTGACTTGTTTGGATATTACGATCTATTTCCTCCCGAACGCCTTGTAAATTGGCAGGGGGAGTATCCTCACCGATATCAAGTTTGTTTAAAAGACTGTCTCTTAACTTGATACCGAACAAGGCCTCCGATGCAGTCTTTTTTGTTGTACAATTAACCGTATTGTTAATACCCCATTGTAGTTGACCCTACTCGACCTAGTTGTATGTCCCAGTTGCGTTCATCAATATCGATATTCAATTTACTCATTGCTTGCAAAATCGTTTGGTTAAATCGCTCTGCTTGACCATTTGCACGGGGACATGCGACCGCGTTAAGTACGTGTTTTATACCATGGGCATCACAGAACTTTTGGAATGCTGTCGAAGTAAAAGAAGTACCCCTGTCGGAAACGATCCTAGAGGGTAAACCAAAATCATAGAATAAACCTTCTAAAACTTTTATAGAATGCTTTGTTTTTGTACTCTTTACGGCCTTTGCAAACATATACTTCGTAAAACCGTCAACTATCGTCAAAATATAGGCATTTCCTTTCCTACTCTTGGTGAAAGGGCCAAGGTGGTCAATATGTATGGTATGAAAGGGAATGTCTATCTTCTGAATGGGGTACAGACAACCGGTCTTCTTTTTAGCGACACTATCTTTATTATACGCACATTGTAAACATGATTCAACGTATTTTTTAACAAACCGCCGTAACTTAGGGAACCAGAAGTTACTCAGAACCCTCTCAACAGTTTTCGTTATACCCAAATGACCTAAATCGTCATGATTTGATCGACAAATTTGAAACCGAGCACCACGAGGAACAACAAGGCATAATTTTTCTCCTACTCTACGATATAACTTGTTATCCTTTATCACAAAATGCTTTTTAATATCTTTAACCTCTTCATCGTTATTAGGTCTAAGTATTTTCACTATTCGCGATATGTCTGGGTCAGCCATCTGCAACGATAGAAGCCAGTGCTCTTTTCCTATATTATAGACTGTGACGTTAGAGTCTTCTATTGGTTCAGAAAGATTTGAGTTTCGGCTCAATGCGTCGACATGGGCCATCTGACTACCTGGCCTGTACTCAATTTCGAAGGTAAATTCGCTTATTTGTAGCCACCAACGCGCTATACGTGGGATTAAGTCCCGCTTAACAAGAGTTGTTCTGAGCGCTTGACAATCAGTCACTACCTTAAAGCGAATGCCTAGCAAATAAATGCGGAACTTTCGCAACGAACACACGATCGCCAGGATTTCCAATTCGTAGGAGGTGAAGGTGCCGTTCTTCGGGTGTTGTTTGGCGACTAAAGTAAGCCACAGGTTTCAGAACACGGGGAAGTTCTTGCCACTGTAATAAAATTCCGCCAACACCGAGAGAACTAGCATCTGTATGGAGCTCAGTTTCGAGTCTGGGATTATATAATGACAGAATGGGCCGTTCTATTAGTTTATATTTTAACAAATTAAATGCACGACTCTCTACTTCACTCCAACGAAAAGGATCCTCCTTTCGCAACAAATTTGTATGGGGCCTAGCAATTTCTCCAAAGTTTCGAACAAATTTGCGAAAGTAGCTCGCTAAACCTAAGAACTGTCTAACTTCATGCGCAGATTTTGGAACAGGAAAGTCTCTTACAGAAGCAATTTTTGTTTCATCAGGCCTTACCCCATCAGAAGATATCTCATAACCAAGATAATTTATTGTATTGTCAAAAAACCTACACTTTGAAAGCTTCAACGTGAGACCGTTATGGCGGAAAAGCTTTAAAACCTCTTCTAGTCTACTGAAACCCTGTTCCAAGTCTTTTGACGGTACCAAAATATCATCTAAATAGGCAAGAGCAGATTCAAATCTTTTAGCACCAAGCATTTTATTGATGAATCTTTGGAATACAGCTGGTGCATTTGCCAGCCCGAAGGGCATTCTTTTGAACTCGTAATGCCCATCGGGAGTGACAACAGCAGTAATTCGGCGGCTTTCTTCAGACATTGGAACCTGATAATACCCTGAAGCTAGGTCCAAGGTCGTGAAGAACGTGTTACCGCTTAAATTGGTTAGTTGGTCCTCTATAATTGGGAGTGGAAAACAATCCTTCCGAGTTCTGCTATTGACTGCTCTAAAGTCGACACATAGTCGCTGTTCGCCCGACTTTTTCTTCACCATTAGGATAGGACTTGAATAGTCAGAAGAAGATTCTTGAATGATATCGTTTTCCAATAGTTCTTCTATAATAGAGCGAACTTGTTCCCTTTCGGAATAAGACAGCCTGTAGGGCCTGTATATGACAGGCCGATCGTCAATCAAATCAATAGACATCGAAACATCTTTAGCACACCCTATCTCACTTAGACTGAAAGCAAAACAGTCTCGATAGGCCTGTAATAGCTGAAATAATTTCTCAAAAACCTCATCGTTAACACTATTACCAACCTTGATATCAGATTTTAGTAATGGTTCTAGTGTCGTCACATCTCTAGAGATCCTATTAACATGACATACCTTCCTTTCAACAAAACCTGTAGCTCTAGTCAGCAGATCATTTGATTCGAGAGTTAGTATTCCAGGTGTAAGATTAGTAAGTACTAAATTACCCTTACCATCACTGATGCGATATACACCTTGATGTAGATGATACTCTTTACCAGGCTCACCACAGCTATATCCTTCAACATATAAGTCTCCAGTGAAAGAAGGGTTACCTACCGAAACTTCGACCAAACCTATATTTCGTATATCTGTAGATTTTATAACAATCAACTTAAAATTTTTGTAATGAATATAAGAATCATCACCTGAGCCTTTATAAAACAGCAATTTTGCATTATCTTTTATTACAGCTACAAAAGGAAGCTCGGTAAAATTTTGTCCCACTAAAAGAGGAGTCTGCATAAATTCATCACTAACAACAAGAACTTCTACGACAGCCTCTACCTCATCCAGTTTTAACGAAATCTCACTCTTATAGAGGGGGACAACTGAAGAATTCCCAAAACCTTTGATTGCTGGTAATTCTTTCGAGGACCCTTCCAAGTGCAAGTTTTCTGCATCAGATACCCGCATTAAACTACACTCGCTGCCGAAATCAATATAAGCGACATAAGTTTTACCATTTACCTCAACCTGCTTAAAGAATTTATCGTTACTATTATTAAGCGTCGTAATAGTCAGTGTTTTACGCGTACCTGATGTAGTCTTATTTTCGGAATTTCGAGTAGAGGGAGGCAATCTACAAGCTGCTTCTACATGACCTACGCGTTGACATTTCTGGCATCTGATTAAAGGGAGTGGACACTTTGCGTAAGTATGACCTTTAGTCTTGCAATTGAAACAAGTAGATGCATTACCATTACCATCATTTGAAGAGGAAGCATTGTTAGAACGAATGACACTAACAATGTCGGTACGTTTTTTTTACAAACAAGTTATCAGAGGGTCGTTGAGAGTTGAGAAAGTTCAAAAGATCTTCCGGCTCCTCACAATTTAAGGCCTGTGCACCATTTCTGATAGATTTATCATTTATGCCGTGAATAACGCAGTCTACTGCTTTCCTACCACTAATTTCACATCTATTCAGAAGTGTAAGCTTATCGTAAAAGTACTCTCTTAAGCACTCATTATTCCGTGTTGTACGTGCCAGCATCTCCTCGAGAAGTCGACCGTAATTCTGCTCGTTTGGAAACGCTCGTTTTAGTTTGACCTGCCATTCATCCCAAGTATAATTGACAGATGGCAGAGCTTCGTACCATTTTTTAGCTAAACCAATAAACTTTTGCAAAGCAAAATGTACGGTCTGCCTCCCGTCCCAATCATAGATACTGGCACATTCATTGACCTTTCTTATCCACCCCTCGACACTTTGAGTCTTACTTGATGGATCAAACTCTGGTATGACGTTGCTAAGGTGGTTATTGCTCAAAAAGTTTGACTTACTCTTATCACTATTTTTGACAGACGATAAAAGTTTTACTACGTCATCAACACTAAAGCTTGATACTGGCGCGGCATCACCAGTTTCCTCGGCAGGTAACTGATCGGGTAAAATTTCTGACCTGACACTGGAGCTCAGCGCGTGTTCGACTTCTTCCACCATCCACGTAGAGGTTGAATTAGTCCTGCGTACTTTGACAGCAGAACTCAACGCAGTCGGTGGTAGTTTTCTCCGTCGATATCTTCCGCTTCTTATACTGGCATCCTCACTCATGGTGACCTCGAAAAATCAATAAAGATACTGAAGTAAATAACTTTCACTTGATCTCTATGTCAACAAGTGATATAAAAAAAAAATACATTCTTGAGACTATACACTAAACACTATAAGTTTCCAATGATAAAGTGGCTACAATTCCTACTAGCCCTCAAAAGAATAGGCGCTTCTTGCCTCCTAAACTGCAGGCGCATCTAGCCTTTTAAACTGTAGGCGCGTCTAGCCTCCTAAACTGCAGGCGCATCTAGCCTCCTAAACTGCAGGCGCATCTAGCCCACTAAACTCAGGCGCATCTAACCTACTAAATTCAGGCGCATCTAGCCTCCTAAACTGCAGGCGCATCTAGCCTTCTACACTGTAGGCGCATCTAGCCTCCTAAACTAAAGGCGCGTCTAGCCTACTAAATTAAAGGCATTCTTAACCTCTTAAACTGAAGGCGCATATAAAGCCTCTTAAAAAATATGCGTCTAGCCTCAAACAAAAAGGGTTTGTATCATTATTTAAATGCATGCATTTAATATTAGCATTAAAGAAATATAATGTACTTGATACGTAATCATACTGCTTACAACTGTTTTACCGCAGTTTAAACTGTAATATACATGGTTCACATGTAACGCTACCACAAGACACTGTCAAAGGGTAGCCTTGACCAAGTGATCTAGGTGGTAACGCAGCACGACCATTTTAGGTTAGCACTACTAAAGAGTCGCCTTAGTCAAATGCCACCCCGATATTACCATGTTCATACAATACAAAATAGTTTAAAAAATGTCTGTATGATTTTCTAATACTTTAAAATATTATGGAATATCTATATTAAATAATTTTACATTTTGGTTTAAAATTATGAACATTTATCACACGTGCCAAAGTTCATCGAATGCTACCTGATATTTAACACGTTCTTAACTATAATAGCAGTCTACACGGTGTTATACTGCAGGGCGTCATTGTCAGGGTGTAGCCCTGACCAAATGACCCCGGCAATAAAGAACAGAATAACATTATCAAGAGTAGCTTGACCAAATGATACTCCAGTTAACAACACCGTGCATCGCCAAATTTAATTTTATCACTTTAAAATCAAAGATAGTCTACTATATTAAACAAGATAAACTATGTAACGTACCTTGTGAGCTGAAGATCACATCCCACTTCTGAGTTTTTATGAATAAAATACTGAGGTAGTTTCCAATATTTATTGAGACTGCTATACACTGAGATACAATAATTACACTGTTAAAGTACACGTGGTAAAACACACAAACAGAGTAGAGACTACCGTTCTCGACCAGTTGCAAACTAAGAGAGAGTCGACTGCCGTGGGCTGAGCCGTGTTGGAATCGGAATCCCCACTCTACTCACCCCACCGCACTCCATTGTGATTGGTAGTTTTCTGACCAATAAGAAACACGAACGTACTAAAAAGTCATTTGAGTAACTTTTGATACTTACAATTATTATTACTGAGAAGTCATTGGAGTAACTTTTGATACTTACAATTATTTTTACTTAAAATTATAAATTACTAAATTAAAATAAAATCACATGTTTTTACATTAAACAATATTTTTATAACGAATCACAACACTCAGATGCGTCGAAACGGGAAACCTTTCTCGATGAGTCATCCAATATTGAGGCACTGCGTATTGAATTTAAGCAGATATTGGATAATTATAATTCTCGATTATTAAAATCAAACCCTATTGCGGAGCCTGACTATAATAGTCTCATCGCATTTGAGTCTTTATGTAGCAGGATCAAACGCCTTCATTCGGAATGCTCGGAAGGAAAATCCTTACGCGAAATTAACGCGCCCGTTAAATCTAGACTTTTACTACCGCCCATCGAACTGATGGTGTTCAACGGCGACATACGCTCATGGCCACTGTTTTACGCCAGCTTTAAATCCACTGTCCATGATAATCCATCGCTCACGGATGCCGAAAAACTGTACTACCTGTTGGGTAAACTGTCAGGCAAGGCTCAGTTAGTATGCTGCGGTATATCACCCTGCACTGAGAATTATAATTTGTTATTGCAAGCGCTTATTGACAAATATGAAGATAAGCGAATGCTCGCCACCACGTACATTAATCAAATGTTAGAATTTAAACCGCTACATTCCGCTTCCGCTAGTAATTTTGATTTATTTACAGACAATTTTATAAGTGCAGTTTCTGCCTTAAAAAAACTTAAATTAAATAATCTCACAGATCTGATTTTACTTCATATCGCTCTTAGAAAAATAGACTCAGATACTGTCCGCGCCTTCGAGTTGAACAACAGCTCGAAGATCCCTTCCTTTGAAGACTTAGTTGAATTTATTAAAATTCGCGCTAAGGTTCTCGAACGCACTAATGCTACTGCGAATGTCAGTAGTTCCACTGTCAGTCGTCAAATAACCACTCGCCGTTCTAATAACGCCCCGCCTCCGAAATACCATAATTATTTGAGTACTACGGTCGATTCTCATGTAAAATGTCTTTGCGTAAATATTAAGCACCAGCATTTATTTAAATGTCCTGATTTTAATAAAATGACTCCTCAAGACCGCTTTAGATCTGTAAAAGATAACAACGCTTGTGTGAACTGTCTTAGTTTGCAACACAGAGTTTCAAGTTGCTCATCTAATTCCAACTGCCGCGTGTGCAAGCTGAGACATCACACATTATTACACTTCAAGCGTGTAGATAACACGGCCGCGCCGGACGCCCGCGCAGCCTCGCCGCTGCCCTCTGCCGGCCGTGCTCAACCACCGCATGCTGCCATGGCGGCTCCCGCTCTTCCCGCGCACACACACCGACCGCCAGACATTGCGTTGTGTGCCACAACACCCACCGGCTCATTCTCGTTGCTGAAGTCCGGGAATTATAAACAGTCGACTATTTTATTGTCGACCGCCCAGGCCGTAGCTTACGATACGGCTGGTAACCGACATGTCATTCACATATTATTGGATTCCGCGTCGCAAAGCAACTTTATTACAAAGGAGTGTTGCGAATTACTAGGCATTAAGCCTAAAGTTATTGAACGAACTGTTATTAAGGGTTTCGGCGGAACAAATAAAATAATTGAAGCGCAATCAATTAATTTGAAATTTTATTCTCGTTTTGACAACAACATTAATTTTAGTTTTTCACCGCTAGTTGTCGATCAAATTACCGACTTATTGCCAACCGCTGTCGTTGATACGTCTGTTTTATCCCACCTGGCTGGACTACCGCTCGCCGATGAGAGCTACGGCATACCTAATAAAGTGGATGTCTTGATAGGAGCGTCTATCTTTCCGCACTTGTTATGTCCCGAAGTAAACAATATTCAGCGTGACTCATTGTCGCCCCCCGCAATACGTACAGTATTAGGATACGTAGTTATGGGTTCTGTACCCACGCTATCAACTTTTCACACTCAACAGGCCTTGACTTGCTGTCTAGCCCAAGAGCCTGCCGCCCTTGACACTTTAGTCAAGCGATTTTGGGAACTCGAAGAGTTCATTACCGCTTCGCCCATTCAGCGTCCCTCCGATGTTGAATGTGAACTGTTTTATCAATCGACTACGACCCGCGATTCTGTTAGTGGTAGATACGCTGTCGGCCTACCATTTAATGATGATATTTATTCGCTTGGCGGTTCGTACGAAATCGCTCGCAAACGTTTCATGTGCTTAGAAAGAAAGCTAGAAGCTTCACCTAAGTTACGGGTTGCATATGATGACGTCATGAAAGACTATCTCAGTAATAATTATATTTCACCCGCGCCTCAGTACGACTCACATGACCCTACTCCGATTTACGTCATACCGCATCATGGAGTTATTCGCGAGGATAAGACATCGACCCGCCTTCGCATCGTTCTGGACGCTAGCAGTAAGACTAGCTCTGGACGATCATTGAACGACATTTTGCATTCAGGCCCAAATCTCCAAGGGGACTTGTTTAAAATTATTTTAAACTTCCGCTTATACGCCTTCGCTATGACTGCCGACTGCCGTCAACAATTTTTACAGATTGTTGTACGCGAGTGTGACCGTCGATTTCAGTGCTTCTTGTATCGCTTTCACCCACAGGATCCACTTGTTTTATATCACTTTAACCGTGTGTGTTTTGGGTTAACGTCAAGTCCGTACCACGCGCTGCGCACAGTTAGGCAGCTTGTAGAAGATGACGGCATGAAATATCCGCTCGCGCAAAGCTTTGCTTCTTCTTCGTCGCTTTTTATGGATGACCTAGCTTTTTCACTTCCTACTGAAGAAGAAGCTGTCGCTACTTCTCAACAGCTCATTGGTTTTTTTTTTTCCTTTATTTACAAAATCCACAGCACTTACAATTTCAAAAAAATTTACAGCTATTATTGATCATAATGCCAATAACGGATTTTCATTATTTAAAACTATACTGATTTGCGGCTAAACATGTTTGTTGATACTGCATTTTAATATAATATTGAAACAATTGTTTACCTATTACCTATAATTTATGTGCAGGTGTGTGTGGTGTTAGTCTGTATGTGTTTGTGTGTGTGTTTATGTGTTAGAGTGTGCGTGGGTGTGTGTGTGCTGTGTGTATGTGTTTGTATGTTTGCGTAAGGACGTGTACTATTGTTACTGCGTAATATTTCACAAACACTAGTTTTAAAAGTTTTCCTGCTACTGTTAAAGATATCCAAGCTTGAAAAATTTTTATTATAGCTATTCATTGCACGGTTTAATACTGAATTTTTTGCGTAGTTAGTGTAGCTTCTAGGCACATAAAATAATTTTGTGTGTCTTGTGCGTTTTGTAGAAACTTGAAATTGCAATATAAGAGAAACGAGTTCAACAGAGTCAATAGTTCCATTGCAAACATCATACAAGAATGTCATATCTATGAGTGTACGCCTTTCATTTAACGAGAAAAGGGAATGACGCTTACAAGCATCAATGTAGTCGTAGTGCGTCATTCTATGATTAGTACGATACTCCAAGTGCTTAACAAACTTAGACTGTATTGATTCAATAGAATCCTTATAAGTTTCATAATTAGGATTCCAGATATTACAACAATATTCCAAAACACTGCGAACATACGCGTAATAAAGAATTTTAAGACAATGAATATCAGTAAAAGGTTTGGAAACTCGCAGCACAAAACCCAAATTTTTGTATGCCTTATTGACTATTGTATCGATATGGTCTTTGAACATTAATTTGGAGTCCATAAGGACACCCAAATCCCTAATTTGCTCTGTTTCCTTGATTGGTGAATCGTCAACGGAGTACGTGTACGTGTATCTAATACATTCCTTCTTGCGAGTAAACGTCACCTTTGCACACTTACCTACGTTGATCCCTATTCGGTTGATTCTGAAGTATGAACCTAACCTTATAAGGTCACTCTGCAAATCTCTGCAGTCAGATATTTGATTTATCTTTTTATAAATCTTAGTGTCATCGGCATACATCAGAAATTTAGAATGCTTAAAACAACTACAAATATCATAAAGGTAAGCTATGTATAGCAAGGGTCCAAGAATCGACCCTTGTGGAACGCCAGACGGAATAGTAACGAAATCAGACCTCAGTCCACCAACGACTACCGCTTGACTTCTATTTTTAAGATAAGCTGTCATCCACCTAAGTAGGTTGCCATGAATCCCAAGATCCTGTAGTTTTTTCAGAAGGATGCAATGATCCACACGGTCAAAAGCTTTCTCGAAGTCCGTATATATCACATCTACTTGATTTCCCCCATCAATATTGTAACGCAGTGTTACCTGAGCTAAAAACCTATCATACTAATATATATACACAATGGCTTTATTGAGGTGCCTAGGATAGTTACTAGCTAAGATAGGTATATATATTACAAAATTTTGAAATTATTGACGGCCGCGCGTGCGAGCTATGTAAAACTGGTTTGGCGGGCGGGGCGGCATCAGCAGCTCGCGGCCGCGCGCGCGACCTCAGGCGTCTCACCTCTCGCGGATTTTACCTCATACCCTGACTTGTATCGGAAGCTATCGCACGCCGGTTTATTGCACGAGCGCATAGAAAATTCTTACGCTGAGTACGTAATTTAAGAAAAGTTCTTTCTATATCTTTTTTTATGTGTTAGTGTTCCCATACTGGGTAAGTTGTGCATAAAAATTATTTTATAATACGTAAGGTAGTGTTTGTGTAACAAATTAGTGATATTAAAATAGTATTTTCAAAACTAAGTACGGTAGTAATTTAATAAATTTATCTTACCATCTAGTTGATTAATTGGTTTTATCTTATTATATTAGTGTGCTTGAAGCTTAGATTTTGGATGGTATTTTGTAGCCTTGGATATTAAGACTTAACTTCAATTAGTACCTTTCTTTTCGGCCTTAATAATTGTCACCGTCTCTGCCTTATAAAATTTATTTTATAAGCCGCCTTGATTTCTTTTCGCCTTACAAGCGCTAAAGCAGTAGTCTATTTACCACATGAACCTAGGGTTCCCTTGTTCTATGCCAAATGATGTGCTAACGCGCCACCCTTTACAGGAACTCCCACCGGGCTTTTATAAATCCCGATCGATTTACTGGAGGCTTCCTCTCGGAACTGGGCCTTGTAACTTTGTCGGCCAACTATCCGCAGATCCGCTACGCTACGACACGGGAGCAAATCAAGCACCCTTCAACTACGTCACGGCTTCGGAAAGGACAGCCAGGGGAGTGCGGTAATCTGGACCGTAACTAAGTGTGATGTGACCTAGGCAGTACCATCGACCTTTCTTATTTTTTTTTATTAAATATTGCATAAGTGAATATTGTTTTACTTTTGGTTTTTTAACTTCTTTTTTTTGATCACGCTCTAAATACGTGACAAATGGCGCCCATATACGTGGTCTAAGGTAATTCACACTTGGTTCCGATTTACTTATTTAGTTGCTTTGCTCTGGTGTTGGTTTTCTTGGTGTGCTCACTTTATGTAAAAAACGATACAAATTACCGTCAGCTTATGTGCCAAGTAAAAACATAATAATATATTATTATTAGTCATATTTCTTAGAAGGGTATGAACAAAAAATTTGTGAAGAAATATTTTAAATAAATTATTGAAAGAAAAAAATTTTTTCAGAACATTTCAAAGTGTTGTGACATCATAGTTAAAGAATGTACATTATAGTACTTAGTATTATGTAGCAGTAGTTAAGTTAAAAGTCGAATTTTTTTTAAAGTGGCACATAAGTTGAAAAAAGTAATAGTTCTTATTGGCAACTTTCTACCCACTTTATTTTCCATAAGTAGCAATTACAGCTTGAATTTGTATCGTTGCGTAGAAAAACCTAGATATCAAATTTTTGTAACAGAACGGATTTTGCTGTGCCGATTTATTCCTACTTTTAATACCTTTCTTTCTTTTTGTTATTGCACAACATACCTAGTTTTATACACTATATAATTGCAAATATAAATAATCAATAATTCAGTCGAATATTAAAACATGGCAAAACCAATCAAATACCTATTACTTCAAAAAACAGAATTAATGTATGAGGTAGCTATAAGAGGCGAATCTCCTTCAGATAATGTTGCAGGTTTGCGTCGTCAAGTAACTAAATTAACACAATTGTATTCTTCAGATGAAATCATAGACTCAGTCTTTGAATTTACTGAAGATGTAAAGGGTACTCAGGATACATTGGAATAGATAAGACCTAATCTCGAGTTGTTAAAATCTTGCTATGAGGAGTCACTATTTGAGAGAACAAAATCCCTATTACATCATGTTTTCTACAGACTACAAAGAATTATAAAGCCTGGAAAGGCTGATGATGCTTCGCTACTTAGTAAAGCTAAAAGATCATTTGATTTATTTTATGAAACACTCATGGGTATTGGATGTTCGTACCTAAGCATTAATTGAATATTACGCAAAATAAAATATAATGGGCTCTAATTGAAAGAAAACACTTACTGATAACTCAGCTGATCCAGGCACTCGATTTACACACAATTTTCGTGTATATTTATTTTTTAGATTATTGAGAAAGCGCGCGTTCCGCCGGCCGGCGTAGAATAGATCTTCGTCTTTTTTTTCCTCTGCTCAATTACGGCATTAGCTTCACGCCGTATTGGGGAAATGTGTATGTTTGCTTGTGCGAAGGGATCGATGATTAGAGCCAAAACCCAACATGAACCCCCCACCGGAAATCGCCCACGATTACCCAGTTACCAACCCAAGCATGGGCGTTAAGTGTTGTTTTGATAAGAGTAGTGGACTGTATAGTATTTTGACTGCTTGAAACAAACTGTCTAAATGCCAGTTTGAGTGTGGATACCTCATTTCGAATCCCAAGTTAAACAATTTATGCAATTACTTAAACCTAATTAGAATATCTAGAGAAAAAATCAATTTAGCAATTATTAATTATTGGAATCAGAGTCAGACTCAATTGGAAGTGGACTTATCTTAACCACAGGTCTAATAAGTTCACCAGTGCGCGTATGCAATTTGACAACGCGGACTGCACCGTCCGCGCCAGGTCGCACTTCCGACACACGTCCGAGATGCCAGTATAGGGGGGGCGCGTCAGAGTGAATAAGAACAAGCTCACCTACTCGGACATTGCGACAGTTATCAGACCACTTTTGACGTTGTTGTAATAAGTGAAGATAATCTCTACGCCACAGCTTCCAAAATTGCTGTGACGCCTGCTGGACTAACTGCCACCGATTCAACCGATTCATAGGTTCATCGTTCAGTTGATATTCTGGTACGGATAGAAGCTCACGACCAACTAAAAAATGCCCGGGCGCAAGGACCTCAAATTCACTTGGATCACTTGAGATACTAGTCAGGGGTCGTGAATTTAATACCGCTTCGACGCGTGCGAAAAGAGTGCACAACTCCTCAAATGAGAACGCTCTAGTGCCGGCCACTCGCTTTAAATGCTGCTTGGCGGATTTTATAGCACTTTCATACATACCGCCAAAATGACTACCAGTTGGCGGATTAAAGGACCATGTCACTTTACGATGTGTGAAGTCACTCAAAATATCAGAACTATTTACTTCGTAAAATCTACTTATTTCCGAAAGTTGTTTGTTGGCAGACACAAAATTTTTACCGTTATCGGATATTAGGGTATGGCACAAACCACGGCGAGCAGTGAAACCATAGAATAATATTACTCCAAGGAGAAGAATGACAACTTCATAGTTAAAATATTTATTTCCGGTTTTAGCGGAAGTACAACACTCTAGTGCCACCTATAGTTGACCCACCGTCAACTATTTCAGCGGCAAAATATAAATTTCATGAAAAAAATAATTATTTAAGTTTGCATGGAGGGATGGGCAATTTCACTTGTAAGAAAACTTAAAAAAAATTAGTTTTCTTACAAGTGAAATTGCCCATCCCTCCATTCAAAAATAGTTTGCCAATAAAAGGTAAAATAAAACAATAATTTTATGTTATGGAGCTATTTATTTTTCATTTAGTACTTCCACATAACATACATAACCTAAATTAATCCAAGTTTCAGATAAAACTAATTCTGATGCATGTCATATGTCATAGTACGGCGTAAATAGCACACAAGTACGTACCGCAATAGGTTAGGTTTTAGAAAACGAAAATGTTTGATTTCGTCTAAGGCAGGTGATTTGCCACACTTAGAACATTTTCTTCTGCTTTCCTTTGTAATAGACATATTGCACCGGTTTAGAGTCACTGTCTCGTAAATAAATAATCAAAGTCACTGTCTTGTACGAATCTTATCACTGATCGATCACTGAGGAGAATTCAGGAACAAAAACATAGACGGAGGAACTCAATCAATTCGACGTCGTATGCACGTAAAACTTATGAACTTTATTTATACGAGTACTCTGAAAACTAAACCACATGAAATTGAGAGATCACGAAATACAAATGAAGACAGGCCGGCAAACAAAAGCAAAATCCGCCATGATTGTTTACGTCCGTCCTACTTGTAAGATCGGTCTTGCCAGCGTACGTGGTAATTTATCTACCATCATTTTATCAACATACGAAAAATAAATTGTTTTTCTTCAATCAAATTAAATTTTTTATCACATTTTGCTTTTAAAAATAGCAACGCATAGAGAGGTATTGGTCTAAAATTGTTTTGTTGCCGATAAATTGAATGATAAAGTAATATTTTCTTCACAAAAATCTACTTACAGTATTCAGGATATAAAAAAGGGTATCCCCAAGGGATACCATAATTAAAAAAAAGACATTTTTGAAACTAGCAATGAGAAAAGTTTGCCCCCGTAGGTATTTAATATTTGTATAAGGAAAGTTGACACCCCCTGAGTGAAACGATCGAAAGCCGCCAAAAAACATTCGGTAGTTAGCGCTGACACTACCTCGAGGTGTACAGCACGAGTTGAAAAACATACGAATAAACATAAATATGATTTTGAGATTCTAGCGTTGCGACGAAGTGACTCCTTTGTATAGAACGGACCAGCCATATCAACACCAGTAGTATGAAAGGCATGAATGTCTTCAGTACGGAATTTCGGTAAGTTCGGTTTACTAGGTGGTAGGCCCGTATGTAGGGTCGTCTGGGTAGGTACCACCGCCCTTCTTATTTCAGCCGTAAAACAGTTCGCTGTGTTTCGGAATGAAGGGAAAGGTAGCCAGTGTAATTACTGGGCATGGACGGCATTTCATCTTAGGCCCCAGGATGACAACACACCTGCAATATCAAGTGATTTTTCCTTGTTATTGCAGGTGTCTATGGGCGGCGGTAACCGCTTACCATCAAGTGGGCCGTCAGCTTGTTTGTCATCTAGTAGTATAAAAAAAAAAAAAAAAGTTCCCCATAATCGGTTGAAGAGTAGACGGTCGAACCTTGAAACACGAAATACACTTTAAGATACGAGATCGAATGACACTTCGAGCTGAAACTATCCAGTACTTCTGGCAAATTAAGCTCTGAAGGGAGCGAGGCCCTACATGTAGATACATTTTATGATAATAATCAATTAGTAAATTAGTAAAGTTACTTTTCTTTGGAAGTAGCAACGGGTGCTTTTTAGAATAGGGAAGACTGGATTGAGAAAGTCTACCCCCCACCCTGAGAAAGCCACGGCAATCTAAAAAAGGGGATAGTTTTCGCAAGGATTGACTACAGTTGTTGCCTTTACTTAGAGAGTTAATTTCGACTGAAAAATATTTATTTTGAACAGCTCGAATCAAAACATCGTGCGCTCTATTTATATCAGAAAGGGACGGAGTATTATTACTACGTTTGGATTTACTTGAGCGACACTTACCCATAAACTGATAACAACGGGCGACTATGCTTTGAAGTTTGGTAAAGCTCGAGTACTTCTCCGTAAGCTCGTATATGTCATCACCACCCGACTGATCAGTATAAACTGTTTGCATTAAAGACACGCTAGGATTTGCTTTAAGTTCAGGGACATTAGACGATCTAAAATGTTGAATATAACGAATAGGCCAATCATCACGCGGCAAGTAAAGCCAATAAGCGCCCCTCAACCACTCTGGCGTCGCAAGTAGAGTAGACGGTAGTGCTCCTCGAGAACATATGTCCGCTGGATTACTGTTTCCAGCTACATGATTCCAGCTGTCATTAGAAATAGCATCTAATATTTTAGAGATGCGCGTAGCAACGAAAGTCTTTAAACAGTAGGCAGGAGTATTTAACCATGAAAGAACCACGGAGGAGTCAGTAAATACCAAAGTTTCATTAATTAATAGCCTATCCTGGAAAATTCTTTGAGTGTAATTAATTAATTTAGCTAGCAAATGTGCGGCCGAGGTAACGAAATAGTTTTTATAGGCGCAACTTTACATTTGGCTATAATGAGGCTAACCTTGACTTCACCGTCACTATTCAAAGATCTTAGGTAAACCAAAGCAGCATATCCCATAACCGATGCATCACAGAATCCCAGGAGTTGGTAATAACAATGACCTTTCACTGTAGCTTGTCGGTCATGTTTAAAATTCAATAAAAGCGGTAATTCTGAAATATATCGAGACCACTCGTTCTCTAGTTCTGGACCGATTCTATCATCCCAGTCGAGATTTTGAAGCCAGAGCTTCTGCATGAAACATTTTGCATAAAAAATACAAGGGGCTACGAAACCTAGGGGGTCGAACTGCCGTCCAATCTGAGCCAAAACACTGCGCTTAGAGTAACAAGTTGAAACAGGAGTGATAGCATAAGAGAAGACATCACCAGCTGGGGTCCACTGAAGACCTAAAACTTTTATAGACAGGTTCTCATCATCCTCAAAAGTTACTGGTGTCTCGCGAAAGTCTGCGGGCACACGCTGCAGGAGAAGCGGGTTATTGCTGGCCCACTTTCTCAATGTGAATCCACCTTCCGCCAACAATGCCAGCAACTCATCCTGCAATTGTATCGCTTCGTCTACAGTAGGAACTGACCATAACAGGTCATCGACGAAAAAACCTTTTTTAAGCACTGCGGACGCCAAAGGATATTTATCTTTTTCATCATCCGCTAACTGATGCAGAACTCGTATAGCCAGATACGGACTGCTTGCAACGCCGTAAGTAATCGTATTTAATTCATAGACCTGTATTGGTTGATTTTGAGAAAACCGCCACAGTATATGTTGAAATTTACGCTGGCTTTGTTCGATTAAAATCATTCGGAACATTTTGCAAATGTCACCTGACAGACATATTTCATGAATACGAAAATTAATCAGAATCTCATTTATATCTGCCTGAAGTTTAGGCCCAGAGTATAAAACGGAATTTAAAGATTGATTATTCGTGGTTTTACTCGACGCGTCAAATACCACACGAAGTTTCGTCGTAGTACTTGACGGACGATGAATACAAAAGTGTGGTATGGTATATTTGGAATCAATCGAATGCATCTCACCTAGACAAGTCATGTGACCTAAATTTTCGTATTCCGACATAAACTTGTGATACTCATTCTTGACCTCTGGCAATCTCTCTAGTTTTGACTCTAAATTACGAAAACGGCGGACTGCCTGCTCGCGAGAGTTCCCGAGTTCATGTACTGGTTTAAACGGATACTTGACAATATAACGACCAGAAGAATCCCTAGTGTATTCTTCAGAAAATAAATTTTCAACATAAAGATCCTCAGGGTTCCTTGGCACGTCACATGAAAAGTTTTCAGCTTCCCAGAACGAGTTAATAATTTTTTCAACATTATTATTTATATTTATTGATAGTAAACACGAATTCGATATATTTTTATCATCACATAGTGCAGTTTGACCAGTAATCACGTATCCGAAAATAGAATGCATCGCAACAGGCAAACCATACTCGCGAGGCAGTATGTTTTTGCCGTCGTATATATACGGAAACAAGTCGCCAGCCAACAACAACTCAACGGGCGCAGCGCAGTGATAGTCAGGGTCAGCCAATTCCAAACTCCTAAATTCATCGATAATTTTCTTAGATAAGGACATAGTTGGCAAATTGCTAGTTATTTGAGAAACAATGACAGCGTCGGTGTGCAAGATCGGCCCTTGCACTGTGCGAGGCTTAATTGAACAGGACTCAAGACCGTGATCCTGCACCGAAATGCCACCTAGACCAATAGGTTCGAAGTGACATTTACGCCGAGCCAGTCCCAAACGCACAGCGCAGTCGTGGGTCATGTAAGCAGACATAGCCCCGCTGTCAATAACGGCGCGTACGGCGTGGTAGGCACCCCACTGATCGCGTACGTGCACAACTGCGGTGCCCAACAGTACCGTGGCCTTCGAAGAACATGTTAACGCAACGACTCGATTATCATTTTGACTCGAACCACAATTATCAATTCCTTTATGGGACGTACTGTTATCAATATGTAATGTATGATGATGCATATTTTTACATATTGCACAAGTTATTTTTGATGCAAACTCACTAACTGAATGACCACTACGCAAACAATTTTCGCACAATTTAAGCTCTTTGATTCTCCCTAATCTCTGTTGTGGAGCCAGTTCAAGATACTCGAAACATTTATAAATCGAATGAAATTGCTTATTGCAAAATAAACAGTTCTTTGACAATGACTTAAATTGTGAACTATTTTTATTGACACTTACTGCAGATAAACACGGCTTCTGAGTTTGATTTCTATTAAAACTATTAGAAGTTTTCTGTTTAACAAATGAATTTGAAATTTTTTGATGAAATTGTTGCGACTTTTGTACATATTTTTTATCTTCCGACATTTCTAAGACGCGAACATGTCTTTCTACAAATGCAATAAGTTGTTTAAAGGTAGGTATGTTATCTTGTTCAATAGATTGTTCAAACTCACGCCTCGTAACAGGGTCGAGATTACGCAATGCAATATAAAATAACAAAAACTCAGTTAAATCAGGTATTTGCAGAACAGTAAGCCCCTTAACATTTTCTTGGAATATTTGCAAATAAGAATGTAGCCCAGCGGTGGACTCGGTGGTTAATGGCTTAAACTGAAATAATTTATCTAAGTAATTAGTAGCTAAAACCCGTTTATTTTCAAATCTCTTTACTAATAGATTCCAAACTATTGGATAATTATCCGACGTAACCGGCATAGTTTTAACCAATGTCAAGGCGGGGCCACTAACTGCACTCAACAAATAATAAAACTTTTCAATCTGCGTTATATCCCGGTTATTGTGAATCAAGCTTGAAAACGTGTCAAAAAAAGTTTGCCAATTCTCTAACTGGCCATCGAAATGAAAAAGTTCTAATTTAGGCAATCTTGGCTTAACAATTCGATTCTCGACGGTTGACGCCTCAGATTTACAGGTACCGCCAATATTATTCTCAGAAAATTTCTCAGAAACGCACAAAACCTGGTAATAAATTTCGTCGATTGTCTCGAGTTCATGTTGTTTACATTCATACTTCGGATTGAACTTTAAATTAATAGAATCCACCTCGGATATTAAATTTTCTAATGTGCTTCTAATTGTATGAATTTCTTTCAACCGAACATTGAACTCAGTTTTCAAACTAGAATCGGTTACAACAATTTTCGAAATATCGAATAAACGTTGTAATCTTTGAAAAAATAATTCTTTTTTTATTGATAAGTGGTTGTAACAACTGAGCAAAATCCGAATCAGATATTTCTCTCGATTTAAATTTAGAATCTGACGCCTTCGCCATATTGGATTACGCTATGAAATTTAACAATTTATAAATGTTTAGGTAAATAACTAAAACACAACTACAAACTTTAGATTCGAAATAAAGCTTTGTAATAAGTGTAATGTAGGTATGTGTAAATGGTGTGTAATAATGTTGATAACTGGAAGATCGCGGCTCGATTGACCAAAAACTGGATGTTCGTACCTAAGCATTAATTGAATATTACGCAAAATAAAATATAATGGGCTCTAATTGAAAGAAAACACTTACTGATAACTCAGCTGATCCAGGCACTCGATTTACACACAATTTTCGTGTATATTTATTTTTTAGATTATTGAGAAAGCGCGCGTTCCGCCGGCCGGCGTAGAATAGATCTTCGTCTTTTTTTTCCTCTGCTCAATTACGGCATTAGCTTCACGCCGTATTGGGGAAATGTGTATGTTTGCTTGTGCGAAGGGATCGATGATTAGAGCCAAAACCCAACAGGTATTTCTAAAGCTAATGTCAGACAAGCAAAAACCTCAATAAGTACAACTGAAGATGACAATGTAGATAAAACTAACCTATCGGGATTAAATATTTCTGTATCATGTGACTGCGGTATGTTAAGTGAACTTGCAAAATTAAAATATGACGGAACAACTTGTGTTCGTTCTTTTATACTAAGATTGGAAGAATTTCGTACTTCTAGAGGCATTCCGGAGAGCAAAATGCTAGGTTCGGCTACAGATATATTTGTTGGCGATGCCCTCCACTGGTTTCGAGGCACTAAAAATAAAATTAGCGATTGGAATTCCCTTATGATACGCCTAAAAGATGATTATGATTTGCCTGACTACGACTATCGCATGTCTCTTGAAGTGCGCCAGCGCACGCAAGGTGATGATGAAAGAATCACCGTCTACTTAGCAATAATGGAGGGAATGTTTTCTCGCTTGAGCAAGCCCTTAGAAGAAGATGCAAAACTCGAAATAATTTTGCATAACATACGACCTTGTTATTCGACTATTATAGCGGCTAGTCCACATTTGAACACGATCGAGGATCTTCGAAATATTTGTAAGAATTATGAACGTATCATGGGCCGTTCAGAAAACTATAAATATCCACCTCCTGTAACTTCGAACACTTTAGCCCCCGAATTTAGTCACCAGTCGTCTAAGCGAAAAAACAATAACCAACATAACGTTTTTTATGGGCGTAATAATAACTATGCCCCCCCAAAGCGGTTCGAACCTCAAAATGAAACATTTAAAACATCAGAAATACAATCATCTGAAATTGAAATTTCTGAGATTAAAAAGCCTTACTGCCATCGCTGCCGTGCAAATACGCACTCTATGAAAGACTGCACTGCTAAGCGAACAATATTCTGTTTTAAATGTGGAAAAAAAGAATTTCGCACCCCTGATTGCCCCAACTGCAATCCAAAAAACTAAGCAAACAAAATTGTAGAAGGCCATTAGTCAGTTATACAGACAAAGCGGAGTGGAATGATTGGCTGATGACTATAAAAAATGTTTTCTCTAAGTCATCTGTTTTTGCAATTTTTAATTCAAAACCTAAAGAGGATCCGCGCCCTTATGTTAAGATTCGAATAAATAATTCTACTAATTTAACCTTGTATGGCTTACTGGATTCTGGTTCTGCTGTAACTATACTGGGCAACAATACTCATGAACGCTTGTTACAGTTAAATTTCGCGTTATGCACAGAAGACAGAATAACGGTTACTGCAGCCGGTGGTCAAAAGATAATGTCACTTGGCTATATACTGTTACCCGTATCGTTTGAAGGGATGTTTTCTGTAATAAAGGCGCATGTAATACCGGCAATCGAAACGACATTAATATTAGGTATCGATTTTTGGAATAATTTTAATTTGTGCCCAAAGTATTTATCCTTAGAGGAGAATCTGTTTGCGAATGACCCCGGCCTAGGTGAGATTTCTGATCCATCTAATATTCATGTGTATGATTACGCGAACTTAGACACTTCACAAAAACTAATCGCTAACAGTATTATTGATGAATTCAAAGAAATATCTTTTAAAAAAAAAGGCCCAGGTAGGACTAATTTGATTAAACATCACATTAATACGGGTGACGCACAACCAATCAGACAGCGTTATTATCGTATGTCACCTCAAAAGCAAAGTATTATTACTGAACAGATTGATGAAATGCTTGCATTAGATGTCATAGAACCATGCGAGAGCCCGTGGTCTTCTCCAGTACTAGTCGTAGGTAAAAAAGACGGAAAACCGCGTTTCTGTTTAGATAGCCGAAAGCTGAACTCGGTTACTAAGAAGGACGCGTATAGCTTACCTTATGTCTCAGAAATTTTAGACAATTTAAAGGATGCAAGATACCTGTCAAGTGTAGATTTGTCTAAAGCCTTTTGGCAGATATTGATTGAGGAAGCGGACAGAGAAAAGACAGCTTTTTATGCTCCGGGCCGTGGCACGTTTATGTTTAAAGTGACACCCTTTGGTCTCACTAACGCACCAGCGACTCAGCAAAGACTCGTCGATCTTTTGTTTGGCCCTGAATTCGAGTTAAAAGTTTTTGCCTACCTTGATGATATTATTATTATTAGTGAAACATTTGACGAACACGTTTCATTACTTCGTCAAGTTCTTGAAAAGTTGCACTCGGCCAATCTAACGGTCAGTCTTGAAAAATGCCAGTTTTTTAGAAGTACGCTGCGTTACTTGGGCTATTTGGTGGATATTCATGGTTTGCGGACCGATCCAGAAAAGGTGGAAGCAATTCTTAACTTTCCAACTCCATCAGACAGAAAAGAGGTCAAACGCTTCTTAGGAACCGCATCATGGTATAGGCGTTTCATTCCCCAATTTAGTACCATCGCCGGGCCACTTAACAGACTTACCTCAAACAAAAAGAACGCTCCACCTTTTCAATGGACTCCAGAAGCTGATAAGGCTTTTCTGAAACTTAAGTCTATGTTGATACGGGCACCTGTCCTAGCTTGTCCTAATTTTGACCATCAGTTCGAAGTACATACAGACGCCAGTAACTTTGGCATCGGTGCAATGTTGGTTCAGACTATTGAAGGCATTGAACATCCAATAGCATATATGAGTCGCTCTCTGAGCAAACCGGAAAGGAATTACCGCACTACAGAGCGGGAAGCTCTTGCTGTTCTTACTGCACTTGAACATTGGCGCTGCTATTTAGAAACTGACAAAACGTTTACGGTATACAACGACCATTCTTCACTTAAATGGTTTCTTTCACTAACAAATCCTACAGGTCGTCTTGCAAGATGGGGTGTCCGTCTCTCAGCCTTCAACTTTGATATTCAACATCGCCGAGGCAAAGACAATGTCGTTCCGGATGCCCTTTCTAGAAGTGTGCCTCTTGATGCTATTGTCGATGCAATACCAGCGGCACTTGCTCCTACAACCAAGGATGTTTGGTATCTGAATATTTTTAAAGGCTGCCAACAGTCCCCTATCAGTTTTCCTAACTACAAAATAGAAAACGGTATTCTTTATAGATACATGAGAAGCAATAATATTTTGACATCTGAATTTGCTTGGAAGAAAGTTGTTTTCAAGGAAGAGCGTGAGAAAGCTCTTACGGAATGTCATGCAGAACCTACTGCTGGGCATTTTGGCGTGTTCAAGACATACAAGCGCTTGACACTTCGATTTTATTGGCCTGGTATATATTCTGATGTTGTAGAATTTATTTCTAGATGCGACAAATGTCTCGCATATAAACAGCCTACTCATGGCACCCTGGGAAAGATGGGTAGACCAAAAGACGTTGCACGTCCATTCCAGGCTCTTTCCATAGATTTAGTGGGGCCCTTGCCAAATACGAGAAAACAAAACCAATACATTTTTGTCGTAATGTGTTGCTTCTCAAAGTACTGTTTCTTTTTCCCACTTCGCAGAGCAACTTCTGATTTAGTTTGTAAACACTTAGAGAATGACGTTTTCCTTGTTCATGGTATTCCTCAAACCGTTGTACTAGACAATGGAACTCAATTCATCAGCCGAGAGCTTGACAGTCTTTTTAAGAAGTATAAAATCCCTTAAGTAAATTTTACCCCTCGCTACACTCCTCAAATAAATACAGTTGAGAGATACAATAAAACTGTAATCACCGCTATCTCAACCTTTGTTAACGACGACCACAGAACATGGGAACTTAATCTACCACAGATACAATTTGCTGTAAATAATTCTGTTAATGAAAGCACTGGGTATACTCCGGCATTCTTGGTTCATGGTAGAGAGTTGGTACCTTGTGGGTCACATTATATTGAAAATGAGGACCCTGAACTGATTCTTTTGCCGCGAGACGCCTATGCCGAAAATATTGGCTATCTAGGTCAAGTTTTTAACAAGGTACAAGCTGCCCTTTGGAGTGCTCATTTAAAAAACACACAACACTACAACCTACGCCGTAAAGAAGCAGCATTTGAGGTAGGAGATATTGTATGGAAAAGATGCTATTTCCAGAGCGATAAAAACGCGCACTTTAGTAAGAAACTAGCACCAAAATATATAAAATGTAAAATCAAGGAAAAACGTTCCCCATTAGTATATGTAGTGGAGGACATGAATGGACGTGAACTAGGCGTATGGCATATTAAGGATCTTAAGATGGTAGGCCATCAACCTAATAAAAACTAACTCACAATCATTTTATATTTTAGATGAAACGGATTTTACTCAATATAAAATCCTTTTCCTAGAGAAGGGGGTAATGTAACGTAGTGTTACCTAAGCTAAAAACCTATCATACTAATATATATACACAATGGCTTTATTGAGGTGCCTAGGATAGTTACTAGCTAAGATAGGTATATATATTACAAAATTTTGAAATTATTGACGGCCGCGCGTGCGAGCTATGTAAAACTGGTTTGGCGGGCGGGGCGGCATCAGCAGCTCGCGGCCGCGCGCGCGACCTCAGGCGTCTCACCTCTCGCGGATTTTACCTCATACCCTGACTTGTATCGGAAGCTATCGCACGCCGGTTTATTGCGCGAGCGCATAGAAAATTCTTACGCTGAGTACGTAATTTAAGAAAAGTTCTTTCTATAATCTTTATTTATGTGTTAGTGTTCCCATACTGGGTAAGTTGTGCATAAAAATTATTTTATAATACGTAAGGTAGTGTTTGTGTAACAAATTAGTGATATTAAAATAGTATTTTCAAAACTAAGTACGGTAGTAATTTAATAAATTTATCTTACCATCTAGTTGATTAATTGGTTTTATCTTATTATATTAGTGTGCTTGAAGCTTAGATTTTGGATGGTATTTTGTAGCCTTGGATATTAAGACTTAACTTCAATTAGTACCTTTCTTTTCGGCCTTAATAATTGTCACCGTCTCTGCCTTATAAAATTTATTTTATAAGCCGCCTTGATTTCTTTTCGCCTTACAAGCGCTAAAGCAGTAGTCTATTTACCACATGAACCTAGGGTTCCCTTGTTCTATGCCAAATGATGTGCTAACGCGCCACCCTTTACAGGAACTCCCACCGGGCTTTTATAAATCCCGATCGATTTACTGGAGGCTTCCTCTCGGAACTGGGCCTTGTAACTTTGTCGGCCAACTATCCGCAGATCCGCTACGCTACGACACGGGAGCAAATCAAGCACCCTTCAACTACGTCACGGCTTCGGAAAGGACAGCCAGGGGAGTGCGGTAATCTGGACCGTAACTA
Source organism: Nymphula nitidulata (assembly GCA_947347705.1). Lineage (NCBI taxonomy): Eukaryota > Metazoa > Arthropoda > Insecta > Lepidoptera > Crambidae > Nymphula > Nymphula nitidulata. Next base: position 15,221,607 of record OX374619.1, read on the forward strand.
AGTGTGATGTGACCTAGGCAGTACCATCGACCTTTCTTATTTTTTTTTATTAAATATTGCACAAGTGAATATTCTTTTACTTTTAGTTTTTTAACTTCTTTTTTTTGTTCTTAATTTTTGATTTTAACATTATTATAAATGTTTGAAAAATTACGACGTAGACGGGTAGACGTTAGCTCATAAACGCAAATACAGATAGACTAGAAGAATTTCACAGGGATATCCCAAGTCCTGGGTGGCTCAGTGGTCAGAGCAGTCGCCCGGATTGCGAAAGGTCGCGGGTTCGATTCCTGCCTCAGGACGTGAAATTTTTCTAGTTTTATTCTATTTTAATTACTAAGTAATTTTTCAAACATTTATAATAATGTTAAAATCAAAAATTAAGAATATTTGAAAGCACTGCCCCAACTTAACCGAATCGTCGGTATTTGTAAAAATACTCGTTTCGGATGTTGAAATAGAATATTTCGACATTGTAGGGTAGACGTTAGCTCATAAACGCAAATACAGATAGACTAGAAGAATTTCACAGGGATATCCCAAGTCCTGGGTGGCTCAGTGGTCAGAGCAGTCGCCCGGATTGCGAAAGGTCGCGGGTTCGATTCCTGCCTCAGGACGTGAAATTTTTCTAGTTTTATTCTATTTTAATTACTAAGTAATTTTTCAAACATTTATAATAATGCTAAAATCAAAAATTAAGAATATTTGAAAGCACTGCCCCAACTTAACCGAATCGTCGGTATTTGTAAAAATACTCGTTTCGGATGTTGAAATAGAATATTTCGACATTGTAGGGTAGACGTTAGCTCATAAACGCAAATACAGATAGACTAGAAGAATTTCACAGGGATATCCCAAGTCCTGGGTGGCTCAGTGGTCAGAGCAGTCGCCCGGATTGCGAAAGGTCGCGGGTTCGATTCCTGCCTCAGGACGTGAAATTTTTCTAGTTTTATTCTATTTTAATTACTAAGTAATTCTTTTTTTTGATCACGCTCTAAATACGTGACAATATCACGAAGTACATCATTGGTGAAGATAGCCAGGTTAGTGTTCGTAGATCGTCCTCTTATGAAACCATGTTCATTCCATGCTCAGAAGGAACGGACCTAGCAATGGAATCACAAATTTTTTTATGAACTACTTTCTCCATTAGCTTACCTAATACATTCAAAATCGAAATTGGGCGATAGTTTTCTATGCATGATTTGAGACCCTTCTTGTGAACGGGAACAACAAGAGCCATTTTCCAAACTGGGGGAAAGTAACCCTCTTTGAAGCAGCGATTATAAATATCTGCAATTGGTTTCGCCAGAATCGTCGCACATCTAGCAAAGAAAAGGGGAGGTATTGCATCACTACCGGCTCCCTTAGATGTATCAATACACAGAAGCATTTTGTGGATACAATCAGGTGTCACATAAATGTCAGCTAAACAATCGTTATTTACAATTTTAGGTTGTTCTGAATTTTGGTATGATCCCACCGCTGAACTAAAGTTCTTACAGAAAAAATCATTAAAGGCCAAACAGATTTCTTGTTCATCACGAAGAGTTAAATTTTCGTAATGCATAATCTTCGGATATCCATTGCATTTGGTTTTTTTAGACTTTATATAAGACCAGAAATACTTCGGATCGCTTTTGATTAAATCCTGAGAACGTTGAACGTGCAACTTATAACAAACCTCCTGCATCTTCTTTTGTCTGGATCTCAAGAGTGAAAATGATGTGTAATCCAGAGGATTTTTATATTTTTTCCAGTGTTTATGAACTTTAGCCTTTTCTTTAGAAATATTTATTAAGGCTCGACTATACCAAGCCGGATAGCAACGAGAATCCGAAGCATATACACACGACACATTTTTATCAATTACAAATTTTAGAATTGAATAAAAAACATCAATACACACTTCTATATTATCATTGTTTAAAAGTAGCGACCAATCATGAGAAGCAAGATCCTTATTTATCTCTTGGAAGTCAGCACGAACGGAATAAATACCTACGTCGTCCGGAGACTTTAAGGGGGGACAAAAAAATCTCAGTAGCATTAATTTCTAGAGCTGGATGATAATTGTCTTCTTTGACTAGTGGGGATGAACTGCGTCGAATAAGAAGCGGAAAGTTTGAGAAAATAAGGTCTAAAATATTTGAATGTGAGTTTTTGTATGTATTTCTTTGTATGAGACCTAAAAAGGAGGTCAAATTAATTAGGGCCAAAGAAGAAATCTGTCTATCAACACATCCATACTTAAGAACTACAGGTGTGCCCATCTCCCAATTAATACGAGGTAAATTAAAGTCGCCAGCAAGCAAAATATAATCATCTTGATATGTTCTCACGACCTCCCTTAATGAATCCATAAAAGCCTGTATGTTGTATGATAATTGTCTATTAGGCGGTAAATATAATAAAGAAACATGCATATCATGCTCAGTACCAAGCACACGCGCAGGTACCGTGAGCCATATACACTCAAGACTATCTCGCTCCCACTCTGTACGCTGTCGCGCTTGCAGTCGCGCCATCACTCCACCTCCGAGCGAGCCACGGTCACGACGGAACACCTCGTGCGTTGAGGGACATAATTCCGAATCTAAAATACCTTCACATAGCCAAGTTTCCGTGAAAAGTCCAATATCACAATCCACTAGAAGCCAGTTATTAAAGAAAGTGCTTGTCTTTGTTCTAAGACCTCTTACATTCTGATAAGTAATATTTAATTGTTTGAACTTAGCGCCTTTTGTGATCGTGTGTGTAAAATAACGCTGTTAAGATAGTACTTAAAGAAACAAGACGACAGAGCTCAAGCGTGCAAAGGACTTAAAGTATACTGCGAGGAATTGGAAAACACTAGCATTTTGTCAATAAAGCGGGCTATGTTATTTTGCAATTTAACAGGGGTGCTCAAACTGTTCAATAAAAAAACATTAAAGATAAAAATCATCATGTCATAACTATGTGCATAGTTATTTATACCTAACACCAGCTTAGATAGTATTGTTACAGTGCAAAAGGTTTCTAAGTAAATATCAGTTTGAATGTGAAATAATTCAGACAATTGAAAAGTGTTCAAGTGAAAATGTGAGTGTGTTATGTTAAGTGTTTTTGTAAGAATATTAACATAAATGTAAATTTTTTTAGAAACAATATTTGTAGTTTTCTTTGATTTCATAATTAAACTTTTGAACAAAATACAATAAAATAAAATTATACTATCTTAGTAATTAAAATAGAATAAAAACTAGAAAAATTTCACGTCCTGAGGCAGGAATCGAACCCGCGACCATTCGCAATCCGGGCGACTGCTCTGACCACTGAGCCACCCAGGACTTGGGATCTCCCTGTGAAATTCTTCTAGTCTATCTGTATTTGCGTTTATGAGCTAACGTCCACCCTACAATGTCGAAATATTCTATTTCAAAGGTCGCGGGTTCGATTCCTGCCTCAGGACGTGAAATTTTTCTAGTTTTTATTCTATTTTAATTACTAAGTAATTTTTCCAACCATTTATAATAATGTTAAAATCAAAAATTAAGATTATACTATCTTCCTTAAATCTGATTTGGATATTACAGTAAAAGAAGGTGAAGTTTCGTTTTTTCGAACATAAATTCGACAGTTTTTTGTCCACACAAATTTATAGTTACATTCATTAGCTTTTACCTTACACTCTTTTAACAGTGATTTGTTAGCTTTTGTTAAATGTTCATTTATATACACCTTATTATTCAGTTTATCTACATCCCCCACCAAGCCCACCTCTCTGGCAGTGAACCCGCGATTCTTTCTTGCCGCAGCCAAAATAATATCCTTGGTGACCCGATTCCTGAAGCGAGCAACTATTGTTCTAGAATGCGAGGCACTAGTCATATTGCGTGGTTGCACTCGGTGGGCAAACTCAATCTCAGTGTTTTCTAGGGATATACCAATGTGTTTGCTTATCTTGAGAATAGTAGCTACAGTGTCTTCGCCCTTCACCTCAGGGACCCCGAGCACCTCAATATTCTGAAGTCTTGCCCACTGTTGCTGACATGCCGATTCATCCTCCAATAGCTTTAGGCGTGCATCATATTTAAGGATACTTTGACGTAAGTTTGAGTTTTCCTCCCTTAATGTCTTAATCTCTGCAGAATTAGCCTTCATAAGATTCAGAACGTCTTCATACTGAGTACTTACAAATTGTATAGACTTCTCAATATTGCTAATTTTATCACTTAAGGAATTAAGATGCGGTGAGAGAATATCTCTTATCATCGATGGAAGCTCATGTTTAATTGTCTCAAGGATAATTAAGGTTGAATCTTGTTCAGTTTCTTTGGGAACAGAGGCACCCCGGGTTTTACGAAAAGTTATATTATCATAGTTTTCCTCAGATTTATTCATGTCCATACGTCTAAGTGGGGTATCACTATTATCGCTCTTGGGCTGTTTTGATACACAAAGGGGACAGACCCAATTAGACTGTTTTTTATAATTTGCTGTCGTCAGACCAACACATACATAGTGATATATCTTACCACAAGAGGTTTTCGTGCATATTATTTTATCCGATTGGCCCAAACAATCGTTATTTACAATTTTAGGTTGTTCTGAATTTTGGTATGATCCCACCGCTGAACTAAAGTTCTTACAGAAAAAATCATTAAAGGCCAAACAGATTTCTTGTTCATCACGAAGAGTTAAATTTTCGTAATGCATAATCTTCGGATATCCATTGCATTTGGTTTTTTTAGACTTTATATAAGACCAGAAATACTTCGGATCGCTTTTGATTAAATCCTGAGAACGTTGAACGTGCAACTTATAACAAACCTCCTGCATCTTCTTTTGTCTGGATCTCAAGAGTGAAAATGATGTGTAATCCAGAGGATTTTTATATTTTTTCCAGTGTTTATGAACTTTAGCCTTTTCTTTAGAAATATTTATTAAGGCTCGACTATACCAAGCCGGATAGCAACGAGAATCCGAAGCATATACACACGACACATTTTTATCAATTACAAATTTTAGAATTGAATAAAAAACATCAATACACACTTCTATATTATCATTGTTTAAAAGTAGCGACCAATCATGAGAAGCAAGATCCTTATTTATCTCTTGGAAGTCAGCACGAACGGAATAAATACCTACGTCGTCCGGAGACTTTAAGGGGGGACAAAAAAATCTCAGTAGCATTAATTTCTAGAGCTGGATGATAATTGTCTTCTTTGACTAGTGGGGATGAACTGCGTCGAATAAGAAGCGGAAAGTTTGAGAAAATAAGGTCTAAAATATTTGAATGTGAGTTTTTGTATGTATTTCTTTGTATGAGACCTAAAAAGGAGGTCAAATTAATTAGGGCCAAAGAAGAAATCTGTCTATCAACACATCCATACTTAAGAACTACAGGTGTGCCCATCTCCCAATTAATACGAGGTAAATTAAAGTCGCCAGCAAGCAAAATATAATCATCTTGATATGTTCCCACGACCTCCCTTAATGAATCCATAAAAGCCTGTATGTTGTATGATAATTGTCTATTAGGCGGTAAATATAATAAAGAAACATGCATATCATGCTCAGTACCAAGCACACGCGCAGGTACCGTGAGCCATATACACTCAAGACTATCTCGCTCCCACTCTGTACGCTGTCGCGCTTGCAGTCGCGCCATCACTCCACCTCCGAGCGAGCCACGGTCACGACGGAACACCTCGTGCGTTGAGGGACATAATTCCGAATCTAAAATACCTTCACATAGCCAAGTTTCCGTGAAAAGTCCAATATCACAATCCACTAGAAGCCAGTTATTAAAGAAAGTGCTTGTCTTTGTTCTAAGACCTCTTACATTCTGATAAGTAATATTTAATTGTTTGAACTTAGCGCCTTTTGTGATCGTGTGTGTAAAATAACGCTGTTAAGATAGTACTTAAAGAAACAAGACGACAGAGCTCAAGCGTGCAAAGGACTTAAAGTATACTGCGAGGAATTGGAAAACACTAGCATTTTGTCAATAAAGCGGGCTATGTTATTTTGCAATTTAACAGGGGTGCTCAAACTGTTCAATAAAAAAACATTAAAGATAAAAATCATCATGTCATAACTATGTGCATAGTTATTTATACCTAACACCAGCTTAGATAGTATTGTTACAGTGCAAAAGGTTTCTAAGTAAATATCAGTTTGAATGTGAAATAATTCAGACAATTGAAAAGTGTTCAAGTGAAAATGTGAGTGTGTTATGTTAAGTGTTTTTGTAAGAATATTAACATAAATGTAAATTTTTTTAGAAACAATATTTGTAGTTTTCTTTGATTTCATAATTAAACTTTTGAACAAAATACAATAAAATAAAATTATACTATCTTAGTAATTAAAATAGAATAAAAACTAGAAAAATTTCACGTCCTGAGGCAGGAATCGAACCCGCGACCATTCGCAATCCGGGCGACTGCTCTGACCACTGAGCCACCCAGGACTTGGGATCTCCCTGTGAAATTCTTCTAGTCTATCTGTATTTGCGTTTATGAGCTAACGTCCACCCTACAATGTCGAAATATTCTATTTCAAAGGTCGCGGGTTCGATTCCTGCCTCAGGACGTGAAATTTTTCTAGTTTTTATTCTATTTTAATTACTAAGTAATTTTTCCAACCATTTATAATAATGTTAAAATCAAAAATTAAGATTATACTATCTTCCTTAAATCTGATTTGGATATTACAGTAAAAGAAGGTGAAGTTTCGTTTTTTCGAACATAAATTCGACAGTTTTTTGTCCACACAAATTTATAGTTACATTCATTAGCTTTTACCTTACACTCTTTTAACAGTGATTTGTTAGCTTTTGTTAAATGTTCATTTATATACACCTTATTATTCAGTTTATCTACATCCCCCACCAAGCCCACCTCTCTGGCAGTGAACCCGCGATTCTTTCTTGCCGCAGCCAAAATAATATCCTTGGTGACCCGATTCCTGAAGCGAGCAACTATTGTTCTAGAATGCGAGGCACTAGTCATATTGCGTGGTTGCACTCGGTGGGCAAACTCAATCTCAGTGTTTTCTAGGGATATACCAATGTGTTTGCTTATCTTGAGAATAGTAGCTACAGTGTCTTCGCCCTTCACCTCAGGGACCCCGAGCACCTCAATATTCTGAAGTCTTGCCCACTGTTGCTGACATGCCGATTCATCCTCCAATAGCTTTAGGCGTGCATCATATTTAAGGATACTTTGACGTAAGTTTGAGTTTTCCTCCCTTAATGTCTTAATCTCTGCAGAATTAGCCTTCATAAGATTCAGAACGTCTTCATACTGAGTACTTACAAATTGTATAGACTTCTCAATATTGCTAATTTTATCACTTAAGGAATTAAGATGCGGTGAGAGAATATCTCTTATCATCGATGGAAGCTCATGTTTAATTGTCTCAAGGATAATTAAGGTTGAATCTTGTTCAGTTTCTTTGGGAACAGAGGCACCCCGGGTTTTACGAAAAGTTATATTATCATAGTTTTCCTCAGATTTATTCATGTCCATACGTCTAAGTGGGGTATCACTATTATCGCTCTTGGGCTGTTTTGATACACAAAGGGGACAGACCCAATTAGACTGTTTTTTATAATTTGCTGTCGTCAGACCAACACATACATAGTGATATATCTTACCACAAGAGGTTTTCGTGCATATTATTTTATCCGATTGGCCCAATACTTTTCTACAAGCATTGCAATTATTCATCTTGTCGAAATAGCCGTTATAAATTGTGACAAGTGGGTGGGTATAGATACTTCACGTTAGGTACACAATGTCGGTAAACGCACATCAATTTCTTCTTGATTTATGAGATGGATTAAAACAATTATTATACTGTTGTATTACTTACAAAATTTAACACCATGTATTAGGCAATAAGGTTGATAACGAACACATTTACTATAATAAAGTTTCAAAAAGTACGCAGAGGATGTTAACTACACCGCAGTTTTTTTTTACAAAAAAAAAAAAAAAAAAGTTTGTTTAAGGTTTGTTTAAGGGTGCACAGTGGGATCTTGTTAAGTGGAATAGCAATACTCAGTCTGTTTTAAATAGTCTTCCCGCTTCGCATAAACTTCCGGTGGAAGTCGAGTTTGACAAAGCCGTGCAACACAAAATACTTGGTTTGTATTGGTCAACAAGTAGCGATGTCTTCTACTTTAAAATTACCACTCCCGCAGATGTCACGTGCACTAAGCGCTCCATCTTATCAACTGGCGCCCGCCTGTGGGATATCATGGGTTTCGTCGCCCCCGCAGTCGTGTACGCCAAGTTGTTAATAAAACGACTTTGGAGTCTCAACCTAGGTTGGGATGATACACCGCCACAGCCTATCATTAAAATGTGGAGGCAATACTGTACTGAATTACCAGCACTCAACAACATGCGTATACATCGCCACGTAGGAGTATCACAAGATAGTGTTGTCACTCTATTAGGTTTTTCTGACGCTAGTGAGCAGGCGTATGGTGCTGTTGTTTATTTACACGCAAACAACGCTGGCGCTATTACAGTTCGACTGGTTTGCGCTAAGACCAAGGTAGCTCCCACTAAACCAGTATCAATAGCTCGTCTTGAGCTCTGTGGGGCTCTACTGTTGTCAAAGTTGCTCCGTTCTGTTTCCGACAACTACTCGCAACGCTTGCCTATTAAAGTTTACGCATTTGTTGATTCCAAAGTTTTTGTAACCACATAATTGCAATAAATGATTATGATTATGATTATGATTATGAAAGTTGCTCTCTATTGGATCAAAAGTTCTCCGCATAGGTGGCAAACTTTTGTCGCCAATCGCGTTGTTCAGATAACTGAAAATATTTCAGCTGACAACTTCTATCATGTTGCAGGTACCGAAAACCCTGCCGACATTCTTTTGCGTGGTATTACACCAGTTAAATTAATTTCGCACCCTCTGTGGCTTCATGGGCCTCAGTGGGCTTCATTAGACACATCCCAATGGCCCCTTTGCAACCTGGATGGTCAGCCTATTACCGACATGCCTGAACAAAAAGTTTTAGTTTATACTTCATATACACCTACAAAATATTGTATTTTGTATGACCTTGCACTTCCTATCTTCTCTTGGAGTAAGCTTCTTCGCATAATTGTTTATTTGTGTAAGTTCGCAAAGCTTCTCCCGCGTCGCAGCACTATTTCTTTGACTGCTGATGATATTAATTTTGCAGAGGCTATGATACTCCGCGCTCTGCAAAGTAAATACTTTGCGGAAGAATACTTCAATCTGTCAAATAATAAACCGTGCTCACCGGTTTTAAGACGCTTAACACCATTTATTGACAATAGCTTAATTCGCGTAGGTGGCCGCTTAGCTAATTCTACCCTAGACTTTTCGCAGAAACATCCAGTTATATTACCTCGTAACGACCACATAGTGTGCATGATTATTGATTACTATCATGTGCATTATTTACACGCTGGTCCAGAGTTGTTAATGTCTTTACTCCGCCAAAGGTTCTGGATATTGTCTGCGCGCCGCATAGTGAGACAAAGAGTTCACATGTGCAACATCTGTTTCCGACTCAGACCGCGTTCTTCTTTACCGCTCATGGCAGACTTACCGGACTCGTGTACATGTGAAGTCAGTAAGCCTCTCACACATACGGGCTGTGATTATGCAGGTCCCATAGCCTACACTCCTGTACGTCGTCGTGGTGTTCGCAGTGAGAAGGCTTATTTATGTATATTTACATGCCTTACCACCCGTGCTTTACATATTGAAGTCGCCACGGACTTAAGCACTCCTAACTTCTTAGCCGCATTAAAGCGTTTCCTCTCGAGAAGAGGCCCTGTTCAGTTTTTATACTCCGAGAACGGGACCAGCTTCAAATGAGCGAGCTCGTATCTCCGCGATCTTTACAAATTCCTAAATGAAGATTATCGGCCTAAACTAGAACAAGAGTGCGCTGAGAGTCGTATTACGTGGAAGTTTATTTGTCCCAGTTCTCCACACTTCGGTGGTGCTTGGGAAAGTATGGTTAAGGTCGTAAAAACTCACCTTTTCCGAGTTATCGGACAAATCCTCTCTTACGAGGAACTCAGTACTGTCCTCACTCAGATTGAGTGTTTGCTTAACTCGCGCCCGCTTACAGTGCTGAGCTCTGATCCTGCAGAGCCTTCGGTTCTAACTCGGAGCCATTTTTTGCATACGGCTCCGTTATTATCTTTGCCCGCACCGGAAGCTAATTCTGACCCTGTCAGTTTGCTGAACAGGTACTCGCTACTGGACAAATTAGTTCAGTCGTTTTGGAACCGCTGGAGGATGGAATATTTACACGGTTTACAGGTTAGGCAAAAATGGAATACACAATCCACACCTATCGCTCCAGGTACTGTCGTGGTTGTGATAAACGACAACGTGCCGCCCCTAACCTGGCCATTAGCGATTGTTGACGAGGTTCATCCATCTAAGGATGGCGTTGTTCGCGTGGCTACCGTTAGAACCGCGAAAGGAAGTTATCTTCGTCCGGTCGTTCGTTTGTGTCCTCTTCCAAAACAATAATTAATTCGCCTCATAAAATTTAGTAATTAATTCGCACTTTAGTTTATTACATTACAGTTACTTAGTTTATTTTATATATTGCATATAATAATTGTTCAACCGCGCGTCTTATACGCTATTCAATTCTCACTTATGGTTGTCTATTAAAGGTGACCCTTTAAGGAGGGGTGGAAATGGTTACGCCAATAATAATTTTGGTATTTTTAATTTGTTGTTTTTTGGTACATACGTCACTTAACCCATTCTCCTATCCCTTTCGCACGTACTGCCGAACCGCATCGCCGCCCGCGCCGCTCAGGGGCGCAAGCAGTGATATTACGTCCGCAGTTCCCTAGCTACACCTAGAAGAACAACATATCGCTCCGCTTTATTACTTAAACCGCATCGGACACTGAGTCCTACTAATTTCAAGTGTTTCGCGCCTTCCGCGATCATAACGTAGACAGTGAGTTTGTGGTGGACTTCCTGACCCGAGATCCTGAGGAAAGTAGCGGGCCCGCTGCTGTTAGCCACTTCCAGGAGAAATACGAGTGCGTGACCGCGCTCTTGAAGGTTAGTGCGTGCATCCATCCCATTCTCCTTTTATCGTTGTGTGTACCAAAAATATAGTTCGACTGCTTACTGACTTATCGAAGGTCAAAAACATATTGGCGTGAACACCAGTGATGCAATAAACCATCTTTGAAATGACATAAAACATTCTACAAAACGTGAAATAAAGTTTCAATTACTCAAGCATTCGACGAGTCACCGTCTGCCGAGTCAAAATTAATTTTCATATACCCGAACATTTGTCTTTTCTTTTGTAAGACTAGCCGAACTTGGTTGCTGTTTTCGTCAATGATAATTATTGTACGCTGGCGCGAACTGCGTGGTGGCGACTGTATATCTCCGTGCGCTAGGAGGCCTAGAGTTCGATCCTGCCCCGACTGACACACCAAATAACTTTTTGGAGTTTACTCCTTAAGAATCGATTTGTATATATAAGGGGCCCGGTATGAGAAAAATGTGAGGAGTAAAATCTATCGATGAATGACCTCGTTACGTTTTTGGTGCGAAACTTTCTAATTTGGTTGAAAGTGGGCGGGGCTTAAATCGGACTCCGCGCCATGATTTAGTTTGTCATTGACTGCGTCACGGTGATGTACTCGTAAAAAAACAATAAAATCTCTGTAAATATGTCCAAAAGTGAAGTAAAATGGTGTGTCAGCCGCGTAGGTGAACATAATAAGAACACTGGAATCAAATTTTACATGTAAATTTCTCCTAAACCTTTATAATCGAGTCAAATATAAACAATAATATTGGCCGCCATGTTGGCCCAATATTTGTGGACAATTTGAACAAATACACGAGTGGATGATGTTAAGCAGTCATTTGTGTGTGACAGTATTTATTTATTTTTAACTCAACTTTTAACTCTGCAAACTTTTATGACCACTTATTGTTATTGTGTATGTTTAATAGTTAATTTACTTACTAATAAGCAATTATGGCTTTATACAGCGTTGCCTTATATGTTTTTTGTAAGAATGATAAACAAACCTCCAATTTATGGATATTTTGCCACAGTTTCTTACAATATGATGCCACTTTCAACACATTTCTCAATAAATTTAAGCATGATTATTTTAACATGTGTATGTTTAATTATTACTTTAATAATTTACTTATTTACAAAATGATCTGGAAATAGTATAGGTATCTATTTTAAACTGTTAAGGATAAGTCGTAGTAAATAAAGTTGTAAACTGCGAGATAGTTTCGTGAGGTTATTGAAATAAAACAACATCATTATTTCAATAGAGAAGATAGTTGGACCACACCAGCTTGGGATCTTATCATGAGAATTACAAAGTCTCAAGCCCGTACTCTTCCCGACCTTCGGACACTGTAAGCTCCATGGCGTGAATCGGAACACTCAAAATATAACTATAAAAAATATGATGGTATTTAATATTGAACTTATTAAAGACAACTGACATCTTTACTTCAGTCTTCCCGTGACCTTGATCGCTATAAAGTAATCGAAACATTGGGTATAAAAAATCATAATGTGACATCTAATTAAACGCAAGTTAAATCCGGTAAAGTGGTTTTATTTCAAGAAATAAAACCACTTGATGACAATTTAATTTTTTTCTTATGTCCTTCATCATCACCAGCCTATATACGTCCCACTGCTGGGCACAGGCCTTCCTACATGGAAGAAACACATGAGGAGTTTGGGCCATAACACCACCACGCTGGCCCAATGCGGGTTGGTGGGTTAAAGCGGTTGTAGTAACAACCGGGACCAACGGCTTAACGTGCCTTCCGAAGTACGGAGGAGCTCGAGATTATAAATTTTGGTTGACCCATCCCAGGGTCGACCATGGCGAAATTTGCTGTGTTTTCGTATTCGAAACCAGAGCGCTCAAACCAATACGCCACCGAGCTCCTCCTTATGTGCTTAATACAAATAAATAATATCATGACAGATATTTAGATTTTTTTTATTAAAATGAATGAAGCGAACCCATTTCATTTCTGATTTCTGATCTCAACTCTAAAATTGAATAAGTTTACCGATTTACAACGTTACTATATTTATTAAAAATGACGATATATAATTATTAAAGTCGTTAAAAAAATTGCATGGTTACATCCTGCATATATGACCCGTCCGGCGCGTGTAAATCAGAAGACCGAGAGGGCGCTATACAATTTCGATATTAGCCGATTTTTTCCGACGTGCTCTTCTAGCCGCCGAGGGTACCCATTTTGCGACGAGTTTTGTATGAAGTTATGCTTCTAGGCTCTCTACGTTCGCCTGTTATTGGGTTTGTTTATTTCTATCAGTGTCGACATACTTATATTGCTGTTTTTATTATAAATATCAATAATTAATATTGTTATTGTGAAGTTTTAATCTTTATCGTTGTGTTCCGCTAAAGTTAACTGAAAGTATTTTCAAATAACTATGGCAGAAAGAGTAGATGATATTGCCGGAACATCTAAATGTATATGAAATGAATAAATATATATTTATATATGTATATTATTTTCATTAATTTGTTAATTTACCCTTTCATACAGTATCAATCTTTTTAAGTTAAATAAACTCTTTTTGCGTCTGGTTAGACTATCGAACTTAAGGAGTAAACTCCAGTCGTGCGTCAGAGATGACACACACATTTTTTTTTTTTTTTTTAATTAATTTAATTAATTTGAAATGTATTCGAAATCTAATAAACTTGATAGAGTAAAATCTTCTAATAAAAACTGTGGTTGCTGCAATGGTGCTATTGCTGTCGATTCTGGAGTGGTGTCCTGCGCAACTTGTACCACCGTTTATCACAAGGTGTGTGTGCCTGCTTCTTCAGCCATTGGCAAGTGGATTTGTCCCATGTGAGTAGATGGTTATTGGGAATTCTGCCCCACCTCCGTTCGATCGGGCTCACGCCCTCACTCACTTCGGTTGTACAGAATGCCCAATAACCAACTACTGAAGTCACTGTGTTAAAACTAACGTTAGTGGTAATACTAAGCATTTAACAAACTCTTACTGTTCGGCTGGAAGCACCGTGTCACAGTAACTTCCTGCGAGCCCGTGGTAAGATCACGCACCGAACAGACTCCTAACTAGTGTTGGTTGAGAGAACCATGGTAAGTATCTCTCCTAAACTGTTCGGCTGGAAGCACCGTCTTACAGTAACTCCCTGCGAGCCCGTGGTAAGATCACGCACCGAACAGACTCCTAAACTATTCGGTTGGAAGCACCGTCTTACAGTAACTTCCTGCGAGCCCATGGTAAGATCACGCACCGAATAGACTCCTAAACTGTTTGGCTGGAAGCACCGTCTCACAGATACTCCCTGCGAGCCCGTGGTAAGATCACGCACCGAACAGACTCCTAACTAGTGTTGTTGAGAGTACCATGGTAAGTATCTCTCCTAAACTGTTCGGCTGGAAGCACCGTCTTACAGTAACTCCCTGCGAGCCCGTGGTAAGATCACGCACCGAACAGACTCCTAAACTATTCGGCTGGAAGCACCGTCTTACAGTAACTCCCTGCGAGCCCATGGTAAGATCACGCACCGAATAGACTCCTAAACTGTTCGGCTGGAAGCACCGTCTCACAGTAACTCCCTGCGAGCCCGTGGTAAGATCACGCACCGAACAGACTCCTAACTAGTGTTGTTGAGAGTACCATGGTAAGTATCTCTCCTAAACTGTTCGGCTGGAAGCACCGTCTTACAGTAACTCCCTGCGAGCCCGTGGTAAGATCACGCACCGAACAGACTCCTAAACTATTCGGCTGGAAGCACCGTCTTACAGTAACTCCCTGCGAGCCCATGGTAAGATCACGCACCGAATAGACTCCTAAACTGTTCGGCTGGAAGCACCGTCTCACAGTAACTCCCTGCGAGCCCATGGTAAGATCACGCACCGAACAGACTCCTAACTGATGTTGGCTGAGAGAACCATGGTAAGTATCTCTCCTAAACTGTTTGGCTGGAAGCACCGTCTTACAGTAACTCCCTGCGAGCCCGTGGTAAGATCACGCACCGAACAGACTCCTAAACTATTCGGCTGGAAGCACCGTCTTACAGTAACTCCCTGCGAGCCCATGGTAAGATCACGCACCGAATAGACTCCTAAACTGTTCGGCTGGAAGCACCGTCTCACAGTAACTCCCTGCGAGCCCGTGGTAAGATCACGCACCGAACAGACTCCTAACTGGTGTTGGCTGAGAGAACCATGGTAAGTATCTCTCCTAAACTGTTCAGCTGGAAGCACCGTCTTACAGTAACTCCCTGCGAGCCCGTGGTAAGATCACGCACCGAACAGATTCCTAAACTATTCGGCTGGAAACACCGTCTTACAGTAACTCCCTGCGAGCCCATGGTAAGATCACGCACCGAATAGACTCCTAAACTGTTCGGCTGGAAGCACCGTCTTACAGTAACTCCCTGCGAGCCCATGGTAAGATCACGCACCGAACAGACTCCTAACTGGTGTTGGCTGAGAGAACCATGGTAAGTATCTCTCCTAAACTGTTCGGCTGGAAGCACCGTCTTACAGTAACTCCCTGCGAGCCCGTGGTAAGATCACGCACCGAACAGACTCCTAAACTATTCGGCTGGAAGCACAGTCTTACAGTAACTCCCTGCGAGCCCATGGTAAGATCACGCACCGAATAGACTCCTAAACTGTTCGGCTGGAAGCACCGTCTCACAGTAACTTCCTGCGAGCCCGTGGTAAGATCACGCACCGAACAGACTCCTAACTAATGTTGTTGAGAGTACCATGGTAAGTATCTCTCCTAAACTGTTCGGCTGGAAGCACCGTCTTACAGTAACTCCCTGCGAGCCCGTGGTAAGATCACGCACCGAACAGATTCCTAAACTATTCGGCTGGAAGCACCGTCTTACAGTAACTCCCTGCGAGCCCATGGTAAGATCACGCACCGAATAGACTCCTAAACTGTTCGGCTGGAAGCACCGTCTCACAGTAACTCCCTGCGAGCCCGTGGTAAGATCACGCACCGAACAGACTCCTAACTACCTAATATATACTTACTTACTCTGTGAATCTTTCTCTATCTCTCTAGCTACTGCATATACTTACTACTCCTACATTATAAAAAAGAAAAAAAAAAAACTTTATTACCTTTTATCAAAACCAACCATCAAAACCTCTATGTACCTTAAGCTACCACATACTTGTAGGTAAACTTGTATGTGATTACTTATTTACCAAATAATCATACCATGTTTAAGGGAATGGGGATATAGGGGTGCGTTTTTAATAAAATTGAACAATCTTATCTGCCTATAAACATAAGTAGGTACTTAAATTAATTCTTTTCTGCTTTGTTTCACATCGGTCGCATTGTTTTACAATCAGAAGTCTCTCTCTCTGGCTCGGTTTCCTGAAATAAACAACAACAAAAATATGTTAACTTAAAAAACATTTCTTCTCATGGTATAGTAACAAAATGCGTTTGCTATTATAGAAGTATATACTTACAAATTACGAACACCTTGACATTGTTATCGTTATCACCCAAGACATCATCACTATCGAGCAGGCACCTAAAAATAGAATAGATCAGTACATACATTTTTTAAAGCTAAGATAATTATTGTGAATTTTAAATCTGTCAAGCAGCGTTATCCCACCGAGGGGCTATCACAATGGAAAAATCTATTGTGTCTGAAATCTGATTGCTTGACGGGTTAATATTTTATCAATTAAGAATTAAAGTTAATAATTTTTAAAAAATATCTTGTGCTATTAAGTACTATAATAATAATATTATGCATGTTATAATTTCTTAGGCAATTGAAATAAAACCAAGCCACATAAGACCCCCGCCACGAGGGTTTTATGACTTTAAAAAACCGATTGTATCTAGAATTTGTGAATTGACTTATTCAAACGATGCTACTTTTTTAAATTGAAAACTTATTTAAGACAAAGGCATTATATAAAGGTAACCCTACCACGTGGAGCGTTTCCATTATAACATAAGTAATATAATTTGTGATTTTAAATTTGAAAACTCAATAAAAAAGTAATATAAATATAAAAAATAAATATAAATTTTAAATTAAGATAATTATTAGTGGCTTATTCAGTTATATAAATTTTATTGCTTCCACGTGGTGAATTCGCAAAACATAGGTACTAACTATGATCAAATTATTATTTTTAAAATATTTAAACTACCTATAACTATATATAAATAATAGTATGCACTTACCTGTATGAATTTTTCACGTTTTATTTAAAACTTATCAATTGTATGCACACTGACCACACACATAGTTATTGGATAGTCGTCGACCGTACAAACACCGTCACCGCTGCAAATGGATGAGAACGTGGGAAAAGAAACGCGAACCTCGCTTGCACTCCCCCCGCGTTACAAAGTCCGAGAGCATAGCAATAAACGTTAATCATATTCTACCAAGTAATAAAATTGTGTTTAATAAAATATGACTTTGGCTTTTCTATACTAAATGTTACTCGTATTAGAATGATAAAGATTAGAAATTAAATTAGAATACAAGATTAGATTAGAAAGATAAAGATTTACATATTTGGTAATATTTTTAAAATACTTAAAAATCAAATAAAACAATTATTACCACAAAGTAATCTTGTAATTGTAGTATTGTTTTGTATTATACTTAAATCATCCTTGATTTTAAATGCTTAATAACTAAAGCATCATATCTGAGCACTATTCCTTTTTTAATTTTCCTATAATCGTAAATTTACTGTAAAAAATGTACTTATTTGGAAGATTATTTATACTTACAACAAGATAACTTTCAAAGCTAGCTCTTGAACTATAACTGTGTAGGATAGTGATGACCAAATAAAATGTTGCACTGTGTTCGATAGTGTATCAAATTGAATTATTCGATATTCTATCACATTAGAGCTTAAGTTTACACAATGTTTTCCTATAAACAGCGATAATACAACGATTAGAATCGAACTTTGTTCCTACAATATTTAGTTAGTACTAAACTGAAAGATTATACAACAATTATTAAGGTTTAAAACAGTTCACTATAATATTACCATAATATCATAGTGAAAGAGATGGATGTTTAATTATTAATCGACTTTAAAAAAGGGATTATTTTAATAGTAGGTACAAGTGGTAAATTTAACATATAGTAGGTATGTAAGATGGAATGGGAAATAGGATAATTTTGTCTTAGGATCCAGTTTTGATAACTTGGTTCAAGCATAGGTAGCTACGGCATGATATAGTATTTGTTATATTTAAAAGAAAAGTTATATAGATAAATAAATAAGAAAGAAAATCAAAAAGTAATTTATTAATTGCTAAAATCAACTCGATAATTTACGACATCAATCGGTTTATCAACTCGATGTTTGTTTGTACTGGAACGTCCCTATGCAAGAAAAAGCAAGCGTAGCGATTTCGCAACCAGCCGCAGCGGCTAAAATTACAAAGTAGTAGAATCAATAAAATGTTATTGTAATTATAATTGTCTATTACAAAATGTCTTATGTACCTGTCGGTTTCAAACAAATATGATTTTATTTCAGTTCAATCACGGTTAAGATTTACGATTAATGGATCGTTACCTTACATTTATATGTTTTAACAATCAAAAGTTGACACTGTTAAAATCTTGGAAGCTTTATTCTCTTTACAATAAGAGTCACAAAAATATCCAAAATTGTAATAAGAATAAATTATAATTTTATAAAAAATCGTGCTTGACCGATTTTATTGATGACATCAAACTTTTTCGTGCATAAAAACGTCGTCAATAGCGGAAATTTATTTATTTTCAAAATTCACTTCGGTTCGGTGTGGTTCACCATAGACACATCGCAGAGCTCATCAGTAACCACCAGTGTTCAGCAGTCCTCACCAGTATTCATCAGTGCGCCAGTTTAATCTCATCTATAATCTAACTAAAATGTGCGTAAGTACTCTTAGATTTTTTGTTACCTACTTATTTATTCTCTACAGATGGATAGCAAACATACGAACAGTCTGATAAAAAGATGTTTCTCTATCGACACTTGTGTTATTGAGGATAGCACACCATTTCTGCTCGCGGCTATGAAAATAATTAATTATTTTCATGTGTTTCAATTCAGAATGATAAGTTAAAATTTATTTCAACAGGTCTGACTCCGAGTTTGAAACTCCTGTGTTCGAGGTGCCTCAAAAGAAGAGGACCACCGGCAAGTCGTCACCTACCACCACGAAAAGGAAAACGGCTGCCACCAAGCCACGCAATCGCCAGACTTCAACCGAATCTACACCATACGAGGTCGTCTCATCGCAGAGGTATAATTATATTATCGCTCACTAGGTACATATACATAGGTGTTACAAACAGACGTCCCTCACCACGTTTTTGGTCTGAAAGAAATCTAACTTTTGTAATAATTAATATTATAGACCACCGAGCGGTACCGGCTCGCTAGCAGGTCACAAACAATCAATAATAAGTGGGTGCTTTACAGAATAAAATTGTTTAGATTTCAACTATCCTAAAATCCTTTAACTTGTTTAAAACTGTCCTTATATAATAGTATGTATAATTATCTAGGTATACTTATTAACTTAAATTTCTTATATATTTTTCACAGAGTAAACAAGAAACCACGCACTGACTTGTTCCACATTTTGCGGTCAGAGGAGGTTGCCAGCAGCCAGCCCAAGCAGCGTGCAGGGTTCACGTCAAGTTTCGCTAGCCGGGTCTCGACTGGCACCTCTCGTCGCACTGCAGTGACGGCTGGAGACTATGTTATAGATCTTAAGGTCTATAAAAAACAAGACTACGTCTCCAACCCAACCGACGTGAGGTACAAGACCGCGTTGGTGTCTGTAAAACTACAGTGCGACGACCAATCACCTTCGTGGGAAGCAGTTCAAGGCTTCCTGGGTCAAGCCTGGAAGGACTTCGAGCAATCCGAGCCAACACACTACTCAGATAAAATTAATTTTAAATAATTTAATTTAGTTTAATTAAAAGGTTCCATAATTGTAATATTTTTTCTTTCCACATTGGTAGGTAGGTATAATATTATCAAACTACGAAGACATATACTTTAATTCACTGATAATAGGTATATAAAAGTATTTTCTTATCATAAATAACATAGTATTGTCTTATAAACAACATGCCTTTCTGTACGACGTGTAACTTATCTGTACAGAGTACATCATGGGTGGGTCATTTGAGAAGTAATTTACACAAGCAAAATAATCACTCAATAAAACATAGCGATGGTGTGGAAATTATAACATCCGCTTTTCGCAATCCTATAATAACTTATAAAATAGTTGCAATTAATGATTACCAACTGACGTCTGTTGATAGATTTTTTGATGAAATACGAAACAAAATAAAGTCACTTCTAGATGAATTTATCATTAAACACACATGTGTGAAAGCAAATTTTGAGCTATTTGCAACATTTCTACAATTTAAAAATAATACACAATCAATAAAATCCTTTGGGACGAAAAATAAACTATTATACTTTAATTATAACTTCGAAAATTTTTACCTTGAAGTAGTTAATTATCTAAAAAAACGTATCGAAGAATTTGAGCACCGTGACAGCGGGTGGGCATTTTTAAACAATTCTCATGTTGAGGTCAATCTAAATAAATACCAACCACTTGGAGGGTCTAGTTTTATTGAATTGCCTAAATCAATACAACTCAAAAAGGCATGTTTAAATATTACTAATAAAGATCAATACTGTTTTTTATGGTGTGTCACAGCTGCTCTCTATCCAGCTAAAAAACACCCAGAAAGAGTTACATCTTATCCAAATTTTTTAAAACTGTTTGATATTTCTGGAATGCGTTTTCCTGTCACTTTTCGTGACATACAGACCTTTGAAAATAATAACTTAAATATCAAGTTTATAATATATGGCTTAAAAAATAATAAAACTATAATAGGCCCGCTGTATAAATCTGACTTCAATAAACAAGACAACAAAAAAATATACATTTGTTGTTACTCGAAAATGGTAATAATGCACATTATTGCTTAGTTAAAGATTGTTCCAGACTTTTTAGAAGCCAGGTGACTTCACATCACAGCAGATTATATTTTTGTGATTTATGTCTTATATTTTTCAATACGCCAGAAGAAGTTGATTGTCATATATGCAGCGGTGTAGTGACGGTACTACCCGACAAAGGTTCTGTAATACAATTTAAAAACTTTGATCGTAAACAAAACATGCCTTTTTGTATCTACGCTGATTTTGAATCGATGCTTCAAATATCTGATGTCGAGTGTACCACTACTCGCGGCAACACGTCTACGTTACACCAGCATACACCTATCGCGTTCGCGTATTACATTGTTTGTTGTGACGATCCCAGTTATAATCGATACGTATCATATCGAGGACCTGATTGTGATCAGCGGTTTGTACATTCTATATTTGAGGATGTAAAAAAAATTTATGAAATAGTGACCTCGACCTCTCCCATGATATTTAGTGAGATGGACAAAATCGATTTTAAAAAATCAACACGTCACATTTGTCAACATTTAGTGTTTTCCGACAAAGTTCGCGATCACTGTCACTTGACGGGACGATACCGTGGAGCCGCACATCCCTATTGCAATTTGCAATATAAGCGTCCTTCATTTGTTCCCATATTTTTCCATAATTTAAGTGGATACGATTGCCACTTATTTATTAAAGCATTAGGTGAGGCCGATGGCGATATAAAAGTTATCCCAAAAACAAAAGAAAACTACATTTCTTTTACGAAATTCGTACCTGTTTCCAATAACAAATTTTTTCAGCTGCGTTTTGTTGATTCTTTCAAGTTTTTGGGTACTAGTTTAAGCAAATTAGCAGAAACTTTAAAGCCAGAAGACTTTAAATATTTAAAAAATCATTTTCCCAATGCCCGAAAATTTCAGTTGCTCACTCGCAAGGGCATCTATCCTTATGAATATATGAACTCATGGGAAAGATATCAAGAAAGATCCCTTCCTCAGCAGGAATGCTTTTATAGTACGCTTAATGGTCACGGAATTTCTGACGAGGATTATCAACATGCACGTTTGATATGGTCAACATTTAATATTTATGATTTAGGAAGTTATACAGATTTATATCTGAAAACTGACGTGCTTTTACTAGCAGATATTTTTGAACATTTTAGACAAACTTGCAAACAGCATTATCAATTAGATCCAGCTTTCTACTTAACTGCACCTAGTTTGTCTTTTGACGCGATGTTATTGAAGACGGGAATACAGCTCCAACTTATTGATGACTTAGCTATGTTACGAATGTTACAAAACGGTATCCGAGGCGGTGTTTGCTTATGTTCTCACAGATATGCTAAAGCAAATAACGTATATTTATCAGATTACGATTGTTCTAAGCCTAGTTCTTATATTGCTTATATTGATTGCAATAATTTATATGGACATAGCATGTGTCAATATTTACCATTATCGAATTTTAGATTTTTAGAACAATACGAAATTGATAATTTTGAAGTACTTAAAATTCCATCAGATGCGGAGTCCGGTTTTATCCTTGAAGTGGATTTAGAATATCCAAAACATCTGCATGACTTGCATAACGACCTACCGTTCTGTCCCGAAAAATGTATCCCACCGGGTGGACAGAATCATAAACTTGTTCCAAATTTATATGTCAAATTCAATTATGTCATACATTATATACATTTGAAAACCTGTTTAAAACATGGATTAATACTAAGGAAAATCCATCGAGTGATTAGTTTTAAACAAAGTCCATACTTAAAACAATACATAGATTTAAATACAGAATTGAGACAGAAAAGTACATCAAAATTTGAACAAGATTTTTTTAAGCTTTTAAACAATAGTGTGTTTGGAAAAACTTTGGAAAATACTGAGAAACGTGTTAATGTTTATATGGTTAATCAGTGGTCAGATTATAAAAATGTAACCAAAAAAAGGAAAAGTGCGCAACAGCTTATTGCTCGACCTAATTTTCATAGTGCAACAGTATTTACCGAAAATTTAGTTGCAGTACAATTAAAGCCTGAGCAAGTAATTTTGAACAAACCGATTTATATCGGTTTTACGGTTTTAGAATTATCGAAAAGCCATATGTATGATTTCCATTACTCTGTAATTCAACCTTCTTATAGGACGAACGTACAGATGTGTTACACGGATACTGATAGTTTTGTATACCACATATATACACATAATTTTTATGAAGATTTAAAAGAAAAGTTCCTCACATACTTTGACACAAGTAATTACCAAGAGACCAATAAATATAATTTACCCATACAAAATAAAAAAATTCCAGGCTTATTTAAAGATGAACTGGGAGGTAAAATTATTTCCGAATTTGTTGGGCTTCGTTCTAAGTTATATTGCATAAAAACTTTAGACAGCACAATAAAAAAAGCAAAGGGAATTAAAACAAATATTGTAAGCAAATTCGATGTAGCTGACTATGAGAAAACGCTCTTTAAGGGCGATATTGTTCGCAAAACAAACGTTTTATTTAAATCCATCAAACACGAAATTTTTACATGTGCTGTGAATAAAATAGCTTTATCTGGCGATGATGATAAGAGATGTATATTAAACGATAAAGTTACTACAAGAGCATGGGGACATACTAAAATACTTAATTTTTTAAAAAATGAACATTTGTGTACGTATTTAGAATTATTATTGTTGATTAGGTATTAGTCACTTATAAGTAGGTATATGTAGGTTGTACGTATTATTGACTAAGAAATGGAATTAAAATTAATATTTTCTGTAAACAAACATTTAGAATTATATTTTCACCTAATTATGTAATAATTTTATGATTACCTAATTATTTAAGTTGTCAATTATTAATTTTGTTATGAGATGAAACTGTGTTTGATAAAATTATAACGTGAATTAACTACCTACCTTTGGCATGGAATTTAAATGATTAAAATAATATATATGATTATATAAACTTTTTTTTATTACCCAGATAGTTACCCAATTTTTGTTCTATCCAGACTACGATAGCACCTTGTTACAATAAAACAAGTCAATAGTTCGTGGTTAAAAAATCATGTCCTAACATGTTCATAATTTTGCAATCCGATCCATCACATGTCATGTCATGTTGCGTTGTCAGCGTTACCTTTCCACTTCCACATAAACTCATACACCAAAACACTAGCTACCTATATAAATGAAATATTTTTAATGAATGATTTTATTTTCATTTGAATACAAAACGTAGTCAGTAGCATTCGTCATCATAATGGTAAGTTCAGTTGCACAGTTGTAAATTTTGATGACAATAAATAGATTTTACATGAAAATATCTTATAAAATAAAATATTTCAGGAAACTCCGCCACCGTCCCCAGTTTTGGCTCTTCCTGAAGAAGAACCCCAATATCTGGGACCAGCATTTTATCAAGATGCTCAAGACCTGAATGCATACCTTGACGAAACGAGTCACTTTGAACCACATAATACACGAACGGAGCCTCCTGTTCGCAAGTTGAAAAAACATCGCAAGAAAAGATGTTATCTTAAACATTACCACAACCAGCAACATTCATTTGTTCTAAAAAGCGCACCAAAAAAAGGTCGATATTTGATTAAGATTCAAATTGTGGGTTTAGACGCACCAGTGCCTTGTGATCCTGATGAAGAAAACACGATGTTGCGTGCACAATACGTGGTCGAAGAAAACGTTGACGACATCATGGACCAGACTGAATGTCTCATTAGTAATATCTCCAAAAAGTTGTGTGGATATAGCTATAATAGTTTTTAATTGAAAATCCTAGATATACCAAAACATTAAAGCTCTCAAGCAGGTTTGATTCATGCGTGATTTTCACACATTGACACCTACTTGCTGAGATACATTTAAATAATTAACTCTTAAGTAAACTTATTGTTTCACTTTGTAAATATTGGTGTATTTTATAATTATTGTGTATATAAATAAATTAAAGAATAATAATTTTATTGTTTCATTTTAATAACTCTAAATTTTTTCATTATTTATGATTCTGGTTTTGTAAAAAAAAATACTAAAACAAAATAATTACTATCGGTTTTTATTAATAAATAATATATAATCATATTTACAGACATATTATCTAACGACTTACTTACTTAACTTAATTAATTCTCACTTATTTTATATAAAAAAAAAAAAATAGTAATGTTATTATCTACACACCACTTTCTTATACATATAACATTTTTTAAAGCACAGTATTTTAAATGGTTAAAACAATTGTATGCAAAAATATCCATACAGTAGAGTCCTGTTAAAGTATTTAAATTCGGTATGTCAGTATTACTTATATCAAAAACATTTTTATGTCCACGTAATTCTTGCACCCACTTAACTTTTTCTTCACCTTTTACAATAATTTTTCGTTGTTTGAAGTAGGGTATAATTAGCTTTCTAAATTCTCTATAGTCAATATGACCTTCGCTCCACCGGTATCCTCTATTTCTTTCTATCCACCAAACATGTTTTCTCTCTTCCATTGTCAAAGCACAGAATGGATAAGGTGGTTTTATTAAAAATATTTGAGTATGTTCTTGAGTGCCGATGACTAATTCTTTTACAATAAACTCATTTTTGTCATTTTTAAACCCCTGCACATCCACTATGATTGTATCTTTATTCATGATACTTTTCTTACAATGTTACTCAGAGGCTTATATTCAAAAACGCAATCGTTAAAAATAAGACAATAAGCTGCGGTTTGATCGGGTATTTCCTGATCAGTCTCGATTTCAACTCTAACGTCTATAGAACCTTTTAACATTTCTTGTTGACGGGAACAATCAATAACAAATAAGGGAGCTATGTCTCTGAATTCTTTTAAACTCAATAACGGTTCAGGACGACGACCATGATAAGACTGTTGAAATCTAACGTATTCTTCATATAATAAACTAAACCTGTCTTCAGCAAAGCTAATATTCAGACTTTCATACGGGAAATATCTAGAATTTAAATATACTTTTACATCTCGAATATTGCAATGATCAAATTCAGCCATGGATAATTTAGCCTGATTTTTTCTATTAGTTTGAAGTGCTACAACAACAAATCTTGGTTTTTCTGTTTGTGACGAAGTTTTGATAGACCAAGTATGCTTGCGTGTTTGTGGTAACAAAGGATATTCATAAAGATCCCAATTTCTAAATGCTATAGTTATAGTTCTATCTTTTTCTAAATACTTCAGTAAATTAATTCTCTCACGGTCTGACACTTTAACATGGGGTACGCGCCATACTACTTTATTTATTATAATATCCTGAACAATCTCACCCTCTTTCAATTTCAAAGCATTGAGGTTTGTGTTACTTCTTAATAATACCAGCTCGTGTTTACAGTTTATAACAATTTTATCATAATCTTCTGCAAATCCCAATATTTTATTTAAAGGTATGGAGGCTGAGAACATACCATCCTTTACATTGGTTGTACCAGTAGTAGACCAGCCCCAAACTTTTGCGAATTTGGATTCATTTTCATTTAATGACAAATAAGATTTTATAGTAGCAGAAACACCAACATTTTTAATTTTGTCTATTTCGACACCATTCAATTCATACCGAATATCTTGAAATAAAAATAGCACCGGATTATTCACAAAGTGCACATTTGATACTTTTGTTTTCGTAGTGCTATCATATACATTAACCTTACCCTCGATATACAAAGTACTGAGAGAGGGCAACACGTTTAAGTCTTGTTGGTTGATAGGTATTCGTATTTCATCATTCTTGTTAAAACTTGTCACATATGGTTTGTAAGAATGATATTCAAAACTTTCAATGCTGTTATCACATGCGGTTGATTGAGATATGTTTAAAATGTTCATTTTAATAAGCCTACTAGTTTGAGGAATTCCTTATTGCTTTTTGTTAGTTTTTTCTTTATTTTTGCAGGTCTTTCTTTTTTAACTGCTCTCTTAGAACTGATTTGTTTAGAAGATCTTTTTGTTAGTTTTTTCTTTATTTTTGCAGGTCTTTCTTTTTTAACTGCTCTCTTAGAACTGATTTGTTTAGAAGATGTAGTATAGCTTTTATTGAAGTTCAACATTTTTTTCTAAAGTGTAAATACAACTGTACTTCTTCACCCCGTAAATTGATTTGCTTGTTTTCAGAGTCTAATAATTTTATATTTATTGCACTTATTGAGTTTTGGTTAACAGGAAAATAAATTAAGTTCTTAGGTATTTCAATGATTCGATATCCTGGTGGTACGTTGGGCACAAATTCATAAATAATGTGACTTGCTATTCCGTTCACGAACGATCCACTAATAACATCACACTCTATGCGCACGATGGTTGTTGATAAAATGCTTACAGGGTACTTAGACTCGCTACTTATATTAGCCTTTATTGTTTCCGTACCAAAACCCAAAATTTTACCAATTGAATCACCGTTGGTAAAGTGAATATCTTTCGAACAGAAAATATTTGTCTTGAGAGTGTTATTATTACAAGTTAATTTTAATGTAGTATTCTTGATATTACTTCTCAAGTAATCACAAATATCTTGAAGTTCATATGATCCTTCAGGAATCTTGATGACTTCATTTTCACCGTAATAGAACTTGTTATTTCTCTCATCTATATTCGGGATGGAGTTGAATGTAGAAAAATATAAAAGCCCACATTCATATTCTCCTACTAATTCTAAGGTTGGTGAGTAAAACGTTGTTAAGGAGGCCTCTTTTCCGGTAATAGACACAGTAAAAGACATTTTTGTACTGATAAATATTACAATATTATTCTTTATTTAAATGATTTCTCCAAAAAGTTTTTAAAAATTTTAAACAAAGATGTCCACAGTTAATTGATCCAAATTTCTGATGTTGTATAAAATTATAATTTAAACACGTATCTTTTAAATATTTTTGTATTTCTAACGGTGGTTTCAAGTTACCAAAGCTATCAAAATATTCCGTGTAATCGACTTGCTTAACGTAGGCTACCCAATGCGTTCCAGGATTCTCGGAGGTGTCCAAATTTACTATACCACACTCTATTTTTCTTGGTTTTGAAGGTAAAGTATCTCTCATAAAAACACCACGAAAATATGGGATACTTCGTGCATGCTTTAATATATCCAAGTTGGTAAGTGCACGTCTGGGCAGCCGCTCCATTAGTTTTTTGAGGGATTCAAATATAAACCCGCACCTTTTTTATGGGGCTTGATATACACTCCTTTTCCTAGAGCAACCGATTCCATCATTCTATTATGTCGCTCAGCTTCCTGAAGATTTTTTTGAGAGGCCTTGTAATCGTTTACGGCTTTTGCTATTCCTGCTGCGCCACCAGCTAATGAACCTAAGGCCGACAGTCCAGCAAAAATTGGAATCAAAGGTAATATTCCTCCACTTTTTGGAAGTGGAATACAGCGTGGTAACCGAACACCTTTTTTATTAGCAATTATTTTTTTCGCAGCTGCATATGCATATTTAATAGCAGCATGATTGTTTTTAGATTTTAATTTTTTTATTTGTGATTGTATTCTTTTTACAATTGACATAAATGAACGTACACCCCCACCAACTTTTAGTTTCGCCTTCATTGCATTTTTTACAATCCACGAAGCAATCTTTTCTCCTTTTTTAGCATCTTTCGATTTTAGTCTTCTTTTAGCCATGTTCAAAAGATCTAAGTCGGCTTTATGTCGAACGTTCAAATCGTTATTGGTGTAAGCAATGTCGTGATACATACAAGCTTTGTCCAATTGATTTATTCCGCAATCGCCTCTTAGCAAACGTTTTTTAAGATTCGTTCCAGGACCACAAAATTTATACCCAGGTAAATGTAATTCAAAAGGTACTTTGTTTATTAAGCTGTTAATGATACCACTTCCTTTCTTCATTGGTACAAGTAAAGTGATTATGTGGATCAAAGACAGTTAATTTATATTAAAACACCAAAGCATTTTTTTCAACCCAACTATTTTCATTATCATTATGACCTACCCATTTCACAAAAAATTTGTTTCCTTTTCGTTTTATGATTTTTTCAATAAGGTAAAGGTCTGGGAATTTAGTTTTTTGTAATTCATACTCATAAAAAGATCCTAAGATTTTTTGTTGATTCTTATCTTCTATTTCATATGTTGGTGGATTTGTATGGTTAACTTTTACAATAGAAAATATTTCCGTTGACCAATTAGGTGTATAACCTTTATAAAAGTCTCCTTTATATTTACTAATACGAACATCGTCGCCAAGGACAAACTTAGATTTCTGATTTGTGTTTTGTTTTTGTGTTTTAATAATGTTAGATCTAACTAACATCTCGTTGGCTTTATTTACTTCAATGGGTTTAAATTTTGTTGTACTATGAATAGTATTGTTATAGTATTGTACAGTGGAATCTAAATTCTTCTCCAACCATCGATACTGACCACATAAGCTGAATTGTTTATAAAGTCGTAATTTCAATGTTCTTATCACCCGTTCTACAATAGATGCTTTTTTTACAGAATATGTAGAATAATGATTTATTTTATACTGGGTCATTAATCGCTTAAAAGATTCATTATAAAACTCTTTCCCTGCATCTGTTTGCAGATTTTTTGGTTTTCTCCGAGAATCAATTAATATACATTTCATTGCATTCATAACATCATTTTTCGATTTCGATGTCAGAGGATTGACCCACACATATTTCGACAAAGCATCAATGACTACCAATACGAATTTATATCCTTTATTGAATTTTGAATACTTTTGAAAGTCAATTAGATCAGCTTGCCATAAATCATCTATCGCTTTTATAATTGTACATCGACGTGGGAAATTTCTTCGTACAGCTCTATGAAGTTCATCAACAATGTTTTGCTTACTCATTATTTTTTGTCCGACTGACCTTGCATTAAGTGGTCTATTTCTGTTTTTGTGTAATAAACGGTATTCAAACGATCTAAAACAGCTTTTTCTAAATTCGACAAATATTTTTTAACATCACTCAAAACTTTTTTCAACTCTTTTTCCATGTGCTGGACTGATTCATCCAGATATCCTTGATTTACAGCTTCGTCGTCTTTATCTGGGGGCAACAAGCCTTTTAATCTTGTTGATTTCAAATCGTAGACTCCCGTTTCTGATTTTACTAAAGAATCGTTTAAGGTATCTATGTATTCAAATAATCGTAAACGCTTATGAACGTGGTGACCAAATTTGTCTATATTCATTGCAATGGCAATGCTTATCAGCTGCTTACTGTAAGTAAACTGCTGAATTATTCTTATGTACTTTCCTTATATTTTTTGTTGATTATGCCGGCTTCATACAGTTCCTCAATTATTGCAATTATTTCATTATCTAAACCAGTATTACCAGCATCTCGTGACGCAAATAATAATTTTAATCGATCTACTAGCTCGTTAGGGTCATCCCAATAAATCAAATCTGTATTTTTTTTTACTTTTTTCAAGAGTTCCAATCCTTTTCCTAGTGGAAGACTTTCCGTGCTCGTAGTTGCACTTCTTGAGAATTTAAATAACGGTTTAATAATGTGCATATATTTGTAACCTTTATTGCTGTTTATAGCCTTAGTTGAATCAAAATTACGTCTATGAGCATTCGTTTCAAGTAACAACATTTTATAATTTTGTAAATCGTCTTCCGTTATAACTTCCATGTTTGGTGATTTTTTAAATAATAATTCTTTTAAACCAAGAGTTTTCTTAACAATACGATTTCCAATTCGCCAGGTGCGGTCACGGTCAAAAACTCGTGTTTTACCAAGAATAAGTTTTCCACGCTCAAGCTTGATTCCATATGGTACGTTTTTCGTAATTTCAGATGATCCTGACCATATAGATTGATCTTTTATGCTTGGTGATGATTGAAAGGACTTAAACGAGTCTGCACTCAAATTTTGATCTGTAAATGGTGAAACAGTAAGGGTTTTGTCAGATTTGCTGATACAAGCACCATCTAAGTTTTCTTCTTCACTAAGAGGTCTTTCAGAGTCTTCGTTGGGAGAATCTGACTCTTCACTTTCGCTGTACTTATTTTTCTTCAGTGTTGGTTTATACTCGAATTCTTCTTGTTCATATTTTTCATCGCTTTTATTTACCAACTGATTGAGGGGATTAACTATAGGTTGGAAAATTGTTTCCAGCGCCATGTTGTTAGAATTTTTTACATCTTTTATCATTTTCACCTTCCTTTTTACAGCTGCTGCAGATTTTACAATTTGTTCTTTGAGATTTCTTTCCATGCTTAGAATTCTACTCCTTTCGAAATCACAAATGAGAGTGATTATTAACAACGTTACAATCACTTATGAATGTTAATCTAACACGATAAACGTATCGAATTTCATTCTGTAACATCCTTTGTTTTTCTCACAGTCTTTATTTATCACAACATAACTGTATGGTTTGGTCCAAACAGTAGAACACATTTCACGGAATTTGGGCCATGACATGTCAGAACCTACATGTTCATCGTAAACGTGTCTTAAATTAATATCATCTTGTTTGAATAAAACTATAAGATTAGAGTTATCCCTCACAAGCTGTTTTGGAATTTTGGAGTAAGTTTGATTAATATAAAAGCAATCAATATTCTTATGACGTCCCATAGCAAAATAATCTCGAATATTGTTTTGATTTTCACAAGCAACATCATCAAAAATAATAATTGAATTCAACAAAGCTTCATGAGGACTCAAAATCTCGCTATTGTGATTATATTTGTAAAATGATGTACCAGGTACTTGTTGTAGAACTTCTTCTAGAAATTTATACTTGGGTTGGTATAAAGATTTTGAATACACATACAAATTACGGAAACGAGGACCGTTCTTATGCAACAACAAACTAATCACTAAGTTTGTTTTTCCACAATTTGATGGACCACAGACAAGACAACGAATAGTGTTAGGTAGTAAGTTGCCATGACGCTTACTTTCACTAGAAGATGTTGGACAAATACATTCTATTTTTAAAGATTCTTTTTGTTTTACAAATTTCATAACGAATTGCTTGCTTATTTGTAGCGTATCAAAAGCTTCAACACAATGACTTTAAATTCTTATGTTCCTATATTTAAATATTCTGAGCCATCAGTTTATAAGACTTCAAACGCCACCTAACGTGTACGGCTGTTAGAACTGTGACAACAAACTTATGGAACAAAAACATACAATGGTTATTGGGAATTCAGTACAACCGAAGTGAGAGAGGGCGTGAGCCCGATCGAACGGAGGTGGGGCAGAATTCCCAATAACCATCTACTCATGTGTGCATCCAAAAAGCCAAAAGGAGGAGACAATTCGAACACTCCTATTAGAACTGCAAATATTCCAGCAGACAGCGAGACATCAAATGTCACGATTCGCCGCAGGGACACCACTGCACCCAGTTCATGCACTGACTCTGATCCTCAAGTTAATCCTGCCATGTTAAAATGCATTAGTGACTTGCTTGATAGCAAATTGCAGACTTTGTTTGCGAAATTTGCGGAGGAACTTAGACACTCCATTAGGGATGATATTCGTCTGGCCGTGTCTCAGGAGGTTGAGCTTGCTGTAGGCACAATTAAAAATGAATTTACTGCTACTACGGATTTTCTGGCTGGCTGTCAGGAAGATTTGAAGAGGGATATTAATTCTAAAGACCATGAAATCACAAATCTGAGAGAAAAGTCAGCTGAACTAGAGAATCAAATTAGATCACTGACTAAACAACTGAACAGCATGGATCGTCAGGCCAGAAGTCTGAACGTTGAACTGCAGGCTGTTCCGGAGAGAAAGAATGAAAATGTTTTGGCAATCTTCAAGAAACTTTGTGCAGTCGTCGGATACAGCATGTCTGACACTGAGATTAGTGCCTGCAGAAGAGTCGCTAAATTAAATCTGAAATCTAATCGCCCGCGAAATATTCTCGTAACTTTATCATCAGTCAGGCACCTTGATAATGTACTCTCTGCCGTTCATCGATACAACAAAGCTAACAAGGCAACCTTATCAACTCAAATGATTTATGCGTTCCTGGTGAGAAAACTGTGATTTATGCGGCTGAGCACCTTTCGCAGGAGATGAAGGAAATTCATGCTGCGACTAGGAAAGCTGGTAAAGAGAAAGGTTATAAGTTTACATGGGTTAAGTTTAGCAGAGTCTACATGAGGAAGGACGAGAGTAGTGGTGCTGTTTTGGTGAGGAACATCGAGTTTTGGAATAAGTTATAAGTAGTTTCTGTGACTATTTACGATTCTTTTTTAAAAAACCATACTTCATGTCGTGCATATATATACAATATCTTTAATCTTTTATAAATATGTTTATTTTCTATCAAAATGTAAATGGATTGAAAACTAAAACAAACGACTTATTGTTAAATGTGTTTAAGCATGATTTTGATGTTATATGTTTAACAGAGACAAACTTAGACGATTGTGTTTTTTCCGGGGAATTATTCGATGACAGGTATATTGTAATAGAATTATTTACGGGATATTTACCATGTAACTTTATGTTACTTTATCAAAAACTAAAACACTCCGTGCAAAAGGTAGAAAGACAGCCAGCATTCTTGCCCTTCGTGAAGGGAGTGACAGATAAGATCTCAAACCTTCTCAATAAACTTTCAGTAAAAACTGTCTTTACTCCCCTTAAAAGGGTTGGTCAATGCTTGCGCTCACCAAAGGACAACTTTCCCTTAGAGAGACCGGGTGTGTACAAGATCGACTGTAGTTGCGGTAGCTCGTATATTGGTCAAACTAAGCGCACAGTTTCCTGTCGGATCAAGGAGCACATCAACGCAGTCAAAAAGAACGACATTCGCGGATCGGCTATTGCAGAACATCTCATAGAGTCAGGGCCTAATCACTGGATCGAGTTTTATAACCCACAGATAATTTCGACAGAACGCCACTACATACCACGTTTGGTTCGTGAAGCGATAGAAATTACAAAATACAGTAATTTTAATCGGGAAGACGGGTTTCAACTGTCGAGTGTCTGGAATCCAGTGTTACGGTTATGTGGGAAAAAGCGTCCCGTATCAGTGCCGCGAGTCGATACTGTGAGTGTTGTGTGTCGGGAACCAGTTTGTGTTAGTAGTGAGACTGAGTCCAGTGGCAGGGGCATCGATCGTAGCAAGCGTCAACGAAAGAGGGTAGATCGATATATCTGCCCGCAATGAAGTTGACTTCTACTCGCAGCTTCAGCAGTCTACCCGTGATCATGGCGCATGCAACTGCGCCGAAATATCGGGAACTCACAACTATAAAGTTACATGGTAAATATCCCGTAAATAATTCTAATTCAAATGTTAATAACCATGAAAGTATAAAGTGCTAGGTATATTGTATTCCGTAGAGATCTTTTCACAACTAATAGCACTAAAGCTAGTGGCGGTGGAGTGTTGACTGCAGTTAAAAAGAACTTCGTGGTTACGTGTAGACATTCCTGGAATACTGAATTGGAAGACCTGTGGATAACGATTTCCATGAGTTCCGATTCCTAATTATTGGATGTAAATTTGTGCGTTTGTTACCTTCCTCCGGATATGAGTATGTCTTCGTTAGCTAAATTCTATGATAACTGTCAGATCATATTAAATAATAATGCCACTGAGAAGAACTTGTTTCTGATCTTAGGAGATTTTAACACTCCTAACTTGGGCTGGGCTCGGGAGACTGATGGATCGTTGTCCGCTTTAGAACCACTTGATTCTAAAGCGTCGCTTCTCTTAGACATGATCTCAGTGTGTGGACTGGCGCAATTCAATCACAACTTTAATGGTAACAGTAGAATTCTTGATCTCGTTCTTTCCACTCAAAAAGATTTAGTCGTCTCTAGTACGGACCCTTTATCTAAACCTGACGTTCATCATCCGGCTTTCTTTGTTCGGCTTAATGGAATTCAAAAACACAAAAATCTAATCCACAACAGCCATTCGCAGAAGTTAAATTATAAAAAGTGTTATGTGGCGGACATTAAATTAGAGTTAAGTGAATTAAATTGGCGTGAGCTCTTATCGTCGGATGACGTGAATGAATGTATAACCATATTTTATCAAAAATTAAACAGTATTATATCGAAATTTACTCCTAGGGCAAGGGTAATTGATAATAAGTCTTTTCCTATTTGGTATAGTGGATCCTTGAGAAAATGTATTAAAGAAAAGAATAGATATCATAAGTGATTAGAAATTAAGTTTTCGATTTTAATTTTCCTTGACCTTGCTACTGTTTGACCTACTGTGGCGAAGTTAGTCTGACCCACCAGGAAACAGAATAATGAAGGAAGGGACTCACTTGGTCAGTTGCTGCGGGCGGCTCCGGATCTGCTTTCTTCAATGGTGTTTCTTGTTTTTATTTTCTGCACTGGATAACTGGTGTATCGTGAGATGGAGCCGGCTTACACATTAAACAACTTCTGAAATTTCAAAGTTTTATTCTCGCGGCGTCGTACCGACCGTGACGGCGAGACTTCTTCGTGTCTTAGTGCGCAATGGCAAGTTCTCTAGCAGAATGCATTGTGTTGAGGGCGCAACAATCGCGCGTTGTCGTGCCGGAATATTGTTCTTCATGAAGTTGGATAGGTGGCGCTAGGTACTAGGTTGGAAGGATCGTGGATTGGGAATAAAATCGGATAGGCAAGTCAGAACATAATTCCCCCCACTTGAAATCGTTTAAGATTTCAAAAGTACAAACAAGTAGCAAGTCAAGATAGTCGACAATTGCCTTACACAACTCAGTTTATAAAAAGTAAAAAACATAAAAAACCTTATTCTTAAATAGTGAAAACTACAATTACTTCATAACTTACACATTACGAAGGAATTTACAGATAGCGATAAGCATAAATTATTTATAGGTAATGGACAAAGCTTAGTTACAGGCCTTCGGACGAGACCACGCACTGTACGCAGAGTAACAACTCGTACTATCCCATCATTACCAGGGTGCAAAGTTATCACTTTGCCTGAACGCCACTCTAATGGAGGTAGATTGTTATCAACTATAAGTACCAGGTCTCCACATTGGACGTTAGATTGGCCCTGAAACCACTTTGCACGTTGTTGCAAAGTATGGAGGTAATCACGCTGCCAAATACGCCAGAAGGACTGGGTTAGCTTCTGTAGCATCTGCCAACGTTCTCGAGGTGAAACGTATTGTTCAGCTAGTTCAGGTTCGGGCAAAGATACCAGAGGACCGTTGACTAGAAAGTGACCCGGAGTTAGTATATCTGTTTCATCGGGAGCAGAAGATAAGCTACACAAAGGCCGAGAATTTAGCACCGCTTCAATTTTAGTAAGTACTGTCATCAATTTTTCAAGAGTTAGTACCTGTATCCCAATGACACGTTTCAGGTGATACTTCATGGATTTAACTCCACTTTCGAAAAGTCCACCAAAATGACTGCCAGTTGGGGGATTTAAATGCCAGACAATTTCTCGTTTTGCCAAATTTGATATAAACATGTCATGATTCGCACAAATTACTTGATGCAATTCGTTGAGATATCGTTTTGCTCCAACAAAATTAGTACCGTTATCGGTCACAACAAATGTGCAAAGACCCCGGCGCGCTATAAAACGGTCTAACGCGGCAATAAATGCACAAGTAGACAATTCAGTCACCACTTCGATCTGGATTGCTTTAACAGCGAGGCATACAAAGACGCAAGCATAGACCTTATAGGTTCTGGAATCTTTTCTTTTACTTTCTTTTATCACAAAGGGTCCCGCAAAATCTATACCAACCTTTTGGAAGCAACGCGTTTTTTGAACTCTCGATGGAGGAAGATCTCCCATTAG
Organism: Nymphula nitidulata; assembly: GCA_947347705.1. Lineage (NCBI taxonomy): Eukaryota > Metazoa > Arthropoda > Insecta > Lepidoptera > Crambidae > Nymphula > Nymphula nitidulata. The sequence continues at coordinate 15,258,481 of OX374619.1, forward strand.
GGGTTGACAAGGAATAGGTTTTGCCTTGAAACAAGGGATACATTTTGATAAACGAGATCGGATTAAATTACGAATTCCAAGAATCCAAAATTTACGCTGAATGATAGATTGTAAAGTTCGAGGTCCGCAGTGCAAGTAAGTCACATGAAAGTAATCTACGATTAGTAAAGACAAACGTGAGGATTTTGGTAACAAATATGGATGTTTGGATGAAACCGGCAAGTTAGATTGTTTAAAGCGTCCCCCCACTCGGAGAATGCCTACTTTATCGACGAAAGGGTGAAGCTTTTGTATGGCCCTAGACGCTTTAACCTTCTCAGTCAAGTACAGTTGTTGCTCATTTAAAATTAAACGCAATAATGACTGCTCCAGTTCGTTTGTAGTTAACGCGGTACTATTTTTTGAAGTAATACGTTTGAAACCTGCTACCGCACGCAAACACCAAGCGAAGATCCGTTGTAAACGTGAAAAGGAAGAATAATATTGTAGTAAATCCGTTATGACTGCAGGCTCAATAGAAGAAGTTGTAGTTTGAATTAGAGAAGTATCTATGCGTAAAAATTAAATTTCTACATCTTGAGAGAGCCCAAAGATCACTTATAAAAGTGATGTACTCTAAGCCATACAGGTTTCCTACGTGGGATCTATATCAGCTCTGCCGCCTTCTGACTGTAAGAAAACTATACATTCTACATCTTATATTAAAGCTGCATAAGGAACTACCATTTGATCCTGGAAAACTAAGTAAAAGGCGAACACATAATGTGGTGCCCTTACAGGCTACTCGTACAGTATTTGCTGAGCGCCAATGCGCCGCCAGATCCTCGTTTATGTACAATGTTGTTAATAAAAAATTAAATATCTACCCCAAAACGTTATATCAATGTAAAGATATCTTAACTAATTGGCTGAAATCACTCACCTATGATGAGACTGAAGACATTTTGAAAAGAATCAAATAATAGTAATATAAACACACACACACACACACACACACAGACAAAAACATAGCACAATACTCTTAGGAATGCACCTACCTACACCTACATATATTTTTACCTTCATTCAACGCTTGTATGCGCGCGTATAGCTTGGTTTATTATTATTATGTATTCAATATATTTTGTTACATTGTATAGATTAATAACACAATTTTATGTTAGTTAGATCCTTGTGTATTATCTTTGTTCTCAATAGTAGTTAAGTCTTGGGAAAGAGCGAGTTAACCCCAACACAAGTATCATTTTTACTTTCTGGGGTTGCCTCAACATAACATGTAACTGACAAATTGAGCAATAAAAGAATTTTTAATTTTTAATTTTTTAATTCAGGCACAGATTGGGTAGAATCCCACGAGTATTTCACTGGCCAACAAGAAGCATCAGTCTTTAACCATTCTGGTCCTGCCCACCAGGACGAACACTTTGATAGCTCTGTAGAAGTTAAGCCTCGACTGCAATGATCAGCAGGATTATCATGGGTTGACACGTGCAGCCAGTTTTCGAGAGGAACATAATCGATTATTTTTAACACTCGATAATCCACAAAAGTTTTCAACTTGTGAGGTTCAGTGTGCAACCAGGCAAGCACGGTGCTACTATCAGTGAATGCGATAACTTTCCTTATAGTAAGTTTAGTTTGAAGTAAATTAAACATATGTTTAAGAATACGAGAGAGCAGAACGGCGCCACAGAGTTCAATGCGATTAACAGTTACGGGTCTAATAGGTGCTAGTTTTGACTTAGCTATTAACAGCTTTGCTTGACATGTATTAGCACTGACACTTCTTAAGTACACGCAGCATCCGTAGGCTTTAGAAGACCCATCACAGAAACCTATCAATTGATAGTAGTTGGCATCGTCAACTGTCATTTTTCGAGGAACTCTAATTGTTTTAACATATTGTATGTCATGAATAAACTTTTTCCATTGGTGTGCAATCTCCGTTGGTACAGGGTCATCCCAATTTAGATTATGACGCCAAAGGTCTTGTAATAATTATTTTGCAACAAGCACGAAGGGTGCCAGCCACCCAACTGGATCATAAATACGTGGTATACATGATAAAATGGCACGTTTGGTGAAACTTGGATTTAATTCTGAGATGGCGTAGGTAAAAAAGTCTTCATTAGGGTCCCATTGAACACCTAATATTTTGATAATATTCTGATGATTTTCATCGCTAAAAGTTTTAGGAACTTGACAATGTTCAATAGGAAGGGCAGCAATAAATTCCTTAGAATTGCTACTCCACTTGCGTAGTTGGAATTGAGCACACTGAAGGAGATTAACAAGCTCATCTTTTAAGTTAAGCGCTTGAGCCAAATTAGGTGCTCCAGCGGTAATATCGTCCATAAATGTATCTTGACGTATGACTTCAGCCGCCTGAGGATAATCAGAGCCATGATCAGCTGCAAGTTGGTGTAGTGTACGTATCGCTAAAAATGGTGAACTGGTGACACCATAAGTAACGGTATTCAGCTCGTACTCTAGGACGGGATCCACGGGTAAAGTTCTCCAGAGCACATGTTGCCACTTTCTATCTTCGGGACGTAACTCAATATTGCGGTACATTTTTGTAATATCTGCTGTAAATACGATTGATTGTAAACGAAACTTAGTAAATATTTCTACAATGTCATTTTGAAGCTTAGGACCAGTGTACACTATATCATTTAACGACTTGCCGTTCGTTGTTTTCGAACTTGCATCGAAAACAACACGAAGTTTAGTTGTTGCACTATATGGGCGAACAACACAATGATGTGGTATAACGAATTTTCCGGACCCGAGACTAACCGGTTGCATGTGACCTAAGCTTTCATACTCGGTCATAAAACTGCTATAGCCTTTACTTAACTCTACATCTCGTTCGAGTTTTTTCTCCAATTTACCTAACCGCGACTTTGCGTTTGTCAAAGATTCACCTAGAATGTCGTACGGCTCCTTTAATAGTAACGGAACGACGTAACGACCATCGGGCTTACGTGACACTAATTTTGTGTACAACTCCTCACATTTAACATCTTCAGGGTTCAATATAACTGCTTTCGGTGCCTCTTCGACCTCCCAAAATTGCTTGACTACGTCATCGAGTATACGAGTAGAAGCTACAAGGGAAGAGACGGTGGATGGTGGGCGACAGACGGGATTAACCTTGCCCGTAAGAACCCATCCGAAGATACTATGTAATGCAACTGGTCCTTCACCTAAAGTTAAGCGCTGGCCATCATAAATCTCATGAAATTGCTCGGCACCCAACAACAAGTCAATATCTGATGGTTTGTCAAAGTGTGTATCAGCAAGTACTAGATGTTTAAAATTATCACGCTCGGTAGATGGTATCTGAACTGTAGGCATTTTACTAGTAATCTTATCCGTGACAATTGCATTAATAACCAATTTTGGATCATCTGAATCACGAGGCTGTACTGTACAGGATGTTTCACCTTTTATTTGATGCACAACATTTTTACCTAGACCCGCCACGGTTACATTACAACGACGTATGGGTAAGCACAAACGTTGCGCGAGCGATGTCGTCATGAAACAATCCTGCGCGCCGCTATCAATCAGCGCGCGTGCAAATGTCGGTTGAGAGGCACCAGCGTGTCCGTATACCCGTACTATACACGTACCAAGTATAACCAATGCACGACTATGCCCTAAATAAGTACTAGTTGTAATTGAACTCTCATGTACTATTGGTGACTCAATTTTGTCGCACTCCTCTGAACCGTCAGTCATTTCAGTAGACACACTAGGAATCGCTACAGTGGACCCAGTATCATGCAACAAACTATGATGACGTTTGCCGCACACAAAGCAAGACGATTTAGAATAACATTGGTTTACTTTATGATTTGGGCGTAAACAGTTGCCGCATAAATTATGCTGGGAAACTACCTTATATTTTTCTGGAACGCTCAGTTGTTGAAACTTTGCGCATTTAAAAATAACATGAGGCTGGCTACAATATCTACAATTAATTGAAGGCTGATCACTAATCGGAGCATGGGAAGAAGCAGTCGACGGCAACGATGTGGATTTATAATTATATTTATTTTTGTGTTGTGTTAGTTCCATATAATTACTCTTATTATTGAACCGTATTTGAGCACTAGAACCCAGCAAGACGCCAGATTGACTAGCTTCTATTACTTTGACATAGCCTTGTAGGAATGACAATAAATTAGAAAACGTAGGTATCCGTTCTTGGTTTTGAGACTCGAAACGTTTCCGCGTGTCAGTGTCAAGAATCCGAGAAGCTAAATAAAATAAAATAAATTCATCCAGTTGTTTTATTTTCATAGCCTTAAGGGCGTTAATCGTTTCATTTAAGACATTTGTAAAATTCCGTAGCTCTGAGAAATTATTCGGTTTTAAAACTGAAAAATTACAAATTTTATCTAAATAATTAACTGCCAAAATGCGCTTATTTTCAAACCGTTCAATAAGAGCGTTAAAAACAATTTCATAATTGTCACAAGTAACAGGAATACCTTTAGCAATAGATAAAGCCGGCCTTGAGAGGCACGATAGCAAATAATGGAATTTTTCGACTGAACTTATACTATTATTGTCATGTACAAGTGATGAAAATGTCTCAAAAAACGTTTGCCAATGTTCAATATTACCGTCAAACTTAGGTAATTCCAAATTCGGTAATCTGTGGAAAGTTTTCGCGCTATGATAATATAATTCGGAGCTGGCGCCGCTACTGCCCGCGCCGAGTCGGTCCGCAACGCGCGGGGCGCTCGCCACGGCCTTGTCGTGTTCGGCCGCTTGAACTGCGTCTGCGACGCCGATAACACTATAGTACATGTCATCGAACGCCTGTACTGCCTTTAAGTCAATCTTATCACCCGGTTTTATAATTAACTTTAATTCATTTATCCGCGAATTGTACTCAATGAATTCACTGCGTAAGTTCTCAATCCTTTTGAACCTCGCTTTAAATTTAGACAACACTGATTTTTCCGCGTAAATATTTGAAGATAAATCCAACAAAATTTGCATATCACGAAACGCATATTCTCGTTGCGTTTCAACTAATTTAAGTTTTCTTTCGGTTTCATTGTGTTCGTCTGTCATGTTGTCTCGCAGGCACGAACACTCTTAATATGTAGTATTATACGATTTATACGTCTCGTCTAGATACCTAGGCACTCATTATTGTTAACAATATCAATATTCACTAGTTAGGAAAGCTAATTTATAAAAATAATCGGCCTGTGACGTGTAACTATGCTTATTTGCCTATTTCACTATTCGTAATACTGTGCCTATTCTGTTCGCTATCACGTTACCGGTTTGTTTATGTTTCACACCGTAAGTTAGCTCATATGTAAACAATTGAGATGCCGGTGCGGCTGTTATGGGCTCGCTCCGGGAGGTCCTACGCGGTGACGTGATTTGATTGTAGGTAATCAACAGTAAATAGGTGTATTGTAGATACCCAAAATAACAAAAAATATGATTAGAAATGAATGTTACGCTATATTATAATAATTGCTAATTTAGGTATTATTCTAAAGAATTGTAAACTGGAGTTTTAAGCAGGTTAAAACCAGTACCATAGGCGATCTGTGCTCGAATGGACCACTAAAAATGATTAGAAATTAAGTTTTCGATTTTAATTTTCCTTGAACTTGCTACTGTTTGACCTACTGTGGCGAAGTTAGTCTGACCCACCAGGAAACAGAATAATGAAGGAAGGGACTCACTTGGTTAGTTGCTGCGGGCGGCTCCGGATCTGCTTTCTTCAATGGTGTTTCTTGTTTTCATTTTCTGCACTGGATAACTGGTGTATCGTGAGATGGAGCCGGCTTACACATTAAACAACTTCCGAAATTTCAAAGTTTTATTCTCGCGGCGTCGTACCGACCGTGACGGCGAGACTTCTTCGTGTCTTAGTGCGCAATGGCAAGTTCTCTAGCAGAATGCATTGTGTTGAGGGCGCAACAATCGCGCGTTGTCGTGCCGGAATATTGTTCTTCATGAAGTTGGATAGGTGGCGCTAGGTACTAGGTTGGAAGGATCGTGGATTGGGAATAAAATCGGATAGGCAAGTCAGAACAATAAGCTTTATAAAAAGTTAGGCAACCCGAGAGATTATGATTCTTTCAATATGTGCATAAAAAGAAGTAAGGATTTGATTAACTCATGCTATAAAGAGTATCTCAAGTCAGTTGAGGATTCGTTCAGTGTTAATTTAAAGGAGTTCTGGAGATTTGTAAATAATAAAAAATCTACAAGTTCTATCCCACATAACATGTCGTATGGAAATGAGTCTAGCTCTTCTGGCGAGGGTATTTGTAAATTGTTTGCCGATTATTTTAGCTCTACTTACTCCTCTAGTGGTAATGTTGGGGTGCTGGCTCCTACTAACTCAGGAGCTCAAGTTAATGGTTCCCTGGCATCTTTGTACATCTCTCAAGATTTAATATTGAAGAGTCTTCAATCTATAGACTGTAATAAAAGTACTGGGCCTGATGGTATTCCCCCTTTCTTGATTCGACCTTGTGCGAGCGAGCTATGTTTACCGCTGTATATTTTGTTCAACAGATCATTGAATTCTGCGGTTTTTCCTACTGATTGGAAGCTGGCGCATATTGTGCCTATCTTCAAATCTGGAGACATGTCTAACTGCGAAAACTATAGGCCTATAAGCAAGTTGGGTTGGTGAAATTGCTTTGGCAGAGCCCATGCTACCCCCGCGAAGGGCAGTGGAGTTACCGGGGAGTTTTAGTGGGTATTCCCAGTGCCTTGTAAGCGCTGGGCGACCCCCACACACGCCCGTCGCTTAGCCAGCGGCGGGTAGGTCTGTAGTCGGATTTCTCCCCGAAAAAAAAAAAAAAAGAAAAAAAAAAAAAGGCCTATAAGCAAGTTATCTTGTATGGCCAAGATATTTGAAAAAATAGTCTATCATTACATTTATAGCCATGTGATTCAGTCGATTTCACCGACGCAGCATGGTTTTATTGAGCGGCAGTCTACAGTTAGTAACTTGTTGTCTTTTAAATATTTCATTTGTAACGCTTTTGCTAGAAACCTTCAGGTGGACGTAATTTACACGGACTTCTCTAAGGCGTTTGATCGCGTAAACCACAAGCTGTTAAGTCTAAAATTAGCTGCCTTCGGCATCCATGGAACCTTATTAAGGTGGATTGAAAGATATCTAACCAGAAGAAGTCAGTTAGTTACACTGAAGAGATACCTTTCTGTAGCCATGGATGTCCCATCCGGGGTACCACAGGGCTCTCATTTGGGTCCACTGTTTTTTGTCATATTTATTAACGACCTCGTTAAATCTCTAAATTGCAGTCATCTGCTATACGCGGATGATTTAAAGATATTTGGCTCGGTATCAGGGATGGAGGACTGCGTGGCGCTCCAAAACGACTTTAATTCGATATCCACATGGTGCGTGAACAACGGCATGCAACTTAATGTGAAAAAATGTAGGGTAATAACATTCACTTCGAAGAAAAAGCACAAAATTACTTACGATTACAAATGTAACATGCAAGTGCTTGATAGGAAATCAATAATTTGAGATCTGGGTGTAATTTTTGACGAAAAATTAACATTTAGACTACATTACGATCATATTATCACTAAGGCAAGCAAGATGCTTGGCTTCGTGATCAGAATTACCAGGGTGTTTCGCAGTCAGGCTGGTACTGTTACACTTTATTTTAGCCTGGTCCGAAGCATATTGGAATATGCCTCTGTAATTTGGGCACCATACTATGGTGTACATGTGGATAGGATTGAAAGCATACAAAGAAGATATCTTAGAGTTCTTGGTTGGCGGACAGGTCATTCACCTACTCTGCTTGATTACCATAGTAGAGCTAAATATTTCAAGATACCTCTATTACACGAACGTCGTGACCTTTCTTTTCTGATGTATTTGTTTAAAATTTTACATGCATTGATTGATTCCCCGGATTTGCTTTCTAAGATTGACGTTGATATCAAGCCACGTTATCGGATACCTAAAACTTTTGCGCTTCACGTTTATAAAAATAACACATCGTTTTACAACCCGATTGTAAGAATGTGCCGTATGTACAATGCTTGGAGTCAGAAATGTCCTGAATTGGATATTTTTAATTTCAAACCAGGAACTTACAAAAGGGTGGCATTCAAATGCATTACTGAATCAGGTGTCGATTGATTCGGCACTCGCCAGTTAAATTGAAATTAATTTTAAGTGCAATTTACATTGATTGGCTGTATACACTTGTGTTGGACTTTGGCTAGTTTATGAACCGGTTAATATGTAATTTATATTATGTTGTGTCAATGTCTGTTGAGTGTATCTTAAGAAATAAATAAATTAAAAAAAAAATCTTGGCCTGCGGGGATCGACTAAGCCTATATATATTTCGGAAGCATTCACAACCAAAACACAAAGATTGTTTTATTTAGCGAGGTCGTTTCAGAAACAAAATCACTACGCCTTTTGCTGGACATCACATGGTATTGTCTACCTAAGAAAAGATGAAAAGTCTCCATATATCAAACTAGTATCAGAAGCAGACATAGAAAGCCTGAGGAAGACTGCCTGACTGGCTCGGAAGGTGGTAAATCAACTTAAAACACTTCTTTTTTTATCAATCGTTACTATATTTGTAAATTACCTTGACATCAATAGCTTTCTATATTTAAACATAGTTATAGGATATTTCTCACTATTTACACATTACACATATTTTTACAAATTCACAATGGATTCTCACAAAAATGTAATAAAAACAACTATCAAACTAATATACCATACCTTTGCGTATTATCTGTACGACTTAACAGATACAATTTTTGATACTGTAGTGGCTACTAATTCTTTACTTTGTTCTAACAACTGTCGGGATCAATTTTTCTATATTGACAAACATGAATATAGTTGACTTAATTAATAATATCGATAATAACATTATCTATGAATCCTACCCATGTGATGTTGACGAATGCAGCAAATTATTTCCAGTCCAATCTAACTTATCAATACTTATTCAAAACATCAGGAGCCTTAACTGCAATTTCTCCGGATTTGAGGCACTAACAGCAATGTTAGGGACGAATTGTGATATATTAATACTTACGGAATGCTGGTTGTCTTGTGTCTCTTCTATCCCCGCCATCAGTGGTTACAACTATTATGCGTCTGCAAGGAATCTAATACAAAATGATGGAGTTGTGGCATATGTTAAGAATAAACTCACCTTTGTTGTTGATGAGTCTGATGCACAAGACTGTAACTGTCTTCTAATAAAAATCGGAAATAATGATACAGCTATCTTAGCAGTTTATCGATTACCTTCATATCATAACTTGGATCCATTTTTAATATCTCTTCACCATATATGAAATAGTATATCAGGATATAGAAATATAGCATTGGTCGGTGATATAAATCTAGATATATCAGCTGAAGATCCTACTCCTTTTACAAAAAAGTATCTGGCTCTAACCGCTTATCATAGCCTATTTCCGTCACACAGTCTACCCACGCGGGATAAAACCTGTCTGGATCATACATTCTTGAGAACGAAAATACCAGCTTTGACAATTGTAGCACAAACAACTCTAACAGACCACAAGACTGTGATTATGTGCCTGAAGGCACAGCCAATCCGTCAATTTGCAGCCCGTATCCGCACTGTGATTGACAATGAAAATCTAACTAAATAATTATAAGCAATATAAATTTTAATTTCGTATATGAAACAAATGATGCCAACATAGCAATTGAATATATAATAAATGAAATCAAAAAGAACATTGAAACTAACTCCAAAACCATTCTGCTATCGCGTTGCATAAAAAGTCTAAATCATGTCCTGATAACTCTTTTCTGAAAATAACTTACAACCGTTATAGAAGTTTTTGTTGTACAATCCTTAAAAAAGTTAAACGTGCCTATGAAAGAGACCTCATTCAAAAAGCGGGTAACGATAGTAAAAAGCTGTGGGATTCTGTTAAAAGCATCACGAATACGATTAGAGATACCCCACTTCCTAAGGAATCGTTGTGTTTTTGAATCAATCAATCAAATTCTTTATTGCGAACTAAGTGTATTACAATAGGTCTTATAAGATACAATGTGCTTAGAACTTAGCTGCCCTTTTCAGGCACTGCAACATTATAATGTATTAAAGTTTAAAAAAATGATTTATAAATTTAACATTCAAAAATAATAATATTTATAAAATATGTCAATTATTTTCAATAGTTTCAGACTGTCCTCAAGATTCTGTAAATCACGTAAATCGCAAATGTGGGCAATATATTAGCAGAAAAAATAGTTTCAACACCTTCTTTTTGCTGTATCTCAAATAATTCAAATCAACAATTCAGCTGTTTTGTTTTTAATGACACAAACGAAACCGAGGTAAACAATCTCATAATTAGTCTCAAAACCGAATGTAGTGTAGGCTGGGACAACATATCCAATAGATTGCTCAAAGAGCATAAAGACATACTAGTACCACATTTGACGCACGTTTTCAATGTGTGTCTCTCGAGTGGCATCTTTCCTAAAGCCCTAAAAATGTTTGAAATCCGTCCAACATATAAGGGAGCAGGGGACAGGAGCCTAGTCGGTAGTTATCGGCCTATAACAGTTCTCCGATCACTCTCAAAAATACTAGAGAAAATCATTAATAACAGACTTATTGATTACATTGAATCAAAACAGATGTTATCTGAGTTTCAGTACAGTTTTCGTCGAGGTAGATCTACAGATGATGCAGTAAATGATCTCACTAATTTCATAACATCAAATTTGGATAGAGGACATAAATGTATATCAATATTTTTAGACCTGGCGAAAGCATTCGACACGGTGTCTGTCTCCATACTCCTCAAAAAGTTGGAAAACATCGGAATAATGGGCAAACAGCATGATCTTTTTACCGACTATCTTTCAGACAGGCTTCAGTGTGTAAAGCTTGGTTCTTACACTAGTTCGGATCTCCCAATAACATATGGTGTACCGCAAGGCAGTATCTTAGGGCCAATCCTCTTCCTCGTTTATATAAACGATTTGTTATCTCTGAACCCACTTCAAGGAAGAATTATTTCATACGCCGACGATACTGCCCTTATCTTCACTGTGAAAACTTGGGAAGAGACATATAAATTAGCCCAAAATGGTTTAAATTTGGTAAAGAAATGGCTAGAGACCTATGTGTTGACTTTAAATACTGAAAAAACTAAATATCTGGCTTTTTCTTGGCGCACTTATTCTCACCGACTTAATCTCATTGCACATAATTGTCTCAACTTCCACAATGATATGGAATGTGAATGTTTGCCACTTGAGCGAGTAAGCATAATAAAATACCTGGGCGTCACAATTGACGATCATTTTAATTTTAAACAGCATATTGATATTTTGTCAAAAAGAATAAGTAAATTAATATACGTGTTCAAGACTTTGAGACATGTTGTTCCACCGGCTACGCTGATCAGGATCTACTATGCTTTGTGCCAGTCCCTGCTTACATACTGTATACCATCCTGGGGAGGTGCTCCCAAATCCACGCTTAAGAAGCTTAAGGTAGCGCAAAGAACGATACTTGAAATTTGTACCTTCAAACCTTTCCTTTATCCAACCATACTTCTTTACGAGTATTGTGAGGTTCTAACAGTACGACAACTGTTCCTTCTTAGGATTATTCTGAAGCAGCACTCCTTGTTAGTCTACTCTCCGGACATAGTGAAGAAGCGTAGATGGTTCGCTGTGTGTGAACGTACTTTTAGAGCGAAGACAACTTCAGTCCATAGATTCTTCCCCTTCTTAGGGTCCCATGGTTTATAATAAAGTAAACAAAATTATTGATATCTACTGCAGGAACAAAATAGAAGTTAAAAAAGTAGTATCAGCTTTCCTTGTGAGAAAATCTTATGACGAACTTAGAAAATCATTGGTATATTACAGTAAATGTGCTTATATGTCAGAAAAGCGGTTTTACCTTTTGGAACCTGCACGCAAATCGCTGTGGACATGTGGAATTTGTGCCAAGCGACAGAGTAGACCCCAAACCAGTACACCGATACAAAAATCATATACGCCAAAAATTCTACCAACACCTGTTATGAAGAACAAGACTATAGATCAGAAATCGCACCCAAGCAGTATAGATAATCATAAGAAAAGTAACTTTGAATCTAGAACAGACATAAAAATTTCTCCGGGGAACACTATTCAGAGGGACACACCTCTGACAAGCAGCCCCCAAGATCAAACCATACCTTCACAGAGACAGTCGCTTGTAAGCCCGAAGTCTAACTCTAGCGCACATTCATACGCTGTAAGCATGGCATCAGAGGGCCCTACTGCTAGGCAGCCGATAGCACTACAAAAATCATCTCCGAAAAGCCCATCTCACGGTTATGGTTATGACTCAGTACCTTCTTGTACAACAGAACCAATTACCGTCTGCTTTGTCACACAACAAAGAAAAAGAAACTTCCATGAAACCTCTCTGCCAAACATTGAAAGTACAGATTCGTCCTTGTCAGATACGCATTCTGGCAGTATAGTATCTAAGAGTTTACCAGATCTATCTACACTACAAAACCAGGAATTGGAAATATTGAAAAATGAAACTGTGGAATTGAAATTAAAACTTCAAGCTACTGAAAACGAAATGGACAATTTAATATTGGAAAATAAATCTATGGCTGAAAAATTAAATAAACTGGACGGAAAAATAAAAGATTTATTAACAATATGCACAACTACTACCACAAAGAAGAAAAATAATAATAATAACGGAAAGAAAGATAAAGCAAATGACCGGAAACAGTCACTTTGTCAAAGCCTCCAGTTACAAAATTTTAATGGTAAAACTAATGAAAGTGTACAACACATTCAAGAAAAACCAACTGTACTCAGAGAAGAAACTGGCCATCTAATTACGACCTCAGCCTCGGTAGACAGGAGAAAGGTCTTCGTAGTTGCCGATCAACAAGGGCGCGGCTTACAACAGGTTTTGAAAAAAATTGTTGCGGAAGAATTATATGGTGACATGCTTTTGGAAGGATGGTGCAGGCCTTAAAGATATTCTAAACACATGCACAAATGAACTATCTACCCTCACATTTCATGATTTTGTTGTGGTTGTTGGAGGAATAAATGACAATAATCCATTTAAACTAAAAACTACACTTCTTAGGTGGCTAAATCTCACATGTCACACAAATGTTTTGATATGTGGCATACCTTGTGATGCTCATCTGAACATCTGTCTAAATAAGGAGATCGCACTGATATGTAGGGGTTTCACACATAGTGTTTTTGTAAGATTCGATTATAACAGATCTCGTTTAGCATCAAGATACTTTTTATCGAATTTATATTTTAGCATATTTCGGGATATCGTACACATATCGAGTCATGACCAAACTCCTGCAAAGCCATTAAGCAATCCTAATTTAATTTCATGCCTAGACAACATGGGATCACATGATGCACACTGTTTGGAACTAACTAATGCGACACCGGGCGAATTTTCGCAAACACCAACGTCTATGCATAACACTTTTCCTTTTTTATAAATAATGAATCAATCTGTATTATGCATCAGAACAAAGCTGGGTTTTTTAGTAAGAAGGAATTCCTAGAAATAACACTTAATTAAATGTCATTAGATAATTTGTTGCCAGATATAATTTGTTTAACCGAAACATTCATCCAAAGATACAGTGAATCAAATGTAAATCTCAAGGGGTATAGATTGGGTGCTTCTTACAGCAGGTCAAAGCAAAAACGTGGTGGCGTCTGAATTTTACACAGTAACACTGTTTCGACAAAGAACTCTCTTTCTTCAAAGATTTTGCACAGGAATTTGCTTTTGAGTGCTGTGGGGTAGAAATTACAGAATATAGTATAGTAGTTGTATGCATTTATCGAACCCCAACAGTAAATATAAAAGTTTTTGTTGAGGGGTTACATCTTATTCTTGACAAATTAAAGAAATTTAAAAAACCAATAATTATAACAGGGGACTGGAACATTGATACCTTAAAAAGGACCAAAATATCAGATGAACTAAAGCAAGCACTATTGAGCTACAATCTGGACCTACATATAGACACGCCTACACGACAGGGGTCATGCATAGATCATTTTGCAAGCAACGTTAGGGAAGCAATTGGACATACCAAGGCAATATGTCTATCAGATCACAATACAGCCCAATTCTTAACGGTACCAGTAAAATTGCGTAAAACGCCACTGAGATAATGGTTTGAAACAAAACGTGACTATAGCAATGACAACATCAACAGATTTAAAAACATTTTGGAAACATACCCGTGGCAAAACCTCTTTGATCATCAAAACATTGATTCCGATTTTACAATTTTTCACAGAGAACTGATTATTCTGTATGACTTATGTTTTCCTAAATATACAATAAGAATTTTGAATAAAGATAACAAAAAAATTAATTGGCTAACTAAAGGATTAAAAACGTCATGTGAAACTAAAAGAAAACTTCGTTTATCTTATTATAACAAAAAATACTTACAATAATAAACTGAAGTACAGAAACTACTCTAAAATATTAAAAAAGTGCATAAATTTGTCCCAAAGAATAAATAATGAGAAATATATAAACAATGCTACAAACAAATGCAAAGCCTCTTGGAAAATTATAAATAATCAAGATAGATCATTTGATAAGCTTTATATTGAATACCTTAAAATAAGTGATATAAAAATAGACAATCCTACTGAAATAGCCAATGTATTAAACACTCATTTTATAGATTCAACTAATTTCAATGTTAATAACCAATATGATGCAATTAAACTAAAATCCATCGATAAAACTCCCACATCCATATTCTTGACACCAACAGATGAGAATGAATTAATAAAAATCATAAAATCCCTTAATAAAATGAATTCTACGGGATATGATGCGATATGTACTAGAGTAGTCAAACTATGTGCTAGTCAGTTGGCGCCAATGTTGACATACTTTGTGAATGGTAGTTTTATGGAGGGTAAATTTCCAAGTTCGCTTAAAATATCCATTGTCAAGCCTTTATTTAAACGTGGCGAAAAAGTCTGACAAGAACAATTATAGACCAATTGCTCTCATCCCTATTTTATCAAAGGTGTTCGAAAAGGTCATGCATGCAAGATTGACATCATTTCTAACAAAAAATGAGACAATCAGGGAGGAGCAAAATGGCTTTCGCTATGGAAGATCAACAGCAAGGGCTTGTTACTCTCTCATTAAGAATATAAGCACACTAATGGATAAGAGGATTCCCGTATCTACCATTTTGTTCGATATGAGTAAGGCCTTTGACTTCGTCAATCATAATACACTGTTGACAAAACTCGAACATTATGGCGTGCGAGGACCTGCTATCGATTGGCGGAAAAGTTTTCTCAGCGATAGGTTGCAATTTGTGGAAATAACAAAACTGAATGAAAAACTTCAAAGCGTCACACACAAATCGGATGATAAGATTAATAAATCAGGCGTACCACAAGGCAGCATACTGGGACCTCTGCTCTTTATTCTGTATATTAATGATCTCCCGAAATGTACAAAATATCCAGTTACACTCTTTGCTGATGACATATCGCTAACGATACATCAAAAATCAAACCTTAGTTATAATGATGAAAAAAATAATGAGATTAGAAATATAACTGACTGGCTTGAAAATAATAGTCTAATTATAAATACAAATAAAACGAAATATACGCAATTTTATAACAAAAATGCAAAGCCATTGCCTCTTGCAGTGCTTCATCGTAATGAGCCTATGGCACTTACCACATCTGCGACGAGCAGCAGCTGCGCCTTCTCGCCCAGTCGAAGGATATCCACGTTATCCTCCGGGGCGAGACATTTTTGAAACTGGGGGCCACGTTCAAGCTCCCTAACTACCACGTATACCGTCGCGATGAGACCAATACGCAGGGCCGTGCCTAGAGGGGCGTGGCGGCCCTTGTGCGCCGCGACGTAATACACGAGGAGTTGCCACTGCCTAGATACACATCAACGCGCTCCATAGGCGTGCAGTTAAGCGTAGCAGGCAAGGAGTTACGCTTGTACGCTGCCTATCGCCCCCCGCGGTCACGCGTCGAAGAACAGGACTTCCGGGAGATCTTTGACGGCGTGACACCTACCATCCTAGCAGGCGACCTCAACGCAAAACATCTGCATTGGGGGTCGCGCAGGACCACAACAGAGGGTAAGCGTCTGCTCGACGTTGCGACGGAACTAGACGTCGAGGTGTTAGGCCCTGACGCGCCCACACATATCCCGTCTAACCCACGCCAGCAGCCCGACGTGCTGGACATCGTCCTGTACCAAGCGGTCCATAACACAATGGACATAGAGGTGCTGTTCGACCTCGACACGCAGTACCTTCCTATCCTTGTCTCGCTCGGCGAAGCCGCCGAGCGGGCCATGCCGCGAGCTCCCCGTCCCCGAATAGACTGGGAGGCTTACACAGCGCAGCTCTCCACCATGGCGCTCGGCGACCCCATCTCTACACCAGAGGAGGTGGATGCCGCTGCTGAGCGCATAACGGCGTGCATACGCGCCGCCAAGGCGGCCGCGACATCATGCCACCTTGCACCCGATCACCGGAAAGACGAACTGCCCGCTCACATCCGGGACTCGTTGCGCAGAAAGCGCGACCTCCGCCGGCTGTGGGCTACCAATCGTTGCCCCCACACAAAGACGGATTTAAACCGCCTTACCACCCAGCTGTCCGAAGCCGTGAAGGCATGGCGCGGTGCTACTTGGGAGAGTCACATAGACCGTGTGACCGATAGCACCGCTGACCTCTTCCGGCTAAACCGACAGCTGACGAAGCCCGTTGCCCCCGTCTGCCCACTGTTCGACAGTACGGGCAGGCGATGCTACGCTGCCGCCGACCGGGCAACGATCCTGGCCGACCACCTTGAGGGGCAGTTCACCCCACACCCAGCCGCTACCACCAGCACTGTCGCCGAGCACCACAGGCACGTCCTAGGTCGCGTCGAGGAGCTACTGTCGGTCCCAGCGCCGCCACTCCGCGCGGAGGACTTCATCTCCCCTGCGGAACTGCGCAAGGTCGTCCTACGCTTACCTAAGCGGAAGGCACCAGGACCCGACGACATCTCCTCCGCGGCTCTTATGCAGCTTCCTAAGAGGGGTCTGGTGGCACTCACTAGACTCTTTAACGGCATCTTGCGCACGGGTCACTTCCCAGTGGCCTGGAAGACGGGGCGCGTTGTCGTCCTCCCGAAACCAGGGAAAGACAGACGTCTTCCCTCAAGCTACCGACCTATCACACTGCTCTCCCACGTGGCCAAGCTGTTTGAGCGTCTGCTGCTGCGTCGAGTCCGCCCGTTTATCCCACTAAGGGACGAACAGTTCGGATTCCGCAGCGGCCACTCAACGACGCTCCAGCTGGCGCGCGTGCTTCACCATCTCGCGACCACCATGAACCGGGGACACCAGACTGTGGGGGTCTTCTTAGATATCGAGAAGGCCTTCGATCGCGTTTGGCACCCCGGTCTCCTTTACAAGCTGGCCGCCACCAGCATGCCGCCCGCCATATGGAGAGTAGTGGCGTCATTCCTAAGAGGTCGTAGCTACCACGTTTCGCTCGAGGACGCGCTTTCCCAGGCCCGCCCGATCCTAGCAGGAGTGCCCCAAGGAAGCTGCCTGTCGCCGTGCCTGTACGCCGCCTACACCAACGACATCCCCACCCTACAGAACCACCTCCGGGAGGGTGAGCGGGACGTGGTGTTGGCGCTGTTTGCAGACGACAGTGCGTACTTCGCTTCGTCGCGCAAGGCGGGGATCGCCACCGCCAGAATGCAGCTACTGTTTTGCTACTAGCCATGCAGGCAGCAGGATTTGCTGCCTGCATGGCTAGACAACTGGAGAATGGCCGTCAATGTGAGTAAGACGGCCGCTCTATTGGTTGGGTTGAAGCGACGCATACCACCGCCACTCAAGCTGCGTGGGCAGGACGTAGAGTGGCAGACCACAGTCACGTACCTCGGATGCCACATCGACCGCTCGCTGCGCATGACGCCGCAGGTGGACCACGTAGTCCGCCAGGCGAAAGCTGCGCGAGCCATGCTCCGTCCGGTGTTGGCATCCCGGCTACCTCTTCGTACCAAACTGATGGTCTACAAGACCTACGTCCGCTCGCGGCTTACATACGCGGCGCCAGCGTGGTATGCGCTCTGCTCCTCGACCCAGCGTTCTAGACTGCAGGCCCAACAGAACATCTCCCTCCGCGTGTTGATAGATGCGGGGCGATACGTCCGAAACGACGTCATTGCCCGGGATATGCGGATGCCGACGGTGGAGGCGTTCATCGCCCATCTGGCGCGTCGAATGTTCGACAGCGCCGACAATGGGCCGCACCTCCACCTCCATAATATTGCTCCTCTTCCCCACAGAGATACCGACGCCCCAGGACGCCCCACGCCCCGCGACATCTTGTCGCCGCCTATGACGGAGAGGAAGATGTCGTCGCCATCACCTCTAGCTGCATTCCCGCGACAAAGCAACCTACCCCGATTGAGACTGCGTATCGTGTACGGCTCGCAGCACGCCACAGGACCCTCACCCCTGTGCGCCGAGCTCGCTGTACACGAAACGCCACCCACTGGATTGACTCGTGCTCAAGTGCGCGCCCATGAGGCTGAGTACGACGAGCACCCCCTTGGACTGATACCCGACTTCCTTGATCTGAGCGGGCGAGGAATCGCGCTGTTCGCCGAAGCATTGCTACCACCACCTGCATCACCACCTTAGGCGGCACCATAGACCCCCTTCCCCTACCTCAAAGCTCCCCTGGGAGAAGTGTAAGCCGCGGCCCGCTCGCAGGCGCTCAACGGGCCTTGACCAACGTCAAATCACCTGTGGGGCTGACCGCGCTGAGGGCTTCGCCTCCTAAGCCGGGGTCGTAGCATAGGGGCGAAGAGGGGGCCATCGCCGAAAAGCGATGTCCGATTACCGGTTAGTTAAAAGCTCACCGAGATGCTGCTCGGGCAAAGAGCTTTCGCTCGAAGCCCGCAACCCCGCCAATAGGCGATGAGATGATGACATCTGCGACGTTCCTCGGTATAGTAATAGACTCAAAACTAACATGGCATAATCACGTAGATATGGTGTGCCTAAGGATAAATAGGTTTGTGTACGCTCTATATCATCTTACGCAGCTAGCCAACCAAAAAACGGCTCTAATGGCATACCACGGTCATGTGGGTTCCATACTGAGATATGGTCTGGTTATGTGGGGCAATGCAACAGACATTAATAGAGTCTTCGTTTTGCAAAATAAATGTGTTAGATCAATTTGTGGGGTAGGGCAATTGGAATCATGTAGACCTCTCTATAAAAAACTAAATATTCTCGCACTACCTTAAATGTTTTAGTATTTTGTATGTGTGTGTTGAAGAATTAAAATAAACATTTATCTATCTATCTACCATCGCTATATATATTTGAAATCTTAATATTTACCAAGAAAAATATGAACCTTTTTGTCAAAAAAACTAATAATAGTGATTTGGGATCTAAAAGATACCCTTGGAAATTGTCCATACCACCAGCAACTACAACTTGCTTCAGTAGAAATAGTTTTAATATGTGTATTCGATTATTTAATTTGCTTCCAATTTTTATTCAAAATCAACCATTGCCTCTTTTTAGAAATATTTTATTCAAAATTTTAATTGGGCATTGTTTTTATGAAATTAACGAATTTATTAAATTTTGTCACGACGGACATTTTAATAAAATTGCTAATAACATGTAAATCTGATCGTTATTTATTATTGACTAATTTCTTAAATATGTGTTGTTCATGATTGTTATTGACTTCAGAAGTGCTTATACTGTGTTCTCTCTGTTAGTGAGTATTATTTCTGATCCTCAAAGGTTATTATTAAAATTGTGTTGTGCATCTTTAATTGTTTGTATTTAATGTAACTACTTATGTGATTAATTTTTATTCATATAAATTCTGTGACAATTAATAAGTACCTATCTATATGACGACGAAAAATATTTGCTTATCGACAGATCGATTAAACATGCATGTGAAACATTTAATTATAAGACCATTATTGTACCATGTTTTATGCAAATAAAGATATAATAATAATAAATTACTTTTGAGAAAAAAATCTTTTTAAATAATATTATAAAACAGAATCCATAAGAATTTAAATATATAAATAGTTATTAAACAACACACATACTCCACCTTTCATATACACTCACTCATTTACATTATACACACCGAGAGTATCATATCATGTCATAGAAATCCTTTATAAGTTCCTATGTATTTGCTCTCTAAAAATGTACTATTGTGGCTTATATGTACAGCTTTGGTTGCCATACATACAAACACCGCCACGTAACCTTTGGTGGTCTGGACACCGCGTCCTTTGTTTGCTTTTATTAGTAAGCTGTCGGTGTAATCGACCCCAGTGTGGTGAAAGAGTCGAGATGGATTGCTCCTTGCCTGTGGTAAATCTCCCATTATTGCTGGTTTTTACTCGGGTTATTCCGTCTACAAATTACACACAGCCGAAGATATTTCTTTGTAGCTCTGTTCCCGCTAACAATCCAATAATTTAGTCCTAGAAATGCCATTGTTAATCTCGTCCCGCCATGAAGACATTGCTGGTGAGCCTGGTCAATTAACAATTCCGTTAATCTATGAATATATGGTATTATAATCGGGTGCTTCATTGCTTCATCAATGTAAGCATTTTTAAGCCTGCCACCTACACGTAATAATCCATTTTGGTCTAAGAAAGGATTTAAATTATAAATGGTGCTCTTTCTATCGACTTGGTACTGGTTTTTCGATTTTTCAATTTCATTAGAAAATTCCTGAGTCTGGATATCCTTAATTATTATCTGTTGGGCCTTATTTAATTCTTCAGTGGTTAAGTACGATAATTTGTTATGATTACGTAATCTCAATATCCAAGCGAGAATGCGTATGGCTCAGGTGAATGAATGGTGCTTGGTAATTAGATCCTGTATTATGTTGTTGTTAGGCGATCGAGTGACTAGATTAATTATATTTTTGTTGTTCTTTTTTAATTCTAAGTCTGTAATAAATAATTGGTTTTCTTTTTGGTTACTTTTTTGGTATGTAGGTAGCCAATTTGGCCCTTTCCACCATAAAGAATGCTGGTGTAGTTGAGATGCTGTCAATCCTCGACTAGCACAATCAGCTGGATTTTCTTCCGACTTTACATATTGCCAATTTTTCGAAGGAATATTTTCTGTTACTAATGTTACTCTATTCGCTACAAATGGCTTCCAACGGCTTGGTTCTCCTTGCACCACCCCAAAACAACCATAGAATCTATCCAACCGAAAACTTGAACATCATAATTTTTAAGACATTCTTTAACTTTAAAAACTAGTTTAGATAATAGATGAGCGCCACAAAGCTCTAGTTTTGGTAGTGTTAAGGTTTTACTCGCTGGAACTAGTCTTGTTTTACCAGCTACTAAAACGACAGACGTTGAGTCACTTCTGGTGATCCTGCAATATATTACAGCTGCGTAAGCTTTTATGGAAGCGTCACAAAAGCCATGAAGTTCAATGGTGTCATTTTTACGTATACCTAGCCATCGAGGTAAGTGTATCTGGTTTATATGATGTAAATCCAACTTCACATTTGTCCATTCTTTACAGATATCTTCTGGTAATTTTTCATCCCACTCAATATGTGATTGCCAAACTGTTTGGAATAATATTTTAAGTTTTGTGGTAAGAGGTGACAACCAGCCTAAAGAGTCAATTATTTTTCAGATATCAGACAACCGGGTTCTTTTGGTTGGTTGGGTTGTAGAATGGCTTATTTTTGATTCGAAGGTGAATGAATCCTGCAGTGGTATCCAGCGAAGGCCTAAAGTTTTAGTGGATTCTGTTTCTTTGAACTCAAAGTGTTCCTGGTGTTTAGTTATATCTGGTAATAACTCTCTAGCATTTGACTTCCACTTTTGAAAATTAAAACCGCCAGCCCTTAACATTTTTATAAGGTCTGATTGCAGCTCTATCCCTTTTGGTATGGTGTGGACTCCATGTAATAGGTCATCCATATAGAAGGACCCTTCCAGGACCTTCGGAGCATTGCTGTTTTGGTAATTAGCTCGTTCATCTATGGAAAGTTGTTTTAATGTCATCATCGCTAAAAATGGCGCCACTTTGGTGCCGTAAGAGACCGTGGTGAGTTGGTATTCTTGAAGCGTAGTTTCTGGTGTATCTCGCCAAATTATTTTTTGGTATTTCTGGTCTTCCTCTTGGATTTTTATCTGTCAGAACATCTTTTCGATGTCCGCTGTGAAGGCATATTGGTACTGTCTCCACTTCAAGATTAAGGATTGTAAGTCCTGTTGTAAATTGGGACCCACCTCCATGACGTCGTTAAGACTAAAGCCAGTAGAAGTTTTAGCGGATGCATTAAAAACGACTCGAAGTGCAGTAGTAGTAGACTCAGAACGCAGTACGCAGTGATGTGGCAAATAACAATCGAGTATCGGGTTACTATCAGTGGCCGCAGGAATCATATGATTTAATTCGCGATATTCGTCAATAAATGTTTTATAGCCTTGCGCAATCAATCTATTTTTAGCAAATTTTCTTTCTAACTGACGAAACTGAGCAATGGCCATTGGTTTCAACTTTCCTAACTGGTTTTCAAAATCCGATTTTAGTGGTATTCTAACATGGAATCTCCCGGTCTCGTCTCTGGTAGTGGTGAATTGGTATTATTTTATGCATTTGTCTTCTGCCTCAGAAAGAGTTGATTGGTGTGTAATGTCCTCTATCTCCCAAAACTTTTGTAACTCGTCCGTTTGGTTAATGTTATGTATAGATATAGATATAAGCATAGCGTCTGCGACGCGGTCTACTATTCGTCAAATAAACGTCAGTACGTATCTAACCACGGTTCCTTTCACTTGTCCCCTTATTCGCATACATATCAGTGGCGACGATTCGATTACCCACATAAAAAAAAACAAGATGTCGTACTTCGGAGTTTAAAGTGGTTTCGACCACAATAGTCAAACATGGGACTCTTATAAGGGTCGGATTCTGCAGTAGTAGATGGTTATTGGGAATTCTGCCCCACCTCCGTTCGATCGGGCTCACGCCCTCACTCACTTCGGTTGCCCAATAACCAACTACTAAAGTCACTGTGTTAAAACTAACGTTAGTGGTAATACTAAGCATTTAACAAACTCTTACTATTCGGCTGGAAGCACCGTCTCACAGTAACTTCCTGCGAGCCCGTGGTAAGATCACGCACCGAACAGACTCCTAACTAGTGTTGGTTGAGAGAACCATGGTAAGTATCTCTCCTAAACTGTTCGGCTGGAAGCACCGTCTTACAGTAACTCCCTGCGAGCCCGTGGTAAGATCACGCACCGAACAGACTCCTAAACTATTCGGCTGGAAGCACCGTCTTACAGTAACTTCCTGCGAGCCCATGGTAAGATCACGCACCGAATAGACTCCTAAACTGTTCGGCTGGAAGCACCGTCTCACAGCAACTCCCTGCGAGCCCGTGGTAAGATCACGCACCGAACAGTCTCCTAACTAACTAATATATACTTACTTACTCTGTGAATCTTTCTCTATCTCTCTAGCTACTGCATATACTTACTACTCCTACATTATAAAAAAGAAAAAAAAAATTTTGTTACCTTTTATCAAAACCAACCATCAAAACCTCTATGTACCTTAAGCTACCACATACTTGTAGGTAAACTTGTATGTGATTACTTATTTATTTTATTTATTTATTTTTTATTTATTTACTTTACAAAAAAATTATTTATTAAAAAAAATTATTTATTTACCAAATAATCATACCATGTTTAAGGGAATGGGGATATAGGGGTGCGTTTTTAAAAAAATAAAACAATCTTATCTGCCTATAAACATAAGTAGGAACTTAAATGAATTCTTTTCTGCTTTGTTTCACATCGGTCGCATTGCTTTACCATCAGAAGTCTCTCTCTCTCTGGTTCGGTTTCCTGAAATAAACAACAAAAAAATATGTTAACTTAAAAAACATTTGTTCTCATGATATCTCTAGGTATAGTAACAAAATGCGTTTGCTATTATAGAGGTATATACTTACAAATTACGAACACCTTGACATTGTTATCGTTATCACCCAAGACATCATCACTATCGAGCAGGCACCTAAAAATAGAATAGATCAGTACATACATTTTTTAAAGCTAAGATAATTATTATGAATTTTAAATCTGTCAAGCAGCGTTATCCCACCGAGGGGCTATGACAATGGAAAAATCTATTGTGTCTGGAATCTGATTGCTTGACGGGTTAATATTTTATCAATTAAGAATTATAGTTAATAATTTTAAAAAATACCTTGTGTAGCGAGACCGGCTGTATCCGCTGCATTAGGGGATGGAAAATTGAAGAAATTGACCAAGCGTTTAAAGAAGGCAATTAGACACAGAAAATAATAAGGACAATAGTAGCCGCCTTACCTTTTCTTCCCAGCGATTCTTCACACTCAGCTTCTAGTGAATTTACAATAGATCACAACACAATACTTTTCAGTTTATAGGAAATCATAAGCTCGCCACATTCGTAATCAAAAGGTTCTTTTTTAACAAGACAAAAGCAAACGCCGCTTCTAGTATACGAACACGAACTGAAGGCGCGAAGAGATGCGCGCACGCACGTTGGACGATCTTGATATCGATATCGATATCGATCTTCTGTCGCCCTATCCGTAACCAACCCACCCAAGATAGGCGACTTGCATGTTTGTTTGCATGCTTGTCGATATTTGCATCCATGAGTAATTACCGACTTTAACGCTTAGGAGTTACAACAGTTAGTTGAAAGATGTGGTTACGATACATACCGCCCACCAAAATACACTATAAAGTTGTATTTTTCCAAAATTTGATAATGGAATTGCGGCGTGAAACTAAATAATTATAATGCATAAGGCATTCTAACGGTTTAAAGTGAAGTATACTTGGAAAATAATTAAGATTAACGATTTATTACTAATAGCCTAGTGTATGAACAACGATGTATGACTATATGAAATTATCTTAAAAATAACTAACTTAAATGGTGAAGAAATAATGTTTTGACATATCTAATCGGTTTGATTTGGCAAAGGACATATCTTTGTCAACGGTCGAGTTAAGAATGAATTATTCGGTAAACGTAACTTCGCGATGCGAATTACTACATCTGGACCACTATACAGGTCCTCTACACGAGCTATAGGCCAATGAAGAGGTGGACTATCAGATTTGATAATCACCACGGAACCGATGTCCAGTGGCTTCGAATGCTTAGTCCATTTGGCCCATTGCATTAAAGATTGAAGGTACTCATTTCGCCAGCGCCTCCAGAAATCCTGCTGGAATCTCTGGATGAGCTGCCACCTTCTTAAGCGAGTAATGTTTAAGGAAGATAGATCCTGATCGGGAACAGCGGTCAGGGGTTCTAACGTTAAAAAATGTCCGGGTGTTAGTACCGACATGTCATCTGGACAAGAACTAATGCTATAAAGGGGCCTCGAATTGAGCATAGCTTCAATTTGAATAAATAACGTGACGAGTTCTTCTAACGTAAGCGATTGGTTATTGACTACACGATATAAGGTCGATTTCGTAGCTTTAACTTGAATCTCCCATACGCCTCCAAAATTCGGACTGGCCGGCGGATTAAATTTGAATTCAATATTTTCTGTATGACACGCACTTTGCATATACGAGGCGAGTTCTCGTTGCGCACCAACGAAATTAGTACCTCGATCAGAGAAAATTGTTTGAACTCGGCCACGGCGACCAACGAAGCGTCGAAGGGCAGCGATGAATGACTCTGATGTCAGATCAGTAGCTACCTCTAAGTGAACCGCTTTGGTCGCAAAACAAACGAAAAGGCAAAGGTAAGCTTTCGTAATCTTCGCGCCACGATATTTGCCTGATTTGATTCGGAATGGACCTCCATAATCAACACCCACGATACTAAAAGGTTTTATCTGGTTTACACGAACGGCAGGCAAATCACTCATAAACGGTTCGAGGGGAGTCGGGTTTGTTTTGAAACATTTCAAACATTTTGAAACGCAATGTCGAATGGCACGTTTAGCCGATAAAATCCAAAATTGTTGACTAATTAAATAATGCAAAGTATTTATTCCAGGGTGACAATTTTCACGATGGAAAGCATCTATGATCATGTATGTTAGTTGGGCCTGTCTTGGGAGCAAGGCGGGATGTTTATGACTGTATTCCAGTCCAGACCTTGCCAATCTACCGCCCACCCTGAGTACGCCTTGATTGTCGATAAACGGAGAAAGCTTTCTCATTTGTTTTGACAGAAGCTTGCCTTCACTCAAACGTTTGATATCTTCACTATAGTAAAGGAACTGAGTACGTTTTACTATTAATAATTACGCGTTATGAAGTTCTGCGAGATTTAATGGAAAGTCAGAACGGCGGTTCAGAGTACGACGGAGATTGTCAATATAGCGAAGCCATAAACCTACGATACGTTGTATTTTACGGATTGACGAATAGCGATTTATCAAATAATCGATAGGATGTACAGGAGTGTCACTTTCGACGAGAACCTGTATCTTCTCCTCAGCACGAAGTTCGTCATCCGGAGGATTTGTAGCTGAACAAGGCCAAGCCTACACATCCTGTGAGAGCCAAGAGGGCCCCGCCCACCATAATAGATTATTAACAAGGTCTGCCGGAGTCTGTCCTCGGGAAGCGATGTCTGCGGAGTTGTCCTCCGATTTTACATGACGCCATTTTGCATCTGGAACGCCATCCTGGATATGGCTAACACGATTGGCTACGAATGTCTTCCAACGGGAAGATTGCGATCGAATCCATGAAAGCGCAACGGTGGAATCTGACCACGCATACGTAGCTGAAATAGAAGGTCGAGATTGATAAACCTCACTAACGAATTTAAGCAAGTCTGCGAGCAGCACGCAACTACAAAGCTCAAGTCTTGGCAGAGAGACGACCTTAATAGGTGCCACCCTAGCTTTTGATAACACAAAAGAAACTTTAATGCTATCATACATATCGAGAACTCGCAGAAACACTACAGCTGCAAAACCCCGTTGAGAACTATCTGCGAAACCATGTATTTCGCACGATTTGATTTTAGGAACTGATAGATGACGCGGAATTTTGAGCTTACGGATAAAGTGCAATTCATTAGTGTAACGACTCCATTGTTGTTTAATATCCTCTGGAGGATCTTCGTCCCAAGAAACGCCTAAAACCCACAACCTTTGCACCAAGAATTTTGCGAAAAAAGTTATGGGAGACAGAAAACCGCACGGGTCGTAGATTCTGGCAAGTTCACTAGCGTTTGGTACAAACATGATTTTCAGGCTTTACTTCAAATTTGAAAATATCGGAACTAGGTTCCCATCCCAAACCTAATATTTTGAGAGTATTTGACGATTCAATATCCATTGACACATAATCGGTTAGACAATGTTCTGGAGGCAGGTCAGCTAGCAACCTTGGGTCATTACTAGCCCACTTCCTAAGCTCCATGTGACCTTTCTTAAGAAGTTCTGTGACCTCTGATTTGGTTTGAATAGCTAGACTAAGGTCTGAACAGCCTGTCACGATGTCATCGATGTACACGTCACTATTCAAAACCGATTGACCGAGGAGAAGGTTCTGACCTTCATCATCAGCGAGTTGTTTGACGGTACGACAAGCCTGAAAGGGAGACGAAGAGACGCCATACGTGACAGTATTCAGTCTGTACTCTAAAATAGGATCAGATGGATTAAACCTCCAGAAGATTCTTTGATAATCACGATGCTCTTCATATACAAGAATTTGGCGGTACATCTTGCACACGTCCGCTGAAAATACAATAGAATGAACGCGAAATCTCAGTAGGATTTCCAGTATGTTAGTTTGTAACTTTGGACCGATTAATAAGGTTTCGTTTAACGATTTCCCTGTGATGGCATCACGATTTGACGCATCAAAGACAGCGCGTAACTTCGTACTACTGCTCTCGGGGCGCAGTACACAAAAATGCGGGATGTAATACTTTCCTTTATGCAGGTCTCGTGTGGGCACAGGAGTCATATGTCCACACTGAAGATATTCAGTCATGAAGTTCGAATATTGTTCTTTTAGAACCGGGTTGGATAAAAGTTTACGTTCCAATACATGAAAACGCCTAAGAGCTGACTGTCGCGAACCAGGGAATGTCGGTTCTTTATCCTCTATGAAAGGCAAAGCGACGCTATAGCGTCCAGTAGTGTCACGAGTAGTTGTTTCGCTATAAATCCGTTCACAACGTTCATCTGCCGTGCTTAACCTAGCCTTATACGGAAGATTATCCAAGTCCCAAAACTTTTTGACTTCCTGAACAAGCTGGTCATCTGTCACGAAGAAAGAGTTGATTTTGCGCCCGACCCGACCTTCGTCGGCACTTCCTATAAGAAGCCAGCCGAACACTGAATTCAACGCCGAGGGTTGGTTTGGTCCTCCACTCACGCTTCCAGGTAAGATAATAGAAGGGAAGATCTGCGCACCCAGAAGGAGATCGATTGGACCAGGTTGGTCACAATCCGGATCAGCAAGATTGAGACCACGAATATGATGCCAAGAAGACTTGTCAAGCTGGACACTAGGTATATTTCCGCAAATGGTAGGTATTACCAGTACGTTCACGTTGAAAGCTACTTGACCGTCGATACCTATCTGACATTGGACAGCTCCAGAGATGTGGGCTGACGATTGACCTACGCCATGAACTTGGCGTGAAGTCATACGTTTATTAAGTCCGAGTCGAGCTACTGCACGTTCTGAAATGAAATGAGCTTGACTACCAGAGTCGATTACACAACGAAAGGAGTGGTAGATGCCCGACGAATCACGAATTTGTATAACAGCAGTAGATAGAAGCACAATCGAATTATCACTCACACTCGTCAGCACACGAGTGGGTTCACTAGCCGGAGGTGTCTGATCAGACAAATTCGCATCGTTGTCCTGATGGAGAAGAGTGTGATGCCTTTGACGGCATTTCTGACACGTAAATACCGATTTACAGTCGCGAATGACGTGTGAAGGCTTCAAGCAATTGAAGCACCATCGATTCTTTCTTGCGAATTCACGTCTCGCTTCTACCGATTTTTCCAAAAATAACTTGCAATGCGAAATCGAATGAAGCTCTGAACACGCAGGGCACTTAAAAATCATTCCCGTAACCGTTTTAGGCGCAGAAGTAGGAAGTTTACTAACTTCCGGTCGATTTGCTGCCTTCTCCGAATTCGATAACAATGAAGAAGTCATTTTCTTGTTGTTCTGGGTAGATTTTACATAATTTTTATTACTACTATTGGTAGGCGCATGACTCTCACGATTACTTGAAAAATAATTATCTCTAACGAGTGCGTCACACTGTGCTTCAAGAAATTCCTTGAGCTTACTATAGCTAGGCAGCTCTGGTGTGGGGTGCGCTTTTTCAAAGGCACAACGCGTTTTCGAATCCAACTTGGATAGCAAATGATAACATAAGACAAAGTCCCAATGATTCTTTGGTAATTTAAGACTATTTAAAATTAATAAATTTTCATTGAAAAGATCCAACGCGCGTCTGAATTCGGTTGGTGAGCTTATTTTTAAGTTAATGTTTTGCATTTCTCGCCAGCATGTAAAAGCAAGTTCACGTTTATCACGATAACGAGATACTAAGGTATTGTAGGCTTCCTGATAGTATTGGCCTTGGCTGGGAAAGGTTCTTATAAGTCCCAATGCATCTCCGAATAAACTCGCTCGAAGATATTGCATCCGATCCGAGTCCGATAATGATTCATTTAAATGAATCTGCGAATTAAATGCATCAAAAAACATATTAAAATCCTTTATACAGCCTGAAAAACGCGGTAGCTCAACTTTCGGAAGTCTAATACCAGAAATAGATGGTTTTGTATGCACAGAAGGTAATATCTCAGAAGGAACAAGCTTACGATGCATAGCAAGCACCTGAAAATGAATATCATCAAACTCGGAACGTATGTTATCCTCAACCTCGACATCAGAGTCGTCAACGATACTTAAAATGTCTAAATGTGCTTCTTCAAAATTATTAACATGTTTCTGTATCGCAGAAAAATGCACGACAAATTCGTCTAAGCGAGAAGTATCCGATTGAACAATCTGTGCAACTTCTAAAGTTTTCCGCAATCGATTCAATGCTAAAGTCCGCTTTCGTCGTAAAACGGGCAAGTCCGCGTAAGTAAGACCAGTTGGTTCAATAGACTTAGATTTACTCATTCTCTTAATACGCTTCGTAGCAAAAGCCATTTCTTAATGAAAATTCGAAATAAAATATTCGAATTAAAGTTTTGAATTAAAGTCGATATATTCGATATTTAAAGTCGATAGTTGTGTGACAACACTAAGCACCCGACACAACTTCGTGTCGCAGGTTGGCCAACGTCACGGACTAAACCGTATGTTTGTAAAATGATTATACAGATACCCTCTATTCGAGTGATATTTTTCTTGAAGAAAATAGTGAATAACTTGAATTGATTATAAGAAATAAAGTACCTAGTAATGACTTCGATGTTTTTGTATGAATGACGTTTAAATAGATCAGAATTGTTTCGTAGTACGAACACGATAGAAATAATGAACGAATGTGATTTGTATTTTCAAATGCGAATAGTTATGTAATTAAAGAAACAAAATATTAATTATTGTGACGGTGAAATGTACGTGATAATACAGTGTACTGAACAAATCGATTAATTTACATGTACTAACATCATACGAAACAACAATTCTGTATATAATTAATATGTTAATACAAATCACTATCGATCGATTTACTTTGTAAAACGCTATTTATGAATGGGCGAGATGAAGCAATAAGCAAACAACGAAACGATATTTTCAAAGTAAGTTACGTCGACCTCCAATAATGATTATGGCCGGCAAGTATCTCACTCGGTTGACGAATTCGGAATTAATGTTTGTTTTATTTTCTTCACCAGAATATGATTCCAAATAAAAATAAAAAGATAAACTTATGTAAAGTAATGTAATCTGACGTGTTGTTCATACACTTTGGAGAAATATTCATTAAATAACGAGATTTTAAACGATTAAATATGGTGACTATGTGGTCGACCATTAGAACAAAGTACGAAATTTAATGAAATGTTTTTGGAAATTATTTTATGATTACTTCTGAAAGTATTCCCGGGTTTCGGCACCAAAACAATGTAGCGAGACCGGCTGTATCCGCTGCATTAGGGGATGGAAAATTGAAGAAATTGACCAAGCGTTTATAGAAGGCAATTAGACACAGAAAATAATAAGGACAATAGTAGCCGCCTTACCTTTTCTTCCCAGCGATTCTTCACACTCAGCTTCTAGTGAATTTACAATAGATCACAACACAATACTTTTCAGTTTATAGGAAATCATAAGCTCGCCACATTCGTAATCAAAAGGTTCTTTTTTAACAAGACAAAAGCAAACGCCGCTTCTAGTATACGAACACGAACTGAAGGCGCGAAGAGATGCGCGCACGCACGTTGGACGATCTTGATATCGATATCGATATCGATCTTCTGTCGCCCTATCCGTAACCAACCCACCCAAGGTAGGCGACTTGCATGTTTGTTTGCATGCTTGTCGATATTTGCATCCATGAGTAATTACCGACTTTAACGCTTGGGAGTTAGAACAGTTAGTTGAAAGATGTGGTTACGATACACCTTGTGCTATTAAATACTATAATAATAATATTATGCATGTTATAATTTCTTAGGCAATTGAAATAAAACCAAGCCACATAAGACCCCCGCCACGAGGGTTTTATGACTTTAAAAAACCGATTGTGTCTGGAATTTGTGAATTGACTTATTCAAACGATGCTACTTTTTAAAATTGAAAACTTAATTAAGACAAAGTCATTATATAAAGGTAACCCTACCACGTGGAGCGTTTCCATTGTAACATAAGTAATATAATTTATGATTTTAAATTTGAAAACTCAATAAAAAAGTAATATAAATATAAAAAATAAATATAAATTATAGATTAAGATAATTATTAGTGGCTTATTCAGTTATATAAATTTTATTGCTACCACGTGGTGAATTCACAAAACATACTAACTATGATGAATTTATTATTTTGAAAATATTTAAACTACCTATAACTATATATAAATAATAGTATACACCTACCTGTATGAATTTTTCACGTTTTATTTAAAACTTATCAATTGTATGCACAATGACCACACACATAGTTAGTTATTGGATAGTCGTCGACCGTCGGTCGTCAGTTCGTCACCGCTGCAAAGAGAGAGAGAGAACGTGGGAAAAGAAACGCGAACCTCGCTTGCACTCCCCCCGCGTTGCAAAGTCCGAGAGCATAGCGATAAACGTTAATCATATTCTATCAAGTAATAAAATTGTGTTTAATAAAATATGACTGGCTTTTCTATACTAAATGTTACTCGTATTAGAAAGATAAAGAATAGAAAGATAAGAAAATAGATTAGAATACAAGATTAGATTAGAAAGATAAAGATTTACATATTTGGTTACATTTTTAAAATACTTAAAAATCAAATAAAACAATTATTACCACAAAGTAATCTTGTAATTGTAGTATTGTTTTGTATTATACTTAAATCATCCTTGATTTTAAATGCTTAACAACTAAAGCATCATATCTGAGCACTATTCCTTTTTTAATTTTCCCATATTCGTAAATTTACTGTAAAAAAATGTACTTATTTGGAAGATTATTTATACTCACAAGATAACTTTCAAAGCTAGCTCTTGAACTATAACTGTGTAGGATAGTGATGACCAAATAAAATGTTGCACTGTGTTCGATAGTGTATCAAATTGAATTATTCGATATTCCATCACATTAGAGCTTAAGTTTACACAATGTTTTCCTATAAACAGCGATAATACAACGATTAGAATCGAACTTTGTTCCTACAATATTTAGTTAGTACTAAACTGAAAGATCATACAACAATTATTAAGGTATAAAACAGTTCACTATAATATTACCATAATATCATAGTGAAAGAGATGGATGTTTAATTATTAATCGACTTTAAAAAAGGGATTATTTTAATAATGTAGGTACAAGTGGTAAATTTAACATATAGTAGGTATGTAAGATGGAATGGGAAATAGGATACTTTTGTCTTAGGATCCAGTTTTGATAACTTGGTCCAAGCATAGGTAGCTACGGCGTGATATAGTATTTGTTATATTTAAAAGAAAAGTTATATAGATAAATAAATAAGAAAGAAAATCAATAAGTAATTTATTAATTGCTAAAATCAACTCGATAATTTACGACATCAATCGGTTTATCAACTCGATGTTTGTTTGTACTGGAACGTCCTTATGCAAGAAAAAGCAAGCATAGCGATTTCGCAACCAGCCGCAGCGGCTAAAATTACAAAGTAGTAGAATCAATAAAATGTTATTATAATTATAATTGTCTATTACAAAATGTCTTATGTACAGTCGGCAGCACATCAAGCGTAACAGTATATATAACCCTAGTAAACGCTATGTATAGCTATTAGAAAGAAAGCACACCCTCTTCGCTATTGGTTCAACTGCAACCATCTTTTAGAATTTGACCAATAGCAGAGCTTGTCAGAATGCTTCGAGCGTTTATTGGTTAAAATTGGTCGAATGGTTTGAGCTAACGCTATTTGTACGCGCAGTTTAGTCTGATTTCTATGACATCGCATTTTCTAAGTATGAAGTTGGGGCTCAAGTTTAGAAATTTTTTTTTTGTATCTGTGGTATTTAAAAGTTGAGTATAGAAAAAGCTCGTCCATTTTGTATTGAAACCTGAATTGTATGGGCCGACCTAATAATAAGGGTTCAAACTATTGAATACGTAATAACAAAATCAACATTGACTTTTCTTGTTTAATTTATTTGTAGATAAATGTTAGTTTCTTTGAAAAAAATATTTATATAATATACGAAATGGCCACGCACTTGGATGGAATGAAAATAAAATAGTAGCACTACACAAATGGGTAGATAATTATATGAAAATCCGACCGAATATCGGTAAGTTAGAATTTTGTTCTACTGTCTATGAGAACAAGACACACCAACCTATATTTTAAATAAACTGCACTTTTCTTCGTGTTTTTGAAATGACCGCCATGTGTATATGTGTGTATTTTGCTTCATTTATTTTTTACATAAACGAAACAGGTTTTGCTCAATGTCATTTGATTTTCTTCAACTTAAAACAAAATGAAAAGTATTTGGAGACTTCCTTGCTAAACTAATTAACTTATCATAATAACCATAACCGCATGCATGCCGGTTGCATAACCTTGATAAGTTAATTAGTTTCATTATTTGGTATAAATATACCATCTAATCATATTTGTAAAATGATTCCACCTACTATAATGTTTTGTAAAAACATCTATAATTAAGTAGCTGATATTCTGAAAGACTCAATCCAGTTTATTTATGAACAGGTTCACATAATAAAACAAATACTACTTTGCAGGTGGAGGACCATATATTTTTGGTTTTTTAATATGAGATGAAGATCCAGGCTGTAGAGGCTACAAGATAGTGTGTTGATGTGTGGTGTATTTGTTCACATAATTCTTGTTATTAGTGAATTCCATACCTATGTCAGTGAAATAAATAAGTAACCACAAACCAGACAAGAGATATTCTATTGTTGAGTGGATGCCAGTCTCAAAATTTATTTAACTAAAAGCTTCAGACATAAAGAATATTTTTACAAAAAGTATTTATATGACCCCCACATAGAGGTTAGGGTAAGTTTCAGTTTATAATTTAATGACTGACTTCGAAAAAAATGAAAGGTGAAGATATTTTTTTAAGATACTTAGTTCAACATTTTGGCTTAGCAATAGTGAGCACTTTAAATCAATACATAAGCAACCAGAGACATAATTACATTAGTTTTTGTTTCCTGGGGTGATAATCAACAGGGCCTGGTAAAAATACTTATAACACCACCACATTACAAAGTAGGTTAGGAAGAGTTGTCCCGATAGGTATCTGTACCTAGCTCTGCCTGGACAACTGTAATATTCACATGTGCATAATTGTTCAGCAACAGCAGTGTTCCAAGTTCCTACATGATATTAGTGTAACTTTCATGACCTGTAAATTCAAATGTAATAGTAAGACTATCCAATTATCTGTGTGATTTTTATGATAAGAGATTGATATAATTTCAAAGAGCAATGGTGTTAATTCACCCAGAACATTATTTTCTTAGCCCAAATTATAATAAAATATAGTTACTTTTCTAAACCTAACAGTTTTCTAACATATTTTCTCCTATTACTTTTGTTGTTTAATATTATTTAAATTCACTTACTTCTCATTGCAATGGTTATTTGATTTAGAATGGTGTTCAAAATTTAATTTAAGCAATTTTATAGGTTAAGTAGTAATAATTTTCTCACATCATAGGAATGGTTTTTAAATACCTGTCAAGTATCAGATTCCAGAGTTCCCACAACTGATTTTTCAATTGTCTTAACACTCCAGAGGGTTAATGCCGCTTGACAGATTAATAAATTACTAGCATGAATATTCTTAATTTTTGATTTTAACATTATTATAAATGTTCATTTTTCTAGTTTTATTATATTTTAATTACTAGCATGAAACAAAAATTTGCATAACTCTTCAATTAAAAGAGATTTCTGAAAGTTGTGATGTTCTACATATAATTTAGGATTTCATAAATAATTATAGAAAAGAATAAGGGAGGTAAAATGGTGTTAAAAATACTAATATCTACCTACCTACTTAACTGCATATTGTTAGCACCTAAGTTATTCATAAAATTACCATTTTTAGTTTTTATAACCACCGACCCTAAAAGAGGGGCATTTTATGTTTGATGTGTCTGTCTTTGTATCTGTTAGTTTGTCTGTGCCTTCGTAGCTAGCACTGACAGATTTTGATGCATTTTTTTTTGTTAGAAAGTTAATGTGGTCAAGATGGTTCGTAGCTTTGAATTATGAAGATCTGTTCAGGCATTTGATAATGATCTTTCACAGATCTGATTTTTTTCAAATTTGGTGCACTCTTACTTTAGTAATATTTCAATAAGACGAGGCTGAGAGTTAATTAAAATTTTATTTTAATATTGTTAACTTTTCAATAAACATGTTAAATCAATTTTGACTCTGTTTCTTATTTCTTACACATTCCCAATTAGACCTGATTGCTCTCAAATAAAGAATTTCTTATTTCTGTCAAGCCATGGATTGCAGAAACAATTGGTTTTTAGTTTTGTCCAAAAAAAAATGTATTCTTAAGTAATTTTACTGTCATCATCAATACCAGTTTATCTCAGAGAAGTAGATCCAAGTAGCAGTTTCAGAATGTCAATGAAGTATTTGGCTAAATCATGATGCAATTTGAATTGTAACTTATGACTTATAAAATTACTAATCCAAATGTTTTTACATTCAAGAGACAGCACTTCACCATTTCACCTGTAATTTCAGTTTTATAATGCTACTTTTAGTTATTTATCACTATAATTTGAGATCAGTGTCATAGAAGAACTAGTAGCGACCAGTGTCTAGGAATTATTGTTGAGTCTCTTTGATTAGATACTCATTGAACAAAGCTGTTAGCTTCTTAAACTAGTCATTCATATTAACAACCTATAAAACTATATACAGTTTTGGAATTTGTTATCATCACCTTGAATATCATAGCAGAATATTTTAAAACTAAGTGTTTCTGGTGTAAGTGAGGTCGCCAGAGCTCTTGGACATACTAATGAGTAAGTAATGATCCAGTGCTCATGGGGTGTAGCATCAGTCCGATCAGTCTACCTGTCTGTCTGTGTGTGTCTACTTAATAGCTTCTTTGCACCATCATCATCATCATCATCACCAGCCTATATACGTCCCACTGCTGGGCACAGGCCTTCTTACATGGGAGAAACACATGAGGAGTTTGGGCCATAACACTACCACGCTGGCCCAATGTGGGTTGGTGGGTTAAAGCACTTGCAGGAGCAACCGGGACCAACGGCTTAACATGCCTCCCGAAGCACGGAGGAGCTTGAGATAACAAACTTTGATTGACCCATCCTAGGATCGACCATGGCGAAAGTGGCTTTGTTTTTCGTATCGAAACCAAGCGCTCAAACCAATACGCCACCGAGCTCCTCCTCCTTAGCTTAAAAAACTTGTATTAAAATTTGAATCCACTACACTATTAATTCCCTACTATTATTTTATTTTTATTAATTTAAAAACCCTACACATTATAATCATCACGTCAGTTAAGAGATACCCACTGCTGAGCATAAGCAATTGGGCAAGGACCTCCAAACCGATCGGTCCTGCACTGCCTAGACATATTTGATCAATTTTCAATCTTTAAATTACAAATCGACCTTAAGTAGGTAAGTATGATGATCCTGAAAAATACAACATTTTTTGTTAGATAAGTATATAAAATTGTGTGAAAAATATTTCAACTAGAAAAGATGATCTCTCTTCGTCAGAGAGAAATAAAGAAGTAAAACACATTAATTTGTTTTTTAGTATGTGGACAAAGGTGGTGGAACAAGATTTTGTCCACGGTCCGTTCTACCTTCTACGGGTGCTCGGCGGTCCGAACCCGTGACCTTTCACAATTCGAATGACTGCCCTAACCACTGAGCTATAGAGGATTTAACTGAATCCTATAAAGTTATTATAGATATTCCTTAGATTTATACAATTAATCTAAGTGATAATCTTTCAGTTTTTAAAAGCGTTTACTTATATTGCCAAAACTTAAAGACTAGTAACTTTAAATTTTGAAATGTATTTGAACTATAACCTCCGACTTCACACAATTCTTTTACATACTGACCGACTGCTTTATCCTTATCCTTAGACAGACCATCATAAGATATATTATCTCTAATCTATGATCATATGACTTTAACTAACACAAATCAAAAAGTAGTAATGTCACAGGCGAATTTGATACCCTACCTATTGATATAAATATCATGAGCCATACCTTGATAATTAATAATCGACCTAAGGTATCTGATATAAGGTCGAGATTCCATTGAAGACGTAACCGCATTGCACCATATTATATTATTATGTCGTATGGTAATTAACCTAAATAGAAAAGGGTAGCTAAAATTAAAATGGTCTTTTTTACTAAGGATTTAGAACCTACATAAGTAAGTATATTAGAAAAAAACAAATCACAAATACCTATCTATCATACCTATGATACCTACTTCACATAATTGAAAATTATTCAAGTATTAGTAGTTGATAGTTAGTGATTTACACCAACAAATCATTACAATTTTATACATTTACTAGTATACACAGACAGCCATCACAACTCACATCCGAAATATAAAATGTAGCTACAATACTATGCGAATATTATCATTATAATTTCAACTTTAGCATCATGTAATTAAGCTTCAAAAGTGCTTGCTTCACACATCACTGTGTCTTGTAAAATACAATAAATAAATTCGAAACAAAGTCACAAACACCCCTGGTTGATTGCGCTACATACTCGTCTTCATTCTGGGGGAACCCAGTTCGAACCTCAAATATTCTTTGTTGAGAATTCATTTTTAACACTAAAATTCAATAAGATTTTGTGTTGTAGTTGTGTTAGGTCTAATATTACTTGGGGTGCGGGCTGGCAAACCTCCTCGTGGTGCACCCTGGGAGGGGGATAGGAGCAGCGCCACAGTTGCGGCTGCTACTCCTACCTCTCTGCGAATTGTCGGCGGAGTCGGGCGGTTGAGCTCTGCTCCCGCAAAGGGCATCTGTGTCCCGGTGTTGAACGGCGCTATTATGAACTGCTCCCTGCTCCTCTAGTTGTAAAGGAGTCAGAGGAGGCAGTGTGTGAGACCACTTCAAGTGGCAGTGGACTGTTGAGTCGGTGGACGGCGGGCAGTGTCCGCGGCCGTTTATGCGGCCATGCGAGGGTGGCGTTTAAACGCTTTGCACTTCGTGTGCATTTTGTGGGGATCCCTAGGGGTCAGCGGCCGCCTTTTTTGGCGGCGTGGCATGGCGGGCCTCCAAGGTCCGCGGCGCGGCGGGTCTGGTGACCGTGGTTTTGCGGTCGCCAGGTGAGTTTCGACTCCCCGTCGAGCAGCCTGTTATCCCGTGTGTGTGTCGTTGAACATGTCTAGCGGCACACACGGGACCAGGGGGGCTTGCCTTAATTGGCCGGCCTCGAGAGGAAGGACAACCTCATCAAAAACCCTCAAGTCCCCGTAGCTGGGAACGTGGCTGCGGGGGGCCTTCGGATGGTGGTTGGAGACGAACCACCGGCTAGCGCCGACCCTGGGGTATCGCCCGACCCCCCAGGTGTAATAGGGTTACCCGGTTGCAGAGGGCACCGGCCGGGTGGACCACAAATTCCCTCTAACTCGTGGGTCTAAAAATGGAATGTATTACAACCCCCCCCCCCCCCCCCCCTTAGAGCTAGTGAAAACGGAAGTGGCTCCTTAGCGAGCGAAAAAGTTGTGGACAAAGCGCCCTGTCCGAAAATGGGTGGCGCAATAGTGATATTGGAGGATGTGATTTATAAAGCGCAGGACAAAGCGCCCTGTCCAAAAATGGGTGGCGCCAATGAAAAGGTGACGCTATCGGCTTCTTCGAGGACTTCGTCATGTGATAGTCTGGTCACCGTGAGGTCGCGGTCGAGGAAATCTGTAGAAATGCCTACGGCTGCGGAATGCAAAGGGCGTGTCTGGCGCAAGAGGTCGCGCAGTGGCGATGCCCATGAGAGGAGTGGCACCGATTCGGAGTCCGACGGGAGCGTATACTCGAACCCGGCCTTACGAACCGGTACGCCTATAAAGAGGGGAAAAGGTAGGCCAAGAAAAACGGGTGAGAGCACTGGCCTCGCTGCTGCCAAAGCAGCGTTCATCAAAGCTAGCGAGGAGGACGTTAAGCCGCAGGCCGAGCAAGAGCTTGCAGAAACCATGGCGCTTTCGCGCCTACAGAGATCCGCCCGACTACAAGCCAAGCTAACGGGTGTCTCCACAGGAGGTAGCGAGGAGGCAGCTGACAAGAATGCGATGGACCTTAGCCGCCAGGTCGAAAATGCGCTGGCCGCGATTACGATAGTGGCGGATAAATCGTCGCACCTTAAGGGCACCTTTGTCAAAGCCCTTAGGGATGCCAAAGACGCTATTAAAGAGGCGACCGGCGAGCTAGTGCAAAGGTCCGTGACGGAGGAGACCGCACTTCTGAGGGCGGAAAACCGCCGTCTTCAAAAGCAGGTGGATGGGCTCTGTCGGGAGATGGCTGATCTGCGTGCGGAGGTCTTGCGCAGGAACAGACAGCCGTCCCCCACCCACGTGGAGGAGATGGAGGTGACCCCTGTAGTGGAACCTCTGGTGCATGGCCCTGTGGCGGCACCCAAGAAAGGCGGCCGTAGGCAAGCGAGCAAGCCCCGGGAAGAGCAGAATTTGCCATCATATTTCCCGGAGCTGATGGCGAGCGTTATGGAGCAGGTCGGCTCAATGGTAAGCGCGCGGCTGGAGGGCCTGGAGGTTGGCGGACGCCTTCTCCCGGAGAAACGGTACCGGCCTCCGCTTGCTGCCGATGGGAAGGTCAAGGAGATGGACCAGCCTAAGGCTGGCCCAAGCAGGGAGCCCGCGACTGTTAAAGCGGCACCTGCGGCTACTGCAGCACCCGCTGTTCTTGCCAAGGGAGGTAAGGGGAAAGGTGGAAAGGTCGCGAAAGGAGCGGCAAATGCCGCTGAAACGGCTAAGCAAGCCGTGGTTGCTTCCGAACAGGAGTCTTCTCGCCCCCTGCCACCAGCCCCAGAGTCACTCGATGAGCCGTGGACTCTGGTGGTTAAAAATAATGGGAGTAAAAAGAAGGCGACACTACAGGGAGAGGCAGCAAAGCCAGTAGGGCAGCCGCAGGCAAAACCTGCAGCGAAGTCGAAGCTACCGCGGCCATCTCCCTCTGTAGCGGTGGTCTTAACACTGCAGCCGGGTGCCCTTGAGAGAGGGTTTACGTACGGGCGGGTAATTGGCGAGGCCAAAAACCACGTTAGTTTAGAAGCGATAGGGCTGACGGACATGAGCTGCCGAAAAACGGCTACGGGTGGCAGGATCTTTGAGATCTCCGGTGCCGCCAATGGAGACAAGGCCGATGCGTTGGCCACCCAACTCCGAGGGCTGTTTGCAGAGGAGGATGTCAAGATCACCAGGCCGACAAAGACTGCAGAGTTAAGGATATCCGGCCTGGATGACTCGGTGACGTCCGAGGAGGTGGTGGCAGCAGTGGCCCAGGCGGGCGAATGCTCTGCCAGTCTAATCAAGGCAGGGGAGGTGCGACCAGATGCATCGGGCATGGGCGCTGTTTTTGTGAAGTGCCCCGTTTCCACGGCGAGAAAGGTGGCAGAGGCCAGCCGACTCCTTGTTGGCTGGGTGTCAGCCCGTGTGAAAATCCTGGAGCAGCGGCCAGTGCGCTGTTTCAGGTGCTTGAGGGTGGGGCACGTGCGCGGGATGTGTCCGTGCGAGACGGATCGCAGCGATGCATGTTATCGCTGCGGCCAGACAGGCCACAAAGCCGCCCAGTGCGCTGCGGACCCACAATGTCCAGTGTGCACTGCGGCCAAGAAACCAGCGGGACACAAGCTGGGGAGTGCGGCTTGCAAAGCCCCGCCCCTAAAGCCGAAAAGAGGAAGACAGGCCGCTCGAGCCACAGCGTCCACGCAGCCCGCAAACCCTTGCAGTCAGGCCGGGACCACGGAGGATCCGACCACAATGGATCTATAATGGCACCTGTACGCTTTCTGCAGGCGAATATCAACCACTGCGCCAGGGCACAGGACCTGCTCTACCAGAGCATGGCGCAGTGGTCGATACAAGTGGCATTGGTGTCGGAGCCTTACTACATCCCGGTCAGGCATGAGTGGGCGGGGGACGTGGACGGCATAGTCGCATTGCATGCCAATGCAGCTGCAGGCGCGCCTCCCTTGAGGAGGGTGGAAAGAGGCAGGGGCTTTGTAGCTGCGGAGATCGGAGATACACTAGTGGTTGCGGTTTATTGTCCCCCCAGCTGGAACCGGTCGGAGTTCGAGGGGTTGCTGGATGCGGTAGGAGCCCTTATTGGCCGACGCATGCCGCTCCCGGCGCTCGTTGCCGGGGACTTTAATGCCCATTCTTCTGCATGGGGTTCCCCGGCGACTGATCTGCGTGGTCGGATAGTCAATCGTTGGACCGTAGTGACAGGACTTGCAGTTGTGAACAGGGGCTCGGTAGATACGTGCGTGAGGCCGCAAGGGAGTTCCATTGTGGATATTACCCTTGCGTGCCCGACTCTCACACGCCGTGTCCAGGACTGGAAGGTTCTCGGGGGGGAGGAGACACTATCCGATCACCGTTACATTCGGTTCAGTGTCTCTCCTTCGTCGACAACGCCAGACAGTCCGAGCCGAGTGAACCGAAGGGAGGTTGGTCCCAGGTGGGCCCTAAAACAACTGGACGAGGATATGCTCCGAGAGGCGGCGCAGGTGAAGGCGTGGCTCCCAATGCCCGTTGAGGTGGAGGTTGAAAGGGAGGCAGCCTGGTTCCGAAGGGCAATGTCACAGGTGTGTGACGCGTCCATGCCCCGGACCAAGGCGTATGCCCCCAGAAGCCAAGTGTACTGGTGGTCAGCCGAGTTGACGCAGTTGCGTCAGGCGTGTACCGCAGCTCGTCGCCAGTACACCCGCAGCCGGAGGCGGAGTCTGAGGGACCCTGCCAGGGAGGCAGTCCTCCGCGACGCCTATAACGCTGCGCGGAAGGCCTTCAAGGTGGCGATTGCTGAGGCAAAGACGCGAGCCAGGGAGGAGCAACTGGCCACCTTAGACAGGGACCCGTGGGGCAGGCCATACCGTGGGGTGCGTGGAAAAATGCGGGCATGGGCCCCCCCCCTCACGGAGAGCCTAGAGCCCCACATCTTGACGAACGTCGTGACCACCCTTTTTCCCCCGAGGGAGAGGCAGGGGCAGCCCACCTTGCAGTACCTGTTAGCAGAGCCGGCAATGCCGAGGGCTGACGAGGAGGTACCGGAGGTCACCGAGGGAGAGCTGGGCGCGGCGGTGCTTCGCATGAAAGCGAAGAACACCGCCCCCGGCCCTGACGGTGTCCATGGCAAGGCCTGGGCGCTCGCGCTAGGTCCGCTGGAGGAACGCTTGCGCCGCCTTTTCACGGCCTGCTTGCGGCAGGGCAGGTTCCCAGAGCAGTGGAAGGTGGGCCGTTTAGTGCTGCTCCAGAAGGAGGGACGTCCGCTGGACTCGCCGTCGGCGTACCGCCCAATTGTCCTCCTGGACGAGGTGGGAAAACTCCTGGAGCGGGTGATTGCTGTCCGCCTCAGGAGGCATCTGGAGGAAGTTGGGCCGGACTTGTCGGAGCGGCAGTTTGGATTCCGGCGGATGAGGTCCACTGTGGGGGCCATATTGCGGGTAAAGGAGGAGACGGAGGAGGCGGTAACCAGGGGAGAGGTCGTCTTGGCGGTGTCTTTAGATATCGCCAACGCCTTTAACACCCTCCCTTGGGAGTGCATTAAGGGGGCGCTAGCATATCACCAAGTGCCCCCCTACCTCCGTCGGATTATCTCCGAGTACCTAGCTCGCAGAGGTGTGGTATATCGGTCCAGCGAAGGCACTAAGAAGACGGAAGTGTCGTGCGGTGTTCCACAGGGGTCGGTCTTAGGGCCGCTTCTGTGGAACATTGGCTACGACTCCGTGCTGAGAGGCGCTAACCTACCGGGCATCAGCGTAGTATGTTACGCGGATGACACGTTGGTGCTCGCTAGGGGTGGGGCGTATCGGGACGCGGCGGTGTTGGCGACAGCCGGTGTGGCGCAAGTCGTGGCGCGCATAAGGCGGCTGGGGCTACGGGTCACCCTCGAAAAGTCGGAGGCGATCTGTTTTCACGGGCCCCGTAAATCGCCACCGAGCGGTGCGGGAATTGTGGTTGGAGGAGTGCGGATTGACCTGAGGAGCTCTTTCCGATATTTGGGGCTCCAGATAGATGGGCGCTGGAAATTTCGCGCCCATCTCGAATTACTGGTCCCCAAGCTGTTGAAGGCGTCCGCAGCTCTGGGGTGGTTGTTGCCGAATGTGGGTGGGCCGGAGGTGGCGTGCCGTACTCTGTACTTGGGCATCGTCAAGTCTATGGCCCTGTATGGCGCCCCTGTTTGGGCGGAGGCCCTCAATGGCCGGGATGTCGCTCTCTTGCGAAAGCCGCAGAGAGCGATGGCTACGAGGGTCATACGCGGGTACCGGACGGTGTCTGGCGAGGCGGCGGCGGTGTTGGCGGGGTCTGTCCCCTGGGACCTGGAGGCGAGGGCCCTTGCGTCAGTTTATTATTGGCGTGAGGAGGCGCGTTCCCGGGGACAGGACCCGGCGCCACGAGAGGTAGAGGGCCGACGAGATGGGCTGCGGGAGGCAGCGATCGAGGTGTGGGTGCGGAGGCTTGCGCGGATGACCGTAAGCGCACGCACGATCGGGGCGGTCAGTCCGATGCTCAATCAGTGGTTGGAAAGGCAGCACGGTGTCCTGACGTTTCGCATGACACAGGTCCTCACGGGGCATGGATGCTTCGGAGGATACCTGTGTCGAATCGCCGGAAGGGAACCGACTGCCACCTGCCACCACTGTGACGGCTGCCCTGATGAGGGGGCGCAACATGCGCTCGCGGAGTGCCCGGCATGGGCTGGGGAGCGGCGGG
Source organism: Nymphula nitidulata (assembly GCA_947347705.1). Taxonomy (NCBI): domain Eukaryota; kingdom Metazoa; phylum Arthropoda; class Insecta; order Lepidoptera; family Crambidae; genus Nymphula; species Nymphula nitidulata. The sequence goes on from OX374619.1 coordinate 15,303,341, forward strand.
CGCAACGACCTCTCCCTCCCAACCGTCATCACTAGGATGGTTGAGAGTGACAGGTCGTGGCAGGCGGTCCTCACATTTTGTGAGGCTGTGATGAGGGCGAAGGAGGACGCGGAGAGAGTGCGGGAGGCGGCCGCTATCTCCGGCATCCGCCGCCGTAGGACGGGGCGACGTAGGACGGCCTTCGGCCGTCTTATGCCGCCGTAAAATCTTTAGGGCTCCAGGCACGGTGGGGGACCGTTGTCTGGCTTTCACAGCCCAGTCGGCGTACCTGCGCACGGTGCGCCGACTTTAAATACCGGATAGTCTGCGGGGGGGGGGGAGGGTCCTCTTTACAGGCCCTCCCTTTTTATCCCCTGCAAAGTACTCCGAGGCGGGACCAACATACGGTCGGGCCGCTCCATCAACACTATGGCGAAATGTCTCCGGGCCATCCCGTGCTGTCGATGGAAAGCGGCTAGGTTGGTGCGTCGCTGAGGAGTTTAGTGGGTGAGAGCCCCACACACCCCCCCTTCCTCCCCCCGGGGGTAGGGGGGTCGGCTGGTAGAGCTTCTCCTCAGCGGAAAAAAAAAAAAAAAAAAAAAAAGGTCTAATATTACTTTTCTTCAAAATTGTTATTTCATATTCACATTTGAAGAGTAGAATGTTAGATCTTTAAAATATTGTGAATGAGTAGTAGTTACAGGTATGATTAGGAGTTGAACGTTATAAATGTTTTGTTTTTGTTTTTTAACATTAAATAAATGTAGAAAAACAAACCTAAGTAAATGCTTATTTTCATTTCTCTCCATAACAATGGACCATAATAATGACCCGACAAAAGAAATATTTTTTCAGTTAATAACAATGAATAAATAATGAAGCCTGTATTTTAATAGGTATAATATTAGTTGATTGAAATAACTAGGTACGCTGAGCATCATTGGTAAATACGTAGCGTAAATAAAATATCATAACTAGCCATTATATGTAGAAAACTTTTTGTTTAATTAAAGCAATGGTCTCAGCCGTACTTTAATTTTAAATCAAGTTGAAACAACGAAGCGAAGAGAGTAGACCGCGTACATAGCTAGCTGTAGCTATAGCTACCTATAAACCTACACATATTTAGTCGGAGGCTATGTCGAAGAAATACAAATTTTAATAGTCGCCGCGCTCGCGTTCAAGGCCAACTGCGAGTATTGTAGGTACAGAGTACTTGAGAGAGAGACGTTAAAAAGAGGCGCTGAGAAACATATGTTTATCCTTTGCTCACAAATTTTCTGTGCG